>JARHVA010000289.1:5380000-5980000 GCA_037957365.1 Torreya grandis
TTGTGTCATTGTATTATTATCATTATTATTGAGACATTATTTATCAATGAAACTATATTATTTATTCATTTTTACATATATAATAGTGGATGTAATATTATATCAATCATGGCTAAAATCATATAATTACTTTAATGAAATAAATGCAATCTTTATTATTTATTCATCATTGTTCATATTTTGATTTGTCATTACCATGGTGATAATTAGCTAAATGTATTATCTATAAATATTGTGGGGTTAACTACAATAATACTTAGTTAAATATCACTTAGTTAGGTTTCTTGTGGTGAAATATGTTAAATGAATAGTGGGGTTATTACATTCACATTAACTCATTATGTTTTATTTATGCAAAGGCATCCTACCTATCATCACTCATCATACCTTAGCATAGAGGATGGCTTGTGGATAACCCACATAAGAGTATCTATCCATAGAAATTCATTCCAAAATAATCTAAATAACTAGAAAATACTAACATACTTTATGATGTCCTTCAAACAAAGGATCTAAGAGTATTATTATATTAATGTGAAAGACACAACTCCAACAATAGCTCACATACAAAATACATCTTAATATTTTTGTGTCCAAGAATACCATTATAAAGTCTGTCCTAAGTAATAATAAATGAATCATGTTTGATTTCTTCGGAAAATTACCCTATCAAAAATTTGTTTACTCAAATCCCATAAATAAAACATTCAAGTTTATAAAATAAATAAAATAATATTAATAGTTATGACTGCAATATCAAAAAATCCAAGATACAATTCTATTCAAGTTTGGATAAGCCTCATTATTTAATTAATAATTGATATTAAGATTAATCAACTTATAAACTTTGATATCCATTTTTAGACCCATACTACTCAATGTACAAAATTAGTGTTTTGACTATAAAACTTAGAACCTAAATTTATGTAATGCATAACACTATTTAAATAATTTATTTTAAACCAAGTCCTTTTATATTAGTATTATCATTCTTTAATCATAATACATTATGTATTTAAATACTATAGTTATTTACATGTGATCTTAAATAGACCTTTGAGTTTAATTTATAGTAAAATATTGCCTTCTAAATCTCAATAGTTTATCTATCCCCAACTACTTCTCAACAAAATTCTAATTTATTTCTTTCTTAGAATCCCAATCAAATCCTACAGGTATTTAAATTCCTATTTAGACTAATTTAAGTATAATTCCGCTATACATATAGTTATCACCATGCACACATACCAAAATACATTTTAGGTACCTCAACAATTACAAGATTTAAGGGAAATTCATAGCATTGTGATAATTTATACAACTCAACTAGGAACTTCAATTACATAATTCTCTTCATAATTGAAATAAACTAAAAATCAATAAAATTTACAACCAACTACTCATTTTTTAGCTTGAAGAGAGTTCATGAACTTTGTACATTAATCCTAAAATATATATAATCATACCACAAATTATATATAGCCTATAGTTATAGTTTCCAAAACACAATAGTCTACTCAGTTATAATTTATGAATCACACTAGCATACTCAGTCTTAGATTATAAATTACAATAATATTAATAATTTTCTATATCCAAATGGACATATTTTAGGGTTCTAGTCAAGGTAATACAAAAACCATAAATGACATTTGTGTAAAAATATTTAATAATCAATATAACCCTTATAGTGTACTTAGGTTATTAAACTCAATTGTGTTCATCTTTAGAGACATGCTAGAAAACCAGTGTTTACTCAAGATTAAAATTTAATAGTTATATCAAAACCCATAAACATTTATTTTAAAATACAAAACATACTATGGATATTATCATGTTTTAGGGCCTATATGTGGTCATTTAACCACCTACATGTCTAAACAAATTGAAATAATAAAACTCATACCTAATTAGATGTACTACCAAGGGTAATTCAATACAACAATTTAATTTTGCTAAAAAAATAGTAACATAAAACCACATACCCATCCATGGTATTTGTTGTAGTCTAGAATTACACCCTTTGTGGGAGAGTTTCTTAGGCTCTCTCAATCTTAGCTAAAATCATTGGGACAACCTCAATATGTGGGTATCCTATAGTGAGGTTGAACCTCTAGGCTTTTTAATGAGGCTAGTTCCTCATATGCTTCACTTTAGCTCTTATTTCCCATGCTAAAATCTACTGCTAACTAGGGAAAAGGGATAGGAGGATAACATAAAAAGGAAATCTAAGCTAAGATATGTGATATATAAAATAGAGAGTGATAGACATTTAGACTGGGAACCTTAATGATTAATATTAAACTTAAACAAGACACAGTCTAGCTGATCCTATTTCAAATCCGCAAGCATGAGTAGTTGTGTGGAGGTCAAAGGTGAGGATGCACTTTAAAGGATGGGAAGGAATAGGTCTATAGGAGAGACACTATAACTTGTAACACTTCATAAAGGCACCAAAGGCTAACACATCACATGACCTAGAATAAACTAATAAAATTAAAGTGAGGTGTGTAGAGAAATGACCAAGTGACCAAAATTTTGGAGTAATTCCATGATGGACCTACAAGAGGTCATTTTTTACCTAGAACCATAGTAGTAAAGATAATGAGGGCTGGTTATTACTTGCCTAGTCCCTTCAAATATGCTTATGCATGGGTAAAAAAGTGTTAAAAATGTGCCCTTTTTATAAGTTAAGATTTGTATCTTTTCCTCTCAACCCAATTCAGGTAGAGTAGCCATTCATGTAGTGGGGTTTGGATTTCATAATATTGATCAACCCTCCATCAAGTATGGGGTATAAGTGGGTACTTACACTAACTGACTACTTCACCAGATGGGTGGAAGCTATTACATTGAAGTAAGTTAATGAAAGTGTAGTCCTAGACTTCTATGATAGCATTGTGACCAAGTTTGGTGTTCCATCCACTATCATTTCTAATAATGCATTGGCATTATTTGGTCCAAAAATAAGTGAATGGGATCTCAAGATGGGCATCTACCTTAGCACCTCTTCTAATTATTATCCTCAAGGAAATGGACTAGTTGAGTCCACAAATAAGAATTTGTTGAGAATCATCAGGAGAACTATGGAAGAGAATCAGAGGGCATGGCATACCAAATTAAAAATGGCCTTATGGGCTGACAGGTTGACTCCTAAATTTTTCATTAGCAATTCTCCATATGTTTTAGCATATGAAAGGGAGGCCAAGTTGCCCATTTCTCTTGAGCTACCTACATTAGAAATAGCCCATCAACTGGAGCTACTGGAAGATGATCCCATGAATGTGAGATTGGTAGAACTCATGGAGCTTGAACAAATAAGATACCTTGTAATGAAGACACTAGAGTCACATCAAGCTCAAGTCAATAAAGCGTTTGATAAGAGAGTCATAGTAAGGGACTTCAAAGAGGGGGATCTAGTCCTAAAATGGGATTCAAATAGGTCTAAGTGAGGCAACCATACCAAGTTTGATAGCTTGTAAAGTGATTTTTATTTGATCCATGGATGCAAACAACATAACACTTTTCAACTTGCCCAACTAGATGGAGAGGCATTACCCATCTTAGTCAATGGGATTCATCTAAAGCCTTACTATTAAAAGAGTTTGTATCCATTGTATATATTGTACATTTTGTATAGTTTTTCATGTTTTCTTCTAAGTGCCTTTTACACATCCTTTTTAGTTCTATGTTTCCCTTCCCTAATAACCTTGGGCATAGTATTATTTTTTTCTAGTTGTTCTTCTTACTTCAAGGGGAATTTCTAGATAGATCCAACCTTGTCAAATAAAGCAGTAACTCCATGCCCAATGGATTAGATGAATAAATGAGTTGGGTTCTTCAAGCATAGTAGGCATGTTTCCCTATGAGTCACCAAAAATGTTGGAAGTTTTTGATCCCACAGGCCAAAAATTCCACCCTTACCATTCAAATACTTTGCACTTCATGTTAATTTTGCCTTGAAGGTTATTTTTCATGTTGCTCAAAGTATTTCAATGAAGAAAGAAAAGGGACTTTAGGTTTGTACCAATCGATGACGTCAATTTTTTCTTAGAAGGGAGACTTAATGTTTCTCAAATTAGTTATAAGAATTCATAAGTCCAAATTAGGCAAGTGCGGAAAACCCAAACAAGCAAAAGCTAAGTGAAAAATCTCATTTTTAGCTAAGTCTTTACTTGCATTTTTTAGACTTTTAGTGTCATAATTATTTCAAACTTTTAGCCAAAAGAAAAGTTATGAAAGATTTTTTTCTTTAGAAAAGTGTCCAAGCAAAGTTTTTCAAAGGATCTTTTTCAAGCAAAATGCCCTATACAACTTTCCTAAAAGGGCACTTTCTTAGCAAAAAGGGCCATTTTCAAAAGTTCCAAAGGGCATTTCCATAAAGGAGAAGGGTACTTTTCAAGTTTCCTAAAGGGTATGTTCCTTTTGAGAAGGTCTCTTTCAAAATCCAAAGGATTTATTTTGAAAAAGTACCCCAATCAAAAGTCCAAAGAAATTGCCCAAAAATAAATGTATGAAGGAAATAACTCAAGGAATTAACTTGTCCACAAACATCAAATTTGAGCCCCTATAAGTAGTTATTTGAATTTGAAAATCCTGAGACATTTGCGTAGATGTCAAAGATAGGTCTCATAAAGTAGCTATTGGTATTCAAAATATCAAAGGGTTCATCAAGATCACCATGAGCTTGACACCTGTCAAGATCTCTTGATACAAGATCAACAGCATGAGTGATAGTCAAATAGTCAACAAATATAAAGAGTTAATTAGTTAGGGACAAATGGCATAATCTCATCCAAATAGCAAGGAGATTAATGAATGAGAAAAGGCTAAGTTTTCAAAAATATCCTAGTGGGATTTTGACAGCCAATTAGCAAAAAAGGATGAGAATTTTTCCTTTCAACTTTGATGACATGGTCTATAGCTCATAGTCAGAATGTGTAAAGTGGTAAAACTAAGAATAAATTCATCTAGGTGGAGCAATGGACATGCAAAGTGAATAAGCATGCCAAGTTTTAAATTCAAAAGATAAAATCATTTACACTTGGTGAGAACATGTAGCTACCAATGACATGGCTCTCATAGCTCCAATCAAGAGAGACTTGAATGCACATGGGGATCAAGGAGATTGGCGGTGATCTTGGATGGCTCATCCCATGGTTAAGGTAGTTGAAAAGACATAGTGGTGGTTTCATCCATTTATGACCCCTCTCTCTATTTTCTCATGCAAGCCCCCTCTTTTATCATTCCTTTCTATTATATATAGAGGATTTTGAGCCTAAAAAGAGATCCCTTGACTGGTGATAGAGTTACTCTATAAAAATTTACTTTTAATACTCTCTTGAAGCAATATAGAACAACTTTATGATTTTCATTGAAGTCAAGTGTGCATTATTGGAGTTTAACTTGTAGAATGTATGTTTTCTCTCATCATCTATGATTTTTCTATGCACCTCACTTTAGTTTTTTTGGTTTCTTATAGGTCATGTAATGTGTTAGCCTTTGGTTCCTTTCTAAAGAATTACAATTTATAGTTTCTCTCCTACATACCTATTCCTTTGTACCCTTCAGATTGCATCATCCCCTTTGACCTCCACACAACTAATCATGCTTGTAGCTTTGAAATAGGTGATGTTATATTGTGTCTTGTTTAATTTTAGTAGTAGTCATTAAGGTTCCCAGTCTGAATGTGGATCACTCTTTATTTTGTGCATAACCTCCCTTAGCTTAGATTTACTTTTTTATGTTATCTTCCTATCCTTTTTCCTTAGTCAATAGTAGATTTTAGCATGGTAAAAAAGAGCTGAAGTGAAGCATTTAAGGAACTAGCCTCATTAAAGGTTCAACCTCACTATAGGAATCCCACACCCTGAGGTTGTCCCAATTCTTATAGATAGGAGTGAGAGAGCCTAAGAAAATTCTCCCACAAAGGGTGTAATTCTAGACTATAATATTATTCATCAAGTATAAATCAAAATCACACAACATAATCTTTTTAGGAAATTACCAAAATAAGGTCGATACTTAAGTATTTTGACTTAAGTTTTTTACATAAACATATATGATTTAAGTATTCAAGTATTACAAATCAAGATAACCACTATGATATTGTGGGTGAGAAATAATTATCACCCCCAAGTTCATATGGGTTACCTCACCAACAAAAAACTAAAATGTAGCCATGTAATTTCCCATTTCTAAACTATAAAGGTAAGTAACAATATACAACCTCTAACCATTAAAATCTATTTTTTGGGGTTCCATACAAGGTTTTGATTTTGAATGTCATTCCCACATGTTTTATTCATGTAAATATAATAACAACCATATTCTTAATAAAACCCTTTTATTATTTATGCTAAAACTTGTAATAATCACATACCCCAAAAAATAACAAATATTAATTGTAGCTTGCATTGTTTTCCTTTCTAAATAGCTAAAAAGATGGTTTTGGATTACAATGTTTTCCCCTTTTCCTTTTTTTTCCCTCCAAATTTCCATATCTTATATTCTTCATTATCGCCTATTTATTTTCATTCTCCATTAATTCCTCCATGATCACACCTTGCATGGATCTAAATTTACTTCGACAATTTTGTCATTTACTCTTAAATACTCTACACCACTACTACTAGTATTTATTCCCACTATAGTTAAATTATATTCTTTAAAAACCAACAAGGTCATGACATCAAGCATGATTTTCTCCCTCAACTCATTCATTTTCTCATCTAAATGAATAAAATTCAACAATGATAATCATAATCATAATATTCATGGTTTTCCCTAAGCTCGTGAAAAATATAAATAAATACTGAGCTCTTTTATCAGAATAAAAAAATTTACCAATTAAATTTTAAATTCATGCCCCAATTTATTAAAAAATATTTTTATTTTATCATAGCCTAAGGTCCAATACACCTTTTTTCAATGTAAACTACTTTAGTGGTCTATTGTTCCATGGTTCCTAATGCCACCAAAAGGGTTTTATTTGATATTAAGGAAATCTATCATAACAAGGTTCTTTTATTTTTAAAATACTCCAAGTATGATAAATTATGACCCTTTACCATTCAATAACAATTAAACATGTAGTTCATAAAATGACAAAAGTATGATAAATAAGAAATCAACAATCAACATATTGATACACTCCATAGGCATGAATGATATAATTATTCAATCAATATTGAATCAAGAATTTAAATAAAATTTGGTTTGCAAGTGATATGAAAGAATACTTATCTCATAAGAATAATTTCAATTAATTCAAGGTTACTACCTTAAATCAATCCAAATATAAACATACAATTATAACCACAATGGGAAGGCCACTAAAAGTAACCACATAATAGATTATTATGAAAATAAATTGTCATAGGTATATAGTCAACAAAACATTATAAACCATTATTATCTAGGCAATAAAAAGTGTGTGTGTGTGTGTGTACATCTCTCTCTCTCTTCTCTCTCTCTCTCTCTCTCTCTCTCTCTCATCTCTCTCTCTCTCTCTCTCTCCTCTCTCTCTCTCTCTCTCTCTCTCTCTCTCTCTCTCTCTCTCTCTCTCTCCTCTCTCCTCTCTCTCTCTCTCTCTCTCTCTCTCTCTCTCTCTCTCTCTCTCTCTCATCTCTCTCTCTCTCTCTCTCTCTCTCTCTCTCTCCCCCTCTGTGTGTGTGTGTGTGTGTGTGTGTGTGTGTGTGTGTGTGTGTGTGAGTGAGATTATTTTGGGTTTGTTCTATGTGTCCCTAGTTTCCATGATTTACTTCCCTCTCTTCTATGATGCTCTCCCTCTGCATCACTCAATTAGGGTGAGATAGTCCTACATAGACCTTAGATAAATAATAGTTAGTCTATTATTATCAATGTAATCATGAAAAATACTAACCATAAACTGATATAAATACCATTATATCACTTATATCAGAATATATAAAAGTAAACCATAGTCATATGTTTTCAGCTGAATAATACTACTACAAAATTAAGATGTAAACTAAAAAATACATCAATTTAACCACAATAATATATATATCTATATATATATATATATATATATATATATATATATATATATATATGTATGTATGTATGTATGTATGTATGTATGTTTATATATATATATATATATTATATAATATATATATATGATTTCAAAACCCAACAACTAATGAATCATTATTAAAACAAAAGTCATTTGCTAAGGGTGAATCAAGATGTAACATCAATCAACATTGGTTGTCTATTTTATGGGTCTACCCATAAAATGGACAACCAATGTTGATTGATGTTACAACTTGATTCACCCTTAGTAAATGAATTTTGTTTTAATAATGATTCATTAGTTGTTGGTTTTTGAAATAATATGTATGTATGTATTTATGTATGTATGTGTATGTATAAGTACATATGTATATATGTATGTGTGTGTGTGTGTGGTATGCACACACACACACACACACACACACACACACACACACACACACACACACACACACACACACACACACACACACACACACACATGAATTTCAAAAACCAATAACTAATGAATCAATATTAAAACAAAATACATTTGCTAAGGGTGAATTGATATGTAACATCAATCAACATTGGTGTGTCCATTTTATGGGTCTACACATGTTGTGTTCAAAAAATTCCTTTTGATTTAAAATTATTTAATATATATACCAATAAAAATAAGGTAAACGTAAATGTTATATCTTACCAAAGTATCATTATACCACCCACATGAACTATAAAGCATCTCAAAGTAATAACATACATAAAAATTCAAGGTAGCAACATGGCTTGCCATTCATTATAAGACAACAAATACATGCATTGAGGTTATCATAGCATAACCTTTTGATGGTAACTCATCTCAAGATATAAAATTGGATTGAAAAAAAATGAAACCCATCAAATATGTATGGGTCATGATATATATGTATGTATGGAGCAAGACTTTAAAAAATAAATTAAGTATAAATGTTATTTTATTAAATAATTAATCAATACCTGACTAAAATGCCACTTACACATGAGGTTTTATAAAACTTATATTCATTATTACCATGTGTCCATCATTTAGACAAAAAAATGATCAATAATTAATTTTCAATGCCAAAAATGTTTTACTATGAATTTATCACAATTAATATTCTAAGTCCAAGGATGTGTTATTTACAATTATTCTTGTCAACTACCAATACTATATTGACCTCTAATATCAAAACTAAAACTAAACTTATCTATTCATTTAGGTTATAAATTTTTTTTTAAATGTTGAACCTATAATGTTGCAATCACATAATTAATTATAAATTATCATAATCATGTTTTCCCATCTATGACTTTAGATTTGATGATCAAGGCCTACCTATTGACTACTAAACTTTCACCCTTGTGAAAGTAGTTTTAGGCCTTCACAGTCTAAAATAACATGGAGACAATCCTAAGTTATGGGTGGCCTAATAGGTGGATTTAATATCTAGATTCTAAGGGATATCTCCCCTTGATGTATCAATTAGGATCCCTACTCTACACTACCAACTTGAAATGGAAAAGATAAGAAGGTAAACTGAAAGGAAAACCTATCTAACTAGGATGATACACCAGAGTATGATCTCCACTTTTGTAATATGCACTAAAAAGTTGAATAAGAACATAAACCTAATTTCACTTTCTCAAATGAGAGTTCTCCATACATCAATGTTTCACACAGAGGCTCAACATGATGGATGATTTATGGAAACTAATCAATAGGTATCTCAAAGATAGTAAGGAATTTTTTCACTTGCTAAACATACAAGATGATTAGAGCACACTACACAACCTATAAGGATGAGATAACACCTATAAATAGGTAAAGAGGAAAGGACAAGCTGAGAGGAAACATGACCTATCACTATCATATATTTAAAAACCATGAAAATACACTAAACAAAGCTTTGAGGAGGCATGAATTTTGTTTTATTTATCCAAAATAGGAAAGTACAAGTGTTTTTTTGAACATGGCCTTGTCATAACTCAGGTTAAGTATCTTTTGAAATGCCAAAAATTAGCTTACATATAGAGAATTTAGAGAGAGGAGAGAGAATTAGGAGCTAAAACTTTGTCCATTTTTACGGGTCCAAGTAAGATTGAAATTAGTGACATTGGTTCATGGATTGGTGGTCTCTTCTTTATGAATAATTGTTAAGAGTGATAGTAGGTCAGTATGGCCTATGCATCTGAGAGCGGTATATTCTTGAACCTATTTCTTCATCTCAAAAATAAATGGAGAGGAATGGTTTTGAGAGATTATTTTAGAGGTAATTAAGCTCCTTTTCATTATGGTCTTATTTTCCAATTCTTCTCCATGAGATAATTTCACTAGGAATAAAAATACCTTAGTTTATAGGTTGTGTTGATGTAGTGGATTGCACCCTGGGCACAACGCCTAGCTCCTACCTTCCACACGTCAAAATGGAAAGTCCCCTCTTGCCTGTGGGACACGTGAAGCTAGAGAGGAGAGTCTCTAGATAAGGGCTAGCTCCCTTTGATGCATCTGAGTTATTCCAATAAGTGTTAATACACATATATATATAATGGGGGGATGAAAAAGGAGAAGGATTATAGGAAAACAAAACCTACTCTAAAAGGGTGATGCACTAAATGATTCAACCTGCTCACACTCACACTCTAAACCATAAAAACACATATGTACACTTTAACTGGTAAAAGGGCTAGGCTGCAGGAAGCTTAATAGGGAGGCTTTAATGGAACACATAGAAAAAGGGACTCACCACAGGTGTTGTAGAAAAAGCACACTGTCTAGTAACCTCCTATCTCTATGCTCCAGGTATAGCTCTTCTTGTCACCTACAAGAATGGCACCTTATAGATACCAGATGCATTAGTGTTAACCCTATGAAAGTATTAGAAATCAATGACTAAACACAAGACTAACACTCAAACACACTCAGAGATATCTAACCAGAGTAGAGGTAAAAATGCATTTTATTGATTCCAGGTGAAAATTTTTAGGGCTTCACCTTACAATGTGAAAAGATACCATCTCCAAATGAGAAGTCTACAATATATAGAGGAAGAAAAGAGGCATTTTGGTGCCCTTTTGTATAAATGACCCATGTGCATTCTGATCATTGGGAAGAGCAAGCCACTTAAACATCATATGAGGAATTATGGGCCACGCCATTTGTCTACTAACAAGACCGCTCCTTCAAGGCGATTATGCCGCTTGTCTACTCATTAATGAAAAATGAAGAAAATGGTTCATGCCATTAGCCATTTGCACCTCTTAATGATCAATTCATAGACATTGTATCACCTACTAGAGTAACTGCTTGAGTCAACACCTTCTTTCACCACTTAGACAGCTTTGTCTATTTCTACACTTGGTTTTTCTTCTATCTTTAAGCCTTCAAATTCATTTGGGTTCATGCTTAAGTTTGCAAAGATCAATAGCTACTTTATTTCCACAAATTTTACATCCTTGGGTCTGTCATCCTTCTTAACAATTTATTCATGTCTTTCCCGCTTGCCTTGGCTATTTTTCACTAATTTCAATAAGTGACACATGGCATGTTCCACTACTGAAATAGGCAAGACACGTGGCAGAATCCACTGAGTTTATAGAAGCTTCAAACACCTTTTGAGAGTCCTGTAGAAGAGGACACATGGTAGATTCTACTCTCTTTAGCAGTTCATCTGGGGCCCACCACAGTTCTCATGGGATAAAAGGGAGAGACTGTGGGTGTTGACACTTGTCAGCTTCCATTGAGCTTTGCAAGGGACACATGGTGTGTTCCACTTATTTTAGAGAAAACATGTCAAGGCCTTCCATGGTTGCCACTTGGCACCTTTCATGCTCTAGATTTTCCTAGCATAAAATTGATGTTGGTAGGCCCATCACTATTTGAAAACCAATAGCTAGTTCATCATTCTTGATTTTGACGTCTTCAGGCTCATCACCCCTTGGACTTTCCTTTGGCTTCATCACTTTTTCAAATTTTGGGCTTTACTTTGGACCCTCCCAAAGGGAAGGTGATCCTTTAGCTTTAGAGGAGTGCCCTTCTTTTGGCAGCTGAGAGTCTCCCACAAGGGCACCTGCCCTTTGAGATTCTTCAGTGGCCTTCTCTGTTTGGCTAATTCCCATGGAAATTTCCCCCCTGCGGACTTTTTTCATGGACTTTTTTCTCGTAAATAAAAGTTTGCAAGAATTGTCTCTGCCACTTTGAAAATCCTTTAGGTTTTCTTCTTGGCCACTTCTCCCATGGCTATTTCCTTCCGAATTTCTTCAAACTTTTGCCTTGGTTTTTTTTCTACACCTTTCTTCGCACTTTCTACTTTGGACCTTCTAAATTCCTTTGGACAAAAAATCTGAAGGAATTGGTCCTTGTCTTTTCTTTGCCTTTAAAAGTGCCCTTCAAGAAGGTTGAAAATGACCCTTTCAAAGGGTGTTTTTGCTGACCAAGTTCCCTCTGTAAGGGCACTTGTCCTTCAGGAGGCTTTCTTGAACTTTTTTTATTAAACTACTCCTTTGAACCAACCGTTGAACTAAACACTGAACCAACACTTTGAACCAAGCTTTAAACCAAGCCGACTGAACCAAGTCATTGAACCAACTAAGTGAACCAAGTGATTGAACAATTTGATTAAAACAAAGCATTGAACCAACTAAATTAAACCAAGCCTTGAACCAAGTTGATGAACCATTTGATCAAACCTTGCCGTTGAACTTTGTCGATGAACTTTGCCATTGAACCAAAGTGATGAACCAAAGCATTGAACTTGTTCAATAGTTCAAAGATGCTAACTCTTGGAAAGATCATGTCATTGAACCCCGACATTGAACCACTTTTCCAACCTTAAGGAAAAGTGTCTTGAACCATTTTAGCTCTCTTTCCTTATAAATTTCTTTGAACAAGAATCTGAAAAAGCTTTGTAAAACCTTGCACTCTTTGGACTAGTTCTCCATTTGCTGAAAGACTCACCTATAGAGTCCATAGAAATGGACCTATAGAGTCCATAGAAATGGACCTGTTGGACTAAAAAATGGTCAACAAATTGGTGACTCCTAGGGGAAGCATGCTTGTTATGCCTAGAGACTAGTTGCCTTAAAGTCCATTGGGCCTGGAGTTAGAAAGTAGCTTAAAAGAAAAGGTTAGTAACAGCCCCAAAAGATCCAAGAATCAATCATGACCCCTTACCCCATACATAAAGGAAAACACACACAAGGATAAAAACACTACTTGTGCAAACAACACTTAGGGAAAATAGGAGAAAAGCAAGGGAAAGAAAAACTGGAAGCAAACTACTATGTATAGCTAACTAGGTATATTTTCCTCCCTCCTGGATCAAAGGGAAATTTTCTTAAGTCTCCTTCATGGCAAGGAACCTTATGGTGTCAGACAAGTGGCTGAATGGAAAGGAGATTTGGTGACCTACTCCTCTTGCCTGCCACCTTGATCGGCTCATATCCAAATGAATCAAGGGAAAACATGCTTCCAACATATATGTATTCTTCTTATTCTTGGAAGCTTGCCTCCTGTTGGTTCTTCATGCTGGTGTATCTTATCAAGAAATCAATTGTTGTTGGCTCATCACCATAAGCCCCTTGATATGCATCATTGATTGGCTTGTCTCCTTCTACGTCATGCTCAGGTTCCATGGCATGATCATCCTCCTTGATGACTTTAAAAAAAATATCTTTAGATTCACCAACCTCTTGAAAGGATAAATCTGAAAGCTTCTAGCCCCTTTGTATACTTATTTGAGTCCCAATGTTACCTTCTCCACTCTTAGCTAGCTCATAACCTCCTTGAATAATAGTGTAACCTGCCCCAATGACTTCAAACAAATCATTCAAAACATGATCAAGAAAGTGTCCATGCTCTTCCATGACGTCTTGTAAAGTGAGAAAAAGGTCAGATATCACTTCTTTCTCATCAGAGATAGAGGTAAAATCTTGTGACCTGTCTTCTTGTTCATCAAAGGGGGTACCTATGGTGATCTCCTCCTCATCCACACTCATGAAGTCTCCCTGATCAGTCGTAAATTGAGCATACTCCTCTTCACTTGATTCCTTCAAGATGGATTCCTAAACACAAGATAAACATTCTTCATTCATTAGGAAAGGAGGTGGAACACAAGGATTGTCAAAATCAGGTTGGGAATTGGAAGTAGGGGATCCTTTTAAAAACTTATGAGAAAATGGGGGTAGACCTTGGGCCAAAATCACTTGATTTTTGTCTCTCCACTTTACCAACACTTCATCAATATTGAAATTAGCTTAAGGATTGGTAGAAGGGGTATCTTTTAGCATAGGCTCCTCTACAAGGGCTGAAATTTCCATCTCTCTTTCACTAAGCAGTCTCACCTTAGCCTCTAATTCCTCAATTCACTTAGCTAGATTATCCTGAAAGAGTCTTTCTTGGAGCTCATAGGAATCATCATAGAGGTGGGGAGTGTATGAAGGTTGCCATGAAATACAAGAATCTTCCTAAAGAAGGGTGGGAGGGACTTGAAAAGGACTAACCTCATTTTGTACCTCACACTCTTGGACAATGTCTTTCTCCTCCTTGCTATTTCATGACTCAATCACTTTATTCCAGCTCATGATATTAGGACTGGGCATCTCCTTTTGGGGTGATGGGGCCACAATGTGAGAGGGTAGTGAGATTTTGGATTCCACTTCCCTTGATACTAAAATAGACTATTGCATTTGAAGATTTGCCAATTTAATATGTTTATCAAGATTAGCCTTAAACACAAGATTTACTATTTTGAAACTCTCCTCAACATGATTGGGGAAAGGACTTTGACAGGCTTGACTTGGCTCATAAGCAGGGTTGTGTATGACTGATATGATACTTGGGGTAGTGGGTATGTAGGTTGATAGACTTGGTAAGGCTACCTCTCATGAATACTCAACCTCCCTTCTAAAGATGCAATCAAACCACTCACATCCATCATCTCACTTGTAAGCCTTTGCCAATTGGCTCTTTCAATGAGAGTCATTTCACTCTTAACTAGATCCAATGCATTTCTCACTTGAAGGATGACATGATTAGGGAATTCTTGGCCACATCCCCTTTTGGTTTCAAGCTCCACTACATACTTTTTGTATCCCAGAAGTGCTTGTTTGAAGGTGGAAATGGGTTGATTGGCAAAGAGATTAGGTTGAGTAGGAGAAGTGACACATTGAGAAGACTAGGCATAAGGCTGATATGGCTCATGATAGGGCTGAGACTGGTCATATTAAACTTGATAAGGATCAACACAAGGTTGGTAAGGATCATATCCAAGTTGGCCAAGGAAAATAGGGTCCATGGTTCTAAACAATGGAATTATACGTACCAAAATACTATTTCTTGATGGCACTAGAACTGCTTAACCAGTTGATTTAATTTGGAGTCATCAGATGCTAAAAATGGTTGATTTTGCTATAATAGGACCAGCATCAATCTTGAGACTTTACTAAGTGTAAAAATTGAGTCCCACCAGGCATGCCAAAAGCTATTGACACAGTGGATTGCACCCTAGGCAGGATGCCTAGCTCCTGCCTTCCACACGTCAAAATGGAAACTCCCCTCTCACTTGTGGGACCAGTGAAGTTAGAGGGGAGAGTCTCTAGATAAGGGCTAGCTCCCTTTGATGCATTTGAGTTATTCTAATAAGTGCTAATACACACACACACACACACACACACACACACACACACACACACACACACACACACACACACACACACATGTATATATATAATGGGGGTGATGAAAAGGGAGAAGGATTATAGGAAAACAAAACCTACTCTAAAAGGTTGATGCACCAAATGATTTGACCTACTCACACTCACTCTCTAAACCATACAAACACATATGTACACTTTAACTAGTAAAAGGACCAAGTTGTAGGAAGCTTAACAGGGAGGCTTTAATGGAACACATAGAAAAAGGGACTCACCATCGGTGTTGTAGAAAAAGCACACTGTCCAGTAACCTCCTTCTATCTCTGTGCTCCAAGTATAGCTCTTCTTGTCACATACAGGAGTGGCACCTTATAGATACCAGATGCATTGGTGTCAACCTTGTGAAAGCATTAGAAAGCAATGACTAAACACAAGACTAACACTCAGACACACTCAGAGATTTCTAACCAAAATAGAGGTAAAAATGCATTTTATTGATTCCAAGTGAAAATTGTTAGGGCTTCGCCTTACAATGTGAAAATATACCATCTCCAAATGAGAAGTCTATAATATATAGAGGAAGAAAAGAGGCCTTTTGGTGCCCTTTTTTACAAATGACCCATGTGCATTCCAATCATTGGGAAGAGCAAGCCGCTTAAACATCATATGAGGAATCATGGGCCGCGCCATTTGTCTACTAACAAGACCGCTCCTTCAAGGTGATTACGTAGCTTGTCTACTCATTAATGCAAAATGAAGAAATTGGGTCACACCATTAGCTGTTTGTGCCTCTTATTGATCAATTTGCAAACACTGTATCACCTACTAGAGTAACTACTTGAGTCGACACCTTATTTCACCACTTGGACTGCTTTGTCCATTTTTGCACTTGATTTTTTTTCTATCCTAAAGCCTTTGAATTCCTTTAGGTTCACACTTAAGTTTGTGAAGATCAATAGTTACTTCATTTCCAAAAATTTTTGGTCCTTAGGTCCATCGTCCTTCTTAACAATTTGTTCATGTCTTTCCCACTTGCCTTGGCTATTTTTTGCTGATTCAATAAGTGACACGTGGTGTGTTATGTTGCTAAAATAGGTAGGACACATGGCAGCATTGGCTAAGTTTATATAAGCTTCAAACACCTTTTGAGAGTCTTGTAGAAGAGGACATGTGGTATCTTACACTCTCTTTATCAGTTCATCTAGGGCCCACCATAGTTCTCACAAGATAAAAGGGAGAGACTGTAGGTGATGACACTTGTCAGCTTCCACCAAGATTTATAGGGGACACATGGCACATTCTACTTCTTTTAGAGAAAACATGTCAAGGCCTTCTATGGTTGCCACTTGGTACCTTCTATGCTCTAGATTTTCTTGGCATAAAATTGATGTTCGCAGGCCCGTCACTATTTGAAAACCAATGGCTAGTTCACCGTGCTTGATTTTGACGTCTTCAAGCCCATCACCCCTTGGACTTTCCTTTAGCTTCTGTCACTTTTTCAACTTTTGTGCTTTGCTTTGGACCCTCCTAAAGGGAAGGTGATCCTTCGGCTTTGGAGGAGTGCCCTTCTTTTGGTAGCTGAGAGTCTCCTGTAAGGACACCTACCCTTTGAGATTCTTTGGTGGCCTTCTCTCTTTGACTGATTCCCATGGACATTTTCCCCCTATGGACTTTTTTTATGGACCTTTATTTCCGTAGAAAAAAGTCTACAAGAATTATCTCTACCACTTTGAAAATCCTTCGAGTTTTCTTCCCAGTCACTTTTCCCACAGCTATTTCCTTCTAAATTTCTTTAAACTTTTGCCTTGGTTTTTTTCTATGCCTTCATTCAGGATTTTTACTTTGGACCCTCTGAATTCCTTCAGACTTTTGTCTTAAGGAATTCCATTGAACAAAAAATCTGAAGGAATTGGTCCTTGTCTTTTCTCTGCCTTTAAAAGTGCCCGTTAGGAAGGTTAAAAATGACCCTTCCAAAGTGTGTTGTTGCCAACCAAGTGCCCTCCACAAGGGCACTTGTCCTTTGGGAGGCTCTCTTGAACTTTTTTAAATTAAACCTCTCCTTTGAACCAACTGTTGAACCAACACTTTGAACCAAGCTTTAAACCAAGCCGACTGAACCAAGTTGTTGAACTGACTAAGTGAACCAAGTGATTGAACCGTCTGATTGAAACAAAACATTGAACCAACTGAATTGAACCAAGCCTTAAACCAAGTTGATGAACCATTTGATAGAACCTTTATGTTGAACTTTGCTGATGAACTTTGCCATTGAGCCAAAGTGATGAACCAAGGCATTGAACCAAGGCATTGAACCGGTTCAATGGTTCAACCGTTCAAAGATGCTAAATCTTGAAAAGATCATGTCATTAAACCCCGATGTTAAACCACTTTTCCAACCTTAAGGAAAAGTGTCTTGAACCATTTTAGCTCTCTTTCCTTATGAATTTCTTCAGACATGAATCTGAAAAAGCTTTGTAAAACCTTGCACTCTTTGGACTGGTTCTTCATCTACCAAAAGACTCGCCTATAGAGTCTATAGAAATGGACCTATAGAGTCCATATAAATTCTTATGGAATCTGTAGAAAATCCCAGACTTGTGTAAAATCAAAAAATGAATTGGCCCAAAACAACAGGGAAAGAAGGGGACTAATTTTTGGCCTGTTAGACCAAAAAATGGTCAAAATTTTGTTTCAATGAGTTTTGTTACAAGTTCCTATTTCTTATCCATGGTGCTCATTATCATAGAATTTTTAATGCTTAATTAATTATATTACCCCCCTTAGTCTCATGTAATTCATGTATTTTTTATCTTATATGTACTCCTTATCCATCTTCTTCAAGTATGCTTACTTTTGAAAACATGGTCTATGCCTGAGCAGTTCATTGCAAGTTTGATTGCCAAAGTGGTCCAATACCATAGTGTGAAGATATTTATATCATATTGAACATGTTCAAGCAATGTGAGGTACAAGGTGGTATTTCAATGTACATTTTTCTAATGGGATCTTATTTTTCCTTCAATTACAAGCCTGTATGGATTGTAGAGAAGTTTGAGAGTACTTAAAACTCTAAAAAGTATTTATTACACTTATCCATGCATTCACATGATTTTCATTACCTTTTATCATCATACAAGTCTTTCAAATGGGTTAATACTCTATCCTTGATGCACAAGCTCTTAAGAAAAGGCACTATCCATATCAATCCATATAGTATCTTGAAGGTAAGTTGAGGTGGCATGATGCTTGTATTAAGCTATGTGAACTCTTGAAATATTTTTAAGAGGTTTGAATTGCTTTGACAAGTCATGAGGAGTTAAAGTCAAAAAAACAATAACTCAATGTAAGGCTCATTATGAGATCTTCATCTATAGCCACCTACATCCAAGCATAATGATAAGAGTTTCAAGATCAACAACTACAGTAGTCTTATCCCTTTCTCAGAATGAAAAGAGGTAATGAGTGGTTTTAAGATCTCATTTAAGTGAAATTCATGAGCACCAAGTGATGAGAGCATCATCCATTTCAAATGACCAATAAAAATGGAGAGATCCAATCATGAAAATATTATCTTGATCAAGAAACAACCTTGCAAATCCCTTATTAGTAGAGATTAAGTTATTTTTGAGTTGTTTAAAGGTAATTAGATTGTCTTACTTTCATAGTTATTCATACCTCCTTATGGTGAGATGATGCTTCCTCAAGTTAATGATAGGTAATAAAGGTTCAATCAATGTCTCAAGACATCTTTTATCTTTATGACTAACCTCTCACTTCTTAGCAGTCTATGCATAGGGAGACATGGACACCTACAGTAAAATTCACTCATGAAGACACTTCAAAGATACCTTAGTTGGTCCTAAGAATAAGTTGTGGGTGGAAGAATATCCAAGATGGATAGTGAGTTATTTCTAAACACTCAATTAACATCATGCATTTGTCTTGAAACCTCCATCTTATGACTCTAATTTGACTTTAGCAATTCATACAATAGGATCATCAAAGTATCTTAATGTTTGAATTTTGAGATGAAAATCAAAGTTTGGTCTCAATTAAGTTTTGGAAATTATAGAGTTATAAAATGATGCTGAGAAATTCAAAGCAGGGTCATAGCTAACCCACCCTATATCTCTATATATCCCACTGTCTCAATACTTCATGAATGTTAACCAACAACATCCTTAGGTAGACTTGATATAAAGAAAAAGTTGGATTTGAGGTGGCTAGAAGATTAGTGATAGTTTATTCAAACATAATAAGGATCCATCTAAGGTTATAAAGTTCCAATGAAGCTTTTAAGTCACTTTGTCACTCATGTTACCAAATTTACACCTACAGTCAATCCGTACACTCAATCATAAGAATGACCTATAGCTAGTTTGGACCTAATGGATAAGATTAAGGGACTCAGACTCAAAAGAACACAATGGTAAGTTTATTAAGGAGTTACAATAGTTTTTTCGAGTTTTTATGATTTGGATACAAGACCATGAGCTGTTTTAAAGGAAAGATCTACTCAAATGAGCTACATTCAGACTGACCACCTACAATCATCAGTGTATAGCCAGCTTCTAAGGACTTAACAAGAAGTGAAGTGGTTTGAAATTCCAAGAGTACTAAGTGAAGATAAGGTTGAGGTTTTGTTGAATAGGTGGTGCATTTAAATTAATAAAACATAACATAAGATCATGAGGAGTTGTTTCAAGGGAAAAACTTGTAAAGAGTATAATGTGACTATTAACCTACAAGTTCATACAGTAGCTTTTAGGGTATGTGGAAGGTGAAAATGCTTATCTTGGATTTTGTATGGCCTTGGAAGAATTTATAGTGTTAGGAGGTGTTATGAAGTCATTTGAAAAAATAGGTTATTTAGTCCAAAATTCAAAGGATGCTTTTATATGGACCTAAACAATTCATAGTGACCTATAGGCCTTAAGCCTGTAGGTCCACATTTTGTTCTAAAACCATATCACCTAATTAAGATAAGTAAGAATTAGTAATGGAGGCCTAACCTCAAAGAGTGAAGAGAATGTCACCAACCTTGGAGGATAAGTTGAGTCACTTTAAAACCAAGTGAAGTTATGAGGTTGAATTCATAGTTCTGAAGGACCACCTATAGGTCTTTATGGAGCAAGGACAAGTGGTGTGAAGTGCTAACAGAGGTATCGAGATTAAACCCAATGAGTTCAAGAAATTAATACCTATAATTGAGTTAGACTATTGGGTTGTGTGTAAAGTGAGGTGTATATTTAATAAAGATGTGAATGATTAATCTCATAGTTAAGGTAGAAAATGACTAAATGAATATAGAGGATGTACAAAATTAGTAGTTTCAAGCATGGTATATGTTTTGATAAACCTAGCTTAGAGGTCAATCTCAATTATGAGAAGGAGAAACATGTTATGATGGAATAATATATGGTGTTGAATAGTTTGAATAAACCCAAGAGGTCACTAAATCTCTAACAACCTAGAAAGAAAAGGTTGAAAGGATGATCAAATAGGGGTCTCCAAAGGCAAATGATGATACATAGCCAACCTTATAGAGTGGGAAATAAGTATAAGTTTCCTGAAGTAATGGGAATTTCACCTAGGTGCATAGTGGTATAAATTCAATTTAGAATACATAGGTAAGAGTATATATTTATTTGAAAAGTCATGACTATACTTAGAATACTCATATACAAAGGTCAACATCTACAAGCCTACTTAATGGAGTAAACTTATGCTTGACCTAAGTAAAGGTCATAATAGTGTTTGAAAGGTTTTGAGGTAAGTGAAAACCTAAAAATATCATGAAACACATGAAGATAAATTATAAATGAGAAATTCTTAAATCAAGGTAGCAGTGAAGACATTATATTTAACCTAGGCACACCTACAGCTAGTATTGGTAGGGTGTAAGCTAGGAAGAAATGAGAAGGTATAATGGTGATAGGTAGTCTGATAGGTTGTGAAGAAGCTTGGAAAGATGAGATTCATTTGATAAGGTTATAATAATATTATCAGGGCTTCATTTTCACTCTCATACCATAGTGACAAGGTGAAAATAAACCAACTTAGTCATGGACCCATGAAGCATAAAAACTCAGGTAACCAACTAGCTAATCTTGAGAAAAATGAGTTTTAAGGCCTCTATAGGCATGATCTACATATGAAATTTGGCAAAGTTTGTGGTCATGAGTGGATTGAATTATCCATATTATTTTAAAGTCATATCAGTGGTGGACATATCTGATGTTTGTCTCAAACCTGGTCCACTTCCTTAGTAGGGTATAGTCAAGAGACCTAGAGGTCACTTGAGTTCAAGAACACAATAAAGCATTAAAAACCTCATGTATGGATTTTATGGTAATAAAAATTAATGATAATTATCTCCATACACTCTTATATTTCAAAACACTTCATTTCTGATACTAAGTGCCCTTGAGGGCTTACAAAGGTAAGGCAGTCTTAAACCCCAAGCACCCTGAATAGTGTATCAAATGAATATAGAAGAATTTTTAACACTTATGTAACATTTATAACCATGTAAGAGATTTATTTTAAGGTTTATGAGCTTATCCTAGAATTGGGAGTTATCTCTTAGACCTAAGACCCATTTTTGGCACCTTTCATGCTCAAAGAAAGCTAAGAAAATCACTTGAGGAACAACTTCAGATGCTCATATCATCTCTCATACTTTACATGGAAATTATTATTGTTTTGAGGTGTTACAAGGGTCCATTAAAAATAATATTATGTCATTAGTAGTTTATTTGGATGTTTGTTCTTTATGAATAATCATTAAGACCCCAAACATGTCTTAAACCTCCTAAAACCCTAGTTGTGACCAGTTTGCAGAGATGAACTTGGAAACCACCTCAAATGCCATAATTTGATCCTAAAACCTACCATATGTTGTATTATACTCTCATAGGATCCTTCATGTGTATTTTTTTTGTACCTTCACTTGTATGGAATAGTATTAAAACTACACTTTTCCATGTTTTTAAGCTCAAACAAGGGTTCTAAAGAGTATGAAATGATGTCAATCAATGGGAAAGATAGTTCAATACTTATTTTACCTATCCAAGTTAAAAATTTAGATAAACTCACTCAAAGGTTTCTAAATCATTCGAGTCTTTTAGGCTAGTCAAAAAATTATTCAAATAGACAACCTTGCCAATGGCCATTTCATGGTTTTCATACTTCTACAGTGTTCCAAACCACCAAATTTGACATGGAGCATGGTGACAGCATGGGTAAAATGAATAAAATGTTTTTTGGTATTTTCACACATGCGGTAGCTTTTAGCAGCAATATTTCTATTTATAGGCCTAGGAGGGATAATTAGGCCTAATTTGACTAAAAGAATGTGCTAAAAAAGACACTTACACTCAGAGTTAGGCCACCAAATTTTGTGTGGAGTTGTAAGGAGATAGAGGGTATCTAAAAAATTTCTTAGTTTCTCATTATCATCTCCATATTATTTGAAACAAGGAGCTTTGATAAAAAATGGCTTTAAGGAAGGGGTGATAAAATAAGCAAAATAAACAAAATAATGTCTTTTGGACTACTTGATGGCTCCAAATGCCTTGTTTCAGGTATGATATGATGTTGAAGATCCATCCATGGAATAAAGTTGTAGACTTGAAGCAAAAACTCACCTTTTCCCTTCTATGCCTTGGTGAAGAATGGGATATATAAGGGGATAAAAGACCAAATCAATGCATAATAGCTCTTAATAGGCCTTAGCAAGCTAATCTATGAAATGGTATGCCACATTTGGACTTGTAATAAGTCATTAAAGGGGTTTCAAGAAGGTAAACAAGTGTCAAAATGTCTCCAAACTCAAAAATAATTCTTCCTCCTTCTTACACCATATTTGGGTAATAAGTCAAACTTGGCTTGGAGATTCTTCTAAGAGTCTAATAAAGTTAAAACAATAGAATAAAATATTTTAGGAGATTAAACAAGACTTTTTCCAAGCATGAAGACCTAATTTCAAGGATGATGACTTATTATCCAAGAATATAGTGACTTTAAGCAAGAATTAAGGCACCTATGTTGGTCAAACACCACAAATCAAGGAGGAGGACTTGTTTCATCTTTCCAAACTAATAAAAAATAAATACTACATCATTTTCCTATAGAATAGAAAATGGATATTAGAGATAATTAATAAAATGCTATGTACCATTTTGAGAAGACCTAGTTGAAGGCATATTTCCTAATTTTGAGACATCTTATCTCCTTCTCTCTCCTCTCTCTCAATTATCTTTATGATAATGATAGTTCATTCTTCCTCTCATCTTTTCCTTTCATCTTTAGTTATTTTCAAGTGTTATCTCATCCTTATAGGTTGCATAGTGTGATCTAATAATATTTTAATTTCCTTAGTGTCTAAAACCATATCACCTAATTAAGATAAGTAAGCCTCAATCGTTGAGTCCTAACGTCAAAGAGTGAAGAGAATTTCACCAACCTTGGATGAGAAGTTATGTCACTTGAAAACCAAGTGAAATTATGAGGTTAAATTCATATTTTTAAAGGACCACCTATAGGTCTGTATGGAATAAGGATAAGTGGTGTGAAGTGCTAACCTTGGTATTGGGATTAGATCCACTGAGTTGAATAAATTACTACTTATAGTTGAGTTAGACTATTAGTCTATGTGCAAAGTGAGGTATATATTGAATAATTATGTGAATTATTAATCTCATAGTTAATGTATCAAATGCTAAATGAATACACAGGATGTATGGAATTGGTAGTTTCAAGCATGGTATATGCATTGACAAAACTAGATTAGAGGTCAGTCTCAATTATGAGAAGGAGATACAAGGTATGATTGAATAATATATGGTGTTAAACATTGGTAATAAACCCAAGAGGTCACTAAACCTCTAAAAACATAGAAAGATAAGGTTGAAAGGATGATCAAACAGGGTCTCCAAAGGCAAATGATGATACATAACCAACCTTATAGAGCAGGAAATAAGTATAAGTTTATTGAAGTAGAGGGGATTTAACTCATGTGAATATTGGTGTCAATTACATTGAGAATATATATTGAATATTATTTATTTATTTTAAAATTCATGACTATACTCAAAATCTTCATATACATAGGTCAACACCTACAGGCTACTTAACAGAGTATACTCAATCTTGACCTACGTAAAGGGCATAATAGTGTTTGAAAGGTTTTGAGGTAATTTAAAACCTAAAAATATTTCATGATACACATTTATATAATTTATAAATTATAAATAATTATTCTAATGTATCATTGAAGACCTTATCGTCAACCCAGACACACCTATAACTAGTATTGACAGGATGTAATCTAGGAAGAAATGAGAAGGTATAGTGGTGATAGGTAATATGATAGGTTGTGAAGAAGTTTGAAAATATGAGTCACTTGAGAAGGTTATAATAATATAATAAATTCTCAATTTTCACTTCAATACCATAGTGACAAGGTGAAAATAAACCAACTTAATCATGGACCCATGAAGCATAAAAACTCAGGTAGCCAACTAGCTAGTCTTGAGAAAAATGAGTTTTGAGGCCTCTATAGGCATGATCTAGATATTAAATTTGGTAAATTTGGTTTTAATGAGTGGATTTAAGTTTCCATGGTATTGTAAATTTTATATAATAGTGGACATATCCATTTTTTTGTCTCATACTTGGTCCACTTCATTTGCAAGGTCTAGTCAAGAGACTTAGAGGTCCACCTAAGTTTAAGAACACAAATAAAACATTACAAACCTCATGAATGGATTTTAAGGTATTAAAAAGTCATAATAATTATCTCCATACACTATTATGTGATAAAAAACTTCATTTCTTAGTCTAAGTTCCCTGGAGGGCTTGTAAAGGTAAAATAATCTTAAACCCTAAACACCCTGATTAGTGTACCAAATGTATATAGAGGAATGCTTAACACTTATAGAACATTAAGAACCATGAATGAGATTTATTTTAAGGTGTATTATCTTATCTCAACATTTTAAATTATCTCCTAGTCCTAAGACCCATTTTTGACACCTCTCATGCTTAAAGAAAGCTAAGATAGTCACCTGAGGAGAAACTTCAGATGCTCGTACCATCTCATACTTTGCATGGGACCTAGTGGTGTTGGGAGGTGTTATAGGGGTTGCATAATATAATCTTTTGGTATTAGGAGGTTAGTTTTATTTTTTTAATTTATTATCAATCGTTAAGACCCTAGATAGGTCTTAAACCCTCCTAAAACCCCAGTTGTGACTAGTTTGTAGAGATGGACTTGGAAACCACCTAAAATTACAAAATTTGGTCTTAAAACCTACCATATGTTGTATTATACTCTCATAGGATCTTCCATATGTATTTTTTTATACCTTTAATTCTATGTAATAGTACAAAAACTATATTTTTTCATGTTTTTGAGCTAAAATAGGGGTTCTAAAGAGTATGAAATGTTGCCAATAAATTTGGAAGGTAATTCAAGACTTTTTTACATATCCAAATTTAAAAAATTAGATAAAATCACTCAAATATGCCCAAACCGTTCAAGTCTTTTAGGCCAATTAGAAAATTCTTCAAAAAGACAACCTTGCTAATGGCCCTTTCATGGTTTTCATACTTATATAGTGTTGCAAACCACCAAATTTGACATGGAGTATGGTTACATCATGGTTAAAGTTAATAAAACATTTTTTATTAGTTTCACACATGTGGGAGCTCCCAAAACTAATATTTCTCTTTCTAGGCCTATGAGGGCTAATTAGGCCTAATTTGATTGAAAAAATATACTAGAAAAGACACTTACACTCAAAGTTAGGCCACCAAATTTTATGTGGATATATAAGGGGATAGAGGGTATCTAAAAAAGTTCTCAATTTCTCATTATCATCTGCATATTCTCCTAGACAAGGATCTACAAGCAAAATGAGCAAAATGATGTATTTTAGACTACTTGATAGATCCAAATGCCTTGTTTCAGGTATTATATGCTATTGAATATCCATCCATGGAAGAAATTTGTAGACTTGGAGAAAAAAATAACCTTTTCCCTTATGTGCCTTGGTGAAGAATGAGATACGTAAGGGGCTAAAAGACTAAATCAATGCATAATAGCTCCTAATAGGCCTTAGCAATATAATACATGAAATGGTAGGATACATTTGGACTTTTAATAATTCATGAAAAGGGTTTTAATAAGGTGAACAAGTGTCAAAAAGTCTCTAAACTTCAAAATAATTGGTCTTCCTTCTTACACCATCTTTGGGAAATAAGTCAAACTTGGTTTAACGAGTCTTCTAAGAGTCTAATAAAGTTAGAATAATAGAATATAAGATTTTATGAGGTTGAATAAGAATTTTTCCAAGAATGAATACCTACTTTTAAGGGTGATAAATTCTTTTCCAAGAATATAGTGACTTTAAGCAATAATCGAGGCACCTATGTTGGTCAAACACCACAATTCAAGGAGGAGAACTTGTTTCATATTTCCAAAGTAATGAAAAATAAATGCTACACCATTTTAATAAGGAAGATCAAAGGGATATTGGATAAAATTAATAAAATTTTATGTATCATTTTGAGAAGACCTAGTGGAAGGTAGATTTCCTAATTTTATGGCATCTTGTCTCCTTCTCTCTCCTCTCTCTCAATTCTCTATATGTAATCTAATTTTTAGCATTTAAAAGGACCCTTAAATTGAGTTGTGTAAATTTAATGCTTATAAAACACTTGTACTTACTTATTTTGAATGAACAAAATATAATTCATGCCTCCTCAAATTTTGGTTTAGTGTATTTTCATGGTTTGTTGATAGATGACAATGATAGTTCATGTTTCCTCTCATATTGTCCTTTCCTCTTTACCTATTTACATGTGTTATATCATCCTTTTAGGTTACATAGTATACTCTAATCATATTGTATGTTTTTCAAGTGCAAACTTTCCTTAGTGTCTTTGAGAGACCTATTGATTAGTTACCTTAGATCATCCATCAAACTGAGCCTCTATGTGAAACATTGATGTATGGAGAACTCTCATTTGAGAAGTGCAATCAGGTTTATGTTATAATTCATCCTTTTAGTGCATATTACACAAGTGGAAATCATATTTTGGTGTATCACCCCAATTAGATAGGATTTCCTTTCAGTTTACCTTTTTCCCTTTTCGCTTGCAAGCTGATAGTGTAGAGTATGGATCCTAACTGATATATTAAGGGGAACTAGCTTTTAGAATCTAGAGATTCAATCAACCTATTATGCCACCCAGAGCATATTATTTTCTCCATGTTAATTTAGACTGTGAAGGCCTAAAACTACTTTCATAAGGGTTTAAGTCTAGTAATCAACACTACCTTCATTTTCAAAAAAATAATATGTAGGTACAACTCCCATGGTGAGAGTATCATTAGACAAAAATAAGTAGGTGTAGACTATGGGAAGTGGAGAAAGAAAAATGTGGATTGGTTTGTGATCATTCTAGTTACATGTTAGACATAAACATGTACTTTCATCTATTTTGGCATGAGCTGTAATCATTTGGATTTTGGTGATGACTTGCTTGGTTGTATTATTTTCATATTCTATATTAGATCATTGTAGTAAATTCACATAACACATGTGCACTTAACAAGCCACATGTATCTTTTGTTACTCCATGGTAGATATATTAGTCAGACCAATTGATTAAGTTGCTTAACATTGGCAATATTTTTTGACCCATAAATTTTTAAATTATAAATTGTAATGGATTCCAAGGGGAATTGCTTGTAATTTATAAAAGTGGTCCTGATTCTAGAGATCTTAATACTTACTTCATGTGTAGTGGTCATGTTAGGTCTAAGGAAGATGCTAACTAAAAAACTTATTGGTGATTTAAAATCTATTTAAGAAACCACTCTTAGCCTCAAGTAAATATTTTGGTGTTTTTGGCATTAATTTCAAATATTTAATATGTTTCTCATTTTAACCTATTTAATAACATGAGAATGTCTCATTATTATCTAGCCTTACTTTTTAATATTTTCCTAGTATACACATTAATTATCCATGATGAATAAAGCAATGAGAAACAACAAAAACCATTGTCTAGCTAGTTACCCTTCACCCCAACTCCATCCTATAATGGCGTCATCATTTCCCTAGTTACCCAAAACCTTTTACACAAAATCATAAATGTATAAGAGGTGTGTGTGAATGGTAAACAATATATTTAAGGCTAAGATGCCATGGAGAAGAACTTAAAACCTTTTAGTTAGTTCAATGGATGGAAGGGTATTTAAAAATAGGGGTGTGTTTCAATATGATATATTTTGGGATCCTTATGGATTGTTTTGGAGTTATTAAGAATTTTTTTGGAGAATTTAGAAGCTAAAAATTTAACAGACTAGGAGGTCTTGGAATGAGGAGAATTTATTGAGCTATGTTTGTGAATGAGAAGATTGGTATCTTTACGACAGGACAAATCCATCTTGAAGAGAGAGTGAATGTCATTTGTGAGATCGAATACCTATGAGAAGAGAGGAATGATACCATTAATATCCTATTTTATAGTCAAAATGGCTCTTACAATATGTGACTATTATATGATATTAATGACCTATTTTAAGAACATCTAGTTTTAGGAGGCACAAAAGTGGTCTTGAGCATAACCAACATGTGTAAAAGTTGGTTGTAGACTATTATCGATGCAAAAAAAATTACTCAATTAATGGGTTTCAATTACATGACATATCAATGGGTTTTGACCACAAAACCTACCTATTTCAACTACATCAAACTAACCATTTTAACTTCACACACATTTATAAAGTCATTTGTTAATGGTTATATTTATATTTGACTAGTATTTGTGTGTGTTGGTTAATATTCATCCAGAATGGGTGCTCATAAGATGATGGTGCCAAATTCAATTCCTTAAGGGGATCAAGATTTAGATATCCATTAATTTAATCTTGTATAATTTTTTTGATTTAAAAACTTTGGATGTTGTAATAACATATAATAATTATTATTTGCACAAGTCGAGAGGCGAGGTGACTATGATTTTCATGCATGCATACTTTCTTGGAGATAACTATATAGTAATAACACCACTCTCTAACACTTGACTAGGAAAACCACATCCCTAAACCTCTCATCTCTATATATCATATTTATTTTATAAATGGGATTGATGAATTTTTTATATATAAAATATTAATAAAATATCCCATGTTGAGGAATAATACTTAGACAATAATTTTTAAACATTTCTTGAAAACAAATATTATTGTCCAACTAGGCCTAAAACCAAGCATATTCCAATCACATGTAGAATGTCTAGGTTATGTGGTATTTATGTACTTAAGTCTTAATCAAGGCCAAATTCATTAAGATAAGTAGTGGTAGGTATTAATTCATGGTCATGTGTAGTAATCAAGGTATATGCTCAGAAAGGTTTTAAATAACCTAGGGATAATATGGTTGTTTCATGTCTTGTAATATTACCATTATAATTTTTAAATATATATTTTTATATTTTTTTTGAATAAAATATATTTCATACTAAGACTATGATATATTAAATTGACTATAGTAAATTCAAATGCAACGGTCGTGTTGACAATTTTGACCTCACTAGTCAAATTATCACCCGTATCATTTGAAACTTTGCCTATCATACTAGTTTATATTATTGTTCAATAGGTTAGTCTTGAAAAGTCCTTAAAGTGATCATTTGAATCCTTTATTAACATTTCTTAATATTGATTAGGTGAATTGAGGTTTTGTCTTGCATTTGTCTTGTGTTTGTCTAGTCATTTTTTTGTCTTTCTAAGCCATTTTCAATAGTGAAAAGAGTCTAGAGTGTCCTAATGAGTGTCATAGAACATGTAAAGGTCATTTTATTCCTAACATATGAATAATTAGGTTGATCACATTTTGAACTAACTTCATGACTCATTTCCATGCAATTTTGACCATTTGTGACCTCTAGGGAAGGTTTTGTAAGGTTTTAATAGTATTTGATCAGGAGGAAGCTCAATTTCATATTAATACACCTTATTAGACATTTTAAATACTCAAGAATAGATTTGACATCATTTAAATCAAATCTCCTTAGTAAAATTGGCTTTTTTAGTGAAAAAAAGGCCTTTTTGTTGGATCCGTAAGGGTTTTTAAAGGGTTTTTGTGTGAAAATAATCTTAGAGACTTAATTTGGTCCCCAAAATGTCATATCAACCTACTTGGATCCTATATCAACCTCCTTGGTAGCTGTTGACCAAATTAGACTTTTAGGTCAAATTAGGGCACCCCTAGTAAAAAACTTGATGTTTAGGCCTATAAAGGGGTATAATGTATTTTTATGAGATTTTTTATAGGTCATTTTATGTCAGTTAATATTATAATAGCTTTGTTCAATTATTTTCTAGGTCTATTTATCATTTTGAGTCATTTTAAGGGTCAAAAATGGTGTATTTAGTGCTTTATACATATTTTTTGGGAAATGTATAAGTTTAAAAATGTTATTTCATGTCCCATGAGTCCTTAAAAGTCTTATTAAACTGATATAACTGAAAATATTGTAGGTTGTTCAGATAAAAGTCAGTTTTCCTAAAGAAATAGAAGCAAATGGAATTTATATGACCTCCTTGGGAAGGTTGCCATTTGGAAAAGATGGAAATGTGTCTCTTCAGATCCCAAAAACTCATTTCCACATTTTAGTTTCTTTTAAAGTTCCATTTTTTTACCAAAACCATTTTATTCTTTTTTTCACCTTTATAGAAATGCAAAAGTGACTTGTAGGTTTTTGCTTGGTACGACCAACACAAGGGGTTTCAAATAAAATAATATTGGGGTCATATTCTAAACTAATATACCTTAGAATAAATATAATAATTTTGGTAAAAGGTCAATTTTTCTGCATAAACCATCCATTTGAAGTGGATTGTATAAATCTACTTATTCATTCATGTACCCTTTAGGTTTTGGTCTTGTTTGGGAGATTTCGTACAACTCACTTATTGAGTTTGGTTCCAGATAATTTTTGTTTCCTCCTATAATGGTTTCCATGATTCATTTCATCTTTAAAGTTTTTTTTTATAAGTCTAATAGTTCAATTTGCAAGAGGGTGCCAACGTGAATATTTTCAATTAGCTTTTCATTTGTAGGAGTTTGAATTGCTTTAAAAAGTTTCATATGAATAATAAATGGCATATTCTATATTAAAATTCTATTGGTGCCACTTCCTTATAGGTTTTGGTCTCGCATCCCCATAGTTTGAACAAATCCCATTCCTCCGCCATGTTAAACTAGTCATTTAACACTTTATCTACCCTATTTTGTGTATGCAATTAATATCACATGTTGAGGATGTGTTGGAGATGGTTTTAAAGTGTCCTTAGTTTAAATAATGAATTTTAAGAATTTAACCATGAATTGAAGCTATTTTGGAGCCATCCATCAACATATTCTTATTCCATTTCACACCTTTTGCCTATATACAGTCAACAATCACTTACAGTGGCCATTGATGATGTCATGCTAAGTATGAGGGTATTGGTGAATATTTTTTAAATATCTATAAACATGGATAATTAATTTTGATTTTTTAAGTGATTAATATTCATGAAAGGATAAAAATTATACACATTGTTCACACCTACATACACTATTTGCAGACTTGATAATGTCTACCTACAATATTTATTTTAAGTTATAGAGAGCTGAGGTATTCATGGAGTTTTAAACCAATTATAAAATCCTTATTAAAGCCATAAAATTACAAAATAATTATATCAATGAATACCAAGAGGACTAAAAGTGACAAATAGGTTGAAAACCATTCCAAGAGAGATCACTATAAGTTCAGGGATCAAATCCCTACATTATAAAATAAAGGTCTAGAGATTTTTTAGAATAACATATAGCATGTCCTCATGAAACCCTGATGCATCCTAGTGATATTATCTCATATTATATATCACAAATAAGAACCATCCCAAATATGAGGGTTTGAAGGTACAAAGATGGAATTTTGGAGTCTCAAACTTGCCAACTCATGACTAAACTCCTTCAGTGATATCTACAAGATTGAGTCCTAAATGGACTTTATCTATCCAAGAGTCACAAACTTAAACCATTTCAACCATTAATATGTTTCCAAGGTCAAGATAAAATTCATGGAATAATTAATAATCAATAAAAAAAAGATAGATTGTCTTGGTTCCTTTTCATAATTGGCAGTCCATACACTATGGAAATGAACACCTACATCAGGGTTTGGAGGTAGAACTCAATTTGTGCAATATAGGTGCACATGAAGGGATGTGAATAGGAAAATGTAGATGAATAAAATTATCTAAATAATATCAAGGGACTCTAAGGATTTATAAGGGGGTTGTGTCCTTGTTTTCCAAGCTTGAATCACACATTGACACCTACAGTAGGGGTCATTTAGGCAAGGTTCTCAGTCCTCTAAGAAAGTTTGGTCAAGTAATTCCAAAAGGTGAATGTAGGATGATTTAAGTATTATAGTGATGTGTTCAACCTCTAAGCATGTTCTCTATTTCTATGATGAGTTTCATAAACTCTTGGTTAAGGCCCTAACACACCTACAATTGGACCCATGTTTAGGAAAGGTAACATAGTCATTTCACATAAGCAATATGAGGGACTTGTGAAAGGTTGAAGATGATGAAAATTTTAATATAAATTGGAGAAACATAATGAATCATCATTATGCACACAAATAAATAAAATTGGATATGTCATATGATGAAAACCTATAGGCTTGGATAACACCTACAGGATCTAATGAAGCAAAGGAAGGCATGGTGTCTTAGTCAACAAGGGTAGTGGAGGCTCAGTTGGTAAAAAAATTCATGGGAATGGATAATAAAATCCATGATGACTTAATAAATTATGTGAATGTATGAAATAAACTTCTAAACCCCTCAAAACCCTTTGTATACCACCTGCAATTAGGTACTAACTGAGATATACAATGGACTGAGAAATATAAATGTTAGAAATGACTGAGCAAGGTTAACAACTAACTAAAAAAGGAATAAAATGTTCTCAAGATTTTATAAATTAGTTATAAAAAAAATTTCAAGGCCTAATCATATGAAGTCAACAATAGGCATAATGTCAAAATAAGTAAACACAAAGAGAAAATGCACACTATTTGAGAGCTTAAGGTGTGTACAGAGTATATATAGAAGGTTGTGGTGATGATGGAATTGAGACAACTCCAAATAAATCATGAAAATATTTATGGGCCTATAACAATTAAAATCAATAAAAATAAGGTCTCCAACCATGTATACATGATCCACTTGAGAAGGGTTTCCACACATTCTACATCTAACAGGCTTATTTTGAATATTTTGAGAAGTTTGGAAGGTCAATTGACATATTTAAGGGCTGAAAACTTGTGTCGAGTATCCATAAAACCTACAGATGCATTTATAACTTCTATTTTGTCTAGGAGAATAGGGGAAGTACCATATATTTTGTCTTAAATAGAGGGTACTTCCCCTTATGCATAAGCCTATATTTTTGATAGAAGAGATGATAGGGAGTACTTGAAGGATTGTAGGGTTATTTGAAAATTATTAATACATCTATTAAAATGTGGGGAATACCTCACATAGGGGTGAGACTAATCAGAGTAACCCAAACCTACAAGGGTTGCAAGTAATGACATTAGGCATGATGAAGCCTAGGTCCAAATGAATGGTCAAAACTATTTATAGAATGAGATGAGATTCTAAATCTATTTTATAGTGTTTATGGGATTATTTTAGAGTTGTTTGAGCTTTTATAATTCAAATTAAATTATTTGAACACTCATAACACCAGATGTTGCAGTCAGGCCTAGTGCCCAAATGGAGAGTCCATCACACTTTTGCATAAAGTAAACATGTCAAACTATTGGAAAATGTTTATGGTAAAATATAAAACTTTTACTAACCATTTTTATGTATGATAAACCATAAAAGAGTCACTTTTGACTAGAAATCTCACTCATACTTGTAGGAAGGAGGAAAACAAGAACGATAAGTCAAGTTGTGATGCTCATATCTTCTTAGAGGTTTTGAATGGGTGACAAGGGAGTTTATGGATATTATCAAGGGTATTGAAGGCCTTTTTTTTATTTTTTATATAATTTTGATGTCAAGGTTTTATGAACCAAGCTTAAGACTCAAAATAGGCCTAAAACCCTACTAAACCCTTAGCCAAGACCAGTTGGTGAAAATGGAGTTGGATATCTATCCATATGGAATATTTATAAAATGATACCTATTTTAAATTTTAAATGACTCCCCTAGTACACTTAAAACCAATATTAGTTGTACAAACTTGTATGAATGGAGGTAGAAATAGGGTTTTTCTCACTATTTTATGTGGTATGCAAGTTACAAGAAGAGTTAAGAGATGAAACAAAGTTTTAATGGAATATTAATAATTAATATAACTCAAAATATTCGTTTAATTCCATAAAAAAACTTATAAGTTCCCCAACCAAGTGATTCATCTCAACTTATCAAATCTGGCATATTGGACAAGCTAGTGAAGAAGATGGAAAACTTCAAGTGAGATGAATTTAAGTTGTCCATAATACTTATAATTCCATGGAGGTAATTTAAAATTTTAATTTACTCCATCCCATTTAATTTAATTGAAAAATGATGCCAATTTTGAGGCCAAGTGTGTAGGGTGTATGAAAGGGTAGTTTTCTAGACAATAGATGATGATGGCTCACTTTCAGAGGTTTCCAGAGGACTAGGCATGTAACCAATGCATGGATAGGCATTTATTATGTCCCTTCCTTTCATTATAATATTTTTTACTTATATTCATTAGTTATATGATGTTCAAATAGCCCCAATCATGAAGGTAGTTTTTTTTAGCAAAAGGAGGAGTTTTATGCCACTTTCCATAACTTTAATGACTTGAATTTATAGTTTTACTTCATGACCTTGCATATTTTTACCTATACCTTATTTTCATACATTTATAAATTATTTTATCAACTTGCATACTGTCATTGTGAAGAATTCTCTTCTTTTCTCTCTCTCTTAAACTCTATAAGAGTTAGCCATTTTGGCATGGTATTGGATGTTCCACCTGAGTATGGCGAAGCCCTGATTATTTGTATACATTTTTATCAATTAAATGAATAATTTTTAACTCTTCATGACTATCCATAAGTTTTTTCCACTTGAATGAGGAATCTTGTTTAGTGAAGACTATGGATTCCTAGCATGTAGTCTCATTCTTCCATATTATTTGTAGTTGGAAAACTTTTCTTATAGGGCATGTGAAGTGTTTTAGGATATGTCAAATGTTTATTGAATTATTATTTTCATTAGTGACATTAAAGTCACATCATCTAGTCTTCCTATCTTTTCACATTCATCCATGACCTCACTATGTAACATCGATGCGAGAAGATGAAGATTGAAAGAGTGTATGTTTTAGTTTGTTTTTTGGTCTCAAGTTTAGAATTCAATTGGTTGGAAGTCATAAAATTTATTTGGTGTATCACCTCCTTATTTTAGATTTGATTTTAGTTATCTCTTTCCATTTTCACCCCCTAATTTAGTTGTAGATTCAATCCTAAGTGGTACATCAAGGAAGTTAGCCTATCTAGAGATTCACCTCATTCCTTAGGCTACCCACAAGCCTAGAGGTGATTCCATTGTTCTACTTAGATGAGGATAGATTTTCATCTCCTAAAAGGTTCAAATCCAAGTGACAAAAAATTTTGGCATGCCCGATGGGACTCTTGTTCCAAGAGATTAAGAAATTTTTGGTGTTGTCTCTCAATAATAAGTATTTAGAGGCATCTATCAAAGCATCAATAGTAACTCCAAAGATATATTAGTTGGTCAAGTAGCCTAGTTTATCCTTTAAATATTAAAGGTAAAATGTTTCTTTTGTTTTTTTGTTTTTAATGAGGTTTCATGGCTGATTTTGGTGTTGAGTTTTGTTCTCTATAAGTTGGAGAGACATTTCAAGCTTGTACCATTCCCTATCAATATGAACAAGTCCTTGGTCAATCTTGGCATGATCCTTATCAGCCTCAATATGACTTTAATAAACTCCAATATGATCCTTGTGAGCCCATGCATGAATTATATTAGTCATATAACCAGCCTTCTCAATGTTTTTCTCCTCTTAGTCAACCTAGCCACTCCTCAAGCCAACCTATTTCCACCTTTAAGAAGACACTCTTGGTCTATAAGAGATATATGTTGGATCTTGATACTCAAATGGGATATGGTATAGAGTTTCCTAATCATGTTATTCGTAAGGTGATATAAGCATTATATTTTATCAAAAGAGAGTGGGTACCTATTAAGAGAACCAATTGGTAAAGGCTCACAAGTGACATGCTTGGTGTGAGTGGTTTAGTCTCTTCCTTAAAGAATAGGCTAGAAGTTCATGAAATGTAACCTCACCATACCTATCATCCTTCATATCCACTTCCTCAAATTTAATACCAGCCATACATGAACCCTACTCATGAGCCAAATCAAGTCCATCAAAATCATCTTTTTCCAAATCAGTTGGAGGAGAGAGTTGAAAGAAATCTTGTGTTTGAAGCCAATATTGATAGGAAAATTGAGTTGTAAAATATGCATATGAAATATTCCATGTTGGAAGTAAAGGAAGTGGAGTTCAAACCCTTATTTATCTCTCACATTACATCCACACCACCTCAAAAGGAGACTCATAATTTTGATGTCCTAAGTTGGAATAAGATAGTAGAATCTTAGGGAAAGAAGAGGAGAAAAGTCTTAACAAAGAATGTAAAGTTGAGAAGACTCTTGTAAAAAATCCTCCTACCATTCCACAAGAAAGGGTTTCTAATCTTAACATCCTAATCTAGAGTAAGATAGTGGAGTCATGGAGAAACAAAGAAGATAGAAGCATTGTCCAAGAGTGTGAAGTGGATAATGGAGTTGATCCTTTGCAAGTCCCTCCCACCCTTCCTAAGGAAGCTTCCTATGATTCATGGCAGCCCTCATGCACTCATTATCCTTAGGATGATTCTTATGAACTCCAATAAAAACTTTTCCAAGAGAACCTAGGCAAATAAATTAAAGAGTTAGAGGCAAAAATGAGATTGCTAAGTCAAGGTAAAATGGAAGGTTTAGACCCAAAATAAAATCCTATGCCTAAACACACCCCATATAACCTTTCTCAAGAGAGTTCCTAATTTGAATCAGATTTGAATGAAGTGAATTTCAAGTGGAAGGAAGAAACTCAAGTTTTTTTAACCTAAGGTCTGCCTATCCTTCCTCAAGAGCTCCCAAAAGAACCTCTTTACATTCTCAATCTAATTTTGAGCCCTATATCCCACCTCCACCAACTATTTCATCTTGTCCTCATACCATAACCCTTTTCTTTGATGGAAATGTGGTGTGGGAACCTCAATAAGAGAAAGTGACTGAGGAAAATTTAGAACTTTCACTTGAGGAAAGTGCAACTCCTTGATAGCCTTATGGGCTAGGTTACCAGATTTTAAGATGCCTAGTATTGGCATCACTAGGAAGGAGTTTGAAGATGTTTCACCCTTGAAAAACAATATCATATTGTGATAGTTGAGGTACACTTTGAAAACTCTTAAGAGGTCCTAAGTGATGAAGAAGAGGTGAGTTATTATGTTGAATCTCCTTATTTGATTGATATTGAAGCATACACTCCTTGTGTTGAAGAAGAAATCTTCAAAGATATCCTTTTGGAATATAAATAATAATTTGGAGGAGTCTCTATTTTTATTCCCCTTCATGATGATCATGATGACTTATGGCAAAGATTTGAGGATACTTGCAAAGAATTTGTATCTCTCAAGAGGTCTACAACTCCTTTAGGGCTAGTTACAAGTGATGGTAAGAAAGATGGCATTATCAAACATGTCATAGGTGAGAAAGAAAAAAATCCACATCAGAATTTTGAGGTTAAGGAAAACCTATATTGGCCTCAATCATTCAAAGAGTAAGATATCATTCCTTTTGAGACCTTACCTACAAATAAGATGAAAGTTGATTATAAGAAAGAGAATGGGAAACAACATGAAATGTGTGCACAAGGTCAAGGGGAATATGTCTACATTGGAGACATATTTGAATATGATATATTTGAGAATAAGTCAAGTGAAGTTCCAAGTAATAGGTATGGTCCATAAAAAATTCAATCTCAAGAGCAACATGCTTGGCATCCTCATCCATCTCATGAAAAAAGAGATTCAATAAACTTTCAATTTGATCCTAAAAAGGGAGGTATGATTGTTTTTTAGTTTTATATAATAGTTTCTTTAAAATTCCCCTAAGTGCTTAGAGCACATGTGTGTGTCTTATGTGTTTGCTTTCTTTATTGTGTGTGTATTTTGCTTTGTGTGGTATAGGTAGTCATTAGTGTCTTGTCTTGGTCAAAGGTTTGTGGTCAATGGTCAAGGTTATCTTATTTTTCTAAGTCCATAGATGAATACATAAGCCCAATGGACTAATAAGGCTATTGGTTTACTAAGTATAGCAAGCATACTACCCTTATGAGTCACCAATTTTTTCACCAAATTTGAATTTTAGGCCTATAAAGGGGTATAATTTATTGTCATGAGATGTTTTATAGGTCATTTTATGTCAATTAATGTTTTACTATCTTTGGTCAATTAGTTTTTAGGTCCATTTATCATTTTAAGGGTTAAAAATGTTGTATTTAGTGTTTTGTATGGGTTTATTGGGAAATTTTCAAGTTTAAAAAAATTATTTCATGTCCCATGTGTCCTCAAAAGTCATATTAAACTTAAATAACTTAAAATATTATAGGTTGTTCAGATAAAAGTCAGTTTTCCTAAAGAAATGGAAGCAAATAGTACTTTTATGACCTCTTTGGTAAGTGTGCCATTCAATAAATATGTAAATATGTATTTTTAGCTCCCCCACATCCATTTACATGTTTTAGTTGCTTTTAAAGTGCCATTTTTGTCCCAAAACCATTTTGTTCTTTTTTCACCTTTCTAGACATGCAGAAGTGACTTGCAGGTTTTTGCTTGGTATGGCCAGCACAAGGGGTTTCAAACAAAATACTCCTGGGCTAATATTATAAAATTATATACCTTAAAATACATATACTAATTTTGAGAAATGGTTGATTGTGTTTCATGAACCATCCATTTGAAGTGGACTATGAAAATCTACTTGCTCATTTGTGCACCCTTCAGGATTTGGTCTTGTTTGGGAGATTATGTAAAACTCATTTATTTTAGTTAAAAATAATTTTTGTTTCATATTATAATGGTTTCCATTATTAGTTTCATTTTTAAAGTTGATTTGATAAGTCTATCACTTTTTAAGAGGGTACCAACATGAACATTTTCATTCAGCTATTCATTTATAGGAGCTTGAATTGATTACAGGAGTTTCATATGAAAATTAAATGGTGTACTCCATATTAAAATTCTAGGTTTTGCATCTCCTTATATATTTTTTTCTCACATCCCCATAGTTTGATCAAAACCCATGCCTCCACCATACTAGACCAGTCATTCAACACTTTGTATGCCCTATTATATGTGTATGCAAGTCATTTACACATGATGAGGATGTCTTGGAGTTGGTTTTAAAGTTTCCTTAGTGTAAATAATTAATATTAATAGTTTAACCATTAATTAAAGTTTTTTTGGATCCATCCATCAACATATTATTGCTCTATTTCACACCTTCTGCCTATATACAGTCAACATTCACTTACAAGGGCCATTGTTGATGGCATGTTGAGTATGAGGGTTTTGGTGAATGTTTTTTCAATATTTATAAACATTTATAATTAATTTTGAGTTTTTAAGTGATTCATATTCATGAAAGGCTAAAAATAATACACGTTCACACCTGCATACATTATTTACAAACTTGATAATGTCTGCCTATAGTATTAATTGGAAGAAAGTAGGGACTAAGGTATTCATGGAGTGTTAAACCAATGATAAAATCCTTATTTAATCCATAAAATTATAAAATAATTATATCAATACATACCAAGAGGAATAAAAGTGTTAAACAGGTTGAAAACCATTCCAAGAGAAATCACTACAAGTTCATGGATCAAATCCTTAAATTATTAAAATAGAGGTCTAGAGGTTTTTGATAACAACATATAGCATGTCCTCATGAACCCCTGATGTATCCTAGTGATATTATCTCATATTATCTAACACATATAAGAACCATTACAAAAATGAGGATTTGAAGGTAGGAAGAAGATGGAGTTTTGGAGTCTCAAACTTGCCAACTCATGACTAAACTCCTTCAGTGATATCCACAAGACTGAGTCCTAAATGGCCTTTATCTATCCAAGAGTCACAAAATTAAACCATTATAAACATTAATATGTTTCCAATGTAAATATAACATTCATGGAATAATGAATAATCAAGAAGAAAGGATAGATAGTCTTGGTTCCTTTTCATAATTTGTAGTTCATACATTATGGAAATGACCACCTACAACAGGGTTTGGAGGTAGAACTCAATTTGTGGACTAGAGGTACACATGAATGGATGTGAATAATAACATGGAGATGAATAAAATGACTTAAATAATATCAAGGGACTCCAAGGAGTCATAATGGGGTTATATCCTTGTTTTCAAGGCTTCAATCACACATTGACACCTACAACAAAGGTCATTCAGGAAAAGTTCTTGATCCTCTAAGAAAACTCAATCAAGTAAGTCCAAAATGTGCATATAAGATTATTTAAGGGTTATCATGATGTTTTAAACCTATAATAATTTTTTCCATGTCTATGATGAGTTTCATAAACTCTTGGTTAACGCCCTAACACACCTATAGTTGGACCCCTATTCAGGTAAGGTAACACAGTCATTTCACACAAGAAGAATGAGGGACTTGTGAAAGGTTAGAGATGATGAAAACTTTAATATAAATTATATAAACCTAATATAATCATCATGATGCACAAAAACAAATAATAAGAGCTAGGTCATATGATGAAAACCTATAGGCTCAAATAACACCTACAGGATCCAATGAAGCAAAGGAAGGCATGGTGTCTTATTCAATAAGGGAAGTGAAGGATTAATTAGAACAAAATTGCATGGGAATGGATAATAAATGCCATGATGAATTAATAAATTCTTTTAATGTATGAAACAACCTTTTAAACCCTTGAAAACCCTCTATAATACCACCTATAATTAGGTCCTAACTGAGATAGTGGACTAAGAAATTTAAGTGTTGGAGATGACTTAGCAAGGTGAAAAAGTACATAAAAAATCATAAAATGGTCCCAAGAGTTTCTAAATTAGTTAAAAACATTTTTCAAAGCCTAATCATATGAAGTAACCTATAGGCATGGTGTTAAAATAAGTAAACACAATCAGAAAATGCATACTATTTGAGAGTTTAAGGTGTGTGCAGAGTATAGATGGAAGGTTATAGTGATAATGGAATTTAGAAAACTCCATAGAAGTCATGAAAATATTAATGGGCCTCTAATAATTCAAAGCAAGCAAAAATGTCTCTAACCATGCATACATAGTCCACTTGAGAAGGGTTTCCACATAGTCTACCTCTAACATGCCTGTTTTGAAGGTTTTGAGAAGTTTGGAAGGCCAATTGGCATAGTTAAGGGTTGAAATTTTTTTATATTATCCATAAAACCTATATAGGCCTTTATAGCTTCTATTTTATTAAGGATAATAAGGGAAGTGCCCTCTATTTTGTCTCAAATAGAGGGTACTTCCCCTTATACATAAGCCTATAGTTTTGAGAGAAGAGATGATAAGGAGTACTTTAAGGATTGAAAGGTGATTTTACAAGTAGTAATACATCTAGTAAAATTTGGGGAACACATCACATAGGGGTGAGATTGAGTAAAGTAACCCAAACCTACAAGGGTTGCAGCCAATAGCATTAGGCATGATGAAGCTTAGGTCCAAATGAATTATCAAAACCATTTCTAGCATGAGATGAGCTTCCCAATATATTATATAATGTCTATGGGATGATTTTATAATTTTTGGATATTGTAAAATGTAAAGGAATTTAGTTGAATACTTAGAACACCAGATGTTGTAGTTAGGCCTAGTATATAAGGTCTAGGCCTAGGACCCAAATGGAGAGTCCATCACAATTTTGCATAAATTAAACATGTTATAATATTGAAACATGTTTTTGGTAGCATATTAAACTTATTTGAATCATTTTTATGTAGAATAAACCATAAAAGAGTCACTTTTGACTAGAAAGCTCACTCAAACTTGCAAGAAGGAGGAAAACAAGCATGATAGGTCAAGTTGTGATGATCATATCTTCTTGGAGGTTTTGCATGGGTGAAAAGGGAGTTTAGGGATGTTATAAATGGTTTTGAAGGCCATGTTTTTTGAATTTTTTTTCAAGTTAAATGTTAGGGTTTTATGAAGCAAGCTTAAGACTCAAAACAGGCCTAAAACCCTACTAAACCCTCAACCAAGACCAATTGCTGAAAATGGAATTTTATATATATCTATATGGCACATTTGGACCATGATACATATTTTAAATTATAAATTACTCCCCCAAGCTACTTCACACCAAGATTAGTTGTACAAATGGAGGTAGAAACAGAGTTTTTCTCACTGTTTTGTGTGTTATGAAGGCTACAGGAAGTATAAAGACATGAAATAAAGTTTGGAGAGAATATTAATAATTAATATAACTACCGATATTAATTTAATTCCCTCAAAAAAATTATAAGTTTTCTAACTAGGTGATTTAACTCAGCCAGTCAAAGATGGCATATTGGACAAGCTAGTGAAGAAGATGGAAAACTTCAAGTGAGATGAATTTAAGGTGTCCCTAATGATTATAAGGCCATGGAGGGACTTTAAAAATTTTATTCTCTCCCTCCAATGTATTTTCATGGACAAATGATGCCAATTTTTAGGCTAAGTGTATAGGGTGCATGGAAGGGTAATTTTCTAGATAGCAGATGATAATGGCTCACTTTTAGAGGTTTCCAAAGGACCAAGCATGTAACCAATAATTTTAGAGAAATTTTTGATGTACCTACCCTTAATTAAAATAATTTTTACTACTCCTCACTAGTTATATGATGTTAAAACATCCCTAATCATGAAGGTAGTTTTTTTATGCAAAAGGAGGAGTTTTGTGCCACTTTGCATAACTTTGATGACTTGAATTGATAGTTTTACTTCATGACATTACATATTTATACCCACACCTTATTATAATTTATGGATAATTTATTTTCTTAGCTTTACAAGTGTCTTTGTGACCCTTTTTCTTCTCTTCTTCTTTCTCTCTCAAACTCTATAAGAGTTAGCTATTTTGGCATGGTATTGGATGTTCCACCTGACTATGGTAAAGTCCTGATAATTTCTATACATTTCGATCAATTAAATAAATAATTTTTACCTCTTCATGACTATTCATAATTGTGTTCCACTTTAATTATGAATCTTTCTTAGTAAAGACTATGGATTCCTAGCATGTGGTCTCATTCTTCCACCTTATTTGCAATTGGAAAAATTTTCTTGCAGGGCATGTGAAGTGTTTTAGGAGATGTAAAATGTTAAGTGAGTTAGTATTTTCATTATTTCCATTCAAGGCCTCTTGTATATTCCTCTTAGCTTTTTACATTCATCCATGACCTCAAAATGTAATATTGATGTGAGAAGATGAAGATTAAAAGAGTGTATGTTTTAGTTTGTTTCTTGGTCTCAAGTGTAGAATGAAATTGGTTGGAAGTTGTAAAATTTATTTGGTGTATCACCTCCTTATTTTGTATTTTATTTCACTTATTTATAACCATTTTCACCCACCAAGTTATTTATATATTTAATCCTAAGTGGTACAACAGGGGAGCTAGCCCTATCTAGAGACTCACCTCATTCCTTAGGTTGCCCACAAGCCTAGAGGTGATTCCATTGTGCCACTTGGATGAGGAGATATTTTCATCTCCTCAAAGGGTGAAAATCCAAGTGACAATAGTATCTCTAAAAGGGAAGTTTTCAAAGTCTCATTATGGAAAGAGGAGAGAGAGTTAGGAGCTAAAACTTTAAACATTGTAGGGGTCCAAGTAATCTTGAAATTAGGGGAATTTTTTTATAGATTGGTGGCCTCTAATTTATGAACAATCACTATGAGTGACAACATGTCACTATGGCCTATGCATCCAAGAGGGGTCTATTCTTTCACCTGTTTCTCCAACTCATAAATTTATGAATAGGAATGGTTTTGAGGTATGATTTTAGAGGTCATTAAGATAATTTTAATTATGGTTTTATTTTATAATTCATATACATGAGATACTTTCACTTGGAATAAGAATACCTTAGCATACATGTTATTTCAATGAGTTATGTTGCAAGTTCCTATTTATTATCCATGGTGGTCAATATCATATATTTTATAATGCTTAATTAATTATATGAGCATCCTCAGTCTCATGTAATTCATGTGTTTTGGTTTGAGATGTAATCCTTGTCCATATTCTTAAAGTATGCTTGCTTTTGAAAACATGGTATATGCCTAAGCAGTTCATTACAAGTTTGATTACCAAAGTGGTCCAATACCATAGTGTGAGTATATTGATATAATATTGAACATTTTGAATCAATGAGAGGTCCAAAGTGGTATTTCAATGTAAATTTTTATAATGGGAGCCTATTATTTCCTTTAAATATAATCATGTATGGATTGTAGAGAAGTTTTAGAGTACTCTGAACTCTGAAAAGGATTTATTACACTTATCCATGCATTCATAAGATTTTCATTGACTTATATCATCATAAAAATATTTCAAATAGGTTAATATACCATCTTTTATGCACAAGATCTTAACAAGAGGCATTGTCCATATTTGTATGTATAATATCTAGAAGGGAAGTTGAGGTGGCATGATGCTTGTATTAAGCTATGTGAACTCTTGAAATAGTTTTAAGAGGTTTGAATTTCTTTGAAAATTCATGAGGTGTTAAATTAAAATAAAAAACAACCCAATGTAAGGCTAATTGTGATATATTCATCTACAACTACCTATAGCCAAGCATATTGATACGATTTTCAAGATCAACACCTATAGTAGTATTAGCCCTTTCTCAGAATGAAAAGAGGTAATGAGTGGTTTTAAGAGTTAATTTAAGTGAAATTCATTATAACAAAGTGATGATATCATCATATATTTCAAATTACCAATGAAAATTTAGAGATCCAATCATGAAAAGCTTGTCTTGATCAAGAAACAACATTGAAAAACCCTTATTAGCAGAGATTAAGGTATTTTTGTGTTGTTTAAATGTAATTGGATGTGTCTTAATTCCATGGTTATTCATACCTCCTTATGGTGAGATGATGCTTCCTCAAGTTAATGATAGGTAATAAGGTCTCAATACATCTTTTGTCTTTATGACTAACCTCTCATTTCTCAACAGTCTATACATAGGGATACATGGACACCTACATTAGAATTCACTCATGAAGACACTTTAAAGCTACCTTGGTTGGTCCTGAGAACAAGTTATGGGTGGAAGAAGATACAAGATATGTAGTGAGTTTTTTCCAAACACTCAATTAACACCATGGTTTTATCTTAAAACCTCCATCTTATGACTCTAATTTGACTATAGCAATCCATATAATAGGGTCATCAAAGTCTTTCAATGTTTGAGTTTTGAGATGAAAATCAAATTTTGGTCTCAAGTAAGTTTGGGTAGTTAAGGAATTATAAAATAATGGCGATAAATTCAAATCAGGGTCATATCCAACCCACCCTATATCTCTACATATCCCACTATCTTAGGACTTCATGAATGTTAACCTACAACCATCCTCCTTCGGCAGACTTGATATGAAGCAAAAGTTGGATTTGAGGTGGCTAAAAGGTTAGTGAAAAATTCTTCAAACATAATAGGGATCCATCTAATATTATAAATTACCAATGAAGGTTTTAAATCAATTTTTCTCTCTTGTTACCAAATTTCCACCTATAGTCATTTCATACACTTAGTCATAATAATGACCTATAATTAGCTTGGACCTAATGGACAAGATTGAGGGACTCAGACTCAAAAGAAAAAATGGTAAGTTTATTAAGGAGTTGTAGTAGTTTTTTCAAGTTTTTATGAGTTGGATCCAATACCATGAGGTGTTTAAAAGCAAATAGCTCCTCAAAATATCTACATTCAGACTGACCACCTACAGTCATCATCTTATAGCTAGTTTCTAATGACTTAACAAGAAGTGAAGTGATCTGAAATGCTAAGAGTAATAAGCTAACCTAAGGTTGAGGTTTTTTTGAATAGGTGATGAATTTAAATTGATAAATCACAACATAAGATCATGATGAGTTTTTTTAAAGTAAAAAACCTCTAAAGACTATAATGTGACTGTTAACCTATAAGTTTATATAGTAGCTTGTAGGGTATGTGGAAGGTTAAAATGCTTGTCTTAGATTATGTATGGCCTTGGAAGAAGTGATAGTGATAGGAGGCATTATGAAGTGGTTTGAAAAAATATTTTATTGGTCCCAGAACTCAAATGATGCTTCTATATGGACCTAAATAGTCCATAGTGACCTATAGACCCTAATCCTGTAGGTCCACATTTTGGTCTAAAACCTATCACCTAATCAAGATAAGTGAGCCTCAAGCATGGAGGCCTAACCTAAAAGAGTGAAGAGAATGTCACCAACCTTGGATTAGAATTTAGGTCACTTTAAAATCAAGTGAAGTTATGAGTCTAAATTCATAGTTCTGAAGGACCACCTACAGGTCTGTATGGAGCAAGGACAAGTCTTGTGAAGTGTTAACAAACGTATTGGGATTAGACCCACTAAGTTGAATAAATTACTACATACAATTGAGTTAGACTACTGGTTTATGTGTAAATTGAGGTATTTATTGAATAAGGATATGAATTATTAATATCATAGTTAAGGTACCAAATGACTAAATGAATACACAAGATGTATGGAATTGGTAGTTTCAAGCATGGTATATGCTTTGATAAACCTAACTTAGAGATTGGTATCAATTATGAGAAGGAGATACAAAGTATTATGGAAGAATATATGGTGTTTAATAGTGGTAATAAACCCAATAGGTCACTAAAACTCTAACAACCTAGAAATAGAAGGTTGAAAGGATGATCAAATAGGGTTCTCCAAAGGCAAATGATGATACACAACCAACCTTATAGAGTAGGAGACATGTATAATTTTTTAAAAGAAAAGTGAATTTCACATAGGTACATAGTGGTATCAAGTCCATTGAGAATATATAGTGAATATTATTTGTTTATTTTAAAATTCATGACTATACTCAGAATCTTCATATATAGAGGTTAACACCTACAAGGCTACTTAACAGAGTATACTCAATCTTGACCTAAGTAAAGGGAATAATAGTGTTTGAAAGGTTTTAAGGTAAGTGAAAAACTCAAAAGATTTCATGAGACACATGGATATCATTGATAGAGTATAAATAATCAGTCCAAGGTAGCATTGAAGACCTTATCTTCAACCTAGGCACACCTATAACTAGTATTGACAGGGTGTAATCTAGGAAGAAATGAGAAGGTATAGTGGTGATAGGTAGTCTGATAGGTTGTGAAGAAGTTTTTAAAGATGAGTGTCACTTGAGAAGGTTATAATAATATAATCAAGGCTCAATTTTCACTCTCATACCACAATGACAAGGTGAAAATAAACCAACTTAGTCATGGACCCTTAGAGCATTAAAACTCAGGGAACCAACTAGTTAATCTTGAGAAAAATGAGTTTTGAGGCCTCTATAAGAATGGTCTAGATATGAAATTTGGTAAATTTTGTTTTCATGAGTGTATTTAAGTGTCCATGTTATTTTAAATTTCATATCATTAGTTTACATATCAATTTTTTTTCTCATACCTAGTCCACTTTATTTGTAGGGTCTAATCAAGAAACCTAGAGGTCCACTTGAGTTCAAAAACACAAATAAAGCATTAAAGACCTCATGAATGAGTTTTATTGTAGTAAAAAGTCATTATATATATATATATATATATATATATATACTCTCAAGTGGAAAAACACTTCATTTATTATTCTAAGTGCCCTTGAGGGCTTGTAAAGTTAAGGCAGTCTTAAACCCCAAACACCCTAACTAGTGTACCAAATGCATAAAAAGGAATTTTTAACACTTATATAACATTTAAAACCATGGAGGAGATTTATTTTAATTTTTATGATCTTATCCTAACATTTTTAATGATTTCTTAGACCCAAGACCCATTTTTGACACCTTTCACACTCAAGGAAAGCAAAGACAATCACCTGAGGAGCAACTTCAAATGTTCATACCATCTCTCATAATTTACATGGGACCTATTGGTGTTTTTAAATGTTATATGTATCCCATAATAATAATATTCTGTCATTAGGAGGTCAATTGGATATCTTTTCTTTATAATCAATCGTTAGAACCCTAGACAGGTCTTAAACCCTCTTAAAACCCCAATTGTGACTAGTTTGTAGAAATGGAATTGGAAACTACTTAAAATGCCAAAATTTTATCCTAAATCTACTATATTTTATATTATAATCTTAGAGTATCCTCCACATGTATTTTTTTTGTACCTTCAATTGTATAGAATAATACAAAAAAATATATTTTTTCATGTTTTTGAGCTAAAATAAGGGTAATAAAAAGTATGAAATGATGAAAATAAATGGTGAAGGTATTTTAAGACCTTTTTTACCTATAAAATTTAAAAAATTCATAAAAAATCACTCAGAGATGCCCAAACCGTTCAAGTCTTTCAAGCCAGTTAGAAAATTCTTCAAAATGACAACCTTGCCAATGGCCATTTCATGGTTTTCATACTTCTAAAGTGTTTTAGACCACCAAATTTAACATGGATCATGGTGATAACATTTTTATAGTGAATCAACCAACTTTTTGGTAGTTTCACATATATGAGATTTCCCAGCAGCAAGATTTCTCTTTATAGGTCTAGAGGGGCCAATTAGGCCTAATTTGACTGAAAGAATGTGCTAGAAAAGACACAGTCAAATTTAGGCCAAAAAATTTTGTTTGGATTTGTAAGGGGATAGAGGGTATCTAAAATATTTTTCAGTTTCTCATTATCATCTCCATATTATCCCATATAAAGAACTTTTCTAAAAAAAAGTTATAAGGAAGGGGTGCTAAAATAAGAAAAATGAGCAAAATGATGTCTTTTAGACTACTTGATGGCTCCAAATGCCTTTTTTAAAGTATGATATGTTGTTAAATATCCATCCATAAAATAAAGTTTTAGGCTTGGAGCAAAAAATCACCTTTTCCCTTATATGCCTTGGTGAAGAATGGGAGATTTAAGGGGCTAAAAGACTAAATCAATGCATATAGCTCCTAATAGGCCTTAGAAGTTGATACATGAAATGGTATGACAAATTTGGAATTTTAATAAGTCATTAAATGGGTTTTAATAAGGTGAACAAGTGTAAAAAGGTCTCCAAACTCTAAAATAACTCTTCCTCCTTCCTGCGTTATCTTTAGGGAATAAGTCAAACTTGGCTTAGAGAATCTTCTAGGAGTCTAATAAAGTTGGATTAATAGAATAAAATAGTTTATTAGGTTTAATAAGACTTTTTCCAAGAATTAAGACCTAATTTTAAGGGTTATGACTTCTCCAAGAATATAGTGACTTTAAGCAAGAATCAAGGCACTTATGTTGGTCAAACACCCCAAATCAAGGAGTAGGACTTGCTCCAGCTTTCCAAAGTAATGAAAAAGAAATGACACACCATTTTACTAAGGAATATCAATTCAATATTATATAAAATTAATAAAATTCTATGTACCATTTTAAGAAGACCTAGTAGAAGGCATATTTCCTAATTTTGAGGCATCTTGTCTCTCTCTCCTCTCTAACAATTATCTATCTTTAAGCCAATTTTTGGCATTTCAAAGGATCCTTAACCTGATTTGTGGAAATTACATGCTTATAAAACACTTTTAGTTGCCTATTTTTAATGAATAAAACAAAATTCATGCCTCCTCAATAGTTTAGTGTATTTTCATTGTTTGTTGATAGATGATAGTGATAGTTCATGCTTCCTCTCATCTTGTCCTTTCCTATTTACCTATTTTCATGTGTTAGATAATCCTTATCAGTTTCATAGTGTGATATAATCATATTTTATGTTTTTTAAGTGAAAACTTTCTTTATTGTCTTTGAGAGACCTATTGATTAGCTATCTTAGATCATCCATCAAGCTGAGCCTCTATGTGAAACATTGATGTATGGAGAACTCTCATTTGATAAGTGTAATTAGGTTTATGTTCTTATTCATCCTTTTAGTGCATATTACACAAGTATAGGTCATATTTTGGTGTATCACCCTTGTTAGATAGGTTTTACTTTCAATTTACCTTCTTCCCTTTTCCATTACAAGCTAGTAGTATAGAATATGGATCCTAAATGATACATCAAGGGAAGCTAGCCCTTGAAATATAGAAATTCAGTCCATATATTAGGCCACTCATAGCCTAATTTTTTATCCATGTTACTTCAGACTGTGAAGGCCTAAAACTACCTTCATAAGGGTACAAGTCTAGTAGTCAATAGGTAGTTATCCAAGTCATGATATCAAATCTAAATTATATAAAATAAGAAAAAACATGATAATATACAATGAAAATTATTTCCCATAATTTCATAACATCAATTTATCTAAATGAAAATTAATTCCCTTAATTGCAATACATAATTATATGAATTAGGATAAAAATAACCAGCATCCCTAATTACACAATAATAAATTAATAGTATGAGTACTAGTTATGCCTTATGTTAAAGTATAACATTAATAAAAAGTAAGTGCCTTAAAAATATGGCATCAGGAAAGCATGATGTGAAATATATTTTCCATCCATATTTCAATAACAAATCTTTGATGGTGAAATATTCCAAAATAATCTTCAACATGATATTGCTTTTATGTCATTTTATATAAGAAAAAATATGTATTTAAAAACATGGTAGGTTAAATTTCATACCCTATCAAATGTTTGATTTTTATTGTACAATCACTCATAAAGGTGTAGAGTATGCCATGGATGTGAATTTTTATTTTAAATGCAAATTATTTTTTATATGGTAATTGTTAATTAGCACATGCTTATGGTTCTTGTGTTTTAAGTAGGCACCCTTACTTTCATTATTATCAAAATGAGTAAAAAACCCACAAGAATTAATACTATAAATAAATTACTCATGAAAATATTCAAATAATTAAAACTAATAAAATATTATTAATGCATTTATTACATATATAGACACTGGGGTTTAAGGAATAGGAAAATTACACATCTAAGGGTGATTGCTTGAGTGTGTGTGGCATGTAAATGCCACATGGGCCATACCCATTCAATTTTTAGTCATTTCATATTCTATGATTGGATATGTTATCAAAAAATCATTTTTAAATAAATAAAGGTAAAATAACATGTTTATTATTATGATATTGTTTGATAATTTTATAAAAATTAAAAATTAACGTGTTTAGGACCCTATAAATTTTTAATGTATTTAAAGTGTGTTAAATTAAATAAATTAAAAATCTATTTTTATAAAGTGTCAACTACATCTACTCCTAATGTATTATTGGGGAAGTGAGACTTCTTTCTAGTTCATTAAGCTAGGCCACCACTACCTTTGTATGGATATTGAATGCAAATGAAGAGTTTTTAATGCTCCATAGTACAAATTTGAGTACCAACTCACTAAGGCCTCTTTCAATAAGATAATTTTTCCTTCTAATTAAACATTAAAAAAAATCAATAAATTTGCATTTAAAATTCATAGAAGTTGTTACTATTGTGAGGCTTATGCCTCTAAAAAATCCACCACCTCTATTTTTTAATTCACTAAATAAGGAACTTAAAATTTGTATGAATACCACATTAACACCATCATATTTATGTCTACATGCATTGATCATATTATTGTATTCTTTGAGAATTGTTATTCAAAATAAGCCCTTGCTTCAAGAATTTTAATTCATGATAATATAAGAGTTATGTTTTAACTTATTTTGGATTTAGTGGATCTAAGTAGGCCAAAACTATTGGAATTCATAATGCATAAGATATGGCATACACTACACAAATTTGAATGTAACAAAGAGATTGATTGCATTACTAAATATATAAATGACCAATAGAGAAGGCACATAACTGATATTTTGTTTTTTATTTCTGATTTTATGTGTATAGTCTACTGAAATGATTTACAACAACTCTATGATAACTCCATTTAGGAAGTAGAGTATCAAAATTTGCCACGATGCTGCTAAAAACACTCAAACACATGGAAAATATTTTTTTCCACTATCTATGGGTATGGTCTCTATATATTTTTATAGTTTATTATATAACAAATAGCTATGCATGCCTATCTATATGATCTATATGTAATTTTTTGACCTAAATCCTATGCACAAATCCTCATTTTATCTTCCTTTGCCTTGAAACCTTAACTCCACTTGTGAGATTATCTTGATAGTTGGATAGCCCCAACCACTACACACTAAATGGTTGACTATTTCATATGTTCCAATACTTATAATATGGTTCAAAATACACATGTTTCACACACTTATGTATACACATTCACAATCATGGTCAACTATAATAAAATGTAATGGTTTATATTTTGATGCTTGACAACATGAAATTTTAACCCTGCGCTTGTATTCAGACTTGAATTTTACATTTTTTAATTTGAGGTTTTTTTAGTTTTGAATGATTTTAGATAAATTCTAAAGGATGTGCAAACATGTATCTCAATGTGTAAGTGGTTTTCAATGTAATTTCCAAGTGAACAAGACCTTAGGCTTGTATTATATTTATATATGACTCTTTGGTATTTCCCCCATATATAGTATAGAAAATGTACATAGGCCATCCCAAGGGAAATATTTAACTTATAAAAATGGCTTTTATAGACCTTAAGACATTGTTGGTGAAGCTAGACCTCCATTAACTATCAACATCTAACTGTTATTGTCACTATGTAGATAAAAGAAATAAGGGATCTAGAATATGGTGAAATTTTTCTTAGGATTATATATTATTATGGCATAAACTAGGGATATCCTAAGTATGAGTGACAAAAAATTGGGTTGTCTAAGTCCATAGATATATAAATGGATAGGGGATAATGTGATCAAGATTAATATGTGTTTACACAAGTCATGTATGTCAAATATATTCCAAAATTGATGTTGTCAAGTGTTATAGACACATAAATTTGGTCTCAAATACTTGGAAATGTTAGATTTGACCAATAATTAGCATGCATGACTTGTGTGTACACATATGAATATTTATTATATGATCTCTTATAATTACTTATAAACCCAACCTTCTTGATTTTTTATTATTTACACACAAGATCTTCTAGTTTCTACCTAAATAGTTTATCATCTTGAGTATATTGATGCATGATCTCATATCATCATTCCCTATTTCCTAGACAACTTTGGCCATAATTATAAAAATCTAGTTAACAAAACCATTTACCTTGGTCAAACCCATTTGTGCACTTTCTAAAATCTATTTTTTGAAATTCAAATTCTTCCTTTGTATTTGCCCAAACATTTTACATGTCAGTTTGGAGGTAAATTGCCCAAAGAGTCATATTTATACACATCAATACTAAGTCTATTTATTTCTAACACTTATCTATAAATCATCTAGTACACTAAGAAGTACATTGTCACACCTTTGAAGCACTACCCTAAAGCATCCAAATCTATAAACCCTAAAAAAAATCAATTTAAGGTTAAATACTATTATAATCTCAAAATCATAGATTTTTAAGTGTTGAAATCCATTAATTATTACACAAAATATTATTATATCACTTATTGATCACACATACAACTAGGTGGGAGAACTACATGTTGTTTAATCCTTTTTTGGAGTATTGAAATGTAGGCAGTCCTCAACCACTCAATGAGGGGTAGTTGATTTCAGCTCAACCCATCCTTTTTAACCCCTTACTATAGGAAATTAAAATGTTGAGATTTAAGCTAGGGGTTCAATGTGAAGGAATATTAATATGAACCCATGCATAGGACTGAGCCTCTAAAATTGTACAAAATACCTATTTACAGGCAAGTGTAATGATATGTGATGGAATAATTTGACACTTCCCATAGGAATAGATATAATAGATATTATATGACTCTGGATACCATAAGCTTTTATGCATTCCCTAATCCATCCTATCATGTTATACCAATCACCTCTTATTCTGAGTGACCACAAATCCATTCTATTAAAATTTTGATGATTATATATTGTCATAAACTAATTTCTATATATAGTATGTGGAATAAATCAATCATATCCTACCTTTTAGATTTAGATATGTTTAATTTATATATAGATTATAAAATATAAATTATTTAAAAGTTTTACCTTGTTTAGACCACTAAATACAAAATAATATAATACATATTAGTGAACCCTTCATTCATCAAGTGTGTAAGATCATAGGTTTCTCTTAGGGTTTCATTTATACCTTATTAGGGTTTTATATTTTATCACTATGGTTTTAGAACTTGTTTTTTATTTCCCCTTATTCACATAATTAACACATAATCATAATGGAAAATATAATTAATGTGGGTGGTAGATTCAATGGTGTAGATTGAAAATAATTAACTTAATATCTTCATATGGATTTATACTTACTAGATGTATTTTTATATGTAGCTAGAGATGAAATGAAATAAAATTCTAATATTTTCACATCTGATGAAAAACATAAGCCCTTAGTCAATACTAATATACATTTTAGATGTAATAATTATACAATAGTTGTCCAAACCATGATTACTATTGCTATTATTCTTATGTTTAAAACTATGGTTACACATGTTATGCCCACCCATGGTGTAGGGAAAACACAATGATTTCATCAAATTTATGTGTCTATCCCTACACAACAAAATTTTATACCTCATAGGATTTTTACTTGTGTGACACCACCTATTACTGAACAATTTTATATGCATCAAGATCATATCGTTGTACAAACTATCAATGATTTTCAAGCAAAATTATCTTAATTGGAGTAAAATTTAGCTAGAGTGGGTTTTTACACTAATTATCATGCATTATTACATAATCCATGGGCATCCAATATTTCATATTATCCCTTACCTATAGTATTTTTATCACCTAAAATTACATTATATGATGGTAGAGATGATCTATAATAACACCATCAAGATTTGTACGTAACATGTTTGTATTGTGCATCCAATGATAATTTAGTAACTAATTTGTTTCCATGTAATCTTAAGAAAGGGCCCAAAGAACCAATCAGTGATTATGTGTGTCATTAAAAAATCATTCTCTCTAAGATGACAAATATAATGGTTGATAATGATTTTCAAGACATATTCAAGCAAATATTTCTTGCCCCACTACATGATTCCATTATGTTCAAGTACTTTCAATCTTTTGATGACTTAATCCATATGGTAAAGGACCATAAATTTATGCCCCTTGCTATGAATAAGCTAAAGTATAGGTCCAACCCTATAACTACTTCTAGTTTAGAATTTCATAGTAATTTAACTTTTAAATCCAAATAAAATTATGCTAAGGATTATAAAATTGCATTCAACTTAATGTTATATCCTACTAATCAGCTTGTATTATCAACTCCTCAAATGAGGAGGTTTATAAAATTACATGAACCTCCTCATAACCTACTAAAATTTTACTTGAGTGAAATTTAATATCTCTCCCTCCTTAAAATTATGTTGATATGAATAGGTCACCATATAATAGATTCAATAGTAATACATATTATGATTATCATATATATATAGGACATTCAACTAATAGGTGCATTAATTTGAAATTAATTTATAATATTTGGTGGATGAAAACATAATTGAGATAAATTTATCTATAAATTATTAAATGAAAAAACTTAATGGGGTTGCAAAGTTAAAAATTATTTTTGATCCATTTTCAAATCAAGGAGCACAAGATATTAACACCAAGCTTGAGGTGTATATGACTTAGAATTCACACCTTCTTTCAAATTATTATACTTCTATTATTTAAGAGAGGAATCATTTAGATGTTATTATTGGTACAATTGAGAGTACACAAGTTCTCATACTTACTATCACATTCAATGAGCATGATATTGTCAATGACAATTCTATTAATGTGTCATTATTTGTGCCTAACTACATTAAATCATAACCTATACATAGTGTCATGGTAAATATTGTGTCAAGTGAAAACATTCTTACTATGACACTCATTAATAATATTATAAACACAAGGAATTGTTGGATACAACAAAGATAGTGAAAATATTTGCTGGAAAGAGACAAAATCCTCTTGTAAGCATTGAGCCAAAACTTAGAGTATGCCCTATAGTAGTTGCTATTTTATTCTTATTTATACACTATACAGGGGCATTCAAAAAAAAATTAGGACATCCTTGGATACATAATATTCATGTAGTATTATCTTTAGTACACTAATGCATGAAGTATATCTATAATGTCAAAGTGATTATAGTTATATATACCATATGAGTATCTTATTCAACTAAAGACCTTCCATTAAAAGGCTATATCACTATCTGTTATACAACATATCTAGGTTAATTTCACATAGATGTTTCAAATAAAATTAATTGATCTTCCTATAAGACCAATACTTTATCATCCATTACATCAAAGGTATATTCTAGTTTAACATGTATTACCTAATCCATCACATCCTAAGATAATTCTATAATATGTTATACATGTTTAAAAATGAACATGTGTACACTCTCATACTACACCCAAGATTATACATAATATAATACTATGGTTACTAAATTTTCATAGTGTACATAAGATCATATGGTATATGATGACTATGATGGATATATTACAACATATCACTTCTTAGATTCTAATAAAAATACATGTGTTATTACTTTCCCATGATTGGTAATGCTTACCATGATTGACCAAGGACTAATCATATGTTAGCATAAAAATAAAATATATTTAAAAATACTAAAAAATCAAAATATCTAAAAAATAGAAAACAAGGACCTGTGCATGACATATGTTGCTAGTTTACATGATTGATTTATGATTAATCACATACATGGTAGATTATACACCTATTTTCTCAATACACATGTGTTTCATGGTATAAATGAGTGAGATGTAGGATATATGTGTTATATATGACATGGACATTCATATGCATGTCATTAATACACCTAGAGGATATCCTTCCTACATTAGGGACATCTTTACATTAGAGGAATCTTCATATATTTTCATAGATTTCATATTTCTATGACCATTCAATTAAACATATTAAGATATTTAAAATTATTTCACATGATTTGATCTTAAGTATACTAATTAGAGTGATATATTCTATGGATATTGTATTTTAATTTATGTGATGATGACATGAATTAATTGTGTAAATTAACTTGCTTGTTCTAGACATGATTGATTTTGTTGCATGTTACATGGTGTGATCCTTGATTATGTATTACATTGTGTGACTCTTTCTCTTTGTGATGGTTATTATGTGTGTCATTGGGTGTTCATTGTGTGAACTCTTTTATTTTTGACTCTTTCTATGTGTTACTATTACTCTGTGTGGCATTAAGTGTTCATTTGGTGACTTATTTTATGTTTTAATATTTTTCTATGTGGCTCTTACTCTACATGGCATTATCTTATCATGAATGTTTATATGATCTCTTGTGTGTTTCATATCCATGACATTATGTGCAACTCTATGTGGATACATCTAGGATTGTCTATTGAACTTGTGATACAATTATTCATATCAAACATTATTCTACTTGTGTGTGGTGCCATGACACATTATCATCTTCTACATGATTATTACTCAATGATTTTATGATCATTACTATGATGACTATTTTTGTGCCTCATTTCTATATCTAGTTGAGATAATACTTGTGTGCCTTATAATTAATGTTTCATATATGCTCTCACGAATATAATCTTTCTATCATGAAATAATATAATCAAGTTAGCACATTATTTACATGCTTACATTATATATATATATATATATATATATATATATATAACATGATGCATATAATTATTTTATTTTGATATGAGTAATTCACATGCTACATCCCTCACCTCAAAAAGGGGGCATACATAGTGGGCTTGTCTTGAATGCTCAAGTCTCCATAAATAGATAATTAATATTTTTGGTGCATATTATTTTAGATTGAGTCAGATTGGTATTTATTGGCATAGAATATTACATGATATGATTCATAATGTAGAGGATATAAAATAAGGGGCATGTGTGAGACATTCCACATGATTATGAGTGAAATTTATAGATATTATGATATTATGAAAAAATTATATGGCATAAAATGCACATGTTATTATATTACATGACATGTTATGTCATTCTATTTTTTAAATTTAGTCAATATTTTCTTAGATTTACTTAGGATTACTCTAGTTTACTTAGATAGAATGACATATTGCATCATTACACTTACTAAAGTGTACTCAGGTATACTTAGCTTTAATATAAAATATGTCTACAATAGATAATTCAAAATTACTCAGGCTTACTTAGGTTTACTTAGGCATACTTGAGTTTAATATCACTTGTTTTGGGTCCCAATCTCTAAAAATTATAATGAGTAGTATCATTAATGTTCTATGTGACTTAAATTATAATAAATTATCTATCTCTAATGAGGTTTGGGGCATATTATTCCCAACCCATGGTTTTAGCACTGACATCTCCTTGGGACATAATCACCTTGTTCTCTAATAACTATAAAGGGTTGCTTGGTTTGAAAACCTATAGGTGTATTCATTCCTTACTTTTTATATTTCAAATATGTTCAATTATTACTTCAAATTGTATATCACAAGTTAACCTTAATTTATTCATGTTATTTTTTAGGTTCTACATAGATAAATCTCAATATTCAACACATACCTAAAAATATCCACTAAAATTCCACTTAGGTATCACATTTCTCGCTCTATCCTTCTACTCTATATTTTCAATACTACAATTAAAGGGGGGGATTTCAACACATAAATTTTTTATTATACACTTGAAAAAATCAATTTTGACCAATCATTAGCATACATGAATTGTGCATATACATATTACTCTTGCTCATATGCTCACATGTTCTATATCCATTCACTTAGACATTATTCACATGCATGATCTCCATAATATTTACCTAAATATTTTATCATATTAAGAAGACTATCATCTAATCTCACATCATTATTACATATTTCATAGATAGCTCTAAAAATAGTTAGTTATATATGGTTACTGAAGCCATCTACCTTGGTCAGACCAGTTTTCACACTTTCTAATGGTTATTTTCCAAAATTAAAACTCTTCCTTAGTTGCCTCACATGTCTATTAAGAGGTAAATTAACAAAATAGGTTTTTATTTATACACATTAAGCCTAAGTCTATTATTTTCTATCAAGCATCTAATACACTGCATATTCATACCCTTAAGGCACTTCCCTAAAGGATCCAAATATGAAAACCCATAAATGAAAAACCATCAAGACAAGTTTGAACCATTTTAAGGTTAAAATAATAAGTTTTGAAGTGTCAAAAGCCACACATGATTGCACTACATACTAGTATATCACTGATTGAGCCCACACATAATTAGGTGGGAGAATTACATGTGGTTTGAGCCCTTTAGAGTACCAAAACATAAGAAGTTCTTAGACTCTCTGTCAAGGGTGGTTGAGGTCAGCTCAACCCATCCTTTCTAACCTTTTTTTATAGGTGAAGTAAGTGTTGAAAGTAGAGATTGGGTTTCAAGGTGTTGAAAGATGAATTTGAACTTGTGCATAAGCTTGAGCCTCTAAATTTTCATAAAATACCTATCTATAAGTAGGAGCAATAATTTTTAACTAAATGGTCTGTAAATTCTCATAGTGATAGATTCAATAGAGATAATATGGATCCAATTACCTTAGGCATCTTCACATTATTGGATTCATCCCAATAAGTTTTTAAAATCACTTCCTAATTTGGGTGACCACAGACCCAATCCATAACACTTATGATGATTGTAAATGATTATTGGTTATTTTTAGTCTATTAATATGTAATATTCTACTATAATAAATGTGAAATAAAAGGAATAAAAAAATGATGTAATGAGTATGACATTCCATGTATTAGTTTTATTAAAGTGCAAGTTGAAAATATAAAGGGCAAATGTAATGAAATATCAATTGTATACTTTGAATCAAGTTATAAAATTGGTAATATCATTCACTATTTTTCACATTTTATTAAAAATAAAGTTAAAATATTGTTTCATATTCTTGTTTGAATGGATTCCATTACTCCCAAGAAGGGATAGGTTCATTTAGATAATTTTTTAAAATTTAAATTTTTTATAGTTTTAATTTTAATTAAAAATAGGATTAATCATGGTTATGATACATTTTACAATTTAAATTTATGATTTATAGTTTAATTGTTATGATTTTCTAAAGTTAAACTACTAAAATTGTCTAGTTTCCTTTGTAGTTTTCTTAATATTCATGAAATTTTTGTGTATGTCAAATGAGATATAAAATTTATAGAACTAATTTTAGTTTTAAATTTTCAAAATTATAACTTGTTGCCTTTCAATTCATGATTTTAGGGATTATGGTTTATTTTCTATGAATTTTTGAATTTTGGGTTCTTATAGGGTAAATTGAGGTTATAAGACCCCTTAAAATGGCATTATAACTTTTGTGTAGGGTACTCCAACTATTAAGTAAATATCCATATATAAGACTATGTAGTGAGCAATTAGGGCCATGTGGGCTAGTGAATTAGTCTTAAGGTAGACCACCATGATCAAATTTTGGCAATGTCATGTGAGCACTGTCACCTTAAAGTTTGATATTTTTGGGAGACCACATGGCTTTATGATATGTGGTTAATACTGCATAACCCATTAGTTTAAACACTGGCATTCAAAAAAATTGAACACCACTTACCTTGACCATAAAATATATTTAATAAAAAAAATTGTAATTTAAAATTAGTATTTTTTAAACTTTATTAATGCCTAAATTAAAGGTGTTTAACCCCAATTTGGATTAAAGAATATTAATTGGGTAGATAAGGTTAAGGATATCGAAATGATATAGCACAAGAATGAATATTAGATCTATAATAGGCCAATTTATGTGTTACACTCAAATTTACCATATGTTAAATTTATAAAACTAAGATATGCTATTAATGGAAAGTAAAATTGTGTTAGATATATAAATGACATAAAAAAGAGTACTTAAATAGTTTTGATGTTAATATAGTGATGTATCTAGTATAGGTATATATTAGGTAGGAATATAGTTCTAGATCAATCATCAGATTCTAGATTTGGTGCCTCTAGATCTCTAGACACTTACATCAGCCTAAGACAATTGCATCAATGTTATTATCTAAGTTTAACACTAGTTTATTGTATAGAATATCTATTCAAACAAGATGTGACTACCTGAATGCTTTTGGATTTGGATTCACCTTCACTCTAGTGCATTTATATCTAGGTCATGGACTATTACTCCTGGTGAAATGGAAAAACCTTATCATTTCATCTTTAATGTGACCTTGGGGGAAAATGGGTTAGTGGGCACATGGTGTTGAGATAACCCAAAATGACCCTAATGTTAAATGACACTGCATACATATCCAATACTCTAAAATATGGCCTCAAACTCTTGTAATTATCCCATATGTTTTATCTTGTGTGTGAATCATGAAATGTGTAAAGCAAGTACAATAGTGACCTACCTTGTAACTTAGAAAATATGACCTTATGATTTCTAATTTAGTAATTCAAACCTACATCTAGGTTATTCCTTTGATTGATATCATAATAGAATAGAATAGGAATTTTTTTGGTAACCTGAGTGCCCTTTGAGAGCTATTTTGGTCTAATTTTTAGGTGAAGAATGAATAAGGGTTGATATTGTATTTATACCAACCTTATCAAGAGATAACTTGCATTAAAGTACTTAGGCCAACCATTGTAATACATTTCATTTTTAAATTGGATGACTTTAGGGCACTAGACACTTATGTTGAGGAAAGATAGTAACATCGATGCTACTATCTATCCTAAACATTAGTGTCTAGGGAGAAAGAGAAAATGCATAGGCTCAAAACTTTTAAAGGTGTAGTATAAGCACATTTTAAGAATTATGGGCAAGATGGAATGTTTGTGTCATCAATATAAAGTTGTTCAAACTAAGAGATAGGCAAAGGGGCACAAGATAGAGTAGATGGGAACCTACATAAGTAAGGCATGTGTAGAACTAAGAGGAATAGCCAGAGTCTGAGTTTTCTAAGTGTATAAAACTAAAGTGTTACATAATCATAAAATATCATCTACATTTCCCCTCTTTAATCTAGTAATGAAATTTCTAGTTTAAAGGAAAGGAATAAGTACATGGGTGTGTATGCATACCTTGTTTTTACTTGAGTTGAATTTGAGTGATTTTTTAGTGACTAAGTTGCAACCAAGATCATGTTATAATGTATAATCAGTGCATAACTATGGTTAAAAATTACTTAAAATTGATCGAAATTGAAATAACAAGGTTTAGGAATACACTTGTGTATAGTTGTTTTTTTTTTTAAATGTATCATTTTAAGGTTCTAAAACTAATATTAGGATAAATATTTAAAGTGTGTATATCCAAGGAGATGGAGAGAGAGAGAGAGAGAGAGAGAGAGAGAGAGAGAGAGAGAGAGAGAGAGAGAGAGAGAGAGAGAGAGAGAGATTGAAATGTCCATGCCCCTAACTTTAGATTAAAAGTGAGTTTCCACTTGAAAATTTAGATTGTCTCAACCATGCAACACACTGATACTTATAACATGGTGAGTTTAAATGATCAATTCCAAACTAAAAACTTGGAAATATTTGGTCATTTTATACCCTGACCATACAAAAATGTGAACTAGCTATTGCAATAATTGGTTTGCTAAAGTCCATAAAAATTGGTGGGGTATCAATATGCATAATAGTTTTGGAGTATGAGATTGATTTGAATTTTATAATATTATACACATGTTGCATAGAATATGTACCTTAGATTTATCTCAAGATGAATCCATGTGTAATAGTGGTACCAAATATAAGTATACCATAAATGTGTATCAAAATCATGTAACTATGTGTTTTGGCCACAATGAGAAAATTATGTAAGTGTGGAGGACATGCTTCCAAATCATGCCTCCACTATATATAAAGAAATTTTAAACTGATATAAGTACCAATGTGGAGGACATGTTTCCAAAAAATTCTACCACTATAAACTAGAGATGTTAAATACTAAGTAGGTGTGGATAACATGATTTCAAAGCATGCCCTTATTAAATTTGAAAATTATGAATGTGTGGAAGTCATTTCCATGTGACATGCCCCCATCAAATCTTCAAACTAGTATAAGTACTGAATATTAAATAAATGTGGACTACGTGTTTCTAAAGCATACCCCCACTATAATTTGGAAACTATGAATGTGTGGAATCCATGTCGATATGACATTCCCACATTGATATTTGAGAACTATGAAAAGTGTGGATAACATGCTTCTTAAGCATGCCCCTAATAATATTCCCCCTTTTTGAGGTGAGTGAAAAATAGTACCTAGAAGTTACCTCACCTTAAAAGGGTAAGACAATTGTAAAATATGTGAATGTAACCATGTATCATATAGAAGGAAACATGTCTAGGTAGATGTAAAATTGAAGTGCATATAACCAATGTGATCATATGTAGGCCTAATATGCATGATAAATATCATGGAAATGTCTAGATAGTAATATTACAATATCAACAAGAAAACAATCACACACATAAGAGCACTCAAAATCAAGTCAAAAAGTAATGGTCTTAGGAGACTAAAAACAAGGGGCATGTTCAAATGCCACAAAATTGATTGGACATAGTCAAATGTCCACAAAAGCACTAACTTACACATTCAAATGTCCATACAATAAGAAATGACATATTCCAATGTCCAAGAATGCAAACATAGGCACAAGGGCCACATAAAACAAAACATATTCAAATGCTCAAAAAATCAAGATAATAGCAAGGCAAAACACTCAATAAAGTGTGTAAAGGAAAAGCATAGGCAACCAGCATAAACATGTCATAGTGGCCCATGAATCAAATTTGTTAGTAAAAAATGTCAAGTACATAACATATCAAATACCCTATGTAATTTATACTCATGGATAATAGGCATATATAAGTACATATATAATTTCAAATATGATAGTGTAGAGTGATCCTTGAATAATATAATATGTGTATATCAAGATCATAGAATATGGATTCCCCCAGCATCCTAGTGACATGAATAGAGGGAAAGACCAACACCCATAAGTGTATCATGTATCTATGTATGCATTTATATGTGTATGTAGGAATAAATGATATGATATTACTCAACATGGAACTAACACAGATTCCAAGGAGCTAATAAAACATACAGGTATTGAAAATGTTTTTGTATTTTTGAGGGTTTTTTTTTGGCATTTTTAGAAGATGAGGAAATATCATCCTATGATGCCATCCAAGGGATGGTCATAGATATCTCCCCCCATTTTTTACCTTAAAACCTCAAGTTGGATCTTTTACATTGTTTGCATCATGATTAGCTAGGTTGAAAAGGGACATAACTTGTTCCTCCTCACATTTCATATGTGTATTAGAAGATGTAATGTTGATTTAAATTTTAAGGGGATTATGGAGTTTTAAACCCTAGGTTGTTAAAGGTTTAGAATAATAAATTAGGAATTCAATATGAAATAAATATAGCTACTAATTTTTACAATAATTAACCTAATATGATTATTCTAAAAATAGAAATGAATTACACAAAAATGTACTTCACTAGAAACTAAGTAAGATAAATAGTTAATAGGTTGGAAATCAGTGCAGAGGCTAGGGAGGATGTCATCAATAGTAATCTGAAGTCAAAACTCCTCCTAGATAGTAGTGTGGTCTTTTTTAGAGTAGAAAACTACATTAGTGTCCTCTAGATCATGGCAATGTCCCTTTCATGCAGACACTATGAGTTTTCGGATGGACCTTTGCTTGATTTTGACACACCTATGCATGTGTGGATGAACCATGATTGACTACATGTTGCTTGATTTGAATGATGTTAGATGTAAAATCTTAGAACTCCATGTTATTAGGTTATTTGAGGAGCACAAGTAGAAAAGTGTAATATTAGCTATATAGGCTATATGTGACGTCAACACCCTATTATGTTGAGAATTGTTGACATATTAATACCTTGAGAGGGGATTAAGCCCAATATAGTTCTCTCACCTAAGTGTTTGGTGTAAGTGCAAGTGAATAATAGTATGAGTGTCAAATTTGGTGATTTGAGTGTGTTTAAGACTAGAAATTTGATTAATCTAAGCCTAGGATTGTTTTATATGGATATATGTAGAAGTAGAACATAATATAGATTAATGACCTTGATTTAAATAACTTGTTTTTTAGATTATTTGTGTGTATTTTCATCTGATTTCCATCTAGTGGGTAAACAGATAAATTTTATGTATATATATTAATCTAGTGATTTTTTGGATGTATAATAGGTCTAGTCCAACCCTAAAGTGTTTTAAGAAATGGAAATATGTTTGTTGGATGAGAAAAGAGGTAAGGGATAGGAGCATGGTCCTTTAGTCACTAGCATAATGTGCTAGTATCCAAAGAGTCACACTAGCTTCTACGTGGCATAATATGGTGTATTGGGGGTTTGGATTCCTAGGAGATTGTTTAGGATTGAATCTAGTACATTTGGGGATGGGTTAGATCTACACAAAATCTAGATAAGGATCGAAAGAGACCCTAAGATAGGTCTAGGGCTAAGCTAGGGATAGGGTGGTCTCAAGTGACATTTTATATGACTACATTCCCCCCCCCTTTATTTTAAACTCTTAGCAAATAAAAATGACTAGGATAAAAGAAAAATAAGTGTACCTAGTGCTTCTCTTAATTTTTGATTGTTTCTTAATTTTAGAAGAAGATAAAAAAACTAGTAATAAGGGTGTTGTAAAAATACCTGGTTGGTGATGCACACATAATCTAGATGATGATGGAGAACTCTTATTTAGCTAGGAAGGAATAACCTAGAAATAAGAACACACTAATATAAGGGGTTATTATCAATATAGTTAAGTGCACTGCCTAGCATGAGCTAGATCCAAGAAGCGTATGTTTGTTAGGAGGTTGTCAATCCACTATTAATAAAAATCAAGTTGGAAATGATAAAGTAAAGTACTTACATAATATAAATGAAATGCAGTACAAGAATAAATTAGATTGCTTGTTAAAGAAAATTACTTAAATCTAGCAAAAGTGGGTCAATACTCATGCTAAGGTGGGTGAAGTTAGGTTCAAAAAATTAGAAAAGAGTTTGTGAACAAGTGATGAGGCTAGGATATACTGAACAAATGTATAATAAATGACCTCATCTTACTCTCTCTTTTTATTAATTTCGATTGCATTTTGTAACTTTTATTTTGATCTGAGATGAGTTAGGATGTGATTATCCATCTTTTGTTGATTGTGATTCTAACATTTTAAAAGACCTGTAATTCCTAACAAGTGTGTTGGAAAATTCTAGTTTTGAAATAAAATAGGTCATCATTAGGCTAAAGAACAAATTTGAAGTGGATTGCATGTTTTTGGAAGCATTAGACTTAATTTAGATTAGTTCTAGAACCTACAAAATCTATTCCAAAATCATCACAGTTAGTTCTGAAACTTGCTAAATCTGTTTCAAAACCATCACAGTTAGTTCTAAAACTCCACCATACTATTTCAAGTTGTCACATTTTCATAATTAGCTCTATAAATCTATATTTAGCTCTAGTACTCCTACAAATAATCTCTGGAACTTTTGCAACTAGATATGGAACTGATGAGGATCTACTCCAAACAGCTGGTGATCTGTCAGATCAATGATCCCATTAAATCAAGAATAGATTCCTAATTTTTTGAACTTGTAGAATCAAGACATTTATCACATAGCTAGACATCTATCCACATCTTGATTCAGCATCTATTATAGGCATCATTCAATTCCATCGTATCTATGAAATAGTAACAACCATCAAAGCATCTATATATACAGACCTAGGAATTTAGTAAAAAAAATATAGATATAGAATATAGAAGATAGAGAAAATAATTGAAGAATAGAGAGATAAAGGATAGATTAGTACATTTGTAATACAGAACATCTTACCAATGAAATAGCCATTTCTATTTTGAAAGCAAATTAAATTTTTCAAATCCTCTTCTAGGTGGAGAAAGGGCCCACTCCTCTAAAGAAACAAGATCTTCATTTTTGTCAGTATTTATATTTCTATTCACAAAAGTAAATTGGTAACTCTGTTAAATTTATAAATGCTTCTAACTCCTTAAAGTTAAGATTTGTTTTAAATTTGTTCTTGCAGGTGTTTTAGATTAAATTTTCATTTCTATAATGTGTGTTTATTTCTAGCAACGTATTTCATTTCTACAATGTGTGTTTGTTTCCAGCAATCTATTTTATTTTTGCAATGTGTGTTTATTTCCAAAAATCAATTTCATTTATGTAATGTGTTTATTTCCAGCAATCTATTTTATTTCTACGTGTGTTTATTTCTGGTAGATTTGCATAGTTTGATTCCAATAAGGTTTTAATCAAGAAATCCTTAAGACACTAAAAACCCCCCAAAACAAAAAAAATACAAATACCTCTATTCAATTACTAAATCGCTATGATTCTTCTTATTGCATATAGATTTAGACACAACCCTAGTTAAATATGACATCAATAAAAATTTGATTAAATGAAGGGGGTGACGACACCCATCATTTTTGGTGCCATTATTGGGGAACACTAGTTGGAATTTTCTAATTAGGTGTCAATAAAAGCAACAATCATTCATTTAGTAATTAAAGAAATTTTTCCTAATTTATGAGTAGACCACGAGATTCCAAGGGTAGATTTCTCCCCAAAATATCTAAACAAGAATTTCCATCATCCTCTAGTTTAAGAAAGGACATTGAGCAAGAATTGGAGGCACCATTATCTCTTACAAGACAAGAAGCAAAATTACCATCTTTGGAATTTTTGGATCAGTCACTAGAACCAAGTAAAACCTTAGGGAGGAGGATTATTTCTCAAGATCCATTGAGGGAAAGTTTTGATTCTCAATTGAGTAGTAAACCCCCTACTCCTGACTTTTCACCATCCCCAAAATAGACCACATACCATATTGATTGGGAGAAGGGATTAGAAAATACCAGAGAGATGGCACGTGAAGCTGGAAGAGAACCTAAGATAACTTTTACCTATCCCATTCAGATCAAGGATGATGAAACCACTATGAAAAACATTTCACCTGCACACTTTCCCACATTTAGAGGAATGTCATCTAAGGATCCTGACTAATTTCTATTTGAGTTTAAAGTACTATGTTAGACTTATGATTACAAGACAGATAATCAAAAATTGAAGTTGTTTCCATCTACCCTGAAGGATGCAGCAATGAGGTGGTTTATGGGATTAACATCTAATTTTACTACCAATTGGGAACAAATGGAAACTATCTTCCTATAAAAATATCAAGATTATTATAGAGGAAGAAATCAAAAGGAATAATTTTTCAAAATCAAACAGGAAGAAGACAAAAATATGGAAGATTATTTGGACAGATTCCTCTTTGTGAGTAAAAGATGTGGATTTATACTTCAAGAAGATTTAAGTAAAACCATTTTTCCCAAAGGTATGGATGATGAATCTAGGGAAACCCTTGATTTAATTGGTGGAGGAAACATTACTCAATTAAGAATGGATGAAATCATAGAAATTTGTAGAAACTATTCAAGAACAAGGGGTGGACTTAGAAAGAGGGAAATGGTTAAAAATTTGAATCCAGATATGAACAAATTGATGGATGAATTTGAAAAATTTAAAATAGACATATTAGTTCAATTAACCTCCACCATGGATGGATTGCAAGCTAAAGCAAATTCCCAACTTAAACCATTAGCCATGTATTGTCCTAGATACAAGAAGAAGCATGCAATAAGGGAATGTCCTTTGGATAAAATGGAAGCATGTCTTGTCTGTGAATCTAAAGAACATGATACTCATGCTTGTTCTCTTCTTCCACTCATAAAAAATCATCTCAAATAAACCAATACATCATCTACCACAGAAGAATTAAATTTTGTTCAGAGACAACCTAACCAAGGATAGTTTATGCTAAGACTAGCTCCTAATCCCTAGATGATGCCATGGGCAGCTCAAACAGTACCAAAAATTTGGGGATGCCACCTTGGGCCCCTCAACCCACATGGCATCCTTAGGATTAGGCAATTCAATCTTGGTATACTCAAGGACATCAACAACCTTGGGCTAGTTAAGGAAATTCTTATGCTTGGCCACAACTTGGAAAAATATATCCAAATCAGTGTCAGGAATCTAGAACAACAAACATGCTCTGATGCCACTAGTTGGGATCTTGCTCCTCAGAAAGAGCACAGTATGATTACCAAATATAAGCAATTGAATATGCGGAAATAACCAGAAACACAAGTAACTAGAATTCACCAATAGCACAGAATATGAGAGACAATACACTATCTTGTATTAACACTAACAGAAAAGAATACAACAAAGAGCCGCCACACTCTTTCACCTTACAGAGATTCGCCACACCTCAAGTGTTCAGTAATTCTTCTCACACACACTCTCCTACACAAAAACGGTCCCAATAACCAACTCACACATAGAATTGGTGTTCACCTCACCAACCAGTCAGTAATAACCCTGCCGGTACATCAAGCACTCTATAGCACTTCAAGCTGATCTCTCATGAACCTGCAACCTGCAATTCAAAGACCAAACTTACATGTAGATCCCCAATGAGCTTGTAACAACCTGCAACTCACAGATCTTACAACTAGAAAGAACTCTTCCTTTCTATCTCATGCCTTATACAATACATGCCAATGGGTCTATAAATAGATCCCTAACTCAAACACTAACTTAGACTCTTAATTTAGACAATTGTCCTCGCAACACAAGACTCTAACTGGTCTCAACATGCAAACTCTTCGTTTACTTAACTAACTATTCATGAAATGGGCAGTTCTGGAACACACAAGCGACCGACGTCGGTCCCTGCTTGTCTGGTTCTGCCGACATCGGTCAACTTACTGCCGTCGCCAATGGTCTTCTGCACTGGTCTCTGCCGACGTCGGTCCTGCTGCCGACGCTGATTCTTGTAGAACTCAGCAACCATCTGTTCCTCAGTTTGCAAAGGTTGAAGCTTTTAGCTCCACAACCTAATAATCTCCCACTTGGAGATAAACAGCTGCAACCTGTACACGTACCTGTACACCGTCTAGTTTGTTACCTTGGCTATGTATCCATCTTCAAAATCATCCTTGAAGACCAACCACCACAAAAATTCGTGGTGCAAAACCTGTCATCCAAATTACCTACCACATCCGCATCTACAACCATGTAGAAAAAGAACTTGACCCTGCATAGCATGTGCACCTGCTACTAGTCCCTGTAAGAATCCACTGAACTGACCTCCAATGGTTCTCTCCCGGATTGGCTCCTAACTTGTGACAACTCCCACTGCTTGGGAAAACTCAGGTTTAGTACATACCATGCACTGAACCTCATTATGTGAATCAAGACACCTATTCTATGAACTATCTAACTATCGGCGTGCTAACCGATTTCACACAATCATCCTGAAACAAAGTCAACACATGACCTTCCATGTCTCTAGAACACACTCTTGCCAAAGAATCTTGCTGCTCCCAGATTCTCCATGACAAACACCTGAACTAGCTTTACCTTTAGTTCAGCAGTACCTGTATATGTAACCCTGCAACAAGCACATCATACAGAGAATAGGATAGTGTAGCTAATACTATCCAACCTGGTAAAGAGAAACACAATGAACAAACCTCCATTGCTCTGCAGCTAATACAAGATCAAAATACCCTGATCTTCCATCTCACATATCCATTTCTGCTCTTCTTCATCCTTAACATCCATTCGTCTCTCAGTGCTTACTTCCAGCTGGCAACACTACCCAAAACCCCTGTTTGGTTCTCCTCCAAGGAATCACATCCTCATCCATGCCTAGCTCCCACTGTTTCCTGGATCTACCTATTCTGCTTCTTCAATAACTTCCTGGTCCTATGCCATAAGTGAGCAACAAGTAGTGTAAAGAAGGGAAATGACGAATTTAAGAACTTACTTACACCTTCAGTCCTCCATATGGGCGCTTGAGACTCCATGACAACTTGTTGTCCACCCAAAATTCGTCTCAGTGACCGATGCCTATCACATCTCAGTCTACATCCGACCGATGTCAGTTCCCTGTGACTGCCTTCCTGCCGACGTCGGTTTCCCCTGGCCGACGCCGGTCTCTGTTTGCCCCGAGTCACCGATGTTGGGCTGCACATAGCCGACATCGGTCCCTGTCTGGACACCGACGCCAGTTTTCCTGCCGACGTCGGTCTCTGTGTTTTCCTTGTGAGACCTAACTTTTTCCCGTGAGCTCCTTTTGGATCAAACCCTTATCCAAAACACCCTTGCTCTGCCCAGAATTCCCCTGCACCTTGTGCTGAACTCTGTCCGTCACTTTCTCCTTGAAAACCAAGGCTTTCCTGTTCTTGTCACTAACATCAGATTCCTCAAGAAACCTCACCTTCTTCTTCTGCATACAGAAACCACGATCCATGCCTTCCAAATCTGAAAGCATACTCTTTGACTCAAGAACCAGCATCTCCTTCTTATCTATGTGACCAAGCCTATTAAGCCACATCTCTGAATCTACAGCTGAAGTAGATAACCCAGAAGAAGAATCAGTAAAACAAGTAGATAGATAAAGCGTACCTACTTTCTTACCTCTAGCTATAACAAGTGTACCCTTGGTAACCTTCCAAGAGTCCGCTGTGAGAGTTACTGTGCAACCCTCTTCACCCAAACTTCTGACAAAAATCAGATTCCGCTTCAGAATTGGGACGTGCATGACCTCCTTTAACACCCATGTGTTACCTGTCTGTAGTTTCAGCTTCACTTTGCCTTTGCCAACAATCTGACAAGGCTTACCATCCCCTACACAAATTTCTCCAAAATCTCCCTGGACATACTCATGAAAAAATTCCCTATGTGGGGATGCATGAAAAGAGGCACCAGAATCTAATACCCAAGATTCTACTTTATCCAAAGAACATACCAGAGCATCCTGTGCAATGTAACCCGCAACATCTGCTTCTTCTTCATGTTCTTCATGCTGATCTGTACCCGATCTGCAATCTCTCTTTAAGTGCCCTTGCTTTCCACATTTCCAGCAGGTTATTCTGCCATACCTGGACTTGGATCTCTTGCCTGTCTTCGACCTTGATCTCCCACGCTCTATCTTCTCTCTTGGCCTTCCTCTTCCTTCAACACTCAAAGCATCTCCAGATGATTCACCTGTGCTTTTCCTGCGTATCTCTTCGTTCAAGATCACACTTACAATATCATCCACTTTTAAGACTTTTGAAGGAGACACAGTATTAGAAACTGCCATTACCAAACCTTCCCAACTTTCAGGTAATGAACACAAGATTAAGAGAGCTCTTATTTCATCATCAAATACAATATTGACTGAACTTAACTGGTTTACTAAACCATGGAAATCACTAAGATGGCTATGAACAGATCCACCTTCCAACATTTGCAAATTAAATAAATGCTTCATAAGAAATACCTTATTTGAAGCTGAGGGTTTTTCATATAAATTTGCCAAAGATTCCATCAACTCCACCATTGTCTTACACTGTGATAAGCTAGAAATCACAGATGATGCAAGACTCAATCTAACAGATCCCAGAGCCTTCCGATCAAGAACCTCCCATTCTTCATCTTTCATATCCAAGGGTTTGCTAGCAACCCCACCCAACGATAAGTACAAATCTTTCTGATACAGATAGTCCTCAATCTGCATCCTCCATAATTGGTAGTTCTTGCCATTGAACTTCTCCATTCGTAGTTGACTGCTTTCTGTCATTGCTCAACTCCCACTCAAACCGAAAACCCTGTGAGTAACCTGTAATCAAAACACACTACCCAGATCTACACCAATCTGTTAGTATCCCAGCCAAAAGCTCTGATACCAATTGTTGGTATCAAGCTTAAGAACCTATAACCAAGGCTCTGATACCAGTTGTCAGGAATCTAGAACAACAAACATGCTCTGATGCCACTAGTTGGGATCTTGCTCCTCAGAAAGAGCACAGTATGATTACCAAATATAAGCAATTGAATATGCGGAAATAACCAGAAACACAAGTAACTAGAATTCACCAATAGCACAGAATATGAGAGACAATACACTATCTTGTATTAACACTAACAGAAAAGAATACAACAAAGAGCCGCCACACTCTTTCACCTTACAGAGATTCGCCACACCTCAAGTGTTCAGTAATTCTTCTCACACACACTCTCCTACACAAAAACGGTCCCAACAACCAACTCACACACAGAATTGGTGTTCACCTCACCAACCAGTCAGTAATAACCCTGCTGGTACATCAAGCACTCTATAGCACTTCAAGCTGATCTCTCATGAACCTGCAACCTGCAATTCAAAGACCAAACTTACATGTAGATCCCCAATGAGCTTGCAACAACCTGCAACTCACAGATCTTACAACTAGAAGGAACTCTTCCTTTCTATCTCATGCCTTATACAATGCATGCCAATGGGTCTATAAATAGATCCCTAACTCAAACACTAACTTAGACTCTTAATTTAGACAATTGTCCTCACAGCACAAGACTCTAACTGGTCTCAACATGCAAACTCTTCGTTTACTTAACTAACTGTCCGTGAAACGGGCAGTTCTGGAACATACAGGCGATCGACGTCGGTCCCTGCTTGTCTGGTTCTGCCGACGTCGGCCGACTTACTGCCATCGCCGGTGGTCTTCTGCACTGGTCTCTGCCGACGTCGGTCCTGCTACCGACGCCAGTTCCTATAGAACTCAGCAACCATCTGTTCCTCAGTTTGCAAAGGTTGAAGCTTTTAGCTCCACAACCTAACAATCAGAACCAACAAGCCATAATGGGACCTCCAGCACAAAATCCATAGATTGAAAACATAGTCCAAACCCAAATGCCAACACAACCAATATCAAACCCAAGAAAAAAACAAATAACTCATGTATACAAAACAAAATTAGAAAAATCAATTGATTTAAATACAATGGATTGTAAAAACATTCAAACCAGATCTAGAAAAATAGTTAGCAGTCCAGCTGTTATAATCACTGAGATGATAGAAGAAGCTAAAACCCTTAGCATAGTTACACCTAAGGAAGATGACAAAGAAAAAGATAAGGAACTAGAAAGAAATTCTACTGAGATTCCATTTCCAAAAAGACTTAAAGAAACCATAGAACTTAAGGAATCTAAATTGTTAAAGGAACTAAGAAGATTGAATATTGAAATACCATTTTTATAAGCTATTAAGGATATTCTAGAGTTGAACAAGTTAATTAAATTTTTATGTTTTAAAAACCTGGAAGAAAGAAGTAGTACCCCAGGACTATTCAGGTAGATGGGAAACTTGTTGATTTATTGGCAGGAAAACTCTTACTACCTAAATATGGAGATCCTAAAAGCCCTCTTATTTTTGTTTCTATAGGGAATAAGGATATACATAACATTTGATTGATTTGGCATAGCTATTAATGTAATGATAGTGGGCACTTTGAAAACATTACCATTAATAGGCGTATAACCTACTAATACCATATTGCAGATGGCAGATCAGTCTATAACAAAACCAGAAGGAGTTATTGAAGATGTAGTAGTAATGGTGGAATCATGGAAATATCTAGTTGACTTCCTTATATTTTAGCCAAAAGGTAAAACACTTGGTTATCCCATTATTTTGGGGAGACCATGGTTAGCTACAATTGTTGCCTTAATTAATTGCAGGTCAGGTGATATGACTATTTTAAATGGTAAGAATTCTAATCAAATTTCATTATATCCATCTACATGACCTTTTATTGATAATCAAGAAAAGTTATGGGTTGATAATCCTCATATTAATGAGCAAAATCTATCTTGATAACATTACAGGATCATGTACATGAAATAGATGATATGGTTAATCCTTCATTAAATGAACATCAATCATCATTAGAGCAGTCAAGATTAGTTTCAGAACCATCACAGTTAGTTATGGAACCACACCAATTCTATGCAAGTGAAGATAACTTCACTCTGGAGGAATGTGATTTCTCTTGGGGAGAGAAAGGATCTGTAGCATCAACTTTATAGATATCAGGAGATAGTGAAGAATATTTGGAAAATAGCAATAATGAGGAGTTCGACCTACAATAAGATAAGTATCATAACTCTTCCTATTGTCCTTTTTCTAGCATTCTACCTCTAGGAACTTTTGGAGATGTTGCTACATATCATATATAATTACCATATGCCTTTCTACTAAACACCTTAATGGAACCTTTTTAACAAATTAATTCATCATATCCTAGAACCAAAAATGTTGAGATTCAACTAGAAATTTTTTGAATATTAATAGTTGGTTAAATAATGATGAAGAAGTCAAATTGTTTGATGTTTTAAAGGATCCTACTAAAGCATTTGCTTGGGACTATAGAGATGTGAAGGGAATTCATCTAAGTATCAACACTCATCATATTTATACTAAAAATATTAGACCAGTTAGGCAACCTCAGAGAAGGATTAATCTAGCCTTAAGGGATATAGTCAAACAAGAAATTGAAAAACTATTACAAGTAGGTTTTATCTACCCTATCTCAGATAGCCAGTGGGTGTCTCCTCTTGTAATTGTCCCTAAAAAGAATGTAAAATGGAGATTTTGTGTTGACTATAGGGAACTGAACAAAGCCACCCTGAGAGATTATTTTCCATTACCATTCATAGATCAAGTCTTAGACAACCTTTTAAGTGAATAGTACTTTTTCTTCTTGGATGGATTTAGTGGATACAATCAAATCAAAATTGCTACTGAGGATCAGGACAAAACTACATTTACTTGTCCATGGGGTACCTTTGCTTACAAGGTATTGCCATTTAGACTATGTAATGCTCCAGCAACCTTTGAAAGAGTTGTATTAGAAATTTTTGTAGACCTAACAAATGACTATGTGGAGGTATACATGGATGACTTTACTATGTATGGAGATACATTTGATGATGCCTTAAAAATTTTGGACAGAGTATTAACAAGATGTGAACAAGATCACTTGTCTCTTAGTCATGAGAAATGTTTGATGATGGTTGATGAAGAGATCATATAAGGGCACCATATTCAAAAAGAAGAATTCAGGTCGACCAAAACAAAATCAAGATTATTTCAAATTTGCCTATTCCTCAAACTCCCATAGATATCAAATCATGCTTAGGACATGCTAGATACTATAGGCATTTTATCAAGGATTTTAGTAAAATTACTGCCCCCATGTTTAAATTGCTTACCAAGGATTGTGAATTTTTTTGGAATGAACAGTGTTAACATGCTTTTGAATAAATTAAAGAGAAATTAGTAACTACCCCAATAATGCAAGGACCTAATTGGGAGAAACCTTTTCACATCCAAACTAATGCCTCAAATACCTCAATTGGTGTAGTTTTTGGATAGAGAGATGAAGAAAGAAGAATGTATGCTATTTACTATCTCAGTAAAAATCTTACTCCCACTGAAATAAATTATACTACCACTAAAAAAGAAATTTTGGTTGTGATCTATGCAATCAATAAATTTAGACATTACATTATAGGGTATAAAATATTTATACATACAGATCACTCACCAATTAAATATTTAATGAACAAACTAGTAGTTGGAGGTAGAATAATTAGATGGTCATTACTTCTAAAAGAATTTGATATTACCATTGTGAAAAATCCAGGCAAATCTGATGTGGTGGCTGATTTCTTGTCAAGATTGACTAGTACAGGGGAGTAAGATCTAGTCAAGGATAACTTTCCAGATGAACAATTGTTTGTTATTTCAACTAACACACCATGGTTTGTTGACATGGGAAATTATCTTACAACAGGGAAGTTTCCTCCTTTCACTAAAAAATAAATTAATTAATTAATCAAAACCAGTGCACAATTCAAATGGTTAAATGGAATGCTATTTAAATGTGGTCCTAATTTGATTTTACGCATGTGTGTAAGAGAAGATGAAATTTTTGACATCCTTCGGGCATGTCATGATGAACCAAGTGGAGGACACTATTCAGTGAAAATAATATCTCATAAGATACTTAGCACTAGTTACTATTGGCCATCTCTGTACAAAGATGTGAAGAGATATATCAGGTGGTGTGATCCTTGTCAAAGGATGGGATAGCCAACCATTACCAATGAAATGCCTCTACAACCACAAGTAGTGATTAAACCACTTGAGAGATGGGGATTGGATTTTATTGGACCTTTTAATCCTCCTTCACAAGAAAAAGAGCACATTCTTGTGTGTATTGATTATGTAACAAAATGGGTAGAAGTGCAGGCTTTAACAAATGCCACTAAAGAAGCAGTTGCTGATTCCTTTGGCACAAAATTATGGTAAAGTTTAGAGCACCAAGAAGCTTAGTTTCAAATTAGGGACCACAATTTATGTCCAATATTATCCAAGCTTTCACAATGTATTATCAGATCACTCATAGGAAGTCATCTCCCTATCACCCACAAGCAAATGGACAATTTGAAGTAACAAATAGAGAATTAGAAAACATTCTCACTAAAACAGTTGAAGCTGAAAGAAGAGATTGGGTAAAAAGACTATCTGAAGCTGTTTGGGCTTGTAATACAACTTAGAAAACCACAATAGGGTTTTCACCATATGAGTTAGTCTATGGGGAAAATCCCTTGTTGCCTATTGAGTTTGAAATATAGACATTGAGGACAACAGCTAAGGTGGGAATTGAATTGGATGTATCTCAAAAGGAGAGAATCTTTCAACTCAATGAATTAGATGAATTTAGAATGGAAGCACTTCACTAGATAGAGATAATCCAAGGTCAAAGGAAGTAATGGCATGATTCACATATTAATGAAAGACAATTCAAAGTAGGAGACTGGGCATTGCTATTTGATTCTAAGTACCAATAATTCAGAGATAAATTAAGAACCAAATGGTTAAGACCTTATCAGATCAAGCAGATATTTGACAATGGTTCTATCCAGTTACTTCCCATTGATGTTAGTAGAAGAATACTCTTGGTCAATGGACATAGGCTAAAACTTTATAGAAAGCCTCCTACTAAGGATGAATTCTTGAAGCAGATTGAAGCAAATAAAGAATTTGATCATATGGAAGAACCCAGTTCTTCTAAAATGATCAAATAATTAGATGAAAAGATATAGAATAAAGGGAAGAGAATGAAAATAGGTAAATGGTGTTCTCTTCTCCAAAAAAAATTAAAATTAAAAATTAAAATTAAAAAAAATTAAAAATTGAAAAAATTTAAAAAAAAAAAAAAAAAAACAAAAAAAAAAAAAAATCAAAATCAAAGATCAATTGAAAATCAGTGATGGTGGTTGATCTTCTAAAATAAATGGCTAATTCAAATAAATTTTTTTTAAATTATAACTATTTTCTAACCATTTTTTAGGGATGATGTGTCAGCATGACAGAGGGATTACATCATCAAGGATGGTAATTATGTTTTTAACTTGTTAAAGGTTAAATGGAAAGTTTACATGTGTGATTAGACTTGATTTAGAAATATTAGGATGATGAGTCATCTATTATACATCATGGTTAAATATGCAAAATCATGAGAAGGATATTGATGTTGGAATGAGTTGGTGGATAACCATAAAAAATCATTCTTATGATTGAAGCAATCAAATACACTAGTTTTACAGTTGAGTATAGTAGTTCCACAGCTAAAATTTATAAGTTTTGCAGCTGAGTACAATAATTCTGCAACTAAATTCACCAAATTAGAAACCAAATTCACTAGTTCTGAATCCAAAATCATTAGTTATGCCAATATGAGAAGCAATTTTCAGCTAACCTATGAAATATTCAAAGAAGAATGAATCATGAGAATCAGAAAGAAGTCAAAACTAGACAATGATACCCAACACCTTGCAGATGAAGAAGTAGCAAATATCTTTCAACAGGCAGGATGGCTGGAGTTTTTGAGGAAATTTCCTAAATACAATGATGAACTGGTAAGAGAATTTATTATCAATTTAGATCAAAATAGAGAACCTCAACATCCCACTCAATTTGAGGAATGGAAAAGAAAAGTAGAAGCAAGAGCAGGGTATAGTACTGTTGAATCAAAGCATTGGGATATTTAGTTCCATCCATTTGATCTAAGCAATCAAATGGAATGCAGGATATATAATCCTAAATTTGAAGAGTGAAGTTTGTAAAGGGACTTACAAACAAGTATGGGGGAAGTGATGAGGCCAAGATATTCCCAATAAATGTATAATAAATGACCTCATCTTCCTCTCTCTTTCTATTAAGTTTGATTGCATTTTGTAACTTTTATTTTGATCTGAGATGAGTTAGGATGTGATTATCGATCTTTTGTTGATTGTGATTCTAATGTTTTAAAAGACCTATGATACCTAACAAGTGTGTTGGAAATAAAATAGGTCTTCATCAAGCTAAAGAAAAAATATGAAGTGGATTACATGTTTTTGGAAGCATTGGACTCAATTCAGATTAGTTTTGGAACCTACAAAATCTATTCCAAAATCATCACAGTTAGTTCTGAAACCTATAGAATCTATTCTAAAACCATCATAGTTAGTTCCAAAACTCCACCATACTATTTCAAGTTGTCACATTTGCAGACTTAGCTCTGAAACTCTATATTTAGCGCTGGTACTCCTACAGATAAGCTCTAAAACTTTTGTGACTAGATATGGAACTGATGAGGATCTATTCCAAACAGTCGCTGATCTATCAGATCAATGATCCCATTAAATCAAGAACAGATTCCTAATTTTTTAAACTTGTAGAATCAAGACATTTATCACATAGCTAGACATCCAACCACAACTTGATTCAGCATCTATTCTGGGCATGATTCAGTTCCATCGTATCTATGAAATAGTTATAGCCATCAAAGCATCTATATATATAGACCTAGGAATTTAGTAAAAAATATATAGATATAGAATATAGAAGATAGAGAAAATCATTGAAGAATAGAGAGATAAAGGATAGATTAGTACATTTGTAATACAGAACATTTTATCAATGAAATAGCCATTTTTGTTTTGAAAGCAAATTAAATTGTTCAAATCCTATTCTAGGCGTAGCAAGGGCCCACTCCTCTAAAGAACTAGGATCTTCATTTTTGTCAGTATTTATATTTTTATTCACAAAAGTAAATAGGTAACTCTGTTAAATTTATAAATGCTTCCAACTCCTTAAAGTTAAGATTTGTTGTAAATTTGTTCCTGCAAGCGTTTTAGATTAAATTTTCATTTCTGCAACATGTGTTTGTTTCCAACAATCTATTTCATTTTTGCAATGTGTGTTTGTTTCCAGCAATCTATTTCATTTCTGCAATGTGTGTTTGTTTTTAGCAATCAATTTCATTTTTGTAATGTGTGTTTATTTCCAACAATCTATTTCATTTCTGCAATGTGTGTTTATTTTCGACAGATTTGCATAGTTTGATTCCAATAAGGTTTTAACCAAAAAATCCTTAAGACATTAAACCCCCCCCCAAAACAAAACAAAAATATAAATACCTCCATTCAATTACTAATTCGCTACGATTCTTCTTGTTGCATATAGCTTTAGGCATAGCCCTGGTTAAATATGACATCAATAGAAAGTTGATTAAATGAAGGGGATGACAACACCCATCAACAAGTAGGAACATAGAAAGTTAGGTTTGGTTGGGTGTAAGTGGCTAAAAATAACCATTAATTTTTTTCCATAGTGACCATCGATGGTTGGGTGAACCATCGGTGGTTAAGCTAACCATCGACAATTGGGTAACCATTGGTGATTGGGTGTAACCATTAGTAGTTTTACTAACCATCTATAGTTTCTTGTGGGTTTCTGAAGGTGATCAAAAAAGAGTTGGAGAATAGGTAAATGGGAAAATAGAGGTTCTATTGAAGATGTGGTGGAATGGAAATAAGGTGCAGATAGGTCTAATCAAGTTAGGGGGTTAGAAATCTAAAATAACAATGTTAAAGTAATAATATACCTATAGATTGCTATTTAGTTGATGGTTGAAGGTTAAAGCAATTTTGCCAGAGTAACAGTACTTTGGCCTCAAAAGCAAATTTGACAAAGGTTTGAGTCTCTTTTGTTGATGTTGAGTTGTTGAAGGAACATTGGATTTTGGATAACTTGAAATACCTATGTATAAGAATATTTGATAGCTTGAACATGGATCTTTTTCATCTCCCACTCCTCTCATTTTATAGGCAAAGGGAGATGGAGGATGGAAGGTTCCCTAAAGGGTGAGGTTGTTGATCACTATGCTTAGAATTCATTAACACCACATAAGGTGAATATATTAAACTTTTCTATGTTATCTCATACACAATTGGTTAATGTGTTAATAAGTTGACGATGTGAGGAGACCTAACTATCGATGGTCAGGATAACCATCGATAGTGAGGTTGATCATCAATAGTTGAGTGTCTAAGGGTGAAAGGGTTAAATAAAGGGGTTAAAATGTTAAGTTAGTAAGTTGATGTGTTTAGTTAACTAGGTGTTTAACTAGTCTCAAGGTCTGATAGGGGTCTTAAGGCATTTTAACAACTAGATTTGTCATGTGTAATTTTCTAATGTCTACATTTTTCCCCTTTTTGTTATACGAATTTGAATTAATAAGCTACAAAACAAAAATGGATTTTTGTTCAAAGTTTTTATTGCCCCATGTATGGGAGGAGGTGTTCCCCCTCAAACCAAGAGTCGATGAGGTGAAACCAAAATTGAGTCAATGTTTGATAAGTGATATATGGTGAGTCATGAAGTTGGGTGACAAAAAGGGTTGGGCATTTGGAATAAAAACATGTACACAAAATGTGACTAAGTGCGATATCCAAGATCACACATAGACTAAGGTTATAATGTTGGTAAAAATAAGGTTGGTTCTAGAAGAACAAGTGATAGGGTAACTGGTCCACAACATTGGTCATAGTTTATTGAGTTATTCCTATAATTTTCTAGATAGGGTTGATGATTTTGTAGATATTTGAGGTAGGAAGTACTCCCTTAAAAAACACAAATGGTTTGGTTGTACACTAGGTGGTGCAAATTCAAATGGACAACATGGAAAAAATGGTTGATGTGGTCAAAAAACTAGTGCAAGGTCATCACAAAATATGCAAGTAGTTTGGGTCAAAAGTAGCCAACATCAAGGTGGACATGGTATAATGGTTGGTCAAAGAACGGTAATCCCTACCTAAGAGTGAGACTAGGGAAGGATCTCTATTAGTTTAGTAACCCAAGAGAGAGATATCCTAAGATAGAGAATGGGGCAGTAGCAACACCAACAAGAGGACCATTTGATATGATTCTAATGACATAGCACTTAGTTATGGTTGAGGAGTTGAGATACTATGAGGTGATAGTGTTGTTATGGTGTCCACAAGAGCTCAAAACATGTAATCATGATCATCACAACACTATTTGATAGGTATAGTGTTGTTATATATATATATATATATATATATATATATATATATATATATATATATATATATATATATATACATGTATCTTTATTTGATAGACATGATAATGATGTTTGTGATGATATATATATATATATATAGGATGTATTTTCATGATTGCATGTTTTGATGAGATGTTTATACTCATGTTTATGGTTCATGGTTGATGTAATATGATGTTATGATGATGGTTATTTTGTTTATGGTTATGTTGATGTGGTTTTATGATTTGATTTTATAAGATGAATGGTTGTGATGTTATGGTAAATAGATAGGATGATACATAGATAGATAGATGATGTATGATGTTTTGAACATTGATTTTATTTATGGATATGATGATGAATGGTATAATTAGGGTTGTTTATAATATGATGTATGTTCATATGATGTTTTTTGTTCATGATCATGGAGATTTAATGTGATTATGGTTAAGTATGTGATAAAAATACATAAATCAAGTTATATAACAAACTAAATGAATAAAAAAAGGGATGAGGATCATGAGATGCATGTCTATATGAACCAATGATAAGAGGGTAAATAAAAAAATGATGTTTTTTAATTGGTAAAGACCTAATAAACTTGAATTTAGATTAGCTCAAGGAAACTAAGCCTTTTGAAATGTTTTGATTTAGCATACTTAGGTTTATAAATAGGTGTTTTGATCACAATCATGTCAAATAAGCTCAAAATCCCTTGACTAAAAGGTGGTCTAAAGGGTAGATAGGTGGTAGGTGAAAGGTAAATGGGTGGATAGGTAAGGTAACCTTATGTGGGTTAGTTTTCCCCTTCTATAGGTAACCTAAGAACCAAACTAGACAAGTCCATGTCTTAATTCTAGGTGTAGACTGATCAATGCAGGAAGTCTCCTAGTGTTAGATATGAAAGCTAATTGTAGCTTTCTTGGGATATCATGATTTTGACATAGGTTCTTTTGTTTATTGCTTTTATTTTTGATAGTTTGTGAATCTGATCAATGTGAGAAGCTTCAAATTATTGCTTTTGACTTATCTAACTTAGCCATCCTTCAAGGGAGTGGTCTAAGTTTTAGGTTTGTTTATTTTGGTAGTTGTCCTTCAAGGGAGCAGTATATGCTTTAAGCAATTTAGAGGATTTTGGGGAAATTTTCCTTCAAGGGATTAGTCTACAATTCTATAAATATATGACCCAAATGATATTTATTTTAGATTACAAGGTTTTAGACATGGACAAGTTTAATTAAGTTTAAACTTTTACCTTTATAAGGTCAAGATATTTTAGCACAAAGAGGTTAGTGGTAGGTGAAAGAAAGGGTTTGATAGACAAAGGATCATGGGATTATATCTTATTAGAGATGAAAACTATCCATGAGAATCATGTTATGGGTAGATCCATGGTACCCATATTTAGGATTAGGCTATAACTGTGATGGTTAATCACATGGTTCTATGTTGTAATCAATTGTCCTCAAAGGGAGAGGGAGAGGTGAGTGAAGGTGAAAATCTTGTAAATCAAGGGATGAGCTTAAGTTCAGACCAAAAAGTGATTTTTATCCCTCTTTAATAAAAGAAAGGACATAGATGCAAAGCATTGAGAGGCTCAAGTTTTGGTTTGTCTTCGAGAGAGGATAAATGATAAGCTCCTGATCCATATTTATGAGTGATGATGTAGGGTCTAAGCCAATTGAAATAAAATTTGCCTCTTTTGTTTTTCTCCATATTTGTTACATGTTGGTTTTCCTTTAATATGAGGTATCTGATATTGAATTCTCATTCTTTTAGGTGTTTATTGTAGGTAGACCTGATTCATTCTTGGTAGACATAAAGATGGTTAAGTGTTATGAGGAAATGTTCATCAAGTAACTCAAGTCATGCTAATCATTCTTGATAATATTCACTCTCAAAAACAATATCTTGCAAATATATGAAAAGAAAAGGAATCTAGATTTTGAGAGGCAAGATTGCCTTTGCTCTGAAGACTAGAGAGAAAGGGGTAGCACCTATAGAGGTTTAAAAGTTAGTGTGATAGGCCCATAAAGTGAAAGGGATGTGTAAATTCCAATCCCAACTTGAAGAAATGATGAATTTGGTTAAAATTTTGTTAAATATTATGTTATAATCTTCCACCTATCCATTTACTTATGGATGGTAAGGTGAGGAAAAGCTTAACTTAATGTCAAATGCATCATAGAGGCCTTGGATTTTCTTGTTCTTAAAAGATTTACTGTTATCGGTGATGATCTTATAAGGATCACCAAAATAATAGATGATGTGATGGTTAATGAATTCAAAAAAAAAATTGAATTTGGTAGAGATGAGAGGAATAGCTTCCACCCACTTGGTGAAATACTTGCTAGCAGTAATGATGGATTGGTGATGTTGTGATGAATGAGGATTGATTTCCCCAATAAGATCTAGGGCCCATTGTGAGAATGGCCAAAAGTCTTTAGACACTTAGAGGCTATAGGTTGGTATGTGGTGTAAATTAACATGTTTTTGACACTTAAAACACCTTTTTACATAATTGAAATAGTCTTGGTTAAGGGTGGGCCAATAGTATCCAAGGCAAAGGATGTATTTAGTGACAGCTAAACCACAAAAATGTCCCCCATAGATTCCATCATGTGTTTCTTTGATGGCATGGGAAGCTTCATGACTATGAAGGAATGGAGAAGGAGGCCATTAAAGCCATGTTTGTAAGGGATTCCCCCTAGTATTTTGTAATGGGAGGTAATTTAAACAAAGGCTCTTTGATCATTCCTATAGAGGTTGGGAGGAAAGATACTGAGGTTGAGGTAATCAAAGTTTGTTCAAACCAAATGTCTGATAGAGATATGTCTACATTAAAAATGGTAGGAAGGTCTGAATGGATATAAGATTGGGTGACAAAGTGATGAATGGTAACAAAGAGTTTAGAGTTAGGGGGTTGATATGGGATTTGGGAAGCAAGGGAAGCCATTATATCTATGAACTTGTTGGTAGATCATAGAACTGACTAGATAAGGTAATGCTCGAATGATGCTAAGAGTACATCTACAAGTTGTTTTCACTTTAGTAAGACATCATTCTTACATTGGTAAGATCCATTGGCCTAGTTGACCATAAGTTGGTAATCACCAAATACATTGATTGCCTTGACTCCCAAGGCTAGAATAGTTTGGAGACCTATGACTAAGGCTTCATACTTAACCATATTGTTGGTGCATTCAAAGTCAAGTTTGAAGGAAATGGGAAGATGTTCACCATTGATGGGAATGATAATAACTCTGGCACCCCCACCATGATAGCATTTGGATCCATTGAATAATATGGTCATTTGGTAGGTGGGGTCCTCTTGAGAAAGAGTCATGATGAACTCATCTAGAAATGCAAGAGGAAGAGGTTAGTTATCTAGTCGAGGAGATTTGGCCAATTTATTAGTAATGAGTTTCCCTTTAATTTACTTTTACTAGAGGAACTCAAGGTCAAACTTAGCTAAGAGCATGAACCACTTAGCCATATGCTAGTTTTATTATGGTTTGAAATGCATATATTTGAGGGGCTCGGTGTTAGTGATGATGTAGGTTTTATGATTAATAAGGTAATGGTGAAGCTTGGAAGCCATGAAGATGAGGTTGAGGCAAAGTTTCTCAAAATGGGAATATCGATTCTCATAGTCTATAAGTGTTTAAATTATGTAGTAGACTACTTTCTCTTTGTTTTTTTTATCATGATGAGTGAGAATTACCCCTAGGGAATGGTCAGTGGTAGAGATATAAAGTTAAAAGGGTTGATCCTCTTTAGGAGGGGTCAAAAGAGGTGGATAAAGAAGGTATTCTTTTAGTGAATCAAAGGCTTATTAATAGTCTTTAGTCTGCTTGAAAGATGTGTCTTTCTTAAAGAGATGGTGTAAAGGTTGACACCTATTTGATAATTGAGAGATGAAACATCAAATTGATTGGAGCTTCCCCTACAAGCTATGGAGTTTCTTAAGGTGGGTAGGAGGTGACATCTCCAAGATTGATTTTACTTTGGTAGGGTCTATCTCAATTCCTTCAAGGGAGATGATGAATCCAAGAAGCTTTCCAAAAAAACCCCAAAAATACATATCTTAGGGTTGAGTCTAATGTGGAAATGGATTAGGCATTCGAACATGATTTTGAGAACATATAGATGATCCTTTAATATTTTGATTTCCCAAGGAGATCATCCACATAGTCTTCTATGATTTTATGGATAAGGTCATGGAAGATGTAGGTCATGGCTCACTGATAGGTTGCACCATCATTCTTTAAACTAAAGGCCATGACTCTGTAGTATAAAGTTCCCCATGGGGTGATAAAAGAGGTTTGATATTTGAGAGAAATCAAGATCTAATTATATCCCAAGAAACCATCCAAAAGAGATAACATCTCATGGCTAGCTGTAAGATCAACAAGTTGGTCAATGCTAGGTAAAGGAAAGTCATCCTTTGGGCAAGCAAGGTTGAGGTCAAAAAAATTGATACAAAGGTAAAGTCCTCTTGTGGGTTTGGTAATGGGAATACTGTTAGAAACACATTGATAATAATCAATGGGTTGGATGAATTTAATAGATAAGAGGCATTAAAGTTCCTCTTTGACTAAAATGGAAATGTGAGGGTTCATCGTACAAAGCTTTTATTGAATGGGCTTACCATCAAGATGGTTGACAATGTTATGAAGAGAAATAGAAGGGTCAATCCCAGGCATGTATTGATAAGACCAAACAAATGCTATGCTATGATCACAAAGGAAGGAAGGGTAATCATGTTATTCTATATAATTTCAGGATTATCTAATCTTAACAGTGTAAGGGCTATCTTAAGTACCCAATTTGACATCAATAGGGTATTCATTCAACATGGTTTGGTTCTCAAGAGGAAGAGATTTATGGATATAATAATCCCCACCAAGGTAGGTGAGAATGGAATCATCATCCTGATGTTGAATGGTGTTGATGGTAGGAAAATCAATTTCTACCATTTTAGGATGGATGAGAGGAAGGGTTTTAGTTTGGCCATCCTTTTGGTAGGTCAAGGAGCCCAAACTAATGGTATTGATCAAGAAACATTAGATGAGATAATATCATAATCTTTTAACTTTGAGGGAGATGGGGTTGGTGAGGATGGGACATCCTCATCGATGGTGTCGATGGGTTTCGGTGAAGTGGGTTCTTCTAGTGGTACAAACCCAAGGTTGAATAACTCATGAGGTTTTTGAGTTTTGATTATGGGTAACTCATGAGGTCCCTATTCATAAAGGCCAAGGTCAAACCCCTTCCAACCACACCTATGGAGGTACACTTTGTAAAATACATTTTTGTTTAGATAAGAGAAATTAGATGTGAACGGTTGGATATGAAGGGTGGTAGAAAAATCAAGAAGTAGATGATCGAATCCCCCATAAATGAAATAGGTTTGATGATTAGCTGGCCCAAAAGGGATGATGGTTCTGATGTTAGGGTCATAACTAAGATCATTAGTGAGGTTCCCATACTCTTGAGGAGTATGGAAAACATCCAAGGCTAGAAGATGATACTCCCTAAGTGAGAGACATTGGAATGTGGGTTCCAAGAGGTCCTCTACGGGGATATATGAAGAAGGGATGGATGAGATTGTTGAAGCTTCATCAAATTAAGGGGTGGAGTTATTTGTATTTAGTGATGAAGTGGATGGATGAGGAAAAATAACATCATTAGGCTAGTATATCATATTATAAGATGCAAAGGGACTAGGTTCAGCTGATATGGTGATGACATAACCTTCATGCTCAAATTTAATGTAATGATGTAGAGTGGGACACAAATCATAGCACAAATCCAAGGGTATCCAAGTAAAATGTTGTATTAGAACTCACTCTCTATAATATAAAATATTTATATAATGGTGTGAGGTCTTAATCAAATATGCAAAATAACTATTCCTAAAGTAGTGGCCATAATGTCATTAAAAGAGCAAAGAACCACTATAGTTTTGGACATGATGTTGTTGGGCAAGTCAAGTTGGTTATAGGTATGGGAGGAGATAATGTTGATATTATCCCCTCTATCAATAATCACCATTTTGATATGGTTTTGATTGATGTATGCCATGATAAAGAGGGGAGGATCAAGATCCTCAAGATGTATAGAAGGTATTTTTGAATCCTTATAGGTGACCAGGGTAGAAAGTTTAAGGGATCCAATAAAGGCTACAAGGGCTTGAGGATCTTCATTTTTATCCTCTATGGATTGCATAAGCTCTATCACGGTTTGATTTTGAGGTGGTGAGGTGTTTATTAATTCATATAAGCTCATCTTCACTAGAGTTTGGTGAATTTATTTCAACACTACATGTTAAATGGATTCAAAAGGGTTGGAAGGAGAAGCACCCAAGAAAGATATTTTGGGTTTTGGTAATGGTGATGGTGAATGTGTTTGGGTTTAGTTAGAAGGTTGAGGAGTTGAAGTTTAGGTCCATAGTATGTACCCTTTTGCTTTTCCCTTATATTTTTGTTGGGCCCAAGATTGGGTGACCATATGAATGGTGTGGATAAGAGGAAGTGTTGGTTTGGATTTTCGCTTTGATTCCTCTTCAATTTTAGGTGAGAGTGGGGAAGTAGGTAAATTTTGGATGGTTTGAGTTGGTGTTTAGGTTAGTAAGGGGTTGAAGGGAGGTTCATCTAATAATAGATCATCTTCATCCCATAGGCTATGGATAAGTGTTTGGAGAGCTTTACAATTTTCTATATCATGTCTCATTTTCTTATGGTATAGTAAAATCAAATTGTCATTAAACCATGTTGGTTTAAAATGTGAAGGGTTAAAAGGTTTGATAGGTGGTAAAGTTAAAGAAGAGGTTTGCAACAACATTTATAAAATGGTCAAATAAGATTTGACCCAAGCTGTTGAGGGTGTTGGGTTTTTGGTTTTAGGAGTAGGAGATTTATTTGGATTAGGCTTCACCATAGAAGATTTTGGTAGGTGGTTTCAGTTGGGATTGTTTCATTATGGTTGGTTTGGAGGTGAAAGATTTAGAGGTGGATGAAGATTAGGTGATGGGTGTGAAGTAGAAGTAGTTAGGTTAGTCAAGAATGATGGGGATTTTGTTGTTTTGGTGGAGGTAGGTGTGGGTAGAGTAAAAGGAGAAGGTTTATTAAATTAGGAATAGGTAATGGAGATAGTAAATAGATGAGGTCCCAAAATTGAAGGTAAAAGAGAAGGGGGTGGTATAGGCTTGGTTATATATGGTTTGGGTGGTTCCACATTTTTTATAGTTTTAGTTAAAGGTTTTTTTGGTGGAATTGATGGGGTTAAGTCCAACTTCAAATATGGATGGGATAAGCTAGGAGTAGGAAGGATTCCTAGATTCTTGATGGGTTTGGTCAAAGGGGTGTAGGGTAATTTAGTAACTTTAGATTAAGGTGGGTTGGATGGTTCCCCTATGGTTTTAGAGAAAGAAGTATCTAAGTATGGGGTTGAGGTAATGATGGATTTGAGGGTAGATGTAAGTGAGGTTAAAGGTTATTATTTGTTTTGGTAAGGTATCCCAACACAGTGCCAAAAGGTGGCTCTATCTAGATTGGGTTGAGAAGTAAACTCTAGATTTTAGACCAATCTAGAAAAGGATTATAGATGGGTTTGATTCCTTGGTTATTGGTTTCAAATATTAAACCCATAGGTTGAGGTGAGGGAACACTTTATTCACCTTTTTCTTGGGTGGAAGGTTCGATGGTTGAGGAAGATGGTGTATTTATAGAAATAATAGGGGAGATGACCTCTTCCTTTGGAGTGGTTTCAAAAGGTGTGATTGGTTATATGGTAGGCAAGGAGGGTGTGGTTTGTTAAAATGAAAAAAGGGGTAGTTATTCATTTTTTTGGATATCTAAAGGAAATATTAGTGATTCCACCACTTCCATGAGTGGATTGGAAGAAAAAGTGGTTGATGTAATGGTTTCCTCCTTTCGTATTTATACAAAAGGAGGGGTGGGTAAGTCAATGGTCTCTTCAATTAAAAGAGAAGGGGTTACTTCATTTGTTTGGTTGTCCAAAGGAATATCATAATATTCCATCACTTTAATAAGTGGGATGGAATAAGAGGCAATTGAGATAATGGTTTCCACCACAATAGGTTTAATGGTAACAATGTTGACTGTGTGCACCTCACAAACATGAGATGATTATAACTAGTTATTGTCATAGCTGGTGGAAGGTACATGTTTAGGAAAAGGTTTTTTAAATATGTCTAATGATTGGTTAGGAGGTGCATTGGGATTATCTAATGCAAGCTCACCCTTATCGATCATGTTTTGGACAATCATTTTAAAGGTATTACACCTACTAACTGTTGGCCATTTTTGGCCCACATATAAATCTCTTGCATGGTTTGATGAGGTATTGGATCAAAGTCATAGAAATAGATCCAACATTTGCAAATAGAGAGGTTCCAAGTAAGGTTTTCTAAGGACCTAGCAGTAATGTTCAAGGATAAGCCTGCAAGCCAAAAGCTAAGTGCAAAGTCTCTTTTTTGGTTAAGTATTTCTTGGTCATTCTTTTGGACTTTGTATGGGACTAAATGTTTCTCTTCTCTTGGGAATTTTGTTTCTGACTAAGTTTTGGAATTATTTCAGACAATTTATCTGAAAGAAAGGTTCCAAAGACTCTTTTCTCAGGGAAAGGGTATTTTTTGAAGATATGAAGGGACAAAACATTTTTTTGAAGGACACTTTTCAAAAGAAATGGTGCTAAACACTTTTTCTAAAAGATATCCTTTCCCTTTGGAAAAAAACTTTTCAAAAAGCTAAAGGGTCCTTTTAAAAGGCTTGAAATATCTCATCGAAGCAAAGTGCATAAATATTTTTTTTAAAGGCTACTTTTTGGGAGAAATGGTCTAGAATAGAAAAATTGAAGGGTATTTTTTGAAGTCTTGAAGGGTATCTTGCATTTTTTTGAAGGAAATTTTCAAACAAGAAAGAAGCCAAAGGCATTTTAAAATTCCAATGGTCCATCCAAAAAATCTAAAGGGTACTTTCCCTTCCTTTCACAAAGAGCCAAACACTTTTTTTGAAAGACCATTTCAAAAGTTCAAAAGGGGATTTTCAAGAATTTTGAAGGGTATTTTCAAAGAGAAAGGAAATTTTCAAGAATTCCAAAGGGTCCATTTCATTTAATCTAAAATATCCTTGGCAAAACATTTGGACACATGATTTCTTCCAGACAAATTATTTATGGGAAGGGTCTAAGAAAATTATCTGAAAGAAAGGTTCATCTCAAAGTGACAAAACAATCCCTTTAAGAGAAAAGTATGAAGAAAATATTTTGAAGGAATTATCCAAATAAAATGGCCAAAACAAGTTGTCCAAATTAATTGATGATAGGCCCATAAACATCAAAATTTAAACCCTTTCAAGTAGCCATTAGCATTTAAAAAGATCAAGAGAAGCTACACAATCTATAGACTTGTATTGACATAAATGGATACAAGAAAACCATTGTCCTTAGATTGTTTTTCCATCTATAGAAAATATTTGGCCCAAGTATTAAAGTAACTGGTGTATATAAATAATGGAGAGGCTCTCATCCTTCGACATGGGCATCATCTCCAATAACTAGCTACTCAATTTAGAGGTAGCATGACTCAGTCCAGATTCAAAGTTATGGGGATTTTGTCCTTATACGTGAAAGATAAGTGAAGGATGGCATGGAAGTGAAAGATGAAGATTAGGTGATTAGAAAAGGTAGCACGAGCACTAAATACATTTTTGGACTTTTCCTTATTAGTAGATCATGACATCATCATCTTCAACAAGTTCTTGTCTTTTAGTGTGTTTCTCAACCAACGAGAGGGCTTGAAGACTATTTTAACTAATGGTGGTCAATTATTTGAAGAATTATTAGTTATAATTAACCAAAATGTGAGTGAGAATTCATGTAAGGTGGTTAGATCTCATTTATTGAATTTTTTTCACTTGCCTCTTCTCTTTTCTTCTTCCTTTTTTCATATATCTATGTTGGATCCCCCATAGAAAGAGATATCCTCATTTAACAAGGAGAAAACCTATAAAAAAATTTAAGAAAGACCTTTTGAAGAAATAAAGATTAATTTTTACCTATCTCTTGCCTGGAAATTGTGTTTAGCAAGCTTGTGCATGATGGCCTTGCGAATAAGTGTTCTTCCATGTCCATCATCCTTCTTTCTTGCCTATTTTTAGGTGTTTTCAAGTTAGTTATAGGTTTGAACCTAAGATCTTTCCACTATTAATTAATCCTTGGTGTGGATTATAAAACCCTCTTTGATTTATGTATTGTTTAGTGAGCCTAGTTTATGAAACACTTATGTAAATTAACTAGTTGTGAGGTTGTGTGAGCAAGAATTATATTATGTTGAATTAGTGTTTATTTCATGCTTATGTGAGTGTCAATAAATTTGGTGTATCACCCATTTAGCTCTCTTATTTACCCTATATCCCCTCTCTACCTCTTTTCCAAGTAGAAACATTAGTTTAGGTGATCTACCAAGAGGAAACGGGCCTTCTCCAGAGGTTCAACCTCACTACAGGATACCCATAGCCTAAGGTTACTCCAATATTGTAGTTGAGAGTGAGAGAGCCTAAAAAAATCTCCCAAAAAGGTGAAATTATAGTCTACAACACTAATTTTATGTCTTATAATGTGATGTAAGGCACATAGATCATTTTCATTATACCATTCAAGTGTGGGTTGAGAGGCATCAAATTATTGGGGTGGTTTGATAGGAGGAAGTTGGATGAGGTTAGATTTAAGTATTTTATCCAAAATTGAATCATATGATTCCCCTATGGGATTATATTGCTTAGGAGTGGTTTGGTTTTGGTTGTGAGTTTATTGGTTTGATGGGTTGGAAGAATTGGTTTGATTAGGTTGGTTTATGATTGGAGGTGGAGCAGATTTTAAGACAACTGTGTTTATGGATGCTTTTGTCTTGGTGTTAGGATGGTTGGATGAGTTATTAGTCTTTTTTGAGGAAGGGTCATTAGATTTAAATCTAGAATTCTTGTTTCTTAGTTTCAATTTCCCTTCATCAATGGCTCTAATTTCAAGTTTGTGTGTCATGGTGAATGCCTTAATAAAGGTTCTAAAAGTCTAAACCTGAAGAGTTGGGGCAATATGTTTGGCATAACCTCAATAAAAGCATTAAATTTATTCTAATTGGGGTAATGAGAAATAAATTTGGTTAATGAGACCTATCCACCTAGCTATGAAATCAACAATTGATTCATCATCAAATTGCCTAATAGAGTAAAGGTCAGTAATGGAAATCTTTTTAGATATATTGACTAAAAAGTGATCTAAAAATATTTGGGCTAGTTGAGAAAAGGAGAAGATATATTACTTGGTAAGAGCACTATACCAATACAAGTCTGGTCTAAATAGGGACATGGGGAAGGTACAAAGAAGAAAAGCATCATCATATGTGATTAAATAACAAGAATGGAGAAATGATCTTAAAAGTTGTTGAGGGTCCTCTTTGCCTTATAACTTGGAGAACCTAGGTAGTTCCCATTGAGGAGGATAAGGTCGAATAGGAATGGATGGATGAATGGGTCCATTACAAATTTGATCATAAGATCTAAGGTTATGAGCTCCAAAAATAGATGATTTAAGATTGGACATTTTATCCATCAACATCTTAACTAAATCTATTTGAGGTTTGGGAGCTCTATAGTTAGGTAGTAGGTTTGGTTGAGGTTGGGTGGTTTTAATTTATGGATAAGAGGTGGGAGGTTAATAAGGTGCCACATATTGGTATGTGGTCATTGGAGGTTTGGAAGATGTCCCATATTGTTATGTGGGTACAAAATGTTGAGTAGAAGGTAGTATATATCCTTATGGATTAGGAACATATTGGTAAGATGTCATGGGTGTTTGTTGAGGGATGGATATGGGTTGGTTTGTAGTTATGGTTGAATTGGTAGGGTGAGGTTGGGTGGTAAATCTTGTGTTAATGGGTGGAAGGGTATAAGGTATGAAAAGTACCAAATTTTGAAGAGGGGTAAAGATGGATTGGTTGGTAGTGATAAGATGAATGGTATAAATAGGGGTAGAGGATATCCCCATAGTAGGTAGGGTATAGGTAATAAGAGGTAAGGTTCCCTTTATAGTGGAGGTGTTGGTTGGTGTAGGAGGGGTTTGGGTATAGGTTGGGATGTTGGATTGGGTTTTAATGGTGGTAGTGGATAGGATATTGGTATAAGAAGAGGCTTGGGTGATCAAAGGTTGGTTGGAGGTAACACCAACCATAAGAGGGGGAGGCATAACAAAGGGTGGATTTGTGGGAGGAATCGAGGTAGTAGAGGTGCAGTGAGATAAGGTGTTAAGTTAATGTTAGAGGGATGTGGGGTTGTTATCAAGGAATGTGGCAAAATTTGAATCACACTCAATAACTATCCATGGCATGGTAGGAGGGGGAGAATGAGAAGGATAACCCTCAACATCTGAAGTATACTCCATAGAGGAGGAAGAGGAAGAGTAAGGTGGCCCTTGGTTGGTTTGATTTCTCAACTACTTTTTAGTAAAGACTATGTGAGAAAATAATAAAGGAATGATGAAAACTCACACCTCAAATAAAAATCAAGAAAAATAAAATAACTCAAGGAAATCCAAACATATACTCAAAGTGTGTTTAAAACTTAGGATTCTTTTTAGATCACTTTTGGCTTATGCCTTAGAAAGTGTGGAGAAGAAAATTTCGCTTTTAGATTAGGTACTAAAGAGGAAATCTAAGGTTGATTTCAGGTTACATCTAGTTGCTCAAGATATAAATTTGTATTAATCTTTAGTACATGGCTTGGTATTGGGGACTACCCCCTCACTTCACACACCACAGTGATAAGGTTGTCATGTTCTTAGCCAAGATATATTGAATTTTAGAGTTTGTACTCAACTAGAGAGCTGAGTTGGTTTTCTCCTTGGTAATGACCTCCAAATAGGATTGTCAAGAAAGGGTAAGGTTTACTTCTAGGTGATGAAATCTTAGTCATGCCTTGTCTTAAGTTTTTTTTAATGTGTTGATTGATTATGTCATTTGGATAAATGTGTAATAATAATAGTGAAACTATGATTAATTACTTTTCCTTTAAGTTACTAGATGAAATAAAATGAGCAAGAAATAAATGTAATGCAATGGGTTTATTTTATGCCAAAAGAAATTTTAGATTTCATTTGATGAGCATAGAATAAAGGAAGAAAGAAAGGGCACCTAGATGATGCTAGGTCCCACTGAGCATGTCAAAATGTTTCTCTTAATTTCTACTCATTTCTTAATTTTAGAAGAAGATAATAAACTAGTAATAAGGGTATGGTAGAAATACCTGGTTAGTGATGCACACGTAATCCTAATGATAATGGATAACTCCTCTTTGGTTAGGAAGGAATAAATTATAAATAAGAACACATTAACAAAAGGGGTTATTATTAAGATAGTTAAATGGACTACCTAGTGTGAGCTAGATCCCAGAAGCATATGCTTGCTAGGAGGCTATCAATCCACTATTGATAACAATCAGTTTAGAAATGATAAATTAAATTACTTGCATAAGATAAATGAAATGTAATAATAAGAAGAAATTAGAATGCTTGTTAAAGGAAATGACTTAAATCTAGAAGAATTGGGTCAATACTCATGCTAAGGTGGCTGAAGTTAGGTTCAAAAAATTAGAAAAGAGTTTGTGAATAAGTAGGAACATAGAAAGTTAGGTTTGTTTGGGGGTAAGGGGATGAAAATAACTTGCTATTATTTTTTGCCACAGTGACCATCAGTGGTTGGGTGAACCATCGACAGTTAAGCTAACCATTAGTAGTTGGGTAATTATCGGTAGTTGGGAGTAACCATCAATGATTGTGCTAACTATTGGTGATTACCTATGGGTTGCTGAAGGTGATCAAAAAAGAGTTGAAGAATAGGTATATGGGAAGATAGAATTTCTATTGAGGATGTGGTAGAAAGGAAATAAGGTGTAGATAGGTTTAATCAGGTTAGGGGGTTAGAAATATAACATAACAATGCTAAAGTACTGATATACATGTATCTTGTTAGTTGGTTGATGGTTGAAGGCTGAAGCAATTTTTATAGAGTAATAGTACTTTGGCCTCAAAAGAAAATTCAATAGAGGTTTGGGTCTTTTTTGCTAATGCTGAGTTGTTGAAGGAAGACTAGATGTTGGAGAACTTGAAATACCTATGTGTAAGAAGATTTGATAGCTTGAACATGAATCCTTCCACCTCCCACTCCCTTCCTTTTATAATCAAAGGGAGATGGAGGATGGAAGGTTTCATAGAGGGTGAGGTTATTGATCATGATGCTTGGGAGTTTATTAATACTACATAAGATAAATATATTAAATTATGCCTCATTATCTCACACACAGCTAGTTGATGTGTTAAGAAGTTGAGGGGGTGAGGAGACATAATCATCAATGATCAAGCTAACCATCGATGGTTAGGTTAACCATAGATGGTTGAGTTTTTTAGGGTGAAAGGGTTAAAGAAAGGGGTTAAAAGGTTAATTTATTAGTTTGATGAGTTTTGCTAACTAGGTGGTTAACTATTCTCAAGGTCTAAAAGGGGTTATAAGGCATTTCACGGCATTTTGACAAATAGAACTATCATATGCAATTTTCTAGTGTCGACACCTAGGCTTAGCTATGAGGTGAATCCTATAAATCTAGGTCTGATTTTTTGAAGCGTGTTGGGGGATCAACCAACAATAGATTACAATTGTGAAAGCAATAAATGCAGAATTAAATCAAATTGACAAGTAATTAGAATGAGATAATAGCAAGAACAAGAGATACAAGAAACCACCCTAAGAACTTGTATTAACAAACTCTTTACAAAAGGAATACAATTGAAGAAACTTCTTTCTTCCACACCTCTCCTAGATGTATAGATCTCTCAATAGATCTCTATTCCTCAAGAGCTCTCTCTCTCAAGAACAATCAACTCCAACAAGCTTGGATTGATTCAATTCTGTACTGTTCTTCTCATACAATGAATTACAATAATTCACAATAACTACTACAACTACAATAAGCTAGGAAGATCTAATTCTACATATAGAATTAGGAGACTTGAGCATGTACATCCAACAAGCAGTTAAGCCACTTGAACAAGGGCTCTAAAAATAGTATTGCCAATAATAGAGACGCGAGCTTGAGACTGCAACTCAAACTCATCATGCAAACACTCGCTTCTGTCCACGGAAATAGCTCTCTAGACACACAGGTAATCAACGTCAGTTCCTGCTGCTTGTCTGTGACCACCGTCGGCTGACCCTCTGTCGACGTCAGCGTCTCTACAACTATTTCTGACCGACATCGATCACTCCTGATTGACACCGGTGTCTATGTAGACCCGAAACTGATAAGTGTGCTCCTTGGTGAAGCTTTTAGCTCCACACCCTAACAATCTCCCACTTGGAGATAAACAGCTGCACCAGTACCTGTACAGCAACATCTTCTAGCTCCTCCATCTTCAACTCAATCATGAAGACCAACAGAAGTTGAATGAAGATTCAACTTCTCCTTTGTAACTAGCTTGGTTAACATATCAGTAGGATTCCTATCTGTATGGATCTTCTCTAGCTTCAACTCACCATCTTCCAATACCTGTCGTATGAAGTGATACCTTAGCTATATGTGCTTTGTTCTTGAATGAAAGGCTAAATTCTTAGCCAAATGTATTGCACTCTAACTATCACTATACAATCTACAACTCTCATGCTCCCTACCAAGCTCATCCATGAACCGTGTCATCCATATCATCTCTTTGCTAGCTTTTGTGGCTGCAATATACTCTGCTTTTGTAGTTGACAAGGCAATAACCTTCTGCAACTTAGATATCCAGCTAATCGTCATTCCACCTACAGTAAAAACATAACCTGTAGTGCTCCTCCTGCCATCCAAATCACCTACCATATCTGAATCTACATAACCATGTAGAGAAGTATCTGAACCTCCATAGCACAAGTGCTTACTGCTGGTTCCTCTCAGATATCTAAGGATCCACTGAACTACTTTCCAATGTTCCTTACCTGGATTGGCCATATACTTACTTACCACTCCCACTGCTTGGGCAATATCCGGTCTAGTACACACCATTGTATACATCAAACTCCCTACTGTGGAAGAATATGAAACCTTACTCATGTACTCTACCTCATCATATGAATTAGGACATTGTTCTTTACTTAACTTAAAATGTCCAGCCAAAGGTGTGCTTACCGGTTTAGCATCCTGCATATTGAACCGTTTCAACACCTTGTCCACATAATCTTCTTGAGACAATATCAACCTGTGATTTTTCCTGTCTCTCTTAATGCTCATGCCAAGGATTTTCTTTGCTGCTCCCAAATCCTTCATAGCAAATGTTTGAGCTAATTTCACCTTAAGCTCTGAGATATCTTGCATGTGAGATCTTGCAACCAGCATATCATCTACATACAACAATAGAATAATATATCTACCATTATCAAATCTCTTGAAATACACACAATGGTCTGATTGACACCTACTATAGCCATGCTCAGTCATAAACTTTTCAAATTTTAAGTACCATTGCCTAGGAGCTTGCTTGAGGCCATACAAGCTTTTCTTCAATCTGCACACAAACTTCTCCTTACCCTTGACCTCAAATCCTTCTGGCTGTTCCATATATATTTCCTCATCCAAATCTCCATGAAGAAATGTTGTCTTAACATCTAGCTGCTCAAGATGCAAATCCTCAAAAGCAACCAAAGACAATACAACCCTTATAGAAGTCATTTTAACAACAGGAGAAAAAATCTCACCAAAGTTGATACCTAGCTTTTGTGCAAATCCTTTCACTACTAATCTGACCTTATATCTCATCTGTCCATTTTCACCTTCCTTCAACCTGTAGGTCCATCTGTTCTTGAGTGTTCTCTTACCTACTGGCAATTCAACCACATCCCATGTTTGGTTCTCTCTTAAGGACTCCAACTCCTCAACCATGCCACGCTCCCACTCACTCTTGGACTCCACCTATATTACTTCTTCAAAACTCGCTGGTTCTCCACCATCAGTTAGTAATAAATAGAATAAAGAAGGAAAATATCTAATTGGAGGCTTACTCACCCTTTCTGACCTCCTGATGGGTGTCTGAGACTCGTCCACAACACGTTGTCCACCCAAATTCTCTGACAGTGACCGACCTCAGTCACCTATAGACCTATTACTGGCTGATGTCGGTTCTACCTGACTGACCTCGGTACCTGTACGGCCGACGTCGGTCTCTGTATGGCCGATGCCGGTTCTTACTCTGCCAACGTTGGTCTCTGTGTTTTCCTACAAGTGATTATTTCTTTTTCCCACGAGCTCATCTTGGACTTTCACCTCATCCAATTCACCATTGCTATACTCAGATTGATTCAGCTTCCTTAGCTGATCACAATACATCACTCTTTCGTTAAAAACAACATCACAGCTCCTGATTACCTTGTTAGTTTCTAGATTCCACAATCTGTAACCAAAATCATCTGAGCCATAGCCAATAAACGTGCATCTCATAGACTTAGCATCAAGCTTCTTTCTATTTTCCTTATCTATGTGCACAAAGGCTTCACAACCAAAAACTTTGAGATATGAGAGATCAACCTTTTTACCTATCCATGCCTCTTTTGGAATACCACCATCTAGAGCTGTAGAGGGTCCTCTATTAATCAGGTACACTGTAGTGTCAACAGCTTGTGCCCAAAACTGTAAGGGCAAACCGGCATGCAATCTCATACATCTTGCACGCTCCATTATTGTCCTGTTCATCCTTTCAGCAATACCATTCTATTGAGGTGTCCTTGGAACTATCCTTTGCCTGCGAATTCCATGCATGTAACAATAATCTCTGAACTTATGACTGCAAAACTCACCGCCATTGTCTGATCTCAAGCACTTTAATCTTTTACCTGTTTCATTCTCAACCATAGCTTTCCAAACCTTAAAAGTCTCAAATACATCAGATTTTCTTCTAATACAATAGATCCATACCTTCCTTGTAGCATCATCTATGAAAGATACATAGTATTGTTATCCTCCAATGGAAGCAACCTGAGCCAGTCCCCACACGTCTGTGTGAGCAAGCTCCAACTTGTGCCTCTTCTTAGTAAACCCAGTTTTGAGAAAACTAACCCTTTTCTATTTTCCAAATACACAATGCTCAAAAAACTCTAGATCTATGCCTTTTAAATCTGAAAGCATACCTTTGGACTTTAGAATTGACATCCCCTTCTCACTCATGTGGCCAAGCCTTGAGTGCCACAACTTAGCATCCACATTTGAAGTAGATAATACAGAAGGAGATTTGTTAGTAACACAATTACACAAATAGAGAGTACCTTCTCTCTTACCTCTGGCCATAACAAGTGCACCCTTGGTCACCTTCCAAGATTCTGCTGTGAGAGTTACTGTACAACCCTCATCCCCTAGCTTTCCTGTAGAAATCAAATTTCTCTTCAAGCTAGGAACATGCATCACATCTCTCAACACCCATGTGTTGCTATTCTGCATCTTCAGCTGCACTTTACCTTTGCCAATTATTTTACAGGGCTCATCATCCCCTAGATACACTATTCCAAAATCTCCATGGATATAGTCACTAAAATATTCCTTGTTAGGGGTAGCATGAAAAGATGCACCAAAATCTAATACCCAAGATTCTATATTATTATGCAGAGAGAAAATTAAAGCATCTTGTGCAATACCTGCAATCTTGGCTTCTTCCTTTCCTTCGTGTTGATTGTCCTCCTTAGGTTTTAACCAACAGTCTCTGCTTATGTGCCCCATCTTTTCACAATTCTAGCATTGTGGCCTTCTGCCATTTTTGGATTTAGATCTGCCTTTCCCCTTTGACTTGGATCTTGATCTGCCTTTCTTGCTCTTCTCTTTCTGTCTTCCCCTACTCTCAAAACTTAAAGCATTCCCAGATGCCTCTTCTATGCTTTTCCTGCGTATTTCCTCATTCAAGATAACACTAACAACATCCTCTACTTTCAAAATATTTGATGCAAATGTAGTATTACTTACTGCCATTACTAAGCCATGCCAGCTTTCAGGCAAAGAACATAATATTAAAAGAGCTTTTATCTCATCATCAAACACTATATTCACAAAACTTAATTGATTCACAATACCATTGAAATCATTCAGATGAGTAGAAACAGATCCACCTTCATTCATATGTAAATTAAATAACTGCTTCATAAGATATACCTTATTAGAAGCTAAGGGTTTTTCATACAAATTTGCTAACGTAGTCATCAACTCTACCGTAGACTTTGCCTGTGATAAATTGGATATCACAGTGGATGCTAGACTCAGTCTTATAGACCCCAGAGCCTTTTTGTCAAGAACTTCCCATTCTTCATCCTCCATGTCTTTGGGCTTCTTTGCAACTCCACCTAACGGTAAGTAGAGATCTTTCTGATACATATAATCCTCTATCTGCATTCTCCAATGTTGGTAATTTTTGCCATTGAACTTTTCCATTCTCAATTTACTTTCATCTGCCATTGCTTCTCCCACTCAAACAGAAATCCTTGCAGAAACCCCTGTGAGAACCTGTAATCAATACACACTACACAGATCTGAACCACCTATTAGTGAACCTGAGCTTTGATACCAATTATTGGATATCAAGCTCTGAACCTGCAACCTAGGCTCTGATACCACTTGTTGGTGGATCAACCAACAATAGATTACAATTGTGAAAGCAATAAATGCAGAATTAAATCAGATTGACAAGTAATTAGAATGAGATAATAGCAAGAACAAGAGATACAAGAAACCACCCTAAAAACTTGTATTAACAAACTCTTTACAAAAGGAATACAATCGAAGAAACTTCTTTCTTCCACACCTCTCCTAGATGTATAGATCTCTCAATAGATCTCTATTCCTCAAGAGCTCTCTCTCTCAAGAACAATCGACTCCAACAAGCCTGGATTGATTCAATTCTGTACTGTTCTTCTCATACAATGAATTACAATAATTCACAATAACTACTACAACTACAATAAGCTAGGAAGATCTAATTCTACATATAGAATTAGGAGACTTGAGCATGTACATCCAACAAGCAGTTAAGCCACTTGAACAAGAGCTCTAAAAATAGTATTGCCAATAATAGAGATGTGAGCTTGAGACTGCAACTCAAACTCATCATGCAAACACTCACTTCTGTCCATGAAAATAGCTCTCTAGACACGCAAGTAACCGACGTCGGTTCCTGCTGCTTGTCTGTGACCGCCGTCAGCCGACCCTCTATCGACGTCGGCGTCTCTGCAACTGTTTCTGACCGATGTCGGTCGCTCCTGACTGATGTTGGTGTCTGTGTAGACCCAAAACTGATAAGTATGCTCCTTGGTGAAGCTTTTAGCTCCACACCCTAACAAAGCATGCTCCATTATGTATCTTGAATCCTTACTTAAGTAATATAAAAATAAAAGACAAGATTGAGTAAATAGATAAGAGGGAGAGGAAAGGAATAAATACACCTTGTTGGGTATATGAATCAATGCAAAAACATGGTGACATCTTGTTTGTGTGGTTGGTGATCAAATGATGAATATTTTAGATTGATATGATAACTTGTTTAATCCCCATGTGTGGGTGGTCAAAAACTCAATCTAGTTTGGACTCCATCATTATCCACCTCTATTTAGTAGATCATAATCTAGAAATAACTTTGATTGGACTGATGGATTTTCAAACCCTCTTATGTAGGTGGATCAAGAACTCAATTAGGCTATGACTCCATTTCGTACCCATGTGTAATAGATGCATCTATTTTAAAATTTCACAATATAACTAAACTTGTGTGATGTAACTAAAACTATATAGGATGGATCTGGGGCCACTCAGAAATTATAAAATGTATAATAGCTCAAGGGCCACTCGAGAACTTAGATATGTAGATCAAGGACTACTCAATAATGTTAACCATTAAAAATGGAATAAGGCATCAATATAGTGTGAACCTAGTGAAAATGGTGTCTATATTTTACAAAATGGATAATGGCTTGGAGTTTTCCATTCCATTTGATCAATTGGTGTATAAGTGAGCAAACAAAAACAATGTGTCATTCATATGCCCCCAATTATGATATTTATGCATATGTATTCTATATTGAGTTATAGTAAATATATATCTAAGCATATCTAACACTAAAATAATAGTGATTATGTTGTGCATGATTCCCCTAATCTATCAAATTGGTATGATTCTATGAAAAAATGAGAAAAAAATTGAGCATAAATGATAATATATGATTGATATTGTGCAAACCTAAACTATAACTATTGTATGTTTATATCAATTCTAAAATTTATTATTTCTATGGATAATGGATAGTATCACAATCCTTTGGACAATAACACATTGCACTAGTGTCCACTAGGCCATGACAATGTAGAATTATGTTTTTTTCTATACCAAACTAAAATTGATGTCTTATTGTTTTCCACTATATTTTCCTAATTCTAAGCTATATACTCTATATCTGTGTGTTGAAAATTATATTCTGAGTTCACCTAAATGGTCTAATCTTTGTGACAAACCCTTATGAATGCCCCCTCTTTTGAGTGGATTTGTTAAGCCTATGTAATAATTTTCCTCAAAATAATAGCTATGCATCTTATGTGTTAGACTAAAAATATATGATATCTACATGATAAAAAAATATAATGTGTATACATGACATCAAAATGTAAGATAAGTTGAGAATAAGTTGGTAATGTATGATGTATGTTAGATCTATCATTCATAGGGTTGTAAAGATGGATATAAAAAAATTATAATGTATATGGATAACAAATTTGAGTATAATATGAGTAACTACCTAGGGGGTTGGGGTATGATGTCCATCAAGTCACCTAAGGAGGAAGGGGAGATGCATGAAGTCCCTCATGGCATCACAAACTAATTGAATGTAACAATAAATAGATAAGTGTCATGGTCATGACACATACATGAAATCATATATACAAACACATAAGGTATGCAAAGTAGGCCAAGGGGACATAATATAAATGAAATGGGCACATGTCACTAAGTTTGATAAAAATCAAACATATAAGGACATGTTCAAATTTCCACATAGGTATATAACAAACAAAGTTGGATTAGATCCACATAGAAGGACATGTTCAAATGTATACATACATAATCAATAAGGCACACACAAGGACATGGGCACATGTCCAAAGCATACAGACAATGAAAGGATTTGGCATAGAGTTTTATAATAATGGCATATTCAAATTCCCTTGAATATATGTAGAATCAAATAAATATAATCAAATCTAAACTAGTAGAGCTAAATATGAAAGTATTCATAAACATGTGGTACAAATCTATATAAAAATGAAGGTGTACATAAGTTGAGTTTATGATAGTAGTAGTTGGTAAAAATTAGTGTAGTATAGAATGATATAACTTGGTAAAGTTGAGGTTGTGTATGGGATGTCCCTAATTAGTGAATGTGTCAATGATGAATCGATGTATTTATTTGTGTGTCCCTAATGGGTTGATAGAAGCATATTTGGATCTGTGTGATGGACCTGAGTCCTATGAGCATCTACAAACACTTGAAGAGAATAAGTGAAGCGTGTATGTATGATAGAACCAAACTAAACTAACATAGATATCATATGTATTACTTGGAAATTATAAGGAATGTAAACATGTAAATGCACATAATCTTAAATTTTTTTGTTTTGTATTTTGAACATATTACATTGTTTTTGTATTTTCTAAATATAAACTATGTACAATTAATCATGGAAATTAAAATATATACAAGTGAAATGTGAGTTGTTTATATATAGAATCTCTATAGGTGCATGATGTTTAGTGTATTATTTATTTCCTTATTATCAAGTGAAGCTAGATGGTATACCTTTGGGCTAAATTTTTAATTATTAAGTAGGGCCCAAGCCAATTTGGTTTGAACTTTCCTTTTATTTCTTCTTTGGCATTGACATTTATAAGGTTCTCTTTTAGGATGAGATCATTTACTTCAAATTCTTTGTTGTGAACACTACTATTGGATTCATTTATGGTATACTCTGAAGTGTTCTATGGCTTGTATGCATGTGTGATCCAAATTTTCTAATTCATAGAGATGTCTCTCTCAGTATTACTCATCTGTAATAATCCCTTAGAGAGATACTCGTAAGGATGGAATTTATAATTCTAGTGAGATAATTTCTTCAATTTCATATACTAATGAATAAATAAGTAGCTCTTGTCGGTGTGTGAATACTAGTGCGATAGGCCCACAATGCATAAATAATTTGATTGTGTAAATCATCACCAAATTTGGTAACCATTTTGCTAAGGACATTATTTATTATCTTGTTTGTAGCTTCTTTTTAGCCATTGTCCTATGGGTAGTATGGAGTATATTTTTTTTCATATCTTATATTTATCATAAACTTTCTTCACTATTTTATTCTTAAAATAGGTTTCATCATCTGTAATGATGATTGTTGGTAGGTTGAAATAAGAAATAATGTTGGTCATGAAAAAATAGCATATATCTTCTCCTTTTTTGGATTGTAATATAATGGCCTCCACCCACTTTCTAAAGTATTATATAGCTATAATCATGAATTTGTGACCCCTTCTTGATTCTAGATTTATTTTACCAATTAGATTAAATCCCCATAGCATGACTGGTAATGGGCAGATAATGTGTTGTAACTACTATGAAATAACATGTTGTAAGTTGCTATGTCATTGACATTTGTCACATAATCTATCATATTCTTGACATTATTTTTCTATGGTGGACCAATAATATCCCCATTGAAGTAATTTATATGTCATTGATTTGCCTCTAAAATCACCACCACATTCATTATCATGTATTTGGCTTATAGCCAATTTGACCTCCTTTGTTGTTAGACATCACAGTAAGTGTCCATAAAAATATCACCTAAATAAGTCCCCACTAATCATGACATAGTGGAGAGAATTTATCTATAATTTGTGCTTATCATTCTTGGTAAAAGTATTTGGTGTAATTGATTTGTGTAAGAAATTATATATATCATAAAACCATTTGGATGTTTTTGTACTACATGTGGTGGTTATAAATATTAAATTTATGAGGTTGTCATGGTATACTGATGGTTACTATAGTTTTTCAATAGTGAATATATCCTAGTCATCATTGCTATCAATATGAATCAATAATGTCGCATTGGCCATTGTATCAGTGTGATGATTATCTTTGCGAGGAATATTTTTTATAGAGAAGTATCCAAATTATGCTTGTAGGCATTAAACCATATTTTTATATGGAATTATATGTTATTTATTAGTTTGGTAGACATTTATAACCTTATTGATGACCAATTATTAATCCCCATAGACTATAATAGATTTTATTTGGAGAGCCTGAGATGCTTGGAGGTCAAGGATAAGGGCATTCTATTTTATGATATTGTTTGTACATGAAAAAATTAGTTGATAAGTAATTGGTACTATGTGCCCTAGTGGGTTGGTGGAATGATGAAACATGTTCTTGTGATATAAGGAAGGGATATCCTCATATGCCCTTAATAATTTTAAGAGAGATTCACTGTTAGAAGATTCATCAAAAGTAGGTAAATTTGGAGAAATGTCATCATTAATAAGATCAAGGTAAACAACTGAGAGTGAAAAGACATGATTTATTATATAATATGTCTATTGAATGGGTGTAAAAAACATGATATGCTAAGAATTATGGTGAGAGGACTGAGCATTGGATGTTCTATCATTATATCTAAGTCCCTACCTACCTTATTGATCATATGCCTCAATAAGATTAACAATTCCCTATTCATGTTTTTTGAGGCCCTATCATGTGTAACTTATTTTTTGTAAATATTTCAATGTAAATGGAGAGGTAATCTATTATCATTTACTCCTAAGGTGTCTGAGGGAGTTATATGTGAGTTCTATGTAGTATACTATGGAAGTATCATAATAAAATCCATGTGAGGAATATAATTGTATTAAAGCTCTTTATGCTAATAATATTTGAATGGTTCATGATCCATAGGGAATTTGTATATATAACATTTTTAACTAAACTTTAGACATGCATGTAAATTTTGTGGAACTACATGCATATCATGAATCTAAGGTATTCTATAGCAAGATATTTTAATTAATATCATTGGGCATAACTTGGAATGTTGTAGGTAGTGTTCTAGGTCCCAATGTAAGGTTTAGCATGTTTGACCCAAAATTTTGCATGAAATATTATCAAATGCCTCGATGTTCATATCATAATGATCCAAATCCTTAGCATGTATATTAATAATCTGAAGAAAAGATATGTTAAAAATGTTCAACCCTAATCCATGCTCAACTAAAACTCATTTGACACCTACCCCATTAATTTATATTGTGATGTAAAGATGTATATGTTTCTCTATGATGTGTTGAGGTGGGAGATATTCATGTTTAAAATAACTATGTTCTTCAATCATTTCATAATATTTATTATATAAGTGATATAATTTGGATCTATTGTGCTAGGCACCTTGGTATCAAGGAGTATTACATACAAAATATCTTTGTATGTGTGTTATAATGTTGGAGTTCTAAAATGGAAACTATGGTTGAAGGAACACTATTCTAGTTGACAAAGTTGTATCAATGGGTTTGGCTAACTTTCCATGATTTGGGACCACTTTTGGACATCATATCGTGGATCACATGGTCTATTATGAACATAGAGTTGGTAGTATAAGTGAGATAGTATATAGATGTGTAGGATTGAGAATTAGGAGTGATAATCATAACCACTAATGTTATCTTATGTCTATTAGTGATAGGTATGGAATCAAAGTGAACCCAAGAGAAAAAATCATCTAAAGGAGACTTGTTAATTTTAGGTAATGTGTTTATTATCTTATGTGATGTATCCTCTATGTGCGTAAGGATTTACTTCCTAATTACATTCCACATGAGAGAAAAATAGCATGCAAGGGAAATATTAAAATATGACATATATTTGAGATAATATAAAGCATCAAGTACATATGTGTTTATGTTTTATTTGAAATCATTCCAAATGAATGGAAACAAGCATGCAAAGGAAGATAGAAAAAATTGCATCAAAAAGTGATAAACATCTTATGTCATTATTATCATGATTAGATCAAATAAAAGTTAGAATATATAGGGATCTAAAATCTAAGTATGAGCTCTAGAAGGCTAGAAACATAAACCCTAAAGGTAGTCTAGGGTTAGGGTTTTTACACTATTTGAAGTAAGTTGGGTTCACCAAATGATTTTACTTTAAAGGTGGTTTTGGAGTATAAAACCCTAGTTTATTGAAGGGTTGGAATAATAAATCAATGAATAAATATACAATAAATATAAACACTAATTTTTATAATAATTAACCTAATATAATTATTCTAAAAATAGTAATGAACTACACAAAGATGTACTTAGCTAGAAACTAATTAAGAGGAATAGTTGACAAGCTATAAATTGGTATAGAGGCTAGGAAAGGTGTCATCAACAATAATTTGAAGTCAAACTCCTCCTAAATAGTAGCATAGTCCTCTAGATAGTAACACATTATGCTAGTGTCCTCTAGATCATGGTAATGTTCCTTGCACATAGAGACTATGAGTTTATGGGTGGACCTTCACTTGAGTTTGAGACACTTGTGCCTATGTGGATGAACCTTGATTCACTCCCTATTACCTAGTTTGACTAATTTTGGATGCAAAACCCTAAACCTCCATGTTGTTAGGGTATTTGAGTATCATAAGTAGAAAAAGTGTAATGTTAGTTGGATAGGTCAGACATGACCTCAACACCCTATTGTGTTGATATTTTCCTACATACAAATACCTTGATAGGGGATCAAACCCAATGTAGTTCTCCCTCCTAAGTGTTTGGTGCAAGTGCAATTTAATGTTAGTATGAGTTTTGATTTAATAGATTTGAGTGTGCTTGAGACTAGAAATTTTTGTAGTCTAAGCTTAGTATTATTATTTATGAATATATGCATAAGGTAGAATAGGGATTAATGACCATGATTTGCACAAATTATTTTTAATCTTGTTTGTGTGTATTTGCATATGATTTCCATCTAGTGGGTAAAAGGATAAAAGTGGTGTATATATATTAATCTGGTGCTTATCAAGATGTGGAATAGGTCTAGGCCAACCCTAAGGTATCTTAATAAATATTAATATGTTTATTGGAGGAGAAAAGAGGTAAAGGATAATATCATAGTCCCTTGGTCACTAAGATAGTGCACTAGTGGCCAAATGGCATAATCTAGTGTATTGGGGGTTTGGATGCCTAGGATATGGTTTAGGACTACCTTTGGTACATTTAGGGATGGATTAGACTGACATTAAAGATGGATAAGGACTGAAAGAGGCCTTAAGATAGGTTTATGTCTAAGATAGGGATAAGTTGGTGTTGGTGTCCTAGATTGCACCCTAGTTGAATAATTGGATTATTCAGATCTTCCTACTCAAATCTTTTCCAACATGGAAATGACCCTAGGTTGTGGGTATCCTAAACTTGGGTCAAACCTTTGGATAAGGTTGGCTTCCTTCTGGATCTATCACATAAACTAGACCTAAACTACCAATTACTTTGAAAAGGGGAGAGAAAATAATAACAATATATGAAAACATGTAAATGGGGTGATGTAACAGTAATTAAAACACTTATACTTTTCACAAGACACACTATAAGACACATTCAAAACCAAAGAATATTATTCTAACATAAATATTTCACAATAAGGCATTGATCAGCTATCAAACTAGTAAGAAAGGGCAGATATCCACTTTCAAGCTAAATAATAAACTATAGATTGAACTTAGAATGACCTGTGGGAACTATTAAGCACTTCATGAAGGTGAGAAAAACTCAAACATAGACAAGGAAAATGTATTCAATTAACCATAGTACATGAGTTCATAGAACACACTTCAATCTAGCTTACAAAATGATAGAATTTAATCTTTATTGCATCGAAAGGTGTTACAATGCAAATTTTGGCATAGCTTAAGTGAGCCAAAGCATAAGAATCTACTCTATAAAATGGTAGAGATTTCTTGTCTAAAATTTTTAGAGCATTCTGCATGTGGTAGAAGTTGGAACATATATAGAAAAAGGAAGATAGAAAGGGAATTATGATGTATGAGCACAAATTTGAGGATGCTAACTCATGAACTTATCAATAAGGAACAAATTTTGTAAAATTATTGAATGCTTATTGTCCTTATCCATCCACCTAGTGTCCTTCTTGGAACTCCATTTCATTATCTATCTAATCAGTTGATGAGGACCATGTCTTAGAATTGATAAAAACATGCCACATTTGCTTTGGGTGGCTATCAGTACCTATTTATTGAAAATGTGACCCTAATGATAGGTGAGACACATCTCCATGATTATTTTTACATCTATATTCACTTTAATATTTGAACACAAATCCCTTATAGATGAAAACCAATCTAATTATTAGCTTTCACACAGTTACAATATCCATGGAAACTTACAAATTGCTTGATCTTGCCTCACATCACTAGTCCATCTTCAATCTTTATATTATGCCCTAAGAGACCTATTTTGCATCTAAATCCTTTGAGATCAAATAATTTATTATATATGAGGATCCTCCATATAAAATAAATAAACATGTCAATGGAATGACCCTGTAACTGGGTTGCCAGGTTCCAAATTATCAACCAGAGGTCCTATTTAAAATTTAACAGTGATAGAGCCTTATCCTTAACCATTTTACTTGTATGACTATGCCTACTATTGATCGAGATCTAATGGTAATATGGGTCCTTAATATTTTGTTCTCCTAGATCAAAAAACTAGTTCATAGACTTTCAATAAAATATCTTTGGATTTCCCCTTTGTTCATTACTTTTCAATTACCAACTCGGACCATTTACATTGTGCCCAACTATCTTTATTCTTATTGGTCCTATAGATATGCTAAATTATTTAATTTATTCACACCATTAGATCTATATATACTAATGCATGTGAATCCTTGATTTCTTACCATCTAGGATCATTTGACATGTTAACTTGATCTCACACCATTGGATCAAGATGTATGATCTCATGTATACCATAGATCTCATTGGGCCCACTTTTTATTAGTCACTATGCACTATTGGATCTTTAATATGATTAAATTTTGATCATTGATGTACTAGGACCCACCTTTGTGTTAGTTGAAATCACACCATTGGATCTCTACTTAGTGAGCCCACACCATTAAATTTTATCCAACTTATATCTCTTTAAATCCTTTTAACCCAATAAACTTTTGACTTGTTTGACCCTAGTGTGAATCGTTAGATCTCATGTGTCATCATTTGAGCTCAAATAGACCATTAGATCTTGATCAACTTTAAACCTTTTATGGAATTTTGAACCCAAATAGTCATTTCACAGGGCTCAAACTTGATACTCACATGCCCATTTATGTGACCATCAATATTTTGGACCCTAATAGATAAATGTTGAGCTTTATTTTAACATTCGCATAGACATCTCCATCTATAATTCAATCTTTGAAATCTCAAAAATTGGGATACAAAACTTGTATGGGCATGAAATTTGTAAAATATGATCCTATAATGAAGAACAATGTGGCATTGTAATCCTTTTGCTTGTGAGGTTCCCTGAGGTGCATTTATTAAATATGCAAGTGAATTGGTTCATTCATTTCTGGATGACATCCTAGTGATGGTCTAGTTCTTTAAACTTTCATAGTCCATAATTTACTTAATATTTCAAGGCTTTGATGATATTTTAAGGCTTGTGCAACCTAGTTCATGCTCCTAAATGCTTTGGACACCATAAAACCTGCTTGGATCCTTCACCTATAATTGTAGACCTATCCCTTAATGATCAATTAGATCACACTTTGAGAATTTATTAAAGTGTTTCAAAATATTTACAAAATTTATATGATCTCCACTTGAGGTTTGTCTCTTTTTGTGACATCAGATCTCTCCTCAATCAGGATCTTACTTGGATTTTGGACTCTTGGAGTAGGCACATTTTGGTATGTAGACCAAATTTGGTCAACATCTTTGGTACCTTGGATGAGGAGCATGCCTAGTATGCTTAAGAAATTAGACCATCTCTATGACTCTTAAGATCATTTACATGATACATGGACCATTTACATGACTATAATATATCCTTTTGACTTGTAAAAAACAAATAATTCTAACAAATAAGGAAAGAAACAAATTTGAAAGGGAAACTAACCTAATAAAGAAAGGCAAATAACCTATCAAATAGTTGTGAAACAAAGCACTTATTTGGGATAAAACAAAAACAAACTAAGGTGTTAGAAAAAAACTTAGAGAGAATAAAAATAAACCATGTACAGGGGACTTAGCTTCCTTAATAGAAATGTTTTAGATGTATCCCATTTACTGGGATAGGAAACTCTTTACCATCCATCTTTGTGAGTTAGAAGGCATTGTGGGATTTATAACTAGAAACTGTGTATGGACCACTCTAGAGAGAGTCAAATTTTGTGTGCTTTGTTGGCTTAGCTCTATCCTCATTCCACTTGAGGACCAAATCTCCGTATTGAAAACTTCTTGAAAAAGCTCCTTTATCAAAAGATCTCTTTACCATTGCTTGATGGGCCTCCATAGCCAACATAGACTGATGCCTTGTCTCTTCTAGCTCTATGAGCTCAACATATCTGATTTTTATTAGCTCATTCTCCAAAATTTTAATTTAATTCATTAGTTCTAAAATAAGGAATTCAAGAGAAATAGGCATTATTGCTTCCTTACCATATACTAGCTTGTATGGAGAATTGGTTATTGACCTTTTATAGGTTATCCTATCAACCCACAAAGATGACTTCAATTTGAGATGCCATGACTTTTGATTGTCTACAACAGTCCTCCTAATGATATTTAACAAATTCTTATTAGTGTACTTAGTGAGGTCATTGACTTGTGGGTAATAATTTGATGAGGTAATGACAATAACACTATGTTAAACTGCCCACTGACTGATCTTAGACCCTAAAAAATCCATAGCATTGTTAGAAATAATGGTTGAAGGGACTCAAAATCTAGTAAGCAAACCTTCATAAGAGTCCAAAACATTGGTTTCATTGGCTTCTTTCAATGCCACTACTTTTATCCATCTAGTAAAATAATCTAAGGTAGTTAAGATCCATTTGTCCTAATCTTAAAGGGGGGTTAATGATACCAATAAAGTCCAATCCCCATTGGACAAAGGCTTGATTTATTTAAATTGGCTAGAGAGGTAAGGCTACAAGCTTAACTTTCCCAATAAACATAGCACATTATCTACATTTCCTAATCCATACATGATAAAATATACTTGGCCAATAATCCCACCTCTCATTATCTTGTGGGTTGTGATCATTGATGAATAATGCCCTCCACCATGTCCATCATGGATCTACTCAATAAATATTTTCATTTGACCTGGATCTATGCACCTTAGCAACATGTCATTGATATCTTTTTTGAATAACATATTATCAACAAGAAGAAAAGGAATTGACTACTATCTAAAATATCTTCTTTTTGAAGGGGTTAGATGAGAAGGATAAACACCATCTTGGAGATACTTTACTATGTCTAGGAACCAGCTGGAAGATGAGGTGTGATCAGTTGCAACTTTTTCATCATTTGACACTATAGCCACCCCATTAGCCTCTTGTAAGTCTTGGGCTAGATGTTCACAAAGTCCTTTGCCTCTAATGAGCTTTTTAACCTTGTTTTCAACACCATATTTTATGAATTTGATTATCCAACCATCTCTTTTGTCATTTGTTCAAGAGTAAATTGATGGACATTTTTTTTGGCCCACATGTCAAAGTTTACCTAAGTATGAAAAGGGAGCTTTCAAGAAAGAAAATGGTAGGTATTAGGGAGGACTTTGGGTTTTCCAACTATGACAACTTTGGTTTTTTTGAAGGCACAGTGCAAATTAGGTTTCTAGTAGTGCTTAGCTTCTAAATGTTTCATAAGTAGAAGTAATTTGAGTTTACAAACCCAAATTACTCATAAACAGTGTATTATGGGTTCCCTAAGGGGCACTACTTGGTTACTTCATAAGTTGTGAGTAGTCAAAAACCTAAAATAAGTAAAGGGGTGTGACAAAATTGATTTGGTCTTAGAAAATGGTGCTTCTTGGGTTCTTCAAGAGATGAGTCTTTTACAAAAAATATATAAGTCATTTTCAAAATGTCGAAGGGTCTTTTTAGGACAAAAAGGACCAGTCAACTTTTCCAAAGGTACCCTTCAACTTTTTTGAAGGGCTTTTTCTTCTCCAAGTGGACAGTTACAATTTTCTTGAAGGGTATATTACCCTTTAAGAGGACCATTTCAAAAAAAATTAAGGGTATATTTCCCTTTGGGAGGATCATTTGTGTAAATCTGAAAGGTCTCTTACCCTTTGAGAAATTCCATTATGATAAGCCTAAAGGGTAGTTTCCAAAAATAGACATAGAGAAAAAGTCTAAAGAAATTTCTTTGGATAAATTATCTGAAGAAATTCCTTCAAGAGATTTGCTTGAAAGAAATAAGTTGAGAGAGAAGTCCAAGACCAAGTGTCTGAAGGAAATGATGGGCTAATAGACATCAAAATCAGGATAAGTGACTAGCCATTGAAATTAATCAGGTTTGAAAAGCTTGAAGTCTTAAGGCTTGGGAAGTAGCAAGGTGAGAAGACTTCAAGATGGAAAATCCCAAATTAATTAGGCTTAGAGAACCTAAATTACTTTGCATAGTGAAAATCAGGTTTCTCAAAGTACTCTACTTAAAAGGCTTTTTAAGTGAAGGATCTAGGAAAGTCTGAAGTTAGAGAGGCCAAAGAACCTAAATTACTCTACATAAAGTAAATCAAGATTATCCAAAGGCTCGACTTAAGCTTGGTCTAGTAATGCTAGAATTATGATGCAATGAAAGGAAGGCTACCACATGGCATAACTAGAGAAAAAAGGGCTAATCAGTATAGGACAAATGGCATAAGGATATTTGATAAACATGGGAGAGTCTGAGTGGCTAGTAGTTGGAAGTTATGAAGGCTCCCATCTACCATGGTTCATTACCCATAATTGTCATTCAACACTTAAATGCATCATGCCAAGAAGAAACATTCCAGATTCTCATAGCATGACTTTTTAGATACACCAAAAAAAGTCTTAAATATGGGAGGGGCTCAAGAGTATTGGGAGATGATCTAGAACTATGCATTTATGAAAATTAGGGAAGGACAATGGGAGATGCCATCCATTTACAACTTCTTCTTTCCTCCCTTTCTCTCTTCCCCCTTCTCTTTAGAAATAGAGGCCTTGGAGCCCAAAAACGTATCCCCATACTAGTGATAAAATCAATCTATAAAAATCATTATGTAATTGACCTTTGAAGTAATAAAGATTTTTGTTTACCTATTTTTGTCTAAAAATTGCATTGAGTTAGATTGTGCACTAATAGCATTGTGAAGAAGCATCCTTCTAACCTTGTTGCCCTTTTTTCTTGTTTATTTTTAGGTACTTTTCGGTTAATTGCTGGTCTAAACTCATGATTTTTAGCTATTAATGCATGCTTGGTGTGAATTTTGAAATTCTCTTTACTTCATGTGTGGTTCAATAAGCCTAACTTAAGAAATACTTATGCAAGTTAGTTGGTTAGGAGGTTGTGTAAGCCAACTTGTCTTATGTTGAATTAGTGTCTTTCCTAGGCTAGGTGGATCACTTACTTTTGGTGCATCACCTCCCTTAGCTTAGTTTTATTTTCAAGCAATCTTTCTCCCCTTTTCCTTGACCATTAGTAGAATTTAGCGTAGAAGCCCAAAGAGCTGAAGTGAAGCACCTAAAGAACTAGCCTCATAAAAAAATTTAGAGGTTCAACCTCACCATAGGATACCCACATCTTGAGGTTATTCTCATGCTTATAGCTAGAAGTGAGAGACCCTGAAAAACTCTCTCACAAGGGTACAAATCTAGTCTATAATAGTTTTGGCATGCTCGATGGGATAACTACCATTTCACTTCCATTTTTTATGGAATATTGGTCAAATTTGATGCTATTTTTATTAGTTTTCAATAGTGGTAGCTTTTATCCTTTAGCATCTGGCGACTCCAAATAATACCCATTTATCTGGGGGTAGAGTAGTAGTTGTCTTTCATGCCAAAGGTGACTACAAGATCAACTTATATAGGTATTCCTTTTGATTTTATTGAATTAACTTTAAACTTATCAAGAAGTTTAAGGTTCTCCCATACTCACCTTTACATAAGAAGTTATCCTTTTAAACTAGTCATAAGGTATACCTATGCAAGAAGATCTTTATCAACCCCACTTGTTGCTATGATTACCCAAAGAGATTTTATGGGATTTAGTAGCCAAATTCCTATAAACTTACCATAGTATAATCTTATGCTAGTAGCAGCTCTCAAAAGTGTCCCTTATTACTCAGGAGACCAAGTTGTAATTCTTACTAATCACATAATAGACATAGCCAACTTTTGCAATATTCATAATATCATGGTAGAGAATGTGGCTTTTAGATATTGGTTGTGCCCTTCAAATTAAAGGAATTAGATTGGTATAGGGGCCTTTCTCTTAATTATATCCACTCATGGGATGATTTAGAAGCAATCCTATGTAAAATATCTATATATAAGAGTGACCACCTATCACTTGTAAAGTAGCTGACTGCCATCAAAAGAGATCCTCATGAAGTCATGCAAGACTTCAATACAAGATTTTAGAAGGCATGGGATAAAATCCCAACAACTATTAGAACATCTCCAAACTTTTATTTCTTGTATTACTTGAGGGCTCTCAATAGTGACATAGCTATAATGATCCAATCTATGGGAGGAGACATATTGTCGAATGCATAAGAGGTGGCCATCAAGGTAGAGAATTGCCTGGTTTAGTCTGGTAATCTTACTCCCAAACCTCTAATGTCTCTTTTTCTATAAATTATACCACCTCATATAGTCATTCTTCCACTCAATTTTATACGTTTAATGCCAACTATTATTTTTGTACCTTCACCTAAGTAAGATAAGGCCTCTTCTAATGGATCTAATGACTCCTAAGAATAGAATAATTATTTGGAGTTGAAGAGCATGCTCTAATCCTTGGGAAATGATATGGTCAATGTTAATAGTCAAGCTTATAACAAGCCTTATCAAGCTCTATATTAGCCTCAGTAGTAACCTTATCAAGCAAATAGTCCACCCTATAAAGGAGGTTTCTAGGGACAAGTTCAACCTAACTATGTTGGATAGCATAATTACAATCTGAATGATATAGGCCCTTCCAACTCCTTGGTCTAAGTTCAAAATATTGTGGCTCGAGAAGTTAAGGGGAAAATGCCATAGAATCATTATTTTGGGAAATCCATTATCTCAACTAATGGCTCCAATTAGGCATTTAATGATCAATGGTAGCAAGCTATTGCTTATGGATACAACTAGGCTCTTATAGCCCAAAACATGGAGGTACACATAATGATAAGATAAGATCAGCCTCCACAAGAGCAAGGCTCAAATCAAGGATTAAACCAACCAAAAGCCTCAATGGTCATTAGTGAGTAAGAGGAGTGCTATGCATCTAATCATCAGGCCACTCTTAATCTAGCTCATGCTCCCATCTCAACAAATACAAGGTTCAAGAGAAGAACTATGGGTGACAATTATGAAGCTTTCAAAGAACCCATTGTCACTACTATTTCATTGATAAAGCCAATAGTAGTAGATTCCAAAGTTTAGGAAAAATTTAGTGGTATGCTAATCAACATTATGGAGCAAATGAAGAAATCTAATGTGAGTGTGCCAATGTGGGACATGCTTTCCCTGCCTGGCCAAGTAGACATTCTATAGGAAAGATTTTCCAAGATGGGTGTTACAATAACTATAAGTAAGCAGCCAAGCAAGGCAGCTAAAGTTCTCACTAATATAGTCAAAATTCATGTAGAATAAGGGTCATGTAATGTGACCAAACCCCACCTTTCTATGTCTCTTTGATCATTGGTGATTCCTTGATACACAATTTCTTTGTGGATAGTGAGGTCAGCACCTTAATCATGCCCAAGTCTCTTGCTGACAAATTAAAACTCAAGTATGAGCCTCACACTAAAGGAGTCCTATAACTCAATGGTTCTTCCATGAAGCCATTAGGGATCATCAATAATATGGGCTTAACCTTGCATGTTTGCCCTAGCATGTCTATGGTGTAAGATGTGTTGATTCTAGATATCACTCCTCACTTTGCTTTGTGTCTTTCCAGAGAGTTTACAACCAAGATTGGGGGATACCTTACAGTAGATTGGTCCTACATGGTGTTTAGAACAAGGTATGGGACTAAGGTCTCAATCAAGGCTGAACCCATGGCACAATTCCATATTGAACCCCATTAGTGAGATAATATAATCCTTAATTGTACCATCCTTGATGAGGATAAGTTTACGATTAGCCAAGGGTTGAACACTCATCCTGAAGAAGTTCCAAACTTGTTCTTAGATGATTTATGGGGAGATAACCAATTTTTCAACCCTTTGAAATGTGTTGAGGAAAGAGACATGGGTGTTTACTTGTTGCATGAAGAGAATCAACCCATGATATTACTCATTAGACCTAAAGAAGAACCTAATGGTTTATGTAAGTTGTTCTTTGATGGCTCAAGGAGCAAGAATGGCATAGGTTCTAGGAAAATGTTGGTTTCACCCTCAGGTAACAAGCTTATCTATTCTTATAGGTTTCATTTTAGCTACCCTTCAAATTTAGTAGAATCTAAAGGCTTGATTTGTGGCCTTCAATAGGCCACCAAGAGAGGAATTAAACTGTTGAAAGCTTATAGAGATAGTGAGCTCATAGTTAACCAAGTCATAGGCTTGAACATCACCAAGAATGCTTTGATGAGGTCCTAAAAAAATAGAGTGTGGGACCTGATTGAAGATTTTAAATCCTTTAACATTCAAGTTATCCCAAGAGATCAAAACCAGCATGTTGATGGGTTAGTAGCCATGGGAGCTCAGTTTGATATTCCAAGTGAGCTGAAGGAAACCAAGGTTCAACCACATGTCAAGGTGGTGGTGAGACCGTCAGTGTTAGATAATGAATCCCATTGGCAAGTTTTTAAGAGTGACAAGCAAATTATTTATTTCTTGTAGCAGTAAGCTACATTCTCCTCTTCTAACCAAGCTAAATTATAGCATTAGTATGAGGATCAAATTGTTCCACTAAAGTCAAATAAACTTCCTAAGGGGTTGGTTACACTTGAATAACTTTTTCATGAAGGAGACCACATGAGGAAAGAGAAGGTAGTAATGTCTACTAATGAAAAAAATTATAAGAGAGTCCTCATCTTCAAGGACAAACTTATCAAGCTAGGGAAGGTAAGTAGCAAGGTTGAGAGGCATGCTTTTGTAGCACTTTGCCAAAAGTATGTAGATATTTTTGCTTAGGAGTACAATGACCTAATAGGTTTTGATCTTAAACTAGCCTAGCACACCATAGATTTGGAGGCCAATGCCAAGCATGTAAGGCAAAATCAAAGGTTGGTTAACCCCAAGATTGAGGAACTAATGAGGAAGGAACTAACCAAGTTGATCAAGTCCATAATCATCTTTCCCATCAAGCACTCATCATGGGTAGACAACTTGGTGCATGTAAGAAAAAAGAGTGGGGAGATTAGGCTTTGCATGGATTTTAGATATTTGAATAAAGTCTCCTTAAAAGATCACTATCCCCTACCATCTATGGAGCAGCTCCTTCAAGAAGTTACCAGTTTAGAACACTTTTCCTTGTTGGATGGTTTTTTTGACTATAACCAAGTCTAGGTAAAGAATGAGGATCGGTACAAAACTACCTTCACCACTAAATGGGGCACGTATGCATACAAAAATATGCCTTTTAGTCTATAATATGTTGGTGTTACCTTTTAAAGAACCATGGACATCGCTTTTTAGGGGTTACTAAACCAAATGGTGCTAGTATACTTGGATGACATCACAGTTTTCTCCAAGAATGCCAAAAAACACATGGACCACCTGAGGCTAATTTTCAAAAGGTGTAGAGAGTATGGGATTTCATTGAATCCCAATAAGTGTGTGTTTATTGTGCATGAAGGTAAGCTTTTGGGCCACATCACTCAAAAGAAGGGTTGTCTATTGATCTTATGAGAATAAGTGCCATCTTGGCCTTATCCTCTCCCAATCATAAGAAGGAACTCTAGATTTTCCTTGGAAAGATAAACTTCATGAAAATATTTATCTATGGTTTTACCAATTTAGTCAAGCCCATCACTGTTATGCTAAAGAAGAACCAAGTGTTCACTTGGTCAAATGAAGGCAAGTCAGCATTCGAAGCTATCAAGTAAGCTATTACACAAGCACCCACACTTATGAATCCTAATTTCTCAAGGGATTTCATTTTATATGCTTTTACTAATATTGATAATATATTAGCTATGCTGATGCAAAGAAATGGTGAAGGACTCGAGTATCCATTAGCTTTTTTGAGCCAAGGACTTGAAGGGTATGAGGTGAGATACACTTTTGTATAAAATCAATTCTTTGAAGTAGTAAGGAGCCTCAAGAAGTTTAGGCCAATGCTATCCAATAGTAAAATCCACCTTATGGTGTCTCATCCTAGAGTAAGGGACTTCCTTCTTAACAAGGATTTGAACAAAAAAAGATCTAGTTGGATTACTAAAGTTATGGAGTATGGTGTGGAGATCAAGGTCACTAGGTTAGTAAGAGGTAAAGCCTTATGTGAGTATATGGTTGAGGATCTTCATGAAGATAAAGAGGTCATCTTGGTGACACAAGATAAACTACAAGCAGATGCACCTCCACCTCACACTAGCTAGCTCCATGATATGACTCACTTTCTACTAACAGGTGAGTGCCCTCAAGGTATGGACAAAGCAAAAAGAAATTATTTCAAACTTCAGTCCATACCTTATGTTTTATTTGATGGGGTTTTGTTTAAAAGAGACCTCAATGGAGTGCTCCTGAGGTGCATCGATGATGATCAAGTTTCCAAGATTTTGGAGCATTTCCATGATGGGCTTGTAGGAGGTCATTTTGCCCCAAAGACTACTATAGCAAAGATCATGAGGGATGATTACTACTAGGCCAACCTCTTCAATGATGTTTATGTATGGGTAAGGAAGTGTTAGGAATGTGCTCTCTTCATGAGAAATCAAAGGTTAGTATCTCTTCCTCTCAACTTGATTCAAGTGGAGCAACTATTCATGTAGCAGGGTTTAGATTTTATTAGTATGATCAACCCCCATCAAGTACAGGGCATAAGTGGGTACTTGTTGCTACTAATTACTTCACCAAGTGGGTGGACTTTGCATTAAATAAAGCCAATAAAAGTGTAGTCTTGGACTTCTATGTCAACATTGTGACTAGGTTTGGTGTTCCAACCACCATCATATCTAATAATACTTTGGCTTTCATTAGTTTGAAAACAAGTGAATGGGCTCTCCAGATGGGAATCTACCTTAGTACTTCCTCAAACTATTATCCTCAAGGCAATAGGTTGGTTGAGTCCACAAATAAGAATTTGTTGAGGATCATCATGAGGACTATGAATGAAAACCAGAGGATGTGGTACACCAAGTTAAAGATAGTTTTGTGAGTTGACCGAGTAACTCCTAAAGCTACTGTTGGAAATTCTTCATATGTTCTAGTATATGGAAGGGAGGCTAGGTGACCTATTTCTCTTAATTTGATTAGATTAGAGCTAGGCCATCAGTTGACACTATTGGAAGATGAACCCATGAACATGAGATTGATAGAACTCACAGAGCTTGAGGAGACAAGGGACCTTGCAATGAAAACATTAGAGGCACATCAAGTTTAAGTCAAGAAGTCTTTTGACAAGAGAGCTATAGTAAGGAATTTCAAGGAAGGAGATGTGGTTCTCAAATGGGACTCAAACAAGGCCAAACCAGGCAACCATACCAAGTTTAATAGCTTGTGGAGTGGTCCTTACTTGATTCATGAATGCAAATAGGATAATGCCTTCTAGCTTTCCCAATTAGATGCAGAGATATTACCTATTCCAGTCAATGGGCTTCATCTGAAGCCTTGTTATTAAGAGTTTGCAACCATTATATATATTTTATACGCTTTTTTTAGTTTTATTTTGTGTTTTCCTCTAAGTGCCTGGTGCACATCTTTTTTAGTTGTGTTTTTTCCCTTCCCTAAGTACCATGGGCATAGTTTATTTCATTTCAGTTGTCCTTGTTGCTTTAAGGGATATTTCCAAAAAGATCCAACTTCATGCAAAAGTAGTGACTCCACACCCAATGGATCGAACAAATCAAATGAGTTGGGTTCTCAAGCATAGAAGGCATGTTTCCTTACTAATCACCAAAAATGTTGGCCATTTTTTTGGCCCATATGTCAAAGTTTACCTAAGTATGAAAAAAGATCTTTCAAGCAAGAAAATGGTAGGTCTTTGGGAAGACTTTGGTTTTTTTGAAAGCACAATGCAAATCAAGTTTCCAACAGTGCTTAGCTTCTAAATGTTTCATAAGTAGAAGTAATTTGGGTTTACAAACCAAATTACTCATAGATAGTGCATTTCAAGTTCCCCAAGGGGCACTACTTGGTTACTTCATAAGTTGTGAGTAGTCAAAAACCCAAAATAAGTAAAGGGGCGTGATAAACCTGATATGGTCTTGGAAAATGGTGCTTCTCAGGTTATTTAAGAGATGAGTCTTTTCCAAAAAATATAAAAGGCATTTTCAAAATGTTGAAGGGTCTTTTTAGGGCAAAAGAGACTAGTCAACTTTTTTGAAGGTACACTTCAACTTTTTTGAAGGGTTTTTTCTTCTCCAAGTGGATAGTTATAATTTTCTTAAAGGGTATGTTACCCTTTGGGAGGACCATTTCAAAATTCTCAAAGGGTATCTTTCCCTTGGAGAGGATCATTTGCATAAATTAGAAGGGTCTCTTACCCTTTGGGAAAGTCCATTATGAAAAGCTTGAAGGGTAGTTTCCAAAAATAGACATAGATAAAAAAATCTAAAGGAATTTATTCGAATAAATTGTCTAAATAAATTCCTTCAGGAGATTTGCCCAAAATAAATAAGAAAAGAGATAATCTCAAGACCAAGTGTCTAAAGGAAATGCCAGGCCAATAGATGTCAAAATTAGGATAAGTGACTAGCCATTAGAAGTAATCATGTTTGAAAAGCCTGAAGTCTTAAGGCTTGGGAAGTAGCAAGGTGAGAAGACTTCAAGATAGACAAGCCCAAAGTAAGTAATCTTAAAGAACCTTAATTACTCTGCATAGTGCAAATTAGGTTTCTCAAAGTACTCTACTTAAAAGGCTTTTTAAGTGAAGGATCTAGGAAAGACCAAAGCTAGAGAGGCTAAAGAACCTAAATTACTCTACATAGAGTAAATCAAAATTCTCCAAGGGCTTGACTTAAGCTTGGTCTAGAAATGCTAGAATCATGATGCAATGAATGGAAGGTTGTCACATGGTGTAACTAGAGCAAAAAGGGCCAATTAATAAAAGACAAGTGGCACAAAGATGTTTGATAAACATCAAAAAAATTGAGCGGTTGGTAGCTAGAAGTTATGAAGGATCCCATCTACCATGGTTCATTAACCACAATCATAATTTGACACTTAAATGTGTCACACCAAGAAGAAACATTCCACTTGCTCATAGCATCACTTTTTAGATACACCAAAGAAAGTCTTAAAGATGGGAGGGGCTCAAGAGTATTGGGCAGTGATCTGGAATGACACATTTATGAACATCAAGGAAGGATAATAAGAGGTGCCAACCATCTATGACTTCTTATTTCCTCCCTTTCTCTCTTCCCCTTTCTCTTTATAAATAGAGGCCTTGGAGCCCAGAAATGTATCCCTAGACTGGTGATAAAATCACTCTGTAAAAATCACTGTGTAATGGACCTTTGAAGCAATAAAGATTATTTTTTTTACCTATTTCTTTGTCTAAAATTACATTGAGTTAGCCTGTGCAGTAATAGTGTTTTGAAGAATCATCCTTCCAACCTTGTTTCCCTTCTTTCTTGCTTGTTTTTAGGTACTTTCTAATTAATTACAAGTCTAAACTCATGATTTTTAGCCATTAATGGATGCTTGGTGTGAATTTTGAAATTCCTCTTTGCCTCATGTGTGGTTTAGTAAACCTAGCTTAATAAATACTTATGCAAGTTAGTTGGTTAGGAGGTTGTGTAAGCCAACTTGTCTTATGTTGAATTAGTGTCTTTCCCAGGCCAGGTGGATCACTAACTTTTCTTTATTTTAGTTATCTTTTCAATTAATCTCTCCTCCTTTTCCTTGATCATTATTAGAATTTATCATAGAAGCCCAAAGAGTTGAAGTGAAGCACCTAAGGAACTAGCCTCATAAAAAAAGTCTAGCAATTCAGCCTCACCATAGGACACCCACATCCTGAGGTTATTCCCATTCTTATAGATGGAAGTGAGAGAGCCTAAAAAAATCTCTTGCAAGAGTGCAAATCTAGTCTATAATAGAAATCTTTGACACTTAGATGTGCAATTATCAAATGTATCTTATTATTGGACAACAAGTACCTAAACCTTTTAAGAGATCTTATAACTAAAAGTACATGCTTCTCAACAAAATAATATCTTGTTTCATATTCTTCCAATCCTTGATTGAGAAAGGCTATTGGATGCTCTAAGGTCTCTTCATTTTATTGCATGAGAATACCTAAAATTATGTCAATGTTAGCATAAGTGTATAATAATAAATCCTTTGTGTAATTTAGGTTCAGGAGTGTAGGAGCACTGGCTATGGCTTTATCGATCTGTTCAAACTTCTTACTCCTTATTTGGATTAGATGAAACTCTAACCCTTTTTAACATGGTTGTGAGTGGCCTAGATAAAGTAGAAAAAATTTAAATGTATCTCCTTATGAAATTGATCTTGCCTAAAAATATTTGCAAGGCTTTCTTGTGTTTAGGTAAGGAAAGTGCAAGAATTGAGTCTATCCTATCAAGATCTATGCTTGTACCATGTTTTGAAATTACATGTACAAGAATCCTACATTCATGAATAGAAAAGACACACTTTTTGGGATTCAAGGACACACCAAATTACCTACACCTTTCAAACACCTATTTGAGGTGAAACATATGCTCATTTTTACTCTTAGAAAACATTGTTATGTCATCTAGGTAAACAAGTATAAAGTTGTTAAGGAGACATTGAAATTCTAGGTCCATAGCTTTCTAAAAAGTTTCTCCAATATTGGATAAACCAAAAGGCATCTTTTTGTATGCAAATGTCCCCGACTTTGTAGAGAAGGCTTTTTTGAACAGGTCTTCTTCTTTAACCAAAATCTATTTATAGCCACTATAGCCATCTAACAAGGAGAACATTTTTGAACCTACAACTAACTATAAAATTTTCTCCATTGATGGTAATGGATAGTGGTATTTAAGAGAGGCCTTGTTCAAGTCACAGAAGTCAACACATAGTCTTATTTCACCATTCTTTTTCTGTAATGGAATAATTTTTTCCACCCAAGTCGAGTACTTAATTTGAAATATTATAGTTGACTTAATGAGATTATGAAGTTTAGTTCTCATCAAAGGTTTAAGCTTTAGGTTAATAGGCCTTTGTCTTTATCTGACTAGCTTGGTCTCATCCTCTAACTCAATGGTATGTTTATCTATACTTAGCTCAAATCCTATAAGTTCATTGTAATGCCATGCAAATACATTTGCAAAACTTGAACATAACTTAATGAAATTTTCCTCATTTGAAGATATGCAAACTTTTCCCAACTTTAAGCTCTTACTAGTTGCAAATTCCACATTTGTATAGTGTTATTCCTTAGTTGATAAAGAAAATTTTCCTTTTCTCAATTCATCATCTCTATTGAATATGTTTTCAAGGGTGACCAACCCTTTAGGCAACTTATTTAGTCTTTAGTTGCATAATATGGTCACCATATTGTTGTAAGTGCTTGTATTGGTTCCTTTTGGAGAATTTAGCTTCTTCTTGTAATAACCTAATAATATAAATATATTCTTCAAATACTTGTTAATTATTATGATTATCTAGGATAAAAGGCCTTACAATCACCTTGATGTGTGATTGAACCTTTTCATTCTTTATGTCATCTAGGATACTGAATTGTGACCCAATGGCAGCCAGCCTGTCTGCATGTTTGTATTTATTTCTTGATATGGCTTGAATATTAAAAGATTGAAAATATTCAAGTAAATCCCATACTCTATTCTTATAATATATAAGAAATGGTTTTTTTCACATGTTTATACCTGTTACTTGGTGAACTTCCAGTTCACTATCTCTAAAAACTTATAAGGAATTGACCTTCATCTTTCTTACCCATTACAAACCATGCACTAGTCCTTCATGTTCAGCAACATTATTGGAATAACCAAACTAAAGCTTGAGAGAACAGAAATCCTTTTGATTGGATAGAAAAATTAACGTCACTCCAACCCTAGTGCCATGTTTGTTCCTAGATTCATTAAATTATAGTTGTCATAGGCCATCACTAGGTTGATCATCCTTCGTCAATGTTGGAATTGGTGTATCATTTTTAGGAAGACAATAGACACCAAGTCCTTCTTAAATTAAATTTTAAGGATCATTCTCATTTAAACTAGATCCCATTCATCAATGAAAAGATCTAGAACTCCATCTAAAGGTGACTTAGTTTCCACCTTACTATTTTGTAGTACCTTGTCTGAGATAACACAATTAGTGTTCACCATACTTGTCATATATGGATACAAATTAAATCTTGAAATAGGTTCAAAATGTATTTTTACCTTGGTACCATACCTGGTCTTGAACATCAAATATGTCTAATCAACTGATAAATATCCTCTAATATTTGAAGTAAATTCCCCTGACAGACACATGGCAAAATAGGGAGGCAAGTCCATTAATACTACATCTTGTTGAGTGGTAACATTAGGGCAAGCATGTAATGTCAACTTTAGATCTTTGATTATGCATGTTGTCTTTTTTGGTGACCCACCCAATTATAATATTCCCTTGGTATTTAGTTCATAAACAATACCAAGCTTGTCTTCAATTTACTTGGGCATGACAATGTTACTAGCTTCACTATCTACCAGACAATTATGGACTAAAAAGTCACCAACTATTAAATAAAGGTATAAGAGAGGGGTTTTGTTTGATTTAACATTAGTTGTATCCTCCTTTATCATGTTACGTACCTACTAATCATGTTTTTATTGGCCATTTTTTGGCCCACATATCAAAATATTGCCTAAGTATGAAAAAGGGAGCTTTTAGGCAAGAAAATGGCAAGTCTTTGGGAGGACTTTAGGTTTTTCAGTAGTGACAACTTTGATTTTCTAAGGGCATAGTTCAAATCAAGTTTCTAGTAGTGCTTAACTTCTACATGTTTTATAAGTAGAAGTAATTTAGGTTTACAAACCTGAATTACTCATGGGCAGTGTATTTTAGGGTCTCTTAGGAGCACTACTTGATTACTTCATAATTTGTGAGTAGTCATAAGCCCAAAATAAGTAAAGGGCCTTGACAAACATGATTTGGTCTTAAAAAATAGTTCTTCTCAAGTTCTTCAAGGGATGGGTCTTTTTCAATAAATTTGAAGGGTATTTTCAAAATATTGAAGGGCCTTTTTAGGGCAAAAGAGACTAGTCAACTTTCTAGAAGGTAAACTTCAAAAATCTAAAGGGCTCATTCTTCTCCAAGTTGATAGTTGCAAGTTTCTCAAAGGGTATATTACCCTTCAAAAGGACCATTTCAAAATTCTTAAAGGGTATCTTTCCCTTCAGGAGGATCATTTATAAAAGTCTAAGGGGACATGCAAAAAGACTAAAGGGTCTCTTACCCTTTGAGAAAGTCCATTGTGAAAATATCAAAGGGTAGTTTTCAAAGATAGACATGGATAAAAAATCTAAAGGAATTCCTTCAAATAAATTATTTGAAGAAATTCCTTTGGGAGATTTTCCTGAAAGGAATACGCTGAGAAGGAAGCCTAAGACCAAGTGTCCAAAGCAAATGATAGGCCAATGGATGTCAAAATTAGGATAAGCAACTAGCTATTGGAAGTAATGGGGGTTGAAAAGCCTAAAGCCTTAAGGCTTGGGAAACAAAAAAATGAGAAGACTTCAATATGGACAAGTCTAAATTAAGTGAGCTTAGAGAACCTAAATTACTCTACACAGTGCAAATCGAGCTTTTCCAAGTACTTTACTTAAAAGGCTTTATAAGTAAAGGATCTAGGAAAGTCCAAAGTTGGAGAGATCAAAAAACCTTAATTAATCTATATAGAGTAAATCAATATTCTCTAAGTGCTCAACTTAAACTTGGTCCAGCAACATGAGAATCATGATGCAATGAATGACAGACTCCCACATGGCTTAAGCTAGAGCAAAAAGGGCCAATTAGTAAAGGACAAGTGGCATAAAGATGACTAATGATCATAGGAGAGTCTAAGCAGCTGGTAGCTGTAAGTTATGAAGGCTCTCATCCACCAAGATCCACTACCCACAATCATCATTTATTGCTTAAATATGTCATGCCAAGAAGAGATGTTCCATCTTCTCACAACATGGCTTCTTAGATGTGTCAAAAAAAAACTTAAAAATGGGAGGGGCTTGAGAGGATTTTTGAGTGATCCTGAGCAGTACATTTAAGGAGAAAAAGAAAGTACAACATTAGAGTTCCTATCATTAGCAACTTTTTCTTTCTTCCCCTTTTTTCTCCCCCTTTTCTATATAAATAAAGGCTTTGGATTCAAGCAAATGATCCTCAAACTAGTGATAGAATCACTCTATGAAAATCACTATGTAACAAACCTTTAAAGCAATAAAGATTATTTTACCCATCTCTTTGTCTAGAAATTATGTTGAGTTAGCTTGTGCATGATAGCATTGTGAATAAACATCCTTCCAACCTTATTTTCCTTATTTCTTTCTCATTTTTAGGTGTTTTCTAGTTAGTTACAAGTCGAAACTTGAGCATTTCTACCATTAATGGATGCTTAATGTGGATTTAGAAATCCCTCTTTGATTCATGTATGATTCAATGAGTCTAGTTTATGAAACATTTATGAAAGTTAGTTGGTTAGGAGGTTATGTAAGAAAACGTATCTTATGTTTAATTAGTGGCATTCCCCAAACCAAGTGGATCACTTACTTTTGGTGCATCACCTCCCTTAGCTTAGATTTCTTTTCAAGTAATCTTCATATCCCTTTTCCTTAGTTAATAGTATATTTTAGTGTGAGATCAAGAGTTGAAGTGAAGCACCTGAGGACCTAGCCTCATAAAAAATCCTAGAGGTTCAACCTCACCATAGGATACCCACATCCTGAGGTTTGTTAGGAACCCCTCCAAGGAAGCACAATTGATTACTTTTCTTATAAGCAATTAAACACGGAATTATACCAGAATGATTAAGTAACTAGAAACTTGAAACAACAAAGAATTTGAGAGACAATACACAATCTTGTATTAAATACTCTTAGAAGAAAATACAATAAAGAAGATGCCACTTCTTCCACCTCAAAGGCTTGCCACACCTCAAGACCTTCTTCCCTCTCTCTCTTGCTCAACCACAACCAACTCAACAACCTGAGTTGTTATCCCCTCCTTGAATGCTTCAGTTGATCTCCTTGACCTCACTTGCTTGTAGATCTCCTTGACCTTGCTTCCTTGCTTCAATGCTTTACTTGCCTACTTAATTACAATACATGCCTCATGGGTCTTTAAATAGGATCCCATGCATACAAAAATAGATCTCTAATTACAATAATTAGACATGCAGCTTGAGACTATAATTAGCCCTTTAACATGCAAACACTCACTTCACTTAATTGACTATTCGTCAACAGTAGTTTTGGAACCACCACAGGCGACTGATGTCGGTCTCTGTCTGTCTGGTGCTGACAGACGTCGGCTAACTCCCTGTCAATGCTGGTTGCCTTCTGCACTGTATGTGACCGATGTCGGTCATGCTGCCGATGCCGGTACTTCTAAAACTTCAACAACCTCTCCATGTCTACAACAGTTGAAGCTTTTAGCTCCACAACCTAATAATCTCCCACTTGGAGATAAATAGCTGCAATTGTACCTGTACCTGTACACCATCTAGTTTGTTCCCTTGGCTCTGTATCCCTCTTCAAAGTCACTCTTGAAGACCAACCACCACAAAACCTGTGATGCTATACCTGTCACTTATGCCAAAAGAATTTTACTACTCCCAAATTCTTCATGACATACCTCTGAAATAACTTTACCCTTAGCTCAAAAACTCCCTATTTATGTAACCCTGCAACAAGCAACACAATACAGTAACAGGATAATGTAGCTAATATTATCCAACCTGGTAAAGATAAATACAATGGCCAAACCTCCATTGTCCTGTAGCCTACTCAAGACCATATACCCTAGCCTCTGTCTCACGTGTCCATCCACTCTCTTCTCTAACTTGGGAATCCATCCCTTATCTAGTGCTTCCTTCTAGCTGACAACTTCACCAACAAATACCTGTTTGGGTCTTCTCCAAGGACTCACACTCCTCACCCATGCCAAGCTCCCACTATTTCTAGATTCTACCTGCATTGCCTCCTCACATCTTCTTAGTTCTTGACCATCAGTAAGCAATATAAAAAAAGAGAACAATGAATATGAGGTTCACTTACCCTTTCTGACCTCCATATGGGCGTTTGAGACTCCTTGATAGCTTGTTGTCCACCCAACATCCATTCCAGTGATTGATCTCAGCCATCTCCCAGTCTACATCTGATCGATGTCAGTTCCCTGCACTGACCTTGACTGCCAACATCATTTCCCTGGCCAACACCAGTGTCCCCTCTGCCGACATCAGTTCTTGCCTGACTGATGTCAGACTTCTCTTGCCTGACTCTACCGACCCTACTGGTCTGCACATGATCGATGTTGGTATCTGCCTGACCGATGTTAGTTCCAAGTGACCGACGTCGATGTTTGTGTATTCCTGTAAGTGATGAATTCTTTATCTGTGAGCTCATCTTGGATCAAACCCCTGTCCATACTACCCTGCTCAAAATTATTTAGCCCCTGTGACTGATCTCTATCCATCATCTCCACCATAAACACCAAGGCTTCCCTGTTCTTGTCAAAAGCATCAAATTTCCTTTTCCTGCAATGAACTCGATTTATGCTCTCCAAATCTGAACTCATACCTTTTGAATCAAGAACGTCCATTCCCTTCTTATTCATGTGACCAAGCCTATTAAGCCACATCTTCGAATCTACAGCTGAAGTAGATAAACCAAAAGTAGAATCAGTAATACAAGTAGATAGATAAAGAGTACCTACTTTGTTACCTCTTGATAAAATGAGTGCACCCTTGGTAACCTTCCAAGAATCCATTGTGAGGGTTACTATGCATCCCTCATCACCCAACCTTCCTACAAAAACCAAACTCTACTTTAGAATTGGGACATGCATAATCTCCTTCAACACCCATGTGTTGTCCATCTACAATTTCAGCTACACTTTCCCTTTGCCAACTATTTGACAAGGCGTAACATCCCCTAAATAAAGCACTTCAAAGTCTCCCTGGACATACTCATGAAACAAATCTCTGTTTGGGGATGCATGAAAGGAAGAACCAGAATCTAAAACCCATGATCCTACATGACTATCCAAAGAAAGTATGAGAGCATCCTATACCACAATATTTGCATCCTTTGCTTCTTCATTACCTTCATGTTGATTTTCTTTATCCCTCAACCAACATTCTTTCTTTGTGTGTCCTCTCTTTCCACAAAAATAGCAGGTGACACCTCTGGATTCAGATCTCCTTCCCACCTTCGACCTTGATTTCCCTTGCTTGACCTTCTCTCTTTGCCTTCCCCTACTTTCTACACTTAGAGCATTCCCTGATGATTCACCTGTGCTTTTCCTGTGTATTTCTTCATTCAAGATTACACTCACAACATCATCAACTTTTAAGATTTTAGAAGCAGACGTAGAATTACTTATTGCCATAACCAAACTATCCCAACTTTTAGGTAAAGAGCATAAAATTAAAAGAGCCTTTACTTCATCATCAAAAACAATATTGACTGAAGCTAACTGGTTTACCAAACCATGGAAATCACTAAGATGAGTATGTACCGATCCACCTTCCTGCATTTGCAAAGTAAATAACTGCTTCATAAGAAATACCTTATTTGAAGCCAAGGGCTTTTCATATAAATTTTCCAAAGATTTTATCAACTCTTCCATTGTCTTGCACTGTGATAAGTTAGAAATCACAGACGATGCAAGGCTCAACCTTATGGATCCCAGAGCCTTCCAATCAAGAACATTCCATTCTTCATCCTTCATATCTGTGGGCTTGCATGCAGCCCCACCCAATGGTAAGTACAAATCCTTTTGATACAGATAGTCTTCTATCTGCATCCTCCAATGTTGATAATTCTTGCTGTTAAACTTATCCATTCGTAGCTTACTTTCTTCTGCCATTGCTATACTCCCACTCAATCAAAAACCCCTGTGAATGACCTGTAATCAAATAATAACCTACTCCCTGCAACCATAGCTCTGATACCAACTGTTAGGAACCCCTCCAAGGAAGCACAATTGATTACTTTTCTTATAAGCAATTAAACATGGAATTATACCAGAATGATTAACTAAAAACTTGAAACAATAAAGAATTTGAGAGACAATACACAATCTTGTATTAAATACTCTTAGAAGAAAATACAATAAAGAAGATGCCACTTCTTCTTCCACCTCAAAGGCTTGCCACACCTCAAGACCTTCTTCCCTCTCTCTCTTGCTCAACCACAACCAACACAACCTGAGTTCTTATCCCCTCCTTGAATGCTTCAGCTGATCTCTTTGACCTTACTTGCTTGTAGATCTCCTTGACCTTGCTTCCTTGCTTCAATGCTTTACTTGTCTACTTAATTACAATACATGCCTCATGGGTCTTTAAATAGGATCCCATGCATACAAAAATAGATCTCTAATTACAATAATTAGACACGCAGCTTGAGACTATAATTAGCCCTTTAACATGTAAACACTCACTTCACTTAACTGACTGTTCATCAATAGCAGTTCTAGAACCACCACAGGCAACTGACGTCGGTCCCTGTCTATCTGGTGCTGACCGATGTTGGCCAACTCCCTGTCGACACCGGTTGCCTTCTGCACTGTGTGTGGCTGACGTTGGTCATGCTGCCAATGTCAGTACTTCTGGAACTTTAGCAACCTCTCCATGTCTACAATAGTTGAAGCTTTTAGCTCCACAACCTAACAAGGTTGTCTCCATGCTTATAGCTAGAAGTGAGGGAGCCTAAATAACTCTCTCACAATGGTGAAATTCTAATCTATAATAGTTTTTACATACCCAGTGGGATAACTACCATTTTATTTTCATTTTCATGAAAGATTGGTCAAATTTGATGCCATTTTGATTATTTTATAGTAGTGGTAGCATTCATCCTTCAGCATCAAGTGATTCTAAAGAACACCCAACTATCTGGTGGTAGAATAGTAGCTATCTTTCAAGCCAAAGGTGACTACAAGATCAACTTATACATGTATTCCTTTTGATTTTATTGAATTGCCTTTAAACTCAAAAATAAGGTTAAGGTTCACCCATACTCACCCTTACATAAGAAGCTACCCTCCTAAACCAATCATAAGGTATACATACACAAGAAGATCTTTATCATCCCCTCTTGTTGTTATGATTCTCTAAATAGATTTTGTGGGTTTTAGTGGCTAAATCCCTTTGAAATTACCATAGTATGATCTTATGCTAGTAGTATCCCTCAAAAGTGTCCCTTATTACATAAGAGACAAATTTGTAACTCCTACTGAGCACATAACAAACATAGCCAACTTTGCAACATTCATAATATCATGGTGGAGAATGTGGCTATTAGGATATTAGTTGTATCCTTCAAAGGAAAGGCATTAGACTAGTATAGGGGCATAACTCCTAGTTCTATCCACTCATGGGATGAGCTAGGAGTAGCCCTGTGTAAAATGTTTGCAGATAAGAGTGATCATTTGTCACTTATAGAGCAGCTGACCACAATCAAGAGAGTTCCTCATGAAGTCATGCGAGACTTCAATACAAAATTTTAAAAGGTGTTGGATATAATTCCAATAGCTATTAGACCATCTCTAAACTTTGTTTTTCTATATTACTTGAAGGCTCTCAACAGTGACATAGATGTAATGATTCAATCTATGGGAGGAGACATACTACCATATGCATATAAAGTAGCCATCAAGGTAGAAAATTGACTAGTTCAGGCTGGCAAGCTTACTCCTAGACCCCCAATTCCTCTTTTTCCAAATATTATACCACCTCTTGTAGTCATTCTTCCACTTGATGTTATACTTCCAACACTAACAATGTTTGTTGTGCCTTCACCTAAGCAAGAAAAGGCCTTTACTAGTGGATCCAATGACTCCCAAGAGTAGAAGAATTACTTGGAATCAAAAAGCATGCTCCAATCCTTGGGGAATGATGTGGTAAATGTCAAGAGGTAGTAGGTCTGCAACAAGCCTTATCAAGATTAGTATCAGCCTTAGTAGTAGTCTTATCAAGCTAATAGGCCACCTACAGAGGAGGTTTCCAAGGATAGAGGTAGCCTAACTATGCTAGGTAGCATAATTATAATCCAAACATTACAGGCCCTTCCAACTCCTTAGTCCTAATTCAAAATAATGTGACTCAGGAGGCTGAAGGAATAATGCCTTGGAATCATACTTTTGGATGATTCATTATCCCAATTAATGGATCCAACTAAGCATTCAATGATCAATGGTAGTAGGCTATCGCTTATGGGTATAACTAGGCTCTTATGGCCCAAAGTACAAAAGTGTCCATGTTGATAAAGAGGGAGCAGCCTCCATAAGAACAAGGCTCAAATTAGGGGTCAAACCATCTAGAAGCCTCAATTGTCATTAGTGAGTAAGAGGAGTGTTATGCATTTAATTTTTAGGCTACTCCCATTTTGGCCCACATCCCAATCTCAGTGAACACAAGTTCAAGAGAAGGAATATGGGTGACAATCAAGAAGCCCTCAAATAACCTCTTATTATTACTCCTTCACTAACAAAGCTAGTAGTAGTTACTCCCAAAACCTAGGCAAAGGTTGGGGTATGCCAATCAACATTGTGGATCAAATGAAAAAATCCAACATGCACATACCAATGTGGGATGTTTTTTCCATGCCCAGCCAAGTAGACATTCTCCAAGAAGGTTTGTCTCAGATGAGTGTTTCTATAGTTACAAGTAAGCAACCAAGCAAGGAAGTTGAGGTCCTCACTAATGCAGATAAGAGTCCTTTGGGAGAAAGGTCAAGTAATGTGACCAAGCCCCTCTATTATACATCTCATTAATCATTGGTGAATCCTTGGTGCACAACTACTTGGTAGGTAGTGGGGCCAACACAACAGTCATACCAAAGTCTATTGCTAACCAACTAAACATCAAATATGAGACACACACTAAGGGAGTCATGCAACTTGATGGTTCTTCCACAAATCCATCAAGAATCATCAAGAATTTAAGCCTAACCTTGCATGCTTGTCTTAGTATGTCCATGGTGCAAGACGTGTTGATCTTAGATGTCACTCCTCACTTTGCATTATGTCTTTCTAGAGAGTTCACAGCCAAGATTGGGGGTTAGCTTATAGTAGATTGGTCTTACATGGCATTCAGAACAAGGTATGGGACTAAGGTCTTAATCAAGGCTGAACCCATGGCATAATTCCATATTGAACCTCATCAGCCTAATAACATAAACCTCAATTGTACCATCCTTAATGAGGATGAGTTTAAAATTGGTCAAGAGCTAAACACTCATTTTGAAGAGGTTCCAGACTTGTTCTTGAATGAGCTATGGGGATATAACAAATTTTTAAACCCTTTAAAAGGTGTTGAGGAAAGAGAAATGGGTGTTTATCTATTGCATGAAGAGAATCAACCCATGTCTTCCCTCATTGGACCTAAAGAAGACACCAATGGTATATGAAAGTTGTTCTTTAATGGCTCAAGGGGAAAAAATGGTATAGGTGTTGGGGTAATGTTGATTTCACCCTTAGGTAATAATCTCTTCTCTTCATACAGTCTCTATTTTAGATACTCTTCAAACATAGCATAATATGAAGGCTAGATCTATGGTCTTCAATGGGCCACCAAAAGAGGAATCAAATTGATACAAGTTTATGGGGATAGAGAACTCACAGTAAACCAAGTTAGAGGCTTTAACATCATAAAAAAAATTTGATGAGGTCCTAAAAAAATTGAGTGTGAGACCTAATTGAAGATTTTGAGCCCTTTGACATTCAAGTTGTCCTAAGAAATCAGAACTAGCATGCTAACAGGCTGGCAGCCATGGGAGCTCAATTTGACATTATAAGTGAGTTGAAAGAAAGGTTCAACCACATGTCAAGGTGGTGGTGAGGCCATCAGTGCTAGATAATGAAGCCCATTGGTAGGTTTTTAAGAGTGATAAGCAAATTACTTCTTGTAGCAGGAAGCTGAGTTCTCCTCCTCTAACCAAGCTAAATTGTAGCATCAATATGAGGATTAGATTATTCAACTAAAGTCAAAAAAACTTCCTAAGGGGTTGGTTACACTTGAGGTTTATTTTCATGAAGGAGACCATATGAGAAAAGACAAGGTAGTAATATCAACTAATGAAGAAAACTATGAGAGAGTCCTCATCTTCAAAGATAAACTTCTCAAGCTTGGGAAGGTAAGCAGCAAGGTTGAGAAGCATACTTTCATAGCACTTTGCCAAGAGTATGTATACATTTTTTCTTGGAAGTATAATGACATAAAGGGTTTTGATCCTGAGTTAGCTCAGCATACCTTAGATTTGAAGGCCAATGTCAAACATGTGAGGAAAAATCAAATGCCTATTAACCCCAAGATTGAAGAGTTGATGAGGAAAGAGCTAACCAAGTTGATTGAGTCCAGGATCATCTTTCCCATCAAACATTCATCATGGGTAGCCAACTTAGTGCCTATAAGAAAAAAGAGTGGGGAGATTAGGATTTGTGTGGACTTCAAAAATTTGAACAAAGTCTCCTTAAAGGATCACTATCCTTTGTCATCCGTTGAGAAACTTTTCCAAGTAGTTACAGGATCAAAATTCTTCTCTCTACTGGATGGTTTTGCTAGATACAACCAAGTCTAGGTGAAAGATAAAGATCAGTATAAGACTACTTTCACCACCAAATGGGGCATGTATGCATAGAAGAAGATGCCCTTTGGTCTATCAAATGTTGGTGTAACTTTTTAAAGATACATGTAAATGGATTTCTAGGGGCTACTAAAACATATGGTGTTGGTTTACTTGGATGACATCACAATTTTCTCCAAGAATGCTACCGAGCATATGGACCACTTAAGGCTGATTTTTGAAAGGTGTAGAGAGTATGGGATTTATTTGAATCCCAAAAAGTGCATGTTTGTCATGCATGAAGGCAAGCTATTGGGCCACATCATCTCAAAGGAGGGGTTGTCCATTGATCCTAAGAGAACAAGTGCCATCTTGGCCTTATCCTTGCCCAAGCATAAGAAGGGACTCCAAAGTTTCCTTGGAAAGAAAAATTTCATGAGAAGATTATACCTAGTTTTGCAAGTTTGGTGAAACCCATCACTGTTATGCTAAAAAATAACTAAGTGTTCATTTGGTCAAATAAAGGTAAGTCAGCATTTGAGGCTATCAAGCAAGCCATCGCTCAAGCACCCACACTTATGAATCCTAATTTCTCAAGGGATTTATATTGTATGTTTTTACCAACATTGATAATATATCAACCATGCTGATACAAAATAATGGTGGACTTGAGCAGCCATTAGCATTTTTTAGTTAGGGGTTTGAAGAGTATGAGGTGAGGTATACCTTTGTATAAAATCAAGTCCTTACAGTAGTAAGGAGTCTCAAGAATTTTAGGCCAATGCTATATAATAGCAAAATCCACCTTATGGTGTCTCATCTTGGGGTAAGAGACTTCCTTCTTACCAAGGATTTGAGCAAAAAAAGAGCTATTTGGATTATTAAAGTCATGGAGTATGATGTGGAGATCAAGGTCACTAAGCTAGTAATAGGTAAAGGTTTATGTGAGAATATGGTTGATGAATTTCATAAAGACAAAGAGGTCATCTTGGTAACACAAGATAACATACAAGCATATACACCTCCACCTCACACTAGTGGGCTCCATGATATGATGCACTTTCTGCTAATAGGTGAATGACCTAAGGGTATGGATAAAGAAAAAATAAGGTATTTTAGACTTCAATCCATACCTTATGCTTTATTTTATGGGGTTTTATTTAGAAGAGACCTCAATGGAGTGCTCCTAAGGTGCATAGATGATGATCAAGTAGCCAAAATTTTGGAGCATTTCCATGATGGGCCTATCGAAGGTCATTTTTCTCTAAGGACTACTACAACAAATATCATGAGGGCTGGTTACTACTGGCCTAGCCTATTTAAGGATGCTTATGCATGGATGAGGAGGTGTCAAGAATGTGCTCTCTTCATAGGTAAGCAAAGGTTAGCATCTTTCCCTCTCAACCTGATTCAAGTGGAGCAATTATTCATACAGTGGGGTTTGGATTTCATTGGTATGATCAACCCCCCATCAAGTGCAGGGCATAAGTGGGTGCTTATTATAACTAATTAATTCACTAGGTGGGTGGAAACCATTGCATTGAAGGAAGCCAATGAAAGTGTAGTCTTAAATTTATATGATAGCATTATGATTAGGTTTAGTGTTCCATCCACTATCATATAAGATAATGCTTTAGCTTTTCTTGGTTTGAAAACAAGTGAGTGGGTTTTCAAGATGGGAATCTATCTCAACACTTCCTTAAATTATTATCCTCAAGGTAATGGGTTGGCTGAGTCCACAAATAAAAATTTATTGACGATTATCAAGAGGACCATGAAGGAGAATCAGAGGACATGGCATACTAAGTTGAAAATAGCCGTGTGGGTTGACTAGGTAACTCCTAAAGTTATTTTTGGAAATTCTCCATATTTTCTAGTATATGGAAGGGAGGCCAAGTTACCCAGTTCCATTGAGCTACCTACATTAGAGCTATCCCATCAGTTGGAGCTACTAGAAGATGAACCCATGAATGTGAGATTGGTAGAACTCACAAAACTTGAGGAGACAAGGGACCTTGTAATGAAGATGCTAGAGGCACATCAAGATCAGGTCAAAAAGGATTTTGAAAAGAGAGCTAAAACAAGGAATTTTTAGGAAGGAGACTCGATTCTCAAATGGGACTCAAAAAAGTCCAAACTAGGCAACCATATCAAGTTTGACAGCTTGTGGAGTGGCCCTTATTTGATCCACTGATGTAAATAGCATAATGATTTTTAGCTCACCCAACTAGATGGGGTGGTATTATCCATCCTAGTCAATGGGATTCATCTAAATCCATGTTATTATAATATTTTTCACCCATTATATGTTATTGTACATTTAGTATATATTTTCACATTCCTTCTCAATACCTTGTGCACATTCATTTTAGTTGTGTGTTTTCCCTTTCCTAAGTGACATGGGCATAGTTTGTTTCATTTTGGTTGTCCTTGTTATTTCAAAGGAGATTTCTAAAAAAATATAGCTTCATATAAAAGTAGTGAATCCATGCCCCATGGATCAAACAAAGCAAATGAGTTGGGCTCTCAAGCATAGTAGGCATGCTTCACTACGAATCACTAGAAATGTTGGCCATTTTTTGTCCCACATATCAAAATGTTACCTAAGTATGAAAAAGAGAGCTTTCAAGTAATAAAATGGCAAGTCTTTGGGAGGACTTTGGGTTTTCTAGCAGTGACAACTTCAGGTTTTTGAGGGCATAGTACAAATCATTTTTCCATCAGTGCTTAACTTATAAATGTTTTATAAGTAGAAGTAATTTGGGTTTACAAACTTGAATTACTCATGGGTAATGTGTTTTGGGTTCTCCAAGGAGCACTAATTGATTAATTCATAATTTATGAGTAGTTAGAAGCTCAAAATAAGTAAAGGGGCTTGACAAACCCGATTTGGTCTTGAAAAATAGTGCTTCTCGGGTTCTTCAAGGGACTAGTCTTTTTCAATAAATTTGAAGGGTATTTTCAAAATGTTGAAGGGCCTTTTTATGTAAAAAGGGACTAGTCAACTTTATTGAAGGTACACTTCAAAAATTTGAAGGGCTTTTTCTTCTCCAAGTGGACAGTTGTAAGTTTCCTAAAGGGTATGTTACCCTTTGAAAGGACCATTTCAAAATTCTTGAAGGGTATCTTTCCCTTCTAGAGGATCATTTTGGAAGTCAGAGGGGACATGGAAAAATATTGAAGGGTCTCTTATCCTTTGGGAAATTCCATTGTGAAAATCTTGAAGGGTAGTTTCCAAAGACACATGTAAAAAAAGTCCAAAGGAATTCCTTTGGACAAATTATTCAAAGAAATTCCTTTAGGAGATTTTCCTAAAAGGAATAAGCTGAGAAGGAATCCTGAGACAAAGTGTCCAAAGGAAATGATGAGCTAATGGATGTTAAAATTAGGATAAGAGACTAGCCATTGGAAGTAATCAAGTTTGAAAAGCTTGAAGTCTTAAGGCTTAAGAAACAGCAAAGTGAGAAGACTTCAAGATGGATAAGACCTAAGTAAGTGAGCTTAGACAACCTAAATTACTCTGCACAGTGAAAATTAGGTTTTTACAAGTACTTTACATAAAAAAATTTATAAGTAAAGGATTTGAGAAAGTCCAAAGTTGGAGAGATCAAAGAACCTGATTTACTCTGCATAGAGTAAATTAGGATTCTCTAAGTGCTCGACTTAAGCTTGGTCTAACAATGTGAGAATCATGATGTAATAAATGAAAGGCTACCACATGGCTTAAGCTAGATTAAAAATGGCCAATCAATAAATGATAAGTGGCACAAGGATAAAAAATGAGCATAGGAGAGTCCAAGTGGTTGGTAGTTGGAACTTATGAAGGCTCTCATCTACCATGATTCACTACCTGCAATCATTGTTCAATGCTTGAATACATCATGCTAAGAAGAGACATTCCAACTACTCATAACATGGCTTCTCAAATGTGCCAAAAGAAAAAACTTAAATATAGGAGGGGCTCAAGAGGATCGTTGAGTGATCTTGAGTAGTGTATTTAAAGAGAATAATAAAGTGCAACATCAGAGTTCCTACCATCGATGACTTCTTCTTTCTTCCCCTTTTCTCTCCCTCCTTTTCTATATAAATAGAGGCCTTGGAGTTAAGAAAATGATCCCTGAAATGGTGATAAAATCACTCTAAAAAAATCATTGCGTAATATACCTTTGAAGAAATAATTATTATTTTACCCATCTCTTTGTCTAAAAATTATGTTGCATTAGCTTGTGCATAATAGTGTTGTGAAGAAGCATCCTTCCAACCTTATTTTCCTTCTTTATTGCTTATTTTCAAGTGTTTTCTAGTTAGTTTTAGGTCTGAACTTGAGATTTTCTACCATTAATAGACTCTTAATGTGTATTTATAGATCTCTCTTTGCTTCACATTTGGTTCAGTGAGCCTAGTTTATGAAACATTTATGCAAGTTAGATGGTTAGAAGGTTGTGTAAGTAAACTTATCTTATGTTGAATTAGTATCATTCTCCAAACTAATTGGATCACTTAATTTTGGTGCATCACCTCCCTTACCTTATATTTCTTTTCAAGTAATCTTCCTATCCCTTTTCCTTAACTGACAGTAGATTTTAGTGTGAGATCAAGAGCTAAAGTGAAGCACTTGAGGAACTAGCCTCATAAAACATCCTAGAGGTTCAACCTCACCATAGGATACTCACATCCTAAGGTTTTCCCCATGATTATAGTTGAAAGTGAGGGATTTTAAAGAACTATCTCACAAGGGTGCAATTCCAAGCTATAACAGTTTCTTAGTAGGCTAGTCTAAATTAGCCAAGATAGCTCCTTGTTTCTCAACTAGTTCTTTAGATACCTTAAGAGCTGAAATATTGAATGAGCATGTCTTTTGCCCTAGAATGGAAAGGGAATGCAACATGATAATGCTAAAATTTTATTCCTTCATTTGATCTATTATGCTGAATGAGGCTCCACTAGCCTTTGGCTCTAACTTTTGAACCATTAGTTATTCTCTAATTAGAGGTATTTGGGGCACCTTTCCTACCTATGTATTATGGTTATTTTATGCTATAATGATATAAATTTGATCATTGACACTATTGGGAACAATTTTAGGAACACTATAAGTATTTCTCACATCTTGAACTTCCTCAATTCCTCTTTTTTTACTTCTAGTCAAAGTTGTAACTCGACCATTGATTTTATTAGTCTCACCAACTTGATTGAATGAAATATAATCATCTAATTTCCAATTCACATTGATAGAATCAAACTACTCTTGAACTTTTTGAGCCTCTCCTTGGGATGCCATATTCATGTCTTGATACCAACCACATTAAAGAGATAAACCTTCTTGTGTTATTTATGGCATAGTAATATCTTGTGATATTAAGGCTTGGTTTTGAGTATCATTTGGATTGAATGGATGCCAACCCAAATCTTGTGTCAAGTTGTTTTGAAGAACAATATCTTTTGAACTGGAAGATACATTAGGATCAAGGGATGCATATGGCTTAGTTTGGGTTATGGCTCCTTGGTTTTGGTAAGGTTTCCTAATATCTTTGAAACATTAATAAGGTCTTTGATTATTAAAAGACTGATAAGTATTCTAATTTTTTTACTAATAAGGACTACCTTGGTAATGTTGTCTCTTGAGTTGAATGATCTCATTCCTAAAATCTTTTAGCATACTTTTCATATCTCCAGTCTCACTAGCCTAATTAGAAAGGGGATACAACTTAGGATTTTAGAGATGGAATAGGATCTATTGATGGAATCTAAGGGACTTGAAGAGGAGGAATAGGTTTCAATTCTATGAATATAAGCATTAAAGGACTTGAAGCAAGTTTATCATCTTGTATCAAGCTATTTTTTTCTCTTATTGTAGTTCATAGGTATTTGGCAAAGTCTTACCACCCATGGATTGTATCATGACACTAATATCAAAATTAAGGGCTTTAATATAATACAAGAATGCATACTCTAGAGATGGTTTGACCAATATAGGGATCTTAGTCCATGTCTTTTAGAATCTGAGGTTAAAATTAGACATGAACTCATGGGGGTACCTTTGTATGGTAGTTAGATGTTCAACCAATGATAAGTGATCAGATTTGTCTTCAAACTATCTAAGGCTGTACCTAAATCATCCTAGGTAGCAATAGAGTTCAAAGGGATATTTATATACCATTGCAATGCTTTTATTTTAAAGAAGGTAGCAAGTAGTCTGATAGCCACATTATCTTGAACAACATTGTGAATAGAACAAAGGTTGGCAACATCCTAAATATATTTAATAGCAATAGTTTTGTCCCATTCTCCTGAGAAGAAAGGAATACTCTTAAGGGTAGGCACAGGGATGTCATCAAGATGGACCAAATTGAGGGGACTACCCCTTCAATAGAGTAAATGCTTGATTCCTGATCACCATTTGGGAAATGGGGACAATATCTTGGACTAAAAAAATAGGATGACCAAGAGGTGAAGATTTCTTTTGAGGATAAGGTCTGGTCTTATTAAATCTTGATTTTTAGTAAGAAATAAAAGGTAGCTCAATGAATTCAAAGGGAATACCTTTACTTGATGACCTTGTTATAACCTTTGGCATGAAAACACTGTCTAAAATATGCTATGAGTTCTACAAATTGAAGGATCTTCAACTTTTGATGATGGTATATGTCTCCTCTTTTTGTAATTTCTTCTTCTCAGTCTTCAAACTTCAATTATACCAAGGAATTATGTCTCATCGAGCATACCAAAACTGTTGGTGTACTAGATTGCACCCTCGCTAAATAAGGGGATTGTTCAGATCTTCCTAATCAAATCTACTCTAACACAGGAATGACCCTAGGTTGTGGGTATCCTAAAATTGGGTTAAACCTCTGGAGAAGGTTGGTTTTCTTCTTGATCTATCACCTAAACTAGCAATTACTTTGAAAAGGGGAGAGAGAATAATAACATGAAAGCATGTAAATGGGGTGATGCACCAGTAATTAGAACACTTATACTTTTCATAAGACACACTATAAGACACAATAAAAACTAAAGAATATTAGTCTCACATAAATATTTCAAAATAAGGCATTGGCCAACTATCAAACTAGTAGGAAAGGGTAGATATCCACTTTCAAGATAAATAATAAACTATAGATTACACTTAGAATGACCTATGGGAAATATTAAGCATCTAATAAAGGTGATAAAAACTCATACATAGACAAGTAAAATGAATTCACTTAACCATAGTACATGAATTCATAGAACACACTTCAATATAGCTTGCAAAATGATGGAATTTAGTCTTTATTACATCAAAAGGTGTTACAACACAAATTTTGGTATAGCTTAAGTGAGCCAAAGCATAAGAATATATTCTATAAAATGTTAGAGATTTCTTGTCTAAAAATTTTAGAGCATTATACATGTGGTAGAAGTTGGAACATATATAGAAAAAGGAAGAGAGAGAGAGAGAGAGAGAGAGAGAGAGAGAGAGAGAGAGAGAGAGAGAGAGAGAGAGAGAGAGAGAGAGAGAGAGAGAGAGAGAGAGAGAGAGAACTATGATGTATTAGCACAAGTTCAAGGATGTTAACTCATGACCTTATCAATAAGGAAAAAATTCTATAAAATATTTAAATTTTCATGGTCCTTATCCATACACCCAGTGTTCTTCTTAGAATTCTATGTCATTATCTATCTGATCTACTGATGAAGACCATGTCTTAAAATTGATAGAAACATGCCACATCCACTTTGGATGGCCATCAGTACCTATTTATTGAAAATGTGACCTTAATAATAGGTTAGACACCTCTCCATGATTATGTTTATGTTTGTATTGACTCCAATATTTGAACACAAGTCTATTATGGATGAAAACCAATCTAATAATTAGTTTTCACACAGCCACAATATCTATAGAAACTTGTAAACTTCTTGATCTTGCTTCATAATCACTAGTCCATATTTGATCTCTATATTAGGACTTAAGAGACCTATTCTACATCTAAACCCTGTGATATCTGAGAAGATATTATAAGTAAGGATTTTCCTTCTAAAATTAATGAACATATCAATGGAATGACCCTACTACTAGGTTGATAGGTTTTAAATTATTGACCAAAGGTCCTATTTAAACATTAATAGTGATAGAGCCTTATCCTTAACCATTTTTCCTATATAACTATGCTTGTTGTTCACTGAAATCTAATTTAGATATGGGTCCTTAAGATTTTGTTTTCCTAGGTTGAAAAACTAGTTCATCAACCTTCAATGGAAGTTGTTGACGCAGTGGATTGCACCCTCGATAGGAGACTGAGCTCCTGCCTTCCACACACAATAATGGAAACTCCCCTCTTTCCTGTGGGTATGGCAAAACTAGGGGGAGAGTCTCTAGATAAGGGCTAGCTCCCTTTGATGTATCTTTTAGGTCTTAGATTTCCTACTGCTAACAAATAATGAAAAAAGGGGGGGTTGAAAAGGGAGAAGGATGCTGAAAATAAAACCTAAACCTAAACTAAAAGGTGATACACCAAAAAAGTTAATCCACTCAGCCTGAGCATACACTCTTCACCAAGAACAAGCTCCCATACACTTCATTTGATACGAGAAATCCTTCTGCATCAGTGAGTTAGGGGTTCATGGATATACAGGGAAGAAGAACTACCATAGGCATCCTCAGACAGACTATGGCAGCCTATTCATAGGCACCTACACTCCTCTAAGGACACTTCTGGCAAACTTGCAAAAGAAAAGCTCACAATGCACTAGACATGCTGAAATCATCCTACGAAAGCATAAAGGAAAATGACTTAACACAAAACAAAGGTATAGACACATACAAAAGTGCAAGCTCAAATAAAGGTAAATATGCAATGTCTCAATTCAAGGTAAAATCTAGCAGATTTTTGCCTTACAAGCCTAAGAGATTTTTTGGGTAGAGTTTTGCCTTACAGGCTAAGAGGGCTCTCCTCAAATGAGAAGTTTACAATATATAGAGAGAGAAGAAGTAAAGGCGCCCCTTTGGAAAATATTTTTGGTGCCCTTTGACAAGCTAGCCCATGTGCATTGAGAGCATCAATAAGAGGAAGCCGCTTGATAGATAATGTTGTGTCAGCTCCTACTTTGACTTTGGCATTCAAACATTAATGTGAAAGCATGGGATGTGCCTCTTTTCTACAAATAGATTGCTTTTTTTAGATATTCACATAGTTTGTTTGCTCATAAATGCAAAGTGGAGAAAATAGGCCATGCCACTTACTATTTGCACTATTTGATGACCACTTGGCAAGCACTGTTCCAACTGTAGGAGTAAATCCTTGAGTCGACACCTCTCTTTGCCACCTGGACTATTTGTCCATTTTTGCACTTTGTCTCTTCCTAGTTTTGTCTTTTTTGTCTCCTTTAGCCCTCAAGGCTATCTTCTTGGCAAGTCACTAAGTTCCTTGGGCTCTTCTTTAAGCTTTTCAAAATCAATATCTATTTCACCAGCTTAAATTTGATGTCTGTGCACCCGTCACTAGGTGTTTGAACTTCCAACGACTAGTTCACCATGCTCAATTTTGACGTCTTCGAGCCCATCACCCCTTGGAATTTCTTCAGCCTTTTCCTTTCCTTCAGCTTTCTTCTCTTTAGTTGAGATTTTGTTTTAGCCCATTTTTCTCACTAACAAAAAGTCCACAAGAATTGTCTCACTCATCCCTTTCCTTTAGATTTTTTTCTCTCAAGCTTTTTTTGGTGAGATTTTCTTCTGAAGAATTTCTTCGAACAAAATGTCTAAAGGAATTCCTTCAGACATTTTATCTGAATAAATTCTCTTGTTCACTTTTTTGAAGGAATTCCAACTTTCCTTGTGAATTTTTCTAAAGGAATTCCACCCCTTTCAACCTTCTCTTTAATCCCGTTGAAAGTGTTCCCTGCCTTCTGCAAGGGCACTTGAGTCTGAAACTACCCTCTACAAGGGAACTTAAAATGGTCCATTTTGTACCTAAGTGTTGGGAACTTGTCTCTTCCTGTAGAGTCTATAGAAATGCCTACAGAGTCCATAGAAAACTTCCTTACAGAGTTCGTAGAAACTTTCTTGCAGAGTCCGTAGAAACAGCCTACACAGTCTATAAAAAAGCCTACAGAGTCTGTAGAAATACCTGTAGAGTCCATAGAAAATAAGACTTGTGCAAAATCAAAAATTTTACTGGCTCAGAATAGTAGGGGAAAAAAGGGGGGACCAATTTTGGCCTGCAGGACCAAAATGGTCAACAAATTAGTGACTCCCAGGGGAAGCATGCCTAGTATGCTCAGAAACTAGTTGCCTTAAAATCCATTAGGCATAGAGTTAGAATGTAGCTTTGAAAAAAGGTTTAAAATAGCCTAGAGATATCCAAGAATAAATCATGAAGCTTTTACCCCACACACAAAGGAAAACACACACAAGGCTAAAACCACTACTTGTGCAAACTACACTTAGGGAAAATAGGGAAAGAAAATTGAAAGCAAACTATTATGTATAGCTAACCAGGTATATTTCCCTCCCTCCTAGATCAAAGGGAAAATTTCTTAAGTCCCCTTCTTGGAAAGCAAACTTATGGTGCCAGACAAGTGGCTGAATGGAATGGAGACTTGGTGACCTGCTCCTCTTGCCTGCCACCTCGATTGGCTTGCATCTGAGTGGACCAGAGTCAAACATGCTTCCAACATATATGTATTCTTCTTGTCCTTGGATGCTTGTTAAATTTTGGTCCTTCATTCTGGTGCATTTCACCAAAAAATTAATGGTTGTTGGCTCATCACCATAAGCCCTTTGATGTGCATAGTCCCTTTGCAATGCATTATGGTTTAACCCATTCCCTTTTGTTTCATTGAAGATCCTATCAAACTCATCCTCTACTCCCTCATGGCATTCTTGAAGAAGGGTGACTGTTGTGATGTCTGAAATGGAATCACAAACTGATTGCTCATCCCATAGAACATCACCTTCTTGTTTAAGGTTCTCTTTTTCAAGGCTTTCCTCACGATGAGCAAGCCTCTCCTTTTCCTGCTCAAGGATCAGAGTCTCTAGTTGTTGAAAGACATCCATCTGATCCTCCTCCAACTCAAGATCCTTGGCATAATCATCCTCCTCATTGAAGCAACAAGTAAGTTCATCAAATAAAGGAGGAGAGAGCCCACCATGCTTACATTCCTCTTTGTATTGCTGGAACATCTACATATATGTGTGCCCTATGTCTTCTCCATTGTCGATGATGTCTTCAAAAGGAGCCTCCATGATGATTTCATCTTCTTTGTCACTCATGATATCCTTTTGGACAACTGTAGATTGGATCTTCTACTCCTCACTCGCCTCCTACAAAATAGGTTCCTCCTTGAGAAGGGGTGAAGTGGAAAAACCATGTGGAAGAGGAGGTAGTCCTTGAGCTAGAATCGAATGATTCTCCTCTTTCCATTTGGCTAACACTTCATCTATATTAGGTGTGGCCTGATAGCTCTCTTGGAGGTGTGTAGATGGGGTGTGTTCAAACATGTCCATCACATGTTGGCTGAGGAATCTTGCTATGGACTCTAACTCTGCAATTCTCCTAGCTATGTTTTCCTAGAAGAGCCTTTCTTGGAGGTCATAGGAATCATCATGATGGGTAGGAGTATCTTAATCTTCTTTAAGGTTTTGAGCAAAACCTTTCTTCTCATCTTTCCTGCCCCATGATTCCACTATTTGTTTCTAATTCATGACCTCAGAATTGGAATTTTCCCTTTTTGTTGAAGGGCAACTAGGAGGGTTGCTTGAGGGGATTGCATGAAAAGCTCGAGCTTGATCAAATTTATATGAAGGAAAAAGGGGCCCATTATGTTGAGCAAAATTATACATACAAAAATGTGATCTCTTGATGGCACCAGGATTGCTTAACCAGCTAATTCAACTCAGAGTCACCATTGGTGTTGATAAAAAACCTCCAAAGGCTGGTTGGTTGAAGAACACACCAAGATTCTTCAACTCTTTAAAACCAAACTAGTTGGTTCCACTGGGTGTGCTAAAAACTATTGTCACAGTGGATTGCACCCTTGATAGAAGGCCAAGCTCCTGCCTTCCACACGCAACAATGGAAACTTCCCTCTTGCCTATGGGTATGGCAAAACTGGGGGGAGAGTCTCTAGATAAGGGCTAGCTCCCTTTGATTTATCTTTTAGGTCCTAGATTTCCTACTACTAACAAATAATTAAAAAAGGGGGAGGGGTTGAAAAGGGAGAATGATGCTGAAAATAGAACCTAAACCTAAACTAAAAGGTGATACACCAAAAAAGTTGATCCACTCAGCCCAAACATACACTTTTCATCAAGAACCAGCTCCCATACACTTCATTTGACATGAGAAATCCTTCTGCATCAGTGAGTTAGGGGTCCATGGATATACAGGGAGGAAGAACTACTAGAGGCATCCTCAGACACACTATGGCAGCCTATTCATAGGCACCTACACTCCTCTAAAGACACTTCTGGCAAACCTGCAAAAGAAAAGCTCACAATGCACTAGACATGTTGAAATCATCCTGTAAAAGCATAAATGAAAATGACTTAACACAGATTAAAGGCATAGACACATACAAAAGTGCAAGCTCAAATAGAGGTAAAAAATTTATGTCTTGATTCAAGGTAAAATTCGGTAGAGTTCTGCCTTACAAGCCTAAGAGATTTTTTGGTCAAAGTTTTGCCTTACAGGCTAAGAGGTCTCTCCTCAAATGAGAAGTTTATAATATATAGAGAGAGAAGAAGTAAAGGAACCCCTTTGGAAAAGAGTTTTGGCAAACTTTGACAAGTTGGCCCATGTGCATTGAGAGCATCAGGAAGAGGAAGCTGCTTGATAGATAATGTTGAGCCAGCTCCTGCTTTGACTTTGGCATTCAAACATTAATGTGAAAGCATGGGTTGTGCCTCTTTTCTACAAATAGACTACTTCCTTCAGATATTCATGTGGTTTGTCTACTCATAAATGCAAAGTGGAGAAAATAGGCCATGCTACTTACTATTTTCACTGTTTGATGACCACTTGGCAAGCACTATTCCAACTACAGGAGTAAATCCTTGAGTCGACACCTCTCTTTGCCACCTAGACTATTTGTCTATTTTTGCACTTTGTCTCTTCCTGGTTTTATATTTTCTATCTCCTTTGGCCCTTAGGGTTATCTTCTTAGCAGGTCACTAAGTTCCTTGGGCTCTTCTTTAAGATTTTGAAAATCAACAGCGATTTCACTACCTTAAATTTGACGTATACGCACCTGTCATTGGGTGTTTGAACTTCCAACAGCTAGTTTGTCATGCTCAATTTTGACATCTTTGGGCTTATCACCCCTTGGAATTTATTCAACCTTTTCCTTTCCTTTAGCTTTCTTCTCTTCGGTTGGGCTTTTGTTTTGGCCATTTTTCCCACGAACAAAAAGTCTGCAAGAATTGTCTCGCTCGTCCCTTTCCTTCAAATTTTTTTCTCTCAGGCTTTTTTCTTGCAGCCTCTCCTGAATTTCTTTAGACTTTTTGTCTGAAGGAATTCCTTCAGACAAAAGTTTGAAGAAATTTAAGAGAGGCAGTGGGAACTTTAGACAAAAGTCTGAAAGAAATCATCTTATGCCTTTTGCCCTAGTCTTTTCATTTTGGCAGGATTTTCTTTCAAAGAATTTCTTCAAACAAAATGTCTGAAGAAATTCTCTTATTCACTTTTCTGAAGGAATTCCAACTTGCCTTGTGCATTTTTCTGAATGAATTCCACCCCTTTCAACCTTCTCTTTGATCCCTTTGAAAGTGTTCCCTGCCCTCCGCAAGGGCACTTGAGTCTGGAACTGCCCTCTGCAAGGGTGCTTGAAATGGTCCATTTTATGCTTAAGTGTTGGGAACTTATCTCTTCCTACAAAGTCTGTAGAACTGCTTGTAGAGTCCATAGAAATGCCTGCAGAGTTCCTAGAAAACTTCCTTGCAGAGTCCATAGAAACTTTCTTACAGAGTCTATAGAAACAGCCTGTAGAGTCTGTAGAAAAGCCTGTAGAGTTCATAGAAATGCCTGTAGAGTCTGTATAAATGCTTGTAGAGTCTATAGAAATCAATACTTGTGAAAAATCAAAAAATTTATTGGCTTAAAATAGCAGGGGAAAAAAATGCAGACTGATTTTGGCCTGCAAGACCAAAATGGTCTACAGAAGCTCTTTAGATTTCCCCTTTATTTATTAGTTATCATTTGCCAAATCAAACCATTTACATTGTGCCCAACTATATTTATTATTATTGGTCCCATATATACATTAACTTATTAAATCTATTCACATCATTAGATCTGGATGTATAAATGCACATGAGTCCTTGATTTCCTACCAGCTAGGATCCTTTGACATGTTGACTCGATCTCACATTATTAGATCAAGAGGTACAAGCTCTCATGTACTATAGATCTCATTGGGCCCACTTCCCTGTCAATCGCTACACACTATTAGATCCTTCATACAATTGAACATTGATCATTGATGTATTAGGACCCACCTTTTTGTCAATCAAGCTCATACCACTAGATCTCTACTTGGTGAACCTGCACCATTAGATCTTATCCAACTTGTATCTCTTTAAATCTTTTTAAACTAGGGACCTTTTGACTTGTTTGACCCCAACATGAAACATTAGTTCTCATGTGGCAACATGTGATCTCACATAGACCATTAGATCTTGATCAACTTTAAACCTTTTAAGGAATTTTGAACCCAAATGGTTATTTCATAGGGCTCAAACTTGACACTCATATGCCTATCATTTGAAATTTATGTGACCATCATTAACATCTATGTGAACATCAATATTTTGGATCCTAATAGATAAATGTTGAGCTTTATTTTGACATTTGCATGGATGTTTTCATCTACAAGTAAATATTTTAAAGATCATAACTTGGGATAGAAAACTCACATGAGCATGAAATTTTTAAGATATGATACTAGCATAAAGAACAATGTGGCACTATAATTATTTTGCTTATGAGGTTCCCTGAGGTGCATTTATTAAATGCACAAGTAAACTAGTCCATTCTTTTTTGGATGACATCTTGATGATGGTTTGGTTCTTTAAAATTGCATAGTCCATCTTTTGCTTAGTATTTCAAGGATCTGATGATCTTTTAAGGCTTTTCCAACCTATTTCATTCTCTTGAATGCTTTGGACACCATGAAACCTGCTTGGACCCTTCACTTGCAATTATAGACCTATCCCTTGAAGATAAATTAGATCACACTTTGAGAATTACTTAAAGTGTTTCAAAAAAATTTCAAAAGTTATATGATCTCCACTTGAGGTCAATCTCTTTTCATGACATTGGGTCACTCTTCAATCAAGATCTTACTCGGCTTCTAGACTCATGGACTAGGCATGTTTTGGTATGTATACCAAATTTGATCAATAGGTGGTCTCAAGTGACACTCATTTCACTCATGTGACATTTTATATGACTACAAATACTATCATTTAAAATATGTATTAATTTTCCTTTGTGAGGAAAATAAATACCTTGTTGATTTGGCCATTTTTTTCTTCCATTTGGTATAGCCAAAGGGATCCAAGTGTAAATTTATATGGAGACGTGGTAGGCATAACCTAGACCCATGTTTGAATTAATTTAGGACCACAAATAATTGGTATTACTATGTTTCCCAAAGAGTCTTTCTAAGTGACCTTCTTTTGTAAATTTTGTAAGTTAAAATCGAGCTTCTTAAAATGCTTTATGTTGCAAGTGGTCTTGGTTTTTTTAGGTTCAATCTCATCATGCCAACAATAATAACCACATGTATAAGGTAATTGTTAAATCCTAGTGATGTGTGAGGTTTTTTATTCTATACACTTGAGTATTTGGTATAGGATGAGGACCTTGTATGGGCCCCATATTAAGTAAATTTTGAAAATCACTCATATAAATATTAGGAACACCACCTTTTTATCATTATGCTCAAATGGATTTTTATTGTGCCAAAATATAGGTATATATGATCATTCAAAATCATGTGGAGAAGGATATTCAATCATACATCGGTAAAATAGGTTGCCTATTGAATAAGGTAACATTTTCATTATGGAAATTTAGTTGCATTTGAATTATATAAATTTGTTTTTGAAGGTCCTCAATAGTGCTCATCATACACATAATATAATCCATGGGGATGGTGGTGTTTGACATAGTTTTTATCATTGGTTCTAAAACACCACCTCCTTTTAATCTAGGCATATGAGTATCATCATCTTCATGTATAATAAGTACAAGTTTGTAATCCTTGAATTTGGTGTACTTTGGTAATGGTAATGGGTCTTTGAATTCTAGTACCATTTGTGTATTATTTGAAGATCTTAGAATGTATTTAGAACTTGACTGATGCAAGATATATCAAGTGAAACTTGAGGAAACATTAGTAAAGGCACCTCTTTTGGTGTGGTAGTAATCTCCTTTGGTTGAGACACATTTCTTAACATTTTTACATGTTTTTCCATTTGTAACATTAATATTGTCTTGCTCTGCCAATGTAGAATGCTTCCTTTTTGTTGATGACCTAATATGACTTGGTAAAGATACCATAATTTATTGGTTAACCTTTAAAAAAAAATCAATATAAAATGAAGACCAAGAAGGATTATCACCCTTAATAAGGGTAATATTGCTTTGAAAGGTAGGAATAAGATGGGTTTTTATCAATGAGCTTGAAGGAACATCCCCTTTATTAATGATTTGTAAATCCTCCATGATTTTCTTATGGAATTGAAAAAAATTGTCATGATTAAATGAAATTACCTTATCTCCATGGGGGATCAATTTTAGTATATAAGGCAAGTGCATAAGATTTATATCCTCCTTGGGATAGAATGCATCATGTATTGAAAGGATAGGAGTATGGACCTGATTAGAGGGATAGTAAATACCACCATTCAAATATTTCATATTATTTCCCTTAGAATGCAAGATTAATGGATTTTTATCCCTACTTATAGATATTTTTGAAGGGTTTCATATTCATAATCATCAAATCAATCAATGTCATCCATGATAAAAGAGAAAAAGAACACAAACATTAGGACAAGGCAAGAGATAAGCATCTAAAATAAAATGCTTATGCAATAATGATGTTCAAAGGTCAAGTTCACCAAATTTTTAACCCTAATTTGGATTAGGGAATCATACTTGGGTAGATAGGGTTAAGACATATAAATGATAGGGCATAAGGGTGAATATCATATCTACAATAGGCTAATTAATGTGTTAAACTTAGATGTACCATATACTAAATTTATAAAATTGAGATAATATATTAATGGAAAGTAAAACTATACTAGATATATAAATGACATAAAAGAGATTACTTATCTGGTTCTGATGTTAATGTAGTGTTGGATCTGGTATAGGCAAAAAGTAGGTATGAAGATAGTTTTGGATCAATCATCAAATTCTAAATCTAGTGCCTCTAGATCTCTAGACACTTGCATCAGCTTGGGATAGTTACATTGACACTAGTGTTTGAGTTAGACACTAGTGTCCTATATATAATATTTGTTTAAAAAATATGTGACCAATTGGATGCTTCTAGGTTTGGTTTCACCTTCACTCTGGTGCATTCAAATCTGGGTCATGGACTCGTATTCCTAGTAAAATGTTAAAATCCTAGCTTTCTATACTTAATGTGACCTTGGGTAAAAATAAATTAGTGGGTACATGGTGTTTATATAACCCATAATGAACCTATTTTCAAATGGCATTACATACATAGCCAATACTCTAGAAGATGGCCTCAAATTCATGTAGTTCTCCCCTACATGTTATCTTGTGTGTGAATCATGCAATGTGTAAAGTAAGTACAACAATGAACTAGTTTGTAACTTGGAAAATATGACCTTATGACTAATAATTTAGTAATTTATACCTATTACTAGGTTGTTCCTTTGACTAATGTCAAAATAGAGAAGAATATGAAAGCTTTTGGTAACTTGAGTGCTTATTGAGTACTCTTTTGGTTTGATTACTAGGTGAATAATGAATGAGGTTTGATATTGTATTTATACCAATCCTATCAGGAGATAAATCACATTAAATCACTTAAGCCAACCATTGTAATTCAAATTGGATGAATTTAGGGCATTGGACACTTATGTTAGGTTAGGATAGTAACATCAACATTACCATTTGATGTTAGTGTCCAGGGAGAAAGAGAGTAGGCATACACTCAAATTTTGTAGAAATGGAAGATAATTACATTTTAAGCATTATAGATAAGATGGGATATCTATTTCATCAATATAAAGATGTTCGAACTAAGAGATAGGCTAAGGGGCACAAGATAGAGTAGATGCAAGGCTTACAAAATCAAGGCATGTGTAGAATTAAAAGGAATAGTTAGGGTCTAATTTTTCCAAGTGTATAAGATTGAGGTGATACATAATCATAAAATATCATCTACACAAGGAATATTTTTTTAATTAATAAATCCATAACTAAATTACCTATACTTGTATTTTTTTGTGTAGTGGTTTAAAGTAACCTGAAGATCCAGAAGTGAGGTAACATAAAAGTGACCCCCACTCAATTTTTTCCCTCTTATATAGGTAATTATTTGTAAGAAATGAGACTATGATTTTTTTAATATATGGCTCATTTGTCCTAAAGAGGTCATTTTTACCTTTTTGACATTTGAAATCTCTTAGAATTCCCAAGATGGGGTTGACCTAAAAGGGACCCCCCTTAATTTTATCTCCCTTATTACATGAACTAAAAATAAAACTTTGAAACAAAAAATAAAAAGTTGCTTTTCTTCTACTTTGCCAATGGACATTAATAGTTATGTTGTAGTTTGAATCTCCCAAAGTATGTTTCAAAAACTGTATGACCCTGGAACTAGCAAAAAACTTTTTGATAAAATAGGTGCCTACAACACTAAATTTGTAAAATGAAATAAAATAGAAAAGGGATAAAAGCTGAAAGACTTCATTAATGGTAGTCGTCCAAGGATGAGGAAGGAAAAGAAGGATAAATATGAACAAGTCATCTTCCAAAACCTCCCTTTTTTCCCAAATCTGAATTAGAAACAAAACAAGTGATTTGAAACCTTTATTTCCCTCCTTTAGAATTTTTATGGTTTCCTCATCATTAACCAAATTCAATAATTGAGTTAGAAAGGATCCAATGAGTGAGATAGTGTGATGCATCCTTAGGGAGCTAAGTAAGGACACTTTATACCCATTTTAAGTTCATATGAAGAGTATGTGTCCTCCTTGCTAAGAATTTTCTCAAAAGGTAACTTAACTTGAAAAATATATTCAATTGTGACATTAGGTGTGAACTAAACCATGTAATTGATTAGAATCACAAAAGATACTCATTGAACCTCATTGAGAGTTAGAATGAATCATTCAAGTCAGTGTTTTCTTAAATCCACCTCTTTTTGGTTGTTTGTCCTTTATATACCTTCAAGGTTATGGGGCCCACTAAGCTCTATTAGACAATTGTAGGCATGTTTGAGACCTTGTAGGCCAATTAGAACAAGTGAATGTTGCATGGTTGTGTAGTGATCATGATTCCAATTTCACATTGCTACTCATATCATTTAGGCATACGAGTTTATTTTGATGCATCACACGTCTCTTTCCATGAAGATAGATAGCTAATGGGTAATGTAGTTGTATATAATGTACATTGTACATTCTTTAAAAAAATGTTGATTTTTTTTGTGCTTTCAGCTATGTGAAATAATGGGCATGGCACTTTAGTGACGTGTTATTTTTCTTATTCCTATTATATGCATTTCATTTTAAAAAATCAATTTCTCTTAAATAATTATCTACTTCTATTATGAGAGATTATTTAATAAGTTGGTATTTTTTTACTCAAATGTTATGGATTTAGAATTTTTTGGTTTTAAATATTGATGGTTTGAATCTATGTAAGGAATATATTTTAACTTAGTTTACACATTCCTTATATTTGACTGAGATTTTGGCATTTGATACACTTGTCCTTATTGGAATATCTTTTAACTCTCACTAAGTATAACATTTTAGTGTGAGAAATTTGTTACTTCTTAAATAATATTTTTATGAAATGTAATCTATCCATTATTTTCCTTCTAAGTCTCAATATAACTTAGTATAAAAGAAGGATATTTGTTACCCATGCAATATTATGTATCCAATATTATCTTTCAAGTCTTATGATACTTTACAATAAAAGAAGGAAACATTAGAGAATTATCGTAATATTTCAAAAAAATCGAAGTCTTAATAATCTAATAGTGTTTAATTTAAACTAATAATTTACAAGTACATAAATTTTTAAAAATATGTAAAGTAGTAACTAATAAATGTTGAGGGATAATTTTTAGGTTTCTAATTAATATTGGGGGACTATATTTTTAAGTGTTAGAAGTATGGTAAACGATTTGATACCACTAATAAAATTTAAAAAGGCCATGCTTGTATAAATAATTTTTACTAATTTTAAATATATTTTACATGCACTATAGAAAATTTCCCATCATATATTACATTTACTAATTTTAAAAATCTAATCCTATCAAAATTCTATTTACATCTCCAAAAATATATGAATTATTTTAAAAGTGCTTAATGACTAGGTACATCCAAACTATGTTGATTGTATTATAAAACTTAAAATTCCACATAAAATGAAGTGTGTGATCCCTCAATTTTTAATTGGTGGGCTCAGATACTCATCAAATCTCAATGTTTCCTATCATGTACCCAATTCTAATATTCCTGTAAAGTGTCACTTACTCATTACACCAACAATATTAAGCATTACATTGCATCACATGTGTCTCATAATAGAATGGCAAACTGATGCATCATTGTAGGATGATGTTACACATATATTATTGGCATTCCTTTCAATCTCAAATATTCCCAAAAATACTTGAGTTTGTAAGCAGTGTTACTTTTTCACCACTTCTACTCTCTTAATAAACACAAGCTTGCCTACCTTGGTCATTTCTTATGGGGTTCGAATCATAGGTGTATCTATCTATTCTAGACATTGTTATACATCGTTTTGATTTCTATCAATGGTGGTCACTTGAAATTGAAGGACAATTTATTAAATGGTAAGAGACTACTACAATCTACAATTATGTAAACGTGGAGACAAAATCTATGATGATAGTGAAGTATTTGTGATAATAAGAATGCATGATTTAAAATAAAATCCAATGTGTGTGGAGATGTTTGACATGAACTTCCATAAGAATCTAAGCAAATTGAGTCATCCATGTGGCTTCCATCAATTTTATTTAATGAAACCATTTATGTGGTGGAAAAATATTGATGTTGTTATGAGTTATAAAGTTTTGATGAGGGGCAAGCTTAAACAGCATACATAAACTCAATGAGTGTCGGCGTCAACCTGAATAGTCAATGAAAAGTAAGACTTGTTGACCTCTATCCCACCAATGATATTTAACATTCATGGAGAGGGTTGTCATGCCAATGAATACTCAATTTTAATTTTTCCTAAGGCCCATTGACAACATAAAATTGTAATACCACCCCCCCAAAATGCATACTATTAAATACAACTACCTTGTTGTCATGTCCCCCTTTTGGAAATAATCAAAAGAAGACCCTTAGCTTTTTTTTTGTATGTTTCCTATAGGCTAAGGGAAAGGAATTGATAATGGGATCAATACTCCCCTTCTTGACTTGGTACTTTTTGGTTAAGTTGTTCTAATTTTAATTTAAGGAGGGGCCCTTTTCAGTTCATGGGATAAATTTAGTGCTTAAGTGATTTTAAAAGGAAAATACATTTAAGAATATTCTAATTTTCCCTCCAAGTGGAGTGTCCCACTTTGGGGAGGGTTATTTTGTGGAAAATGGTATTTAAAGAGGATAGAGGTTCATTTATGAACCTTATGTTAATTTGGTGAATTGAATTTATAGGTTTCAACACAAAAAGATTTGACTCTTTACCTTTGATGATGGAAACCTTCATGGTGCCTGAATTAGGGATGAAACCCCCAATATTCAACCAGGGCATCTTCATCTAGGGGTTGTAAAGGGCTTAATTGATTTGATTTAGTAGAATTTCTATCCATTGGACTAAAATATTTATCATTCCTAGCTAGTGTCAGTAAGGAACAACATCATAGAGGGTGGTGACTTCATTCTAGGGTAGTAACTAGGGTTTGAAGGTCACATCAATGATAATTAACTATTTGGAGGCTTGTAAATGTCCATTTTGAGGTTACAAAATGAATGTTAGGGATGCATGGGGAACCCTCAATCTACAACCAACTTTTAGAATATGGGTGACCTCTTTTAGGGGTTGATTTTGACATTTTATAGGGTTGTTTGTGCCTAGATTTCTAGTTAGAACATTGCAAATTTATTCTACTGCTTTATGATATTTTTTGTATTTATTGTTGATCTAAAAAACAAATATATTGAGGTATTTATCTGGATGTAAATTTATAAATATTTTGTCAAATACTTGATAGATAATTTATTTATATTTATGCCCTAACTATTCATTTTTAGCATTTTAAATTTTATCTAAGGTTTACAAGTGGAGAAACCAAAAAAATTTAATTGTTTAGTTAGGGTTTGATATTCATAAATTCATAAATTTGCATACTTGTGCTAGGGTTTTCATATTTTTTGTTAGGGTTTGTAGGGTAACCCCCTTTATTCTAATTTAGCCCAAAAGGAAACATTATAATGGTATCAAAGCCATTTTATATCTAGTTATGGGAAGCAAGTTGTTTGCAGACTCTTATTCATGCAGGATAGTGATAAAAAGATGAAAACAAAACTATAAGTCATGGAGGAGATGTTGAAAGCTAAGCAATACTCTCAGAGAGAACTAAGGTCAATGGGTCCCAAAGCATGGATGAAGTTTGTAGAGTTAATACCTAAACCTCTATAGTTTCCCTTAGAAGAATAAAAAGGACCAATAGAAGTGATGAATATTTCATCACCATAAAATATTAAGCTACCCATAAAGGAATCCACTATGTAAGATTAAAATGAAGATCCCTCTAAAGGGAAAGATATGGATTCAAATATACAAAGTGTTGGGGTGGAGGAAAAGAAAATGGAAAAGTCAAGATCTAAATTCCAAAACCCTACAAAGGAGAAAAGGAATAAGGGAGCCAAGGAAGAAATCTTGAAAAAGGAAATGTCATTGATTGATTACCCTAAGAGTTTAATAGAAAGAAGGGCATAAGTTGCATATGTAAGGCATACTTTAATGATCCTAGGGTTGAAAGGAAACCCTCCCCTTGAAAGAAAGCACATAATATGTGATAAGGACCCAAAAGAGGTGTGATGATTGGCTGAAAAGAGAGAAAAAGGCAAAGTTGATATCTATTCAAACAAAACAACACCTAAATTAATTTAAAGAAAATAATAAGCAATTTATTTATATTCAAAACAAGGGTTTATTGCATCACCATCATGCTATGTCCTTAAAATGTTTTGATCATCATGAGAATCATGCTAACAATGAGGATAAGATGAAGGATGATAATTGGAAAGAGGATTTATTCTAAGAAACCCATACCCATATTTTGAGCATCCCAATGAGCAATCTAAGTTCTATGAGGGTAATCAATTAAGATAGAACAACAAGTTGTTTGTTGTTAGAATGAGAGACTAAAAAATGGATCACAATTTATTTTAAGAGTTGTCTCTAATATTAGAACTATTATTCCACATGTTCCAATCTTGTTCTACATTACATGTGCAACCTTCAAGGGAAATTTCATCAGCATTAAAATGCATCTCATACCTAGTATCAAGAATAGATAGTTGGTAGAAATTACAATATGGTTTTCATCTTTTACATTCATGATTTTAAGTAAGGAAACTTCTCACATTAATTTTTAGTTTTCCACAAATGGATATAACATATAAAAGAATAAACTAACCCCATGATATTTTATAAGTATAATCAAATGGGTAGCTATGTTTGAGACCATTTGGAAGGATGATTCAGAGGTCCACATTAGCACTTTGATTAAGGACATGCTAGAAAATAAAAAAGTTCAAGAATATGCAAGGGCCATAGAAATCAATTAGATTGAAGGCAAAAATAGAATTAAGATGTGGGATAAAGTTGTAGAAAATTTTATCATATATGAATGGCCATAGAAATAAATTGGATTGAAGCAAAAATATGAACTAAGATATGGGAGTAAGTTATAGCTGAGTTGCATGAATCACTATTTTAGGCCTTCTCGAGCTCACAAAATGAGGTCTCAAACCCAAGAAGAACTTTCAGATGGTCATTGGCACATGTAACCTCTACATGAGAAACTGATATGTTAAGGAGATATGGGGAAGGGTCCTAGCTAATATATCTAGGTATTAGTTTTAGATTTAAGTTGTAGTCCTTTATGAATAATCATTAACACCAAAACCTGTGTTATACATCTTTAAATCCTTAATAAGGATCCAATATGAAATATATTGTTCAAAATAGATACAGATGGATTCAAATATATATAATATTAGATAATGTAGTCAACTCTCTTAGGTACCTCTAGATGGTGGTGGTTAGTCAAATGAGAAAGAAAATGCACAAATATAGGCTTATTTGTCAAGAAGTTATAGCTCTCAAAATTTGTATTGGTCAAGGAAAAATGGATGGTAGAATAAGATAGAGACTCATTTTACACACCCATGATGATTTATGGATAGGTTATAGCCTTCAATTTTTCTAATTTGGTCATCCAAGTGAGCCAGTCATAGACAGACCTAATGGTGTGAATAGTGTAAAACCTAGGTATAGATGAAGAGATAGATGTGAGGGTTTAAGCATGATATATTGGTGTAAAAAAGTGCATGAATAATTTATTAATGAATTTTAAGTCATTTAATTCTTTGGATAAGATTTGGAGATCAGTGTATACGGTTAAAAAGTTGCTCACAAAATGACCTGTCTGGTTTAGATAAGATTATGTAAAATAAGGTCAAGAAATTGGTATGCAAGACCAATATTTGCCATTTGACCATATGACTTTTCTATTTGAGGATGTTATAAGTATCTCATATGACCATTTACATGCATCAATAGTCATGAAAAGTGTCTACATATGTGTTGGAGGTTTAATTCATGGTTTTTGAAGTAAATTGGTTTAGTTCTGAGTAAGCGAGTTGTAAAGATGTTCTTAAGCCTTTATCTCCTAAGTAAAATTGTTACAAGCATGTAGTGATGACCTTGAAGCGATGTAAAATCTATCTACATGTTTAATTTATAAAATTCCATTATCTTAAGGGTGTTTAAGTTTCATTTTTACAAGACAAACTTTTGAGGTACACAGGCCTAATAGGGTAGTTTGTCCTAAAGGAGCTTTCATGATATGAATGAAAGATAAAAATATAATAAAGCATGAATAAGGTAAATATAGGTCATTGGATAAGTGATTAAATAGTTTTTTATTTTTGGATAGAGTCATTTGGGCCCAAGAAGATCAAGTTTTGGCATTAAGAGGATAGACCTAATGCAATTAGGTCTCCATGAGGCCTAAAGGAGGAGTAAGGCCTAATTGAGTTATTGCAGACCAAAGAGGTTAAAATTATGTTTGAATCATGTTCATAAGATATTATAAGACCTATTTTATGGATGACCGAATAGGTTGAAGTTATATGACTGACCAAGTGGTGTGTGACCATGAGACTAATATATATACAAAGTAGTTTAGGCATATTTGATATGTGCAAAAACAAGCAAATAAAATATTGCATAGTAGAATAGAAGGTCTTGAAATGAAACCATAATATAAGAGCATAGTTGTGGTGATATAAATTCATGAGGTAGATGATTTGGTGCTGAGTCACTTAGGGAGTTAGTGCTTCCTTGCAAGTAAGTGCTTGCTAAAGCCTAGTCAAGTGGGCACTTGACTTTATTGGGGTTGGTACTCCAAGTTGATTTGGTGCTCAATAGAATTTAATATTTTTTTATAGGACTGTAGTCCATTATTAGAGATCATAGTGGGTTTTCTTCCCCTTGAGGGTTTCCCACTCATATATGTGTTTTTTTGTGTTATGTTTATGTGAATAGTTCTTTATGTATTACTCTATCATTGTATTACTTTCACGGTTCAAGGAATGTTAAAGTATAATTGAAAGAAAGTTTTTAAACATTGATTCACCCCCCTCTCAGTAATTGTGCTTCCAAAAATCACTAGAATGGGTTTGAGGGTCATATTTCTCAATTTATGATGGTGATTGTTGTAGAAATATAAAATTTATTATTCAAAAAAGTAGAATTAACTTAAATTTTCCTGCATGCAATCCATTTAACACATTGCATCTAATTTGGCATCCACTATTGCTTGCATCGTGCTCTTATTCCACCCTTAGTCTTTATTTCTCCATTTATCAATAATAATTTCTCTATCTTATGCATGTTTTACTTCTCCATTCCATGTTTTCACTTGAATCATATGGAATCATATACTCATTGATAGAAGTTAAGGCTATCTCACTGAGATTAAATAATTGGGAGACATTCTCCCTCACTATCCATGATCTTTCCAGCCTATCCCTCTTGTCTATGCTCTATTTTTTTTAAATGGGTCTATTAACCTACATTTTTTTTGTATTTTTTGTATATTCTTCCCCTCAAATTCCTTTTCCCACTACTAGCATGCCCTGGGGGCCTGATTGGAATGAGATATCTACCATAAATCTTAAGATGGTGAGCATCTAGTCTATGTAGTGACCAAAATGGGTGGCCACCATATTCACAAAATTTATTACATGGGCATGACAAATAATAGTGTAAATCTTGCTTCATGATACCCATATCTACAATCTTATATTCACATACAAATTTTCATTCAACAAAGAATCTATTTTAGGTTATAATCATAAAAATGATTAAATCAAAAAACAAAAAAAATCATCCTCAAAAATAAGAAAATGTTATTACATGTTTCGATTCCTCCTACTTTAGATCAAATTTTAAGGCACCTGGAATCCAATCACTATCATCATCATCATCGACATATTCATCAAGCTTTCTTAATTCCACCTTGTTCTACCATAATGGTCAACATATACATGTCAATCCAAATATATATGAAACAAGAAACATCTATGAGCATGATGAAGAAACAAGAATAAGTAAAGTCAATGTGCACGTTTATGGGGACAAATTCATTGTGGGGGTCTTTATCACCCTCATCATCATGGCTTTGCCCTACCCCCTCGAGATAAAATACAAAAAAATAACATAGAAAATCACAAGGTGGGTCAAAAGTGGTATATTGTTGACTATTATAGGAATACACAAATAAGAATCTATGAACTTGATGAATGAATAAAAATTAAGTACAATAAATGGTTCTCAACATATTAGGAGACAAACTCATTGCAAGGGTCATTAACACCATTACCATCTTAGATTTTCCCTGCCCACTCTTGCTAAAATATAAAACACAACATAACAAATCACAAAGTGGATGCAAAGTTGGCAAACATTGAGTATTCTAGAAATGCAAATAGGAATATTAAATTTGGCATGGCCAATAGATAGATCATTATTAAAAATGCCTATATTGACCCCTCATCTACATCTATATTCATAAAATAATAGAACGCCCACTAACATTCCACTATAGGATAGTGGCAGCCATGAAATGGTTGTCCTGACCCAGTGGGGATCCCACCTCCATTGGTGGATGCACCATCTAAATCCCTTTTAGGATCTCTAGAAACTCGATGAGAACGTGTAAACTTAGGGAATGCATGTAATGATGATTGTCTATTGATTTATTTCTCCTAAAATAATTGATATAACCGTTGATTACTATCAAAAAATAATAATCAAACTAAAAAATTCACTGTTAACAGTAATAGATAAAATTGCATACAATTTGATCTTACTTAGCATAAATTTTTTGTAGGAAATCATTTCCTTGTGGATCATCCATCATAAATTTGAAACATTCAAATTTCAAATTATTAATTGGCAACATACTGCAATTTGCATACAAGTCAGTTTAGATTATGGTTTACAACATTAAACATTATTTATGAACTACACAAAAAATTCAAAGTATTAGTTTCTAGCACACTAAAATGGTGTGCCAAAGGGAAAGACAAACCGATTAAAGGTTTGGATATATATCTTTATTTTGATCTTTGTTCTTCAAATTGGAATTCTTTATTTTCCCTTTTTGAATTGGCTATATACACATCCCACACTATGACTTAGTTCATGGTGAATATTATTCAACATTACAACTTTGTATCAATGGGAGAGTTGATCACTAAAATAAAATGAAGATCATGCTTACCAAGATCTTAATCTTGACATTTGAGGTGGAAGGTTTACGTATGAGGGATTGATTAACCCAAAATATGTAGTTGATACATTCTTAATTATGGTTAGCATAGGAAGAGTAATTTCATAATTAGGAAACATGAATTTGGCCATGGACAAAGGCTCTAATGCTTTTAAATGTGTTTGGTAATCTTAATCTAAATCATCCTCAAGGGAAAAAACCAGGCACAATCCAAGGAAAAATCAAATTTAAAAACCTATAATTTACTTATTTAGCTTGACCAATCTATTAAAATAAAGGATAAATTCTTTTTATATTTTACAATAAAAGATATATTTTATAGGTTTCTACTATCAAATTAGTTTGGTATTGATTCCTTCTTAGACAATATTTTTTTAGAGATTAGAACCATATTCATTTTTTTATCACTTCATGTAACTTAGATTCTAAATTAAAATAAAACCTTGTTTGGTTCTAATATGACTATTGGAAGTTACTTTATTACCCTATGAATATTGTATCATTCTATGGAGGACTACCATATCAATTCATAAATGTTTATCATATACGGGGTTCTATTCATTCCTCTACTATTTTAAGTACCATGGGATATGCTTCCAGACACTTAAGTTTTCAATCTCAATCATATTTTTGATTTACCATTTTTTTATTTTAAGTGAGGATTATGCAAAGTTACTTTGAATAAGGAGATGGGCAATGACATAGTTTTAAATGCTACTCAGATTGTTGTTCTCAACAATCTTTCTTATTCCTCTTTCTAAGGACCTCATTCAAACACTATGGAAGACATTAGTAGACTCTATGGTTGTTCAAATGACGGTTGATTCTTTATGTTGCAACAAGTCTTGACAATCAAGAGCTCACTATGCTACATGGCTAAAACATAATACTTTTGTGCTCAATTTGAATATTAGTAGAACACAACCATTGTATAAGATATTTTTTGGGCCTTCATTATTTCTCATTGTCATAACCCTATCTCTAATATTGGGCTCAATTATTTCATCATGGAAAACTTTATTTAATCATATGCTTGGTCGAAATTAGGCTATTTTTTGTTATTTTTTCGTTTTTTATAATGGAAACTCCCACTACCTATTGCATTCACTAAGAATATTAATGGCATAATATATAGTCTTAATTTAGATACTTGTTTCTTTCTATGATATATATGACTCCTAAATAGATTCTATAAAATTGGTTTATAGTGATTTTGCTTAGAGGCAAATGGAGTAGTAGTTTAAATTAGATTAAAGTAGTAAGGAATGAAAACATTCCAATTTCAACTTCTATGATGTGTCTCATATGTGACAAACCTTTGAGCTGACCACTAGACTAATATATGTTTAATTTATTCCATTTTCAATCTCAATCTTGTACAATCCATTGGCAAGAAACGTGATTTTTGGATACATGATGTAACATTTTTCAAAGGTTAGTAAGAACTAGTAGTTTCTTTTCTTATTTTTTAAAGTAATGTTACAATTGTTCTATACTTCCACCCCAAAATTTGTTGTTCCCATATGTTTTTACTACAATATTACATTTGTAAATGTTGTGAGTGCAAGGTTGTTCACATCTAAATCAGACCTCAAGCAACAAAAACCAAACTTAGATATACCCTCCACACTTCTAGATCTGTAAAACCAAAGGGAGCTTCCCTATAAGATTCCTATACACATTTTTATGGGTAGTCCACATGTGCATTAGATATAGAAAAAAAAGAAAACCCTCTTATATCTAGGTGCTCATTTATGTGTCACTAACACCATAGATACTTTCTTGTACAATAAATATTCAAATAAAACAAAGGCATATAGATATATGGATTTAAAAGTCTACATATTCTTACATTTACTAAATTAGAATAAATCAGTTCATCATACAAGTAAATAAAACTTAATCCCAAACCTGTAAAGACTCTTTAAGGCTTAAAAGAAGAAGTCACTAATAACACTCTACTAATGAACCCAAAATTCCAATAACACTCAACAACAATACTATTCATGGGACAAAAATATAATGGATTAATGATCTCATAAGACATTCATGGCTAAGCCCACATTGCAACATAATCATATTTGAACATTGAAATAAATTTGTCCATAGTGATTTATGACACAAAATTTATATTTGCAGTATAGAAATAAAAAGCACAAATATTTGGCTCACTCTTTGTCAATATAAGCTACTTAGAATAAATCAATGGCCAATTTAGCATGTATACTGACAACTAAAAAGGACCCATAAGAGATTTATAAAATGAAATGTAAGGTTCCTTTAGAACACAGAGAGTCCATGCATGATTTCTACTTATGAAAGGTCCTAATTATCCAACAAAACAATGAGGAAATATTTGATAAATATTGATCCAATAACCTAAACGGTATGCCTTACTATCCATTTGGCATAGATTCATCTACTAATAGATTTTATGAAATATCGAGTAAATACACATCTTAAACACATCCTACATAAATATAAATAAATAATAGAATTGATATGCATACATAATATTTGTCCTTACATGAAGATTTTATTATTTGTTTAGGAAAGGTTTCAATGACTATGAATAATGACTAATCATCGACAAAATTTAAACAATAAATTGTGTTAACATATAAATATGAGGATAATGCAAGTTAATGTTATTTTTAATGCATTCACAACCTCATTACACGTGAAGCTATGAATCTGTGGCTACTTTTTTATTCTATGAGACTCTACATCCCTTGAACTCTATTATGCATTAGTACTTCTATTCATGACATACAAGAAATCAAACTACACATCTTTCAGTGAAATTTACAAAATACTTGTCCATATCCATCTTTAGACTGCATAGGATAATGATTTATGAAAATACATAATTGTGTGTTCACTCTAAGTGGGCACCTAAGTGTAAGAAAACATTTAAGTCGCTAGTCTCTTCAAATGCAAATACTTGTAAAAGATTATCAATAATAAATTAACATCCTAGGGTAAACATAGATCCATTTGAACAAGCATTCATTTTGATCACTGTGGCCGAATGGAGTATTTTTAGCAGGATTCACATGTGAACCCTATGTTCATTACATTGATTCAAGCTATCCAACTAGAATATGAACTGAGTACCTAATATATAGGGCATCAAGAATCAATATAGATTGAAATTTTATCATCTTTGTGGCCTTCAATAATGAGTATAGAACACAGTCCATGTAACCAACCATTTTACTACTTTCTACAAGCATATAAACATTCAGTCTCACAAGTTAAAATTAATAGCCCAACAAGCTATTTTTGTACAATAAGTATGTGGGAGACTTGTTTTATAGAAACAAATATGTATGATATACCTGTCTAAGTATGCAAAGGATACCTTTTTAGTAAATTGTTATTAAAAAAAATCAGTTTATATAAATATATAGAGTATCAATATTGGAAATTGCTTTGTTTCTGTATCCATAGCTCTAATAACATCTTTCGTGGAAAAAAGACTACAATATTTCAAGCTTTCAGAAATGGCTTTAAACAAAGGAATATTTGATAATAACTAAGGGAATGCATGACATATATGAAACAAATTTCATGCAATGCAAACACCTATGATAATTTGTATTTCCTCACTTTTAAACTTGTTTAAATCAACATGAAATTTTCATAAATCATTGTCCTATGCAATCTAAAGATGTATATGGGCATAACAACATGGAATTATCTTTGAGGTATTCTATCAAACAATCCACATTCCTTCCTTCTACAAGACGACAAGTCAGAAGACATGGAAAACCAGAAAACTTATAATAAAATTATGAAACCAGAAAAATAACTGGGGTATACTACTCTGTCAAAATAATAGGTAGAAAGTGGGTGTTTGTTCCTCCAATGCACATGCAGAACTCATATTTCCAATCCTAAAATGCCTCCTTGCTCAAATGCTTCCTCCTTCCTTGGCATTGGACATTCTTGGGTGCGCTCAACTGAATAAAAATCTAGAAATCGAAACAATGAGCTCATGATATTATGCACAGGCTTGGTTCATAAAATGAGGCATTCACAGGAGGAGGCATGAGGCTTCATTGGAATATCATCATAATGCAAAGTGGATTTGAAAATTCAAATCATTTTGGTGTGTGTTCCATTGTTTTGTCCACGTTGGACCAGCCATGTTGATTTCGCCATGCCATTCATGTTTGGGTTGTTTATACCGTTTTGTGTGTGTTGGTTTAGAGCAAACGGTAGGGTAATGACAAATGTCTGATGGTGACTTTTCAACATTTTCCCTGATGGTGGGCTTGAAGGTGCCACACCAACATGCACTGAGTTTGTGCATGTTGGTTACGGTCAACTTTTGATGGATGTATGGTCTCTACATTATTCTTTTGAATGTGTCAAAATTAATATATAATGTTGATGCATAGATTTCTTACTCACAAAGAATGTCCATCCCACATGGTGGAACCCATTAAACACATTGCACACATCATGACCAATTTGAGAACAGTGTTGGAAGTATCATTTTTTACAATTATGTGGGTGGTATTTAAATGAATGAAAGATTTTAATAATTTCCACGAGACTAAGCAGTCTATGGGATCAAGAGTTGCACTAATTTTTTTGTGTTAATATAACCTCTTAACACAAGGGTTCTCCTAATAATATTATAAAATTTCTAAAACCTTCTCGATACTACCTCGTACACTATGGATCTTGATTAGAAAATGCATCATTCTATATAACCTTTCCTCTTCAAATAAGTCAGTTGAGTTATAAACCCTCAAGTTGTATTTTTTAATTTATACAAATGTTATTAATGGTTGTACACTCCATAATGAAGTGTCATTTTGTCTTCATTATTCCCTTGTCACACAATAAACATGTTCTTGTTTCCCATTCTTCTTTGGGCATTGTCCACTTGTCGGTTTCACACCTAAGGTGATGTGAGCTAGTCTTTAACTGTGCAATCAAAATCTTTGCTTTCCATTTAATTTGTCCCCCTATATATGTCTTTTCTTTGTACTCCCATGTAGAATTAAACTCTTTGATTTAGTATGTTTTGTTTCTCTCAACTTCTTTGTCCACATGGTTGTCCTGAATTTCTCTCTCACATACTTTTTAATTTCCTCATTGGTGTTTGGACATTATTGCATGTTGAGACCCATTTACTTATCTGTTTGTTTTTTTTTTCATTTGCATGTTTTTCATTTTACTTAGTTCTGCTTATATTACCATTTTGGTCCATTAATGATTCTCTATAGTTTGCATCTTTTTTAAATAACTTAATGTTTGAGTCATTACTTATGCTTGCAACAAAAAATTCCTTGTTTCGGTTAATAGAATCTCATATGGAACTGAGGCTTTGACTTTGAAGCTAATTATGATTGAGTACTTTTGGATTATCTCTATCTGTCTCTAATTTAGGTTAGACACATTGTTGCCCCAAACTTCACATCCATATAAGATCACTGGTGAAACAAGTAGGTCGAACAAGGTTATCTTGGTTTAACAATCCCATAATTATGTATACTTGCATCTATTTTGAAGTGAGTATAAGGCCTTCTATCCCCCTTGAATTTTTTTTAGTCTTATAGGGCTTTCAATTAATCTTGTGAAATTCGAGCCTGAGATATTTATATTCTTCCACTACTTCCAACGAACTTCCTCTGAAAATGAAGTCAATTTGTTTCTTTTTTCTTTGTAGAGAAAATATCATAACTTTTGTCTTGCTAGTATTCACTTGCATTCCCACCTTTTGGCAGAAGAGCTCGAGAACTTTCAAATGTTCTCTCAAACTATGGGCTATTTTTTCAATTAAAATAAGATCATTTGCATATAAAAGTAACTATAGAACATAATTAGCTAGGTGGACACCCCCTCCACAAGCATTATCTATCCATTCCTCTAGTTTATCGATGTATAGCCCAAACAAGGTGGTAGATAGATGACATCCTGGTTTGAATCCAATGTCGCTTCCAAAGCATTCTAACATACCTTCACTTGTTCTATTTTTGGCCCTAACTTGCTCATAGAGTCTATGCACTGTCTCTCTATATTCACATGGAACTCCAAGCTCCTCCATTCTACTCCAAAGTTTACTTTTAGGGATCGTGTCAAATACTTTTTTGAAGTCAACAGAGCAACATAAAGTTTCTTCTCCATGGGTATCCTATACTTTTTCAATCAAGTGTCTAAGAGTGATACAATGGTCAATAGTGGAATGTTTCGATCTAAATCCTATTTGACATTTTGCTCTTTTAGCTTCTTTTTATGCCCAATTGCTAATTATGCACTCTATCATACTACCAAATAGCTTTCCAAGGAGAGGATTGACCATGATAGTTTGTTCATTAGATGAATTATTGATATCCCCACTTTTATAGAAAGAGATAACAACACTAGTCATCCAATCTATCGAGAAGCCTTCCTAAATGATACCATTGAATTTGTGCAAAATTAGTATGACCATATGTACATATATGTTTGTTTGTCTATATAAATATATACATATACTTATACCATATACATAGGCATATAATTCTATATATAGATATAGACACATACATAATTATATGTGTTACATATAGATATAGACATAAACATAATTATATGTATATGTCTAGGTATACATAGACATAGACATATCCATATCCACATCCAGTATAGTTTTATTTTAAGGATAAGAATGAATATATTGGGTTGCTTTGTGGCCTCATTAATCTCCTCATTGGCACATAGACATCGACATAGACATATACATACATAACACCATAGTATTAAAAAAAGGGATGTGAATAATTATATTGGGTTGTTTTGTGGCCTCATCAATTTCCTCCTTGGTTTAAGTGGCACTTTGTGTGAGATTTTTTAGGTGAAATTTAATATGGAAAAAAAAAGACCTAAATATCTTTAGTTGGGGCCTCCAAAGACTAGGTGTCCCTTGTTGGTTAATTTTCTCTTTTTAATATCTTCAAATCTGTTGTGCAAGCAAGATTTGCTCAAGCTTAAGGTCCTAAACATTACTCAAATTTAGCCAATGTCATTAACCTAGTTGAAGGCATATAAAGAATGTCAAACAAATATAGAATGCCTTCTCATCGTCAATGATGTTAGTGAAAAGGGGAATACTAAAAAATAACCTATGACTACCACCATCGATAACACTATGAATGCCAACGTGTATGCAAATGGGAGTTTTGCATGAATGTCAAAATTGTACACATTTACTTAAATTATTGATTAAAAAAGCACTTGGTAGGTCAAATGACAAACAACATTAGACAATTATTATTCATTGTGAGCATGTGGCAGGAATCTCATTATTTTATAGATGGTTGCATTAAAGACACACTTCATGGAAGCTATTTTGGCATGTGAACAGGAAGAAATAGGTGGGGGTGGTATAAATGGTGGTAGATGTTGGAGGCAAATATATACAATTGTTGATGTGAATGACTAGTATAGTATTAAGGAGTAGAATGATTTTGAAACTTTAAAGAATTTTAGAAGATATTAATAAATTTAGAGATATTTGGGAAGAAATTAGAGGTTGTTGACAAGAAATTGGAGAATAACTTGGGAAAACTTGAGAAACAATAGAAGGGTTTTGAGAAAAATCTATAAAATTTTGAAAATAAATTAAAGGAATTTGAAAATAAATTGGAGATAAAAATGGAAGATATTGAAATGAATGGAAAATGGCTAGACCAACATATGCAACATCTTTCACGACATTTATTACTCCTAGGATTCTTGAGGGTTATTAGTAAAAAAAATCATAAATTAGATATTAATAACTTCTTTTGAGGCATATTGGGATGTGGATAGTTGGCTATCATTACTATTGGCATAGGAAATCCAAGCTTATTTTTTATCAAAATCATCATCCCTAGATACATTATGCACATTCACTCACTTAGACAAAGAAATAATAATTTTGGAAACATTAGACACATCATCATAATCTTTTTTTTTTAATAAGCCTATTTTAGATCTAGCAAGAGGGTTTTAAACAATATGGAGACTTTTTTGACTTAATCTACTACTTATTCTAAATAAAATTTCATAGTTATACAATTTTGGTGTTATAAATCGAACGTGAAAACACACACCATAAAACCACACAAGGGTTTACAAAAAATTTATAATTGGAATGACCTAGATATAGTTTGAAATATAGCATATTAATATTAAGTTGAGCTAAAAATTTAAATCTAGAAGCATGCAATAAAATTAATCCTAAGATAATTAAAATTTAAAACGATATGAGAGAAAATCTAACCTTAAGAGTAGTAAGAAAATGTGGGTTTACCAAAATGTATTCAATTGAACCATTTTCTAATTTAATTAAGCATCACAATATATGTACAATACAACAACAATGCCTAATTAATAAATGGAAGAGCCATAAGATAAAAATAAAGGGACAAAAATGTCATATTTGTGTACACAATGTTATAGAAGAATGTTGTTGAAATATGACCCTGAAAATATAAAACTAGAGGCAATATGACTGCACCTTGAAATTTGGATGTGATCAAAGATAGTCATCTAGATCATACACTTCACTTTAGATAAATGTTTGGACCTAACTTTCAACCTAGACAAGGTGTCAAAGATTGAAAGTTGACTTCTAGGATTTATTCCCCTAGTTTTTCCCTTCACTTCCCTATCTTCAAATCTTGCAATGTGACTCATATGTATCTATAATATTTGATTATTTACTGTCCTAGAGTTTTAAGGAAAACCAAGTAATTTTAGGGAGTTTGTTCAATGGGATGCCATTGGTTTATAAAGCCTCTAGGTGGGAAACAAAAATGTTGAAAAATATTAAATTGCATAATTAAAATAACTTTTGAATATGCATCAGAAGTATTCTATAGTAAAATGCTAGCTAGAGAATTAGTAATAATTGTGAGTCAAATGATCTACAACACTTGTTTATTTATAGTTGATTTTGAATTCAAAATTCATAATATTGGCATGCATACCAACTTCCAACTACTAGAATCAAAGAAAGTAGAAAGGAGCAAACGGGCTCATCTTAAAAAAGAGGATAAAGAGAAGGGTTTATCTAGACCATACAATTTGATCCAAATAACTATCAAGACTATAAATTTTGATCCAGAAAATGGGACCAAAAGCTATAAAAGATTAATTGGAAGTTTTTTTAGATATTTAAATATGAGGATTCATGATTCAGAAATGGACAATAATACCAATATTACTTAATTTGGACCAAAGTAGTTATACATAGATAAATGCACTAAACTAACATTAATTACTATAAAATAAAAGTCATGGGGTACTTTTATAGTAAAGATTACACTAATAGAACACTTGATTACACTAATAGAACACTTGTTATAAATTAGTATTTAATAATAATTAAATTATTTATAGAAGTCTTTAATTATTTAACATAAATGTATGATTGGGTTAATCACACATTGCTAAAAATTGTGCAACAAGGATGACTTATGGAAAAAGAGGCTAGAGGATGAGAAACCTAAAGTGGTGAATTATATTTATTTTTCCTCCTCAACTAACAAATATTTATGAAGCTTGTGTGTTAAGTGAATCCCTTATGATTATAAAAAAATGTTATTAGAATAATGACAACTAACGGAGATCATCTTGAAATAACTTAAAAATACAAAAATAAAAATCCACAAAAAATAATAATCTAATAATTTAGATGATTATAAGATAAAAGTATATATATTTTATAAAAAATTATAAATTTAAATATGCAAATATAAAATAAATTTAAAAACAATTCCTTTTTAAACTTCCATAAACAAAGTCCCATAACCAAATTCTTGTATTTATGTAATATTCTCAAATGGGCTCATCTTAAAAAAGAGGATAGAGAGAAGGGTTTATCTAGACCACACAATTTGATCCAAATAACAATCAAGACCATAAATTTTAATCCAGATAATGGGACCAAAAGCTATAAAAGATTAATTGGAAGTTTTTTCAAATATCTAAATATGGAGATTCATGATTTAAAAATTGACAATAGTACCAATATTGCTTAATTTGGACCAAAGTAGTTATACATAGATAAATGCACTAAACTAACATTAATTACTATAAAATAAAAGTCATGGGGTACTTTTAGAGTAGTAAAGATTACACTAATAGAACACTTGTTATAAATTAGTATTTAATAATAATTAAAGTATCTATAGAAGTCTTTAATTATTTAACATAAATGTATGATTGGGTTGTAATTGAGTTAATCGCACATTGATAAAAATTGTGCAACAAGGATGACTTCTGGAAAAAGAGGCCTGAGGATGAGAAACCTAAAGTGATGAATTATATTTATTGTTCCTCCTCAACTAACAAATATTTATGAAGGTTGTGTGTTAAGTGAATCCCTTATGATTATAAAAAAATGCTATTAGAATAATGACAACTAACGAAGATCATCTTGAAATAACTTAAAAATACAAAAATAAAAATCCACAAAAAATAGTAATCTAATAATTTAAACGATTATAAGATAAAAGTATATATATTTTATAAAAAATTATAAATTTAAATATGCAAATATAAAATAAATTTAAATACAATTCCTTTATAAACTTACATAAACAAAGTCCCATAATCAAATTGTTGTATTTATGTAATATTCTCAAACGGGCTCATCTTAAAAAAGAGGATAGAGAGAAGGGTTTATCTAGACCATACAATTTGATCCAAATAACTATCAAGACCATACATTTTGATCCAGATAATGGGACCAAAAGCTATAAAAGATTAATTGGAAAATTTTTCAGATATTTAAATATGGGGATTCATGATTCAGAAATTGACAATAGTACCAGTATTGCTTAATTTGGACCAAAGTAGCTATACATAGATAAATGCACTAAACTAACATTAATTACTATAAAATAAAATTCATGGGGTACTTTTAGAGTAGTAAAGATTACACTAATAGAACACTTATTATAAATTAGTATTTAATAATAATTAAATTATTTATAAAAGTATTTAATTATTTAATATAAATGTATGATTGGGTTAATCACACATTGATAAAAATTGTGCAACAAAGATGATTTATGGAAAAAGAGGCCGGAGGATGAGAAACCTAAAGTAGTGAATTATATTTATTGTTCCTCCTCAACTAACAAATATTTATGAAGCTTGTGTGTTATGTGAATACCTTATGATTATAAAAAAATGCTATTAGAATAATGACAACTAAGGGAGATTATCTTGAAATAACTTAAAAATACAAAAATAAAAATCTACAAAAAATAATAATCTAATAATTTAAATGATTATAAGATAAAAATATATATATTTTATAAAAAAATTATAAATTTAAATATGTAAATATAAAATAAATTTAAAAACAATTCCTTTATAAACTCCCATAAACAAAATCCCATAACCAAATCTTTGTATTTATGTAATATTCTCTATCATATAGATATTGTTAAAAAAACATTATAACATCGCAATTGAACCCATAATGAAGTTGGTTTTATTTTTAAATACTTAATTTTTTTTAATGATTTTAGTGATGTTGCGGGTGACTACTTTTATACCAATATACACTGATAATGAAATTTGTTTTGCTTTTATATAATAAAACCAAAGGTGATTAAAAAGATAAATTTATTTTAATTTAAAAATTGATTAGTGATTTCTATTTTTAAAATTTTAAATTGTTTATTTTATTTAATTAGTTTTAGTTAGTTTTTTTTTTGATTTAGGGTCCAAGTTTTATTTTCGATTTTCATAATAAAACTTTTATTATTGAAAGAGTGTAAAATAATCAATTTAAGAGTGCTTTTCAAATTTAATCATTATTTTTATTTTTTTATGAAGATCTACTACCAAAATATAATTAAAATCGTAAACATAATTAAAACCATTTTATTTCAAAATAAAAGATACTCAAACCTACTGATACAATAATTTTTACAATATTTATAATGGGCTAATAACCTTACAAAGAAGTGTGAAATTCCCAACAATACCCCATATGGGTAAACAAAGATATTTAGTTACACAATAATACCTAGTAGAGGTATAAAACATAAGGAATCATGAGGTTAAACACATTTAGTTACAGATCAAAGCTATGGCTGTTGAAATGAAACACAGCTCTGTTTCTGGTGTTTGTCAAGTTATATGACCTGCATTCCTTTGCCACACTTGCTTCCATACTTTCTGGTCCACATACCATAACACCAACATCTACATTTTCCCATTGCTCTGAAACTCTGCCAAATATTTCTGCATTCAAGAGTGTGTTAAAGATTCAAGGGATCGATCAATATTACAAGTTTACATTATATCTAAACAATGAACTATCTGCAATAAAGAATTTTGATAACCTGCCTTGCACTTGAAATATGCACATAAATTTGTATTTGTTTTTGATCTGTTTACGTGGATTTCTAAATAACTGAATTTTATGACATTATGCATGTTTCATAGTTCTTAATATCAAACAACTGGATAATTCAAAGCAGACAGAGCAAGGATTCTCTAAGATGGGATTTTCGTTCCCCAATAATAATTCCTCTTCATTGATATCTTTCCAACAAGAAAATGTGATGGAAACGGAAATGTGATGAGAGAAAGAATTGGGGGAGGTTGCGCATAAGAAACAGCTCCACAGTGACACTTCATAGATACATATAGTGCACATTTTTGAGGGCTCAAAAAAAATCTGCAACAGCTTGAAATGACCAAGAAATGCAAAAAAGAGGCCAAGAAACACAAAAAGTGAAAAACAATTGAAGCACAGCCTCAAAATGATCTCCAACCACTTCAAAACACGGCCTCCTGATGGCAAAAAATGTGTAGTGGGCCTTAAAACAACCATTCGCATTGCAGGCCTGTAGCAGGTCATTTTAATGCAATGGTGTACCCTCTTGCATTTCTCACAATTATGCTTTATTGTGAGCAATATATTAAGTAGCAACAAAAGTAAAAATTTAAGATTTTATTTATTATGAGCAGGTGACACTGAAGGGTTTACACTACTCCTGACTTATTAGGTGAAATAAGGGTTTATGAACTACTCTCAACCCATTAGATACCCAATTTTCAAAGCATGGCTTGGGGCGAATGCACTACCCATTGGAAAGAATATCCTACTGATTTCATGATTACTCCTAATCAGCAGGTGAATCACCACATCTGTGGTAAAAGGCTACTTTTCAAAAAAAAGGTTAATTTAGTACTGTATAGGATAACATAAAACACGATTTGGATCATGTTCTCATACGAGCTTAGATGAAGGATTAAAAAAGATACATAGAATGGACTAGAAAACCAAACGCCCAGCAAGGTTGATCAATGTCGTTGTATAGCATTAAAATGTCTATGAAATGACTTGAATTGAGAACTTACAACAATTTAAAATGCATGTTGGAAGTGATTTTGTTTTTGTGTGTTTACAATAATTGTCACGTGCTGACATTTTTGTCTCAAAATAATGTGGGATGGTTATTTAGCCCATAAAATACCCCTGCCATAAGAGTCAAAAGCTATTCCAAACACCTTGGAGGCAGCCCTGTGAATCCCTTGAGATGGTTTTGCACACTAAACAGCCATTTTTGAGATGCATATTTTGGTAGTGAAATACATATATGGTATATAACATTTAATTTGGTAATGACATATGTATATTGTATCAAACAAAATGATATTTTAACAAAGCACAACTATGTTTCAGTAATGAATCCTGTGAATATGAAGAAAAATATTTATACGAGCCAGAGGGAAGAGCACTATTGGAGCCAGGGGTCTAAAGAAAAATGGATTTTGAAAGGAGACACCAACATTGCCTGCTTTCATAAATCGATTCTTAACCGGCAGCATTTAAACTCCCTCCAGTCAATGAAGGTGGGAAATAACAAAATCTTGAACACAGCTCAGGGCATTGTTGATCATGCCACTTAATATTTCAGCTTACTTCTTAATGAAGAGAAAGCTTTTACTACCACAGCTCCAAGGCAACAGAGTATTCTAAAACGTCTCCTGAGGGCAGTTACAGAGCTGAATTATGAACAAATCACGAGGAAAATTGAGGGGTAAATAAAGGAAATAGTATTCTCCTTTAACAAAGATAAATCCCTGCAGCTAGATGGCTTTTCCGCTATGTTTTATCAGCATTTACGGGATATCATGAAATCAGATATACTAGCAGTAGTGGAGGAATCGAGAAGAAATAAACAAATCTGAACTCAAATTAATGCCACCAGGCTAGCTCTAATTCTGGAAGTCACCAATGTGGAACCGATGGATCAGTATAGGCCAGTTGCTTTGTGCAACATGGTCTATAAGATCATCTAAAAAATCATTGCCTGAAGGCTGAATATCTCCTACCAAAACTGCTTTCTAAAAATCAATCAGCTTTCATCCCAGGGAGACAAATTACAAACAACGTCATGGCAATCCAAGAACTCCTCCATTTGACCAAATTACAAGTTAGGTTAGGTATTGTGATAAAATTAGACATTTTAAAAGCCTTTGACATGTGTTTTCTAACTCAGAATCTGGAGGCTTTTGGATTTCAAAATCAGTTTATTAACTAGATTAGAAGTTGCAATCCAGCTCCTACCTTCTGTGTTTCAATCAAATGACACATTGATAAGTGGTTCAAGCCATTCCAAGGGCTGTGACAAGGAGATCCTCTTAAGTCCTTATCCATTTATTTTAATGGGGGAGAATTTCCTTTGCTTCTTGAACGCTTCACAAGAGGGGGAACAATTCATGGGTTTCCTATAGTGGAAGATGTATGTAGACACACGTGCTACCAAATTTCTGGTGACACTATTATTTTCTCAACTTTAATGATAGAGTAAATACAGCAGCTTAAGCTCATCCTACAAACTTCAATTAACCTCAAGACTACAAATATATGTGAGCAAATCCAAGGTTATTTTTGCCAGCATCAGCTTCACACACAAATTGATGTAGGAAAATAACAGCATGCAAAGAGAAATAATCACAGTAAATAAAAATAGATTCAAGACACTTACAAAGATATTACATGGAAAAAGTTGGCAAATCGCCAAGTAAAAAAACCACGGGAAAAGATCTTCAGAATTTTATTATCCAGGAATTAATCTGCAATTACAATAATGGCAGTCGCCACGCACAAGCTCAGAAATCCGTACAATGAGTACTACTCAATGAATAATTTACAATTCATGGGTTCCTTATATAGGAAAAAATACATAGTACAAAACCGCGTTAGTACGAACCCGCGTGTACTACAATGCGCATGTAGTACAAAACATGTGTACTAACTCCCCGAAAATGCGTTGTACAAAATTGTATGGAATTTGTACGGTATTGTGCTACCTAGAAATTCACACTCGGGTTAATCGTCCAACCTGCCAGCTTGGTCGCCACCTGCTTATTCAAATGTTGACTTCACATATCAACAATTGAGAGTGCTACAGATTCTGTGATTCAAAGAAGGCCATTTACGTATGAGTTATCTTGTATTTCCAATCCACTAGAAGTCCACCACGGCTCTTATGGGAAACCATCAAAAGAAGAATGGAGAATAACATTCCACGTTGGACCAACAAATGGTTAACTTATGTGGGAAGGTTCCAAGTAGCAAGAGCAGTCGTACAAGCAATACATGTTTATCTTCTCACAGTCCTACCCCTTCCAAGCTTGGTTGAATGAGAAATAGTAGCAATTCAAAGAAAATTTATATGGCAAGGAACAAAGGAAGTGTTTAAACAGCTGCTAGTGGTTTGGCATTCAATTACCAAGCACAAAAAAGATGGAGGCTTGAATATTAAAAACTGAGGAAGTTTAACCAGGTTCTATCAATGAGGCTAGCATGGAGACGCCGGAAGAATGACAACTCACCTTGGGAAACAATCATTCAACATAAATATTTCCACAATCCCAATGCTGACTCTATACTTGCCAATTGGGAGCCCAATCTCTAATCCATAGCAAAACACATAAAATTAGGAGCAGCACTTCTGCACCATGGCACCACTTGGCAGCTTGGTTGACAGGACGAAGCAAGATTTTGGGAACACAACTAGAATGGGAAATCCCCCATCGCTACACCAGCCTTAGAGGAACTACAAATTGCAATGCAAAGGGATGGATATCTTAGAGTGGAAAATTAGCTACAAACAGCTGGAGAGGGATGGCAACAATGGAACTTTGAGTTCCTTCAACACTGTAGCTCTCAATACCCCACATAATACCATTAATTGTTTGAGGAGTTGGGTAAGAGGTACACACTATTCACTGACAACAATGACAAAGTAGTGTGGAATTCTACTCATTAAGGAGAATACACACTGGCCTCCGCTTATTCCCTTCTCAGTAAAGATCCTACTCCAAACAAACAATGAAGGTGCTCTAGGCCTTCCACACATGGTCTAAAATGAAACACTTCCTATGGTTGGCATTGCATGGCAGAATTCTAAGATCTGATTTGATACAAAAAAAAGTGGGTTGGGTCAACCATTTGTCCCAACTGCTGGAAGGATGAAGATATAATTGCTCATTTGTTTCTACAATGCTCTTATGCTACTACCAGATGGAATTCACTAGCGAGAAAATTCAATTGTGATCCTATGAATGGTTGGTCATTCATTGGTACAATTGCTAAAGGATTGGACTAATCGGAAAGCAGGTCTGGGGGTAATAAAAATAATGCATTAACCCCTCGCATAGTTATTGTTGACCATTTTTGGTCCAACAGGCCAAAATCGGTCCCCCTTTTCCCCTGCTGTTCTGAGCCAGTACATTTTTGATTTTTGCACAAATCTTGGAAGTTTCTACAGACTCTGCAGGGATTTCTACGGACTCTGTAGGCATTTCTACGGACTCAGCAGGCGGAGAACTACAGACTTTGCCGGAAAGAGACGAGTCCCCGACACTTAGGCACAAAATGGACCATTTCAAGTGCCCTTGCGGAGGGCAGTTCCGGACTCAAGTGCCCTTGCGGAGGGCAGGGAACATTTGAAAAGAGGCCAAAGAGGGCCGAAAGGGTAAGTTCTCCTTCGAAAAAATGAACAAGGCAAGTTGGAATTCCTTCGGAAAAGTGAACAAGAGAATTTCTTCGGACAAGATGCCCGAAGGAATTCCTTCGGACATTTTGTCCGAAGAAATTTATCAAGGCAAATGAAGTATCTTTCGGAAGGGTCATTTTCAACATTCCCGAAGGGCACCTACCCTTCGGGAAGGTACATGAACGAATTCGGAACATTTTCGTAGCACCCGGGTGCCCTCCAATTTTCCCAAAGGGCACTTTTCGAAGGCAGTCGAAGGAAAAGACAAGGACATAATTCCTTTAGACTTTTGTCCGAAGGAATTCCTTCCGACAAAAAGTCTGAAGAAATTCGGGAAAAGTCGCGGGAAAAAACCCGAGAAAAAACTCTGAAGGAAGCGAGCGAGAAAATTCTTGCGAACATTTTTGTCCGCGAGAAAAATGGGCCAAGGAACTCAGTGACCCACCAAGAAGGAGCCAGAAAGAGACAAAGCCAGGAAGAGACAAAGTGCAGAAACGGACAAAACGGCCCAGGTGGCAAAGGGGAGGCGAGTTATTCCTGCAGTCGGAACAGTGCCTACCAACTGGTCATCAAGCGGCGCGAACAGTGAACGACGCATCTTGTTTTCTCCACTTTGCATTTATGAGCAGACAAACCGCGTGAATGCTTTCAAGGAGCAGTCTTGTTTGTAGAAAAAGAGGCGCGGCCCATGCTTTCAAATTAATGTTTGAACGCCAAAGTCAAGACCGGCGATTACACAACATGGTTCTAGCATGCCTCTATTAGAAGGATGATATTAGCAACAGCGACTTCCTCTTCCCAATGCTCTCAACACACATGGACCAACTTGTCAAAGGGCACCAAAAGTCTTTTCCAAAGGGGTGCCTTTACTTTTTCTATTTCTATATATTGAAAACTTCTCATTTTGAGAAGAGATCTTCTTAGCCTGTAAGGCAAAGCTCTGCCCAAAAATCTCTCGGGCTTGTAAGGCAGACTCTGCCGGATTTTACCTTGAATCAAGACTTGGCAATTTTTACCTCCATTTGAACTTGCACTCACGCATATGTCTATGTTTTCTTTTTGTGTTAAGTCATTTTCTTTTATGCTTTCACAGAACGATTCCAGCATGTCTAGTGCATTGTGAAGTTTCTTCTTCTGCAGGTCTGCTAGAAGTGTCTACAGCAGGAGTATAGGCGCTTGTGAACAGGTTGCCATAGTGTGTCTCAGAACACCTCTGATAGTTCTTCCTCCCTGTATCTCCAGAGGACCCCTGACTCACTGATTCAAAAGAGTTTCTTGTTGACCATTTTGGTCCTACAGGCCAAAATCGGTCCCCTTCTTTCCCTGTTGTTCTAAGCCAGTTCATTTTTTGATTTTGCACACGTCTTGGAATTACTACGGACTCTGCAGGTCCATTTCTACGGACTCTGTAGGTGTTTATACGGGACTCTACAAGCATTTCTTCTATGAACTCTGCAAGCATTTCTTCTACGAACTCTGCAGGCAAAAACGAGTTCCCGACACTTAGGCGCAAAATGGACCATTCCAAATGCCTTTGCAGAGGGCAGTTCGGGACTCAAGTGCCCTTGCGGAGGGCAGGGAACTTTGCAAAGAGGCCACAGAGAAAAGCCAAAAAGGGAAGCTTCTTTCAAAAATTTGCTTAAGGCAAAGGAAGTACCCTTCGGAAGGGTCGTTTCCAATTTTCCCGAAGGAAACTTTTCGAAGGCAGGCAAGAGAAAAGGACGAAGACAATTTCTTCGGACTTTTTGTCCAAAGAATTCCTTCGGACAAAAAGTCCGAAGAAATTATTCTCGCCTTTGCCTTAGTCTTTTTACTTGTCTTCCCTTGGATTTTTTTGCTTGTAGCCTTTTCGAATTTCTTCGGACTTTTTGTCCGAAGGAATTCCTTAGGACAAAAAGTCTGAAGAAATTTGGAGGAAGGCCGTGGGAGGAAAACCCGCGGGAAAAGTGATTCGGGGAAATAAGTGAAGAGCCCAAGGAACTCAACGACCTGCCAAGAAGATAGCCCCGAGAGCCAAAGGAGCCAAAAAGAGACAAAGCTAGGAAGAGACAGTGCAGAAACAGACAAGACAGCTCAGGTGGCAAAGGGGAGGCCAGTTATTGCCAGGTGGTCATCAAACGGCGTAAACAGTAAGCAGTGCGGCCTATTTTTTCCACTTTGCATTTATAACAGACAAACCGCGTGAATATCTGGAATGAGCAGTCTTGTTTGCAGAAAAAGAGGTGCGGCCCATGTGTTCACATTAATGTTTGAACGCCAAAGTCAAGACCGGCAATTACACAACATGGTTCTAGCAGGCCTCTTCTAGAAGAATGACATCAACAACAGTGACTTCCTCTTCCCGATGCTCTCAACGCACATGGGCCACTTGTCAAAGGGGCACATTTATTTCTTCTCCTTTTCTGTATATATATTGTAAAACATCTCATTTTGAGGGGATCTCTCAGCCTATAAGGCAAAGCTCTGCCCAAAAATCTCTGGGTTTGTAAGGCAGAACTCTGTCAGATTTTACCTTGAATCAAGACTTAGCAATTTTTACCTCTATTTGAACTTGCACTCACGCATATGTCTATGTTTTTTTTTTGTGTTAAGTCATTTTCTTTTATGTTTTTCGCAGAATGATTCCAACATGTCTGGTGCATTGTGAAGTTTCTTCTTCTGCAGGTCTACCAGAAGTGTCTATAGCAGGAATATAGGCGCATGTGAATAGGTTGCCAAAGTGTGTCTTAGAACACCTTTGATAGTTCTTCCTCCCTGTATCTCTACAGACCCCTGACTCACTGATACAGAAGAGTTTCCCACATCAGATGAAGTGTATGGGAGCTTCTTGCTGAAAAGTGTATGTTTGGGCTGAGTGGATCAACTTTTTTGGTGTATCACCTTTTTATTTTTAGGTTTAGGTTTTGTTTTCAGCATCCTTCTCCCTTTTCATCCCCCCCCCTTTTTTCATTTATTTGTTAGCAGTAGGAAGTCCAGGACATAAAAGATACATCGGAGGGAGCCAGCTCTTATCTAGAGACTCTCCCCTTAGCTTCGCCGGTCCCACAGGCGAGGGGAGTTTCCATTGTAATGTGTGGAAGGTAGGAGCTCAGCCTCCTGTCTAGAGTGCAATCCACTACGTCAACAGTTTTTGGCACGCCCGGTGGGACAAACTAGGACAAGTTTTGTCCAAAGAGTTGAAGAATTTTGGTGTGTTCTTCAACCAACCAGCCTTTGGAGGCTTTTTTCATCAACACCAATGGCGACTCTGAGTTGAATCAGTTGGTTAAGCAGTCCAGGTGCCATCAAGAAATCTTATTTTTGTATGTATAATTCCATTGATAAGAATTGTGGACTTTGTTTTCCTTCATATGACTTCGATCAAGCTCAAGATTTTTATGCAATCACCTCAAGCAGCTCTCCAAGTTGCCCTTCAATGATAAGGGAGGTAGCACTGGAGTTTGAGAGGCAGGTAATGGAGATTGACAGACTGGATGAGTAGTATGGATATCAGCAAGAGCTGATGTATAAAGAGGAGTGTTTGTTCAAGCAAGCTCAGGCCTTGCAATCCATGGAGGAGGTAGCAAAATGGAGGAGTCCATTCATTCAAGGCAGTCAACGTTGCGCGCCCCCTCCTATTCTAAAGGAAGCCCCCTCTTGTTCACCAAATCCTTTCTATCAGATAGCACTTGCTCATTCTAGCTCATCTGATGCATCAATCAATCCTGCTCTTAACCTCGTGCGCCTAGCCTTCAAACATCAAAGGGAACTAGAGCAACCTCCCATGCAGATGAACCTTCTAAATTCCTTAGATTGTGAATCTTCCTTTGGAGGGAACATCATGAACCAGCACATCTCTCTTGAAGCTGCTCCTACTCATCATGATGATGCGGTGACCTCCAAGAAAGGCTCTTCCAAGAAGATCTAGCCAGGAGAATTGCAGAGTTGGAATCCAGAGCGAGATTCCCCAGCCAATGTGTGATGGACATGTCTGAACACACCCCATGTACACACCTCCAAGAGAGCTATCAGGCCACACCTGATATAGATGAAGTGTTGGCCAAATGGAAAGAGGAGAATCATTCGATTCTAGCTCAAGGACTGCCTCCTCTTCCACATGGTCTTTCCACTTCACCCCTTCTCAAGGAGGAACCTATTCTGCAGGAGGCGAGTGAGGAGCAGAAGGTCCAATCTGCAGTTGTCCAAAAGGCTATCATGAGTGACAATGAAGAGGAAATCATTGTGGAGGCTCTTTCGGAAGACATCATCAGCAATGGAGAAGACACAGGGCATGCATACATGCAGATGTTCCAGCAATACGAAGAGGAGCGTAAGCATGGTGAGCTCTCTCCTCCTTTGTTTGATGAACTTCCTTCTTGTTTCGATGAGGAGGATGACTATGCCAAGGACCCTGAGTTGAAGGAGGATCAGACGGATGTCTTTGAACAACTAGAGACTCTGATCCTTGAGCAAGAAAAGGAGAGGCTGGTCCATCTTGAGGAAAGCCTTGAAGAAGAGAGCTTTGAACAAAAGGGTGATGTTATGTGGGATGAGCAATCAGTTTGTGATTCCATTTCAGACATCAGAGCAGTCACCCTTCTTCAAAAAAGCCTTGAGGGAGCAGAGGATGAGTTTGACAGGGTCTTCAACGAAGCAGAAGGGAACATGTCAATCCATGATGCACTGCAAGGGGACTTTGCATATCAAAGGGCCTATGGTTATGAGCCAACAGCCATTGATTTCTTGATGAGACGCACCAACATGAAGGACCAGTATTCATCAAGCTTCCAAGTAAAAGAAGAGTACATATATGTTGGAAGCATGTTTGATTCTGATCCACTCGGATGCAAGCCAATCCAGGGGGCAGGCAAGAGGAGCAAGTCACCAAGTCTCCATTCCATTCAGCGACTTGTCTGGCACCATAAACTTCCTAGCCAGGAAAGGGACTTGAGAAATTTTCCCTTTGATCTAGGAGGGAGGCAAATATACCTGGTTAGCTGTACATAGTAGTTTGTTTTCAGTTTTCTTTCCCTGTTTTCCCTAAGTGCAGTTTGCACAAGTAGTGTTTTTAGCCTTGTGTGTGTTTTCCTTTGTGTGTGGGGTAAAAACTTCATGATTGATTCTAGGATCTCTCAAGGCTATTGTCAACCTTTCTTCAAAGCTGCATTCTGACTCCGTGCCCAATGGATTTTAAGGCAACTGGTCTCTAAGCATAGTAGGCATGCTTCCCTTGGAATTTGCCAATTTGTTGACCATTTTGGTCCTACAGGCCAAAATCGGTCACCTTCTTTCCCTGTTGTTCTAAGCCAATTCATTTTTTGATTTTGCACAAGTCTTGGAATTACTACGGACTCTGCAGGGCCATTTCTACGGACTCTGCAGGCGTTTATACAAACTCAGCAGGCATTTCTTCTCGAACTCTGCAGGTAGAAATGAGTTCCCGACACTTAGGCGCAAAATGGACCATTCCAAATGCCCTTGCGGAGGGCAGTTCGGGACTCAAGTGCCCTTGCGGAGGGCAGGGAACTTTGCAAAGAGGCTACAGAAAAAAGCCGAAAAGGGAAGTTTCTTTCGGAATTTGCTAAGGCAAAGGAAGTACCCTTCAGAAGGGTCGTTTCCAATTTTCCCAAAGGGCACTTTTCGAAGGCAGGCGAGAGAAAAGAACGAATACATAATTTCTTCGGACTAGTCTGAAGAAATTATGTCTTCGTTCTTTTCTCTCGCCTGCCTTCAAAAAGTGCCCTTCGGGAAAATTGGAAACGTCCTTTGGATAAAAAGTCCGAAAAAATTCGGAAAGGCTACGAGCAAAAAATCCAAGGGAAGACAAGTAAAAAGACTAAGGCTAAGGCGAGAATAATTTCTTCGGAATTTTTGTCCTAAGGAATTCCTTCGGACAAAAAGTCCGAAGAAATTCGGAAGAAAGGCCCGAGAGAAATGCCGAAGGGTAAAGCAAAGTGTTCGAGACAATTCTTGCGGACTTTTGTTCGCGGGAAAAAGTCCGTAGGAGAAAACCCGAAGAAAAGCTCAGACAAAAGAAACGGGCGAGGCAATTCTTGCGGACATTCTGTCCGCAAGAAGATAGCCAAAGAGAAAAGGCCGCCGAAGGATCCCGAAGGGCAGGTGCCCTTGCAGGGGACTCTTGGCTGCCGAAAAAAGGGACACCCTCCCCTTCAGGAGGGTCCAAAGCAAAACCCGAAGGTAAGGGAGCGACAAAAGGCCGAAGAAAAAAGACCAAAGGAACTGCCAAGGACAGTGACATCTCTGAAGCCATCAATTTCAGGGAAATAGACTAGCCGTTGGTTTTCAAACGGTGACAGGCTCGTGAACGTCATTTTTATAGCAGAAATAGCCATTTGATATTTGAATTCTTGAGCGCCAACTAGAAAAGAGCCCAGAGAACAAAGAGACAAAGAGACAGAAGCCAGCAAAAGACAAAACCAGGAAAAGACGACGCTGGAAAAAGAAAAAAGTTGAGAATGAACTCAGCAACCTGCTAATAAAAGAGCCCAAGGAGCCAGCAAGGCCGAGAAGATAGCCCTGAGGGCTAAAAGAGCCAGAAGAGACAAAGGCAAATAAAAGACAAAAGAGCCAAGTGCAGAAACAGACAAAACAGTCCAAGTGGCGAAGGAAGGCGTCGACCCAAGGAGTTAATTCCAGCGGTTGGAACAGTGCTTGCCAAGTGGCCATCAAACAGCGCAAACTGTGAACGATGCAACCCATTTTTCTCCATTTTACATTTATGAGCAGACAAACCGCGTGGGTGCCTTCAAGGAGCAATCTTGTTTATAGAGAAATGGCGCGGCCTATGTTTTTAAACGCCTGAAGTCAGAATCGAAACCGACATAGCATTTATATTTCAGCGGCTTCCTCTTCCCAACGCCCTCAGGACGCACATGGGCCACTTGTCAAAGGGCGCCAAAAGTCTTTTTCAAAAGAGGCGCCTTTTGTTTTCTCTTCTATATATATATTGTAACTTCTCATTTTAAAGATCTATCTTTCACATTGTAAGGCAAAGCCCTGGCAATTTTCACCTGGAATCAATAAAAAACGCATTTTCACCTCTATTCTGGGTGCCTTCAAGGAGCAGTCTTGCCTATGTTTTAAATACCTGAAGTCAGAATCGGAGCCGACACATCATTTATGTTTCAGCGGTTTCCTCTTCCCAATGCTCTCGGGACACAGATGGGCCACTTGTCAAAGGGCACCAAAAGTCTTTTTCAAGGGAGGCACTTTTGTTTTCTCTCTTCTCTCTATATATATTGTATCTTCTCATTTTAAAACATCTATCTTTCACATTGTAAGGCAAAGCCCTGGCAATTTTCCCCTGGAATCAATAAAAAATGCATTTTCACCTCTATTCTGGTTAGATATCTTTGAGTGTGTCTGAGTGTTAGTCTTGTGTTCAGTCATTGCTTCCTAATGCTTTCACAGGGTTGACACCAACGCACCTGGTATCTACAAGGCGTCATTCCTAAAGGTGACAGGAAGAGCAATTATTGGAGCGCAGAGGCAGAAGGAGGTTACTAGACAGTGTGCTTTTCTTACAGCGCCTATGGTAAGTCCCTTTTTCTGTGTGTTCCATTAAAACCTCCTTGTTAAACTTCCTGCAGCCTGGTCCTTTTACTAGTTAAAGTGTACGTATGTGTTTTTATGGTTCAGAGTGTGAGTGTGAGTAGGTTAAAATTATTTGGTGCATCACCCTCTTAGATTAGGTTTTTTTTTCCTGTAATCCTTCTTCCTTTTCATCCCTCCCCATTATATATGTGTGTGTGTGTGTGTATTAGCACTTATTGGAATAACTCAGATGCATCAAAGGGAGCAAGCCCTTATCTAGAGACTCTCCCCCCAGTTTTGCCTTGCCCACAGGCAAGAGAGGAGTTTCCATTTTGACGTGTGGAAGACAGGAGCTCAGCCTCCTATCAAGGGTGCAATCCACTGCGTCAACACCTCCACCTAGGGTGGGCAAGTTGAATATAGATGGTGCATCTAGAGGGAATCTTAGTAATGCGAGTATGGGGGGCATAGGTAGATATTTTGATGGTTCTGTTGCCTTCTTTTTTTTAGAAATTTTGCGAGTTGCTACTAATAATCTTGATGAAATGAAGTTTTTTGTTAAAGGTCTTCAATAAGCATTGAAAGTAGATTGGAGAAGGATTCAGGTGGAATCATATTCTTTACTGATCACTAACCTTTTGTCCATTTCCACTTTGGAAAGGGTTAGAAATTGGCAGATTTTAAGGGAGGTGGAAAGAATCCAAAGGATGAAAAGCAACTTTGAGGAATGCCACTTTAGCCATGTTCCACGACAAAAAAATAAAGTGGCAAATATGTTGGCAAATTGGGCCCTTGATAACAATATTATATGTTATGGTCTTTGATTGAAATGGTGGTTGTCTAAAATTTAAGAACTTAGTCAAATTCTAGCTCTAGATCAGACTTAATGTCTATTGATGCTTGATGTTGTTATGATCAGACTTGTTTCTAATGCCTAGGCTTGGAGTAATAGTTTCCATGCTTGGCATAACATAATTTGTACAGTTATGATTTCTTGATAATATATATCTTTTTTTTCGGTTTTTTTAAAAACATCTCTTCAAATCAAATTGCCAAAAGGCAAGATGGTTGCATCAAAACACAGGTTTACTCCTAACCTTGCTCTCTTTACTTTCAAGCATTTTAAATTATTTGAATTATAGATTATATGCACCGGTTATATACTATAACATGCTTTTGGTTGTAGGTCAGTCATCAGCAAAGCACTCAAGTTGAACTCATGCAGAGACAAGTTGTGTTATACACACCCAAATACGCATTTATTTTCCTTTAAACTGTAATTTTATTATTAGATTAAAGGAGGGCAAATATAGACACTAAATCTGAATTATATGGCACCTCAATATTTTACACTTAGAAAATATCTATCATGATTGTATCCTTCAGTTATGAGACCTGTCTGCTACCAAAAGACTCACATTCACTATCTCTTTGTGCCAAATTGCTTATCTATTAGTCTAACCATTGTTTTTCTAATGACTAGACCTTCTATGCTATGAAAAATGCTCTAGACCTGATCATTATCCTTCTCTGTCAGTTTTAAACTTATACCTATTTTCTAACTTCCCGGACACTTGCATATCAGTCATACGCCTATATCGACACAAATGTTTTTGTTCCAAATAAGTGTCTAGTGCCTAAGAGTCATCCAATTTGCAAATGAAATGCACCCTGAAGGTCAGCCTAAGTGCTTTAATGAAAGATATTTTCAAAAGGGATTGGGATATATACAAGATCAACCCTCATTCATTCCTCATCTAGCAACCTAGAAAAATATCAAAACTCACAAGACAACTTACCAAGAGCACCAATTAAGTATTCAAGTGAGAAAATCTATCCTATTTGTCCCTATTTTTATATCAGGGATAGGAGCAGTATCCCTACAGGTTTGAAGTACTGAAGGAGCATCCCATGAGCCATATTTTCCAAGTTACAAACTAGGTCACTCTATGTGTTTGTTTATCACACATTGCATTCTTATGCACATAGAAACCAACACATAAGGAAGAACTAAATAAGTTTGATGCCTTATTTGGAGTATTAGCTATGTAGGCAACGCCCATTGACAGAGGGGTCCTTGGAACAACTTGACACTGTGTGCCCACTAACTCATTTTTTTCATAGTCACTCCAAGGGTAAGGAAGCTAGGGTTTGATCATTTGAAAAAGAGCAATAGCTTGTACGTGTGATTTGTACACATCAAAAGAGAGGTGACAGAAAACCCAAAAAGCTCTTGGTGGTCGTATCTAGATCCAGTGACTATTTTGTACAAGACCCCTGCGTCCAACTCAAACACCAATGTCAATGCAACCATCTATATCTAATACAAGTGTCTAAGGCCACAAAGTGTAAAATTCCAAAATTTGACGATTGTTCTAGAATCCTAACCCAGTCCACTTCTGGCCTATTTTAGCCCAGATTTGCATATGCACAATGAACCAGCTAAGTGTTGTTAGGGTGTGGAGCTAAAAGCTTCACCTAAGGCAAACAGGGAGGTTTTCGGAGCATGACAGTCGCCGGCGTCGGCAGGCTAAAATCGACGTTGGTCAGGGGACAGTGCAAGGGAAACCGGCATCGACAGGAGATCGGCCGACGTCGGTCACCTCCAGTCAGGGAGGGACCGATGTCGGTCGCCTGTGGTGGTCAGAACTGCTGTTGACGAACAGTCAGTTAAGTGAACGTGGAGTTTGCATGATGAAGACCAGTTCGAGTCTTTGAGCCGCTTGTCTAAATTAGTGTATGCATGAGATCTATATAATAGACTCATGGGCTGTATTGTTAAGTGTAGAACTATGTTGAACTTGTAGAATCCAAGTGTGGAGCTTGGAGAGTTCTTCCCATGGTGGAATCAAGTAGGATTCCCCATGTATGTAAGATCAGGTTTGATATGCAGGGTGTTGCAGGATCGTGGTGGAGATCTACATGTGATAAGTAAGATCAGGTTGGTCTGTAGGGATGTGTGTATGCGAGGGTCAAAATAGGATCGGCGGGGGAGCAAGATCAAGGTGACAGCAATACATCAGGAGCAGGATCATGGTGAGATCTACTTGGAGTACCGGTTCGTACTCGGTTGTACTGGACGTACAATGAGGTGAACAACAGCTTGTGTTAGTTGTTAGTTGTGACCTATGAGAGAAGATTACTCAGGGGGGAAGATTACTTGGAGCCCTTGAGGAGGAAGCCTCACAGAGGTGGAAGAAGAGTGTGATCTCTTTATTGTAATTTTCTTTGTAATGAGTTGAATACAATTGTGTGTTGCCTCTCATATTCTGTGTGTTTTCTCATTGATAGTTATTTGTTCTTCTGGTTATTTCTGCATGTTTAAGTTGCTTATACAAAGGTAATCATGTGTGCTCTTAACTCTGACAAGTTGTGTCAGAGCTTTGGGAAACTTAGGTCCTATCAAATGGTATCAGAGCGAGGTTGGATGTTCTCAAAGCGAGTTTGACTAACAGATGGCCAAATCTGGTTAGTGGTTTGTTAATTACAGGTTACTCACAGGGGTTTCTGATTGAGTGGGAGTATAGCAATGACAGAAGAAGGTAAGCTGAGAATGAAGAAATTCAGGCACAGAATTAACACCACAAGGAGTGTGGTGGGTTGTCTTCAAGTGGGAGCTTGAAGAGGAATACAAGTCAGGATGCAGATTAGACAGAGTACTGGTATGGGTACAAGTGCAGCTGTTTATCTCCAAGTGGGAGATTGTTAGGGTGTGGAGCTAAAAGCTTCACCTAAAGCAAACAGGGAGGTTTTCAGAGCATGACAGTCGCCGGCGTCGGCAGGCTAAAACCGACGTCGGTCAGGGGACAGTGCAAGGGAAACCGGCATTGACAGGAGATCGGCCGGCGTCGGTCACCTCCAGTCAGGCAGGGACCGACGTCGGTCCCCTGTGGCAGTCAGAACTGCTGTGGACGAACAGTCAGTTAAGTGAACGCGGAGTTTGCATGATGAAGACCAGTTCGAGTCTTTGAGCCGCTTGTCTAAATTAGTGTATGCATGAGATCTATATAATAGACTCATGCGCTGTATTGTTAAGTGTAGAACTATGTTGAACTTGTAGAATCCAAGTGTGGAGCTTAGAGAGTTCTTCCCATGGTGGAATCAAGTAGGATTCCCCATGTATGTAAGATCAGGTTTGATATGCAGGGTGTTGCAGGATCATGGTGGAGATCTACATGTGATAAGTAAGATCAGGTTGGTCTGCAGGGATGTGTGTATGCGAGGGTCAGAATAGGATCGGTGGGGGAGCAAGATCAAGGTGACAACAATACATCAGGAGCAGGATCATGGTGAGATCTACTTGAAGTACCGGTTCGTACTCGGTTGTACTGGACGTACAATGAGGTGAACAACAACTTGTGTTAGTTGTTAGTTGTGACCTATGAGAGAAGATTACTCAGGGGGGAAGATTACTTGGAGCCCTTGAGGAGGAAGCCTCACAGAGGTGGAAGAAGAGTGTGATCTCTTTATTGTAATTTCCTTTGTAATGAGTTGAATACAATTGTGTGTTGCCTCTCATATTCTGTGTGTTTTCTCATTGATAGTTATTTGTTCTTTTGGTTATTTCCGCATGTTTAAGTTGCTTATACAAAGGTAATCATGTGTGCTCTTAAATCTGACAAGTTGTGTCAGAGCTTTGGGGAACTTAGGTCCTATCAAGTGCTCTTGTTTTCAATTTATTGTAATAACAATCAATAGCCATATTTTTTAGTTTTGACATATCTCAATATTATAAATTTAGAATATTGTTTATTTGAGTTTGCAAATTGATTGGTCTCCTACAGATTTGTTTATCACCTTTGTGCTTAATCATTTCTATATTCTTAACTCTATTTACCCATGTACCATCAATTTAGGGTTAAACACCACTATCTTGGACCTCACTGTACATATAACCCAGATTGTATAAATTTTCATAAGGGAAGTCAAAATGTAGATCATATGTATTTCTAAGTGGATTTTTGTCCACTTTGTTTTTGGTGGGTCCAGGTAAAAGTTAGGGACAAAAACTGATGTTGAAAGTCATGTAATCTCACTAGCCACAATCATGAAAGACTAGATTTTTTGCCATTTGGATTGCAAAAGTGTAGATTTTTTGCCATTTGGATTGCAAAAGTGTTGTCAACTATGAGAGGCGTTATACCCTTTTATTCCTGTAAATCTGAAAAAAAAACTTTTGGAGCTACAAGATCTCTCTAGTTGCCTTTGAAGCAACCATATACTCTACTTTTGTTGAATAAATTGTTGGCATTGATTGCTTTTTGGATTTCCAATTGACAACTGTTGTTTCCAAATTCATCAAAAAACCCGTAGTAGACTTCCTATCTTCATGATCACCAACATAGTTGGAATGTGAATATCCAATCAGTTTGAAGTCTCCTACTCTAAAGTATTTGGGCCCAAAATTCTATGTTCTTTCGAGGTAAGAAAGAACACCAATAGCAAAGAATATATCTGGTCTAGTTGTGGTCACATAAATTAGACTCCCAATGAGTTATTTGTATTTAGTGGCATCGACCAAATCTGTTGTATTTTCAGATGTCAATTTGAGATTTTGTTGCATGGACATGCTGAGAGGCTTACAATCTTCCATTCTAAACTTACTTAGAATGTCACCAATGTATTTTTGTTGAGTGATGAAAAAATACTTTGGTTTTTGAATTTCTTAAATACCCAAATAGTAAAGAAGATAAACCAAATTAGTTATTTCAAAGCTTTTCATCAACTCTGATTTGAACTTTGTAGTGTACCGTTCATTGTTCTGTGTGATGATCAAATCATCAACATACACCACCACAAATACGACTATTTTGATGAAAAGAGTTGCATCTTCAAACTCAAAACATTTGAAGTTCATGTTCATGAGGTGCTCAACTAGTTTGTCGTACCATGCTCGAGGGGCTTGTTTCAAACCATAAAATGATTTTTCAAGTTTGCACACCTTGTGCTCTTGGCCATTTACTATAAAACCTTCGGGTTGTGACATGTATATTGTTTTTTTGAGGCCACCATTTAGAAATGTAGTTTTGACGTCCATTTGGTGAAATTTCCATTAGTTGTGAGCTTGTTTGAAAGATATTAGTTCTGAATCAAATGCAACATTGAGTTCCACTTCTAGAGAATCATTCAAGTTGAGATTTTCAATCTTATCTTGAATTTACTAAAGGAACATGTCTGATTGTGATGTGGATTGCACTTCTAATGCATGTTTTCCCAACTTCATTAGGTTGCAAATCTTTCAATGTTTGAGTGGCCCACTTAGGCATCTATTTCTATGTTTTACGTGCTTCAAGTTCATCCTTTGAAGTTCATCCACTTTCTATCCTCTATTCTTGTGGCCCCTGTTCATTTTTTGATGAAGTTTCACTCTCTCCTTCAGGAAGAGTTTCAATCTCATGTATAGGAGACAATAAAGAATCAATTGATTCCTAGTTATATGTCCCCCACACACTATTTGGAACATTCAAATCACTCTCCTTGTAGACATCAAACTTTCCATATTTCTTAAGTCGACTCTATTGTTGATCAATACTTGCTTTGTCCTTTGTGGCTTCACAAAAGACAACTTCTCTTGTGACAAGAAACTTCTCTTTCTCATCATATAGCTTATATGCCATAGAGGATTCAAAATGCCCAAATGGATGCATTTGTGAATGCTATGGTCTAACTTATTCCTCCTCTTTTGAAATCAATGCATAGTGTTGACCATTTTTGGTCCAACATGCCAAAATCAGTCCCCTTCTTTCCCTACTGTCCTGAGCCAGTTCATTTTTTGATTTTGCACAAGTTTGGAATTTCTATGGACTCTGCAGGCCCATTTCTACGGACTCTGCAAGCCCATTTCTACGGACTCTGCAGAGAATTCCTACGGACTCCACAGGCATTTCTACGGACTCTGCAGGCATGTTTTCTACGGACTCTGCAAAGAATAAATGGGTTCCCAACACTTAGGCGCAAAATGGACAAGTGCTTGGTTCAATAGTCTGGTTCAGTCATTTTGGTTCAAGTGTTTGGTTCATTGCTTTGGTGCAACGGCAAAGCTCATCGTCAAAGTTCAACAGTTTGGTTCAAAGGAACGGTTCAATAGTCTCCCGAAGGACAAGTGCCCCTGCGGAGGGCACTTGGTCGGCGACAGTACCAAAGCAGATTTCTCGAAGGGCACCTTTCGAAGGCAGTTGAAGGAAAAGACAAGGACATAATTCCTTCGAGAAATCTGCTTCGGTACTGTCATCGAAGAAATTCAGAAGGACTATGAACGAAAAAACCCCGCGAAAAAGGACTTAAGACAAAGGCAAAGCATAAATGGATTTCTTTCGGACTTTTTGTCTGAAGGAATTCCTTCAGACAAAATGTCCGAAGAAATTCGGGGAAAAGTCCGCAGGAAGAAAACTTGAAGGAATGCCGAAGGGTAAAGAAAAGAAACGGGCAAGACAATTCTTGCAGACATTTTGTCCGCGGGAATATAGCCTAAGAGAAAACGCTACCGAAGGACCCCGAAGGGCAAGTGCCCTTGAGGGGGACTCTCAGCTGTCGAAAGAAGGGCACTTCTCTAAAGCCGAAGGGACACCTCCCCTTTGGGAGGGTCCGAAGCAAAAGTCCGAAAGTAAGGGAGCGACAAAAGGCCGAATCAAGAGAAAAGACCGAAGGAATTGCCAAGGACGGTGACGTCTCCGAAGCCATCAATTTCAGGAGAATAGACTAGCCGTTGATTTTCAAACGGTGACGAGCCCGCGAACGTCAATTTTACAGCAGAGAAATAGCCATTTGATCTTTGAATTCTTGAGCGCCAACCAGAAAAGAGCCCAAAGAACAAAGAGACAAAGAAACAGAAGCCAGCAAAAGACAAAACCAAGAAGACGACGCTGGAAAAAGACAAGTTGAGAATGAACTCAGCGACCTGCTAATAGAAGAGCCCAAGGAGCCAGCAAGGCCGAGAAGATAGCCCCCGATGGCCAAAGGAGCCAGAAGAGACAAGGCAAGGAAAATACAAAAGAGCCAAGTACAGAAACAGACAAAACAATCCAATTGGCGAAGGAAGGCGTCAACTCAAGGAGTTATTTTAGCAGTTGGAACAGTGCTTGCCAAGTGGTCATCAAGGGACGCAAACAGTGAACGGAGCGACCTATTTTTTTCCATTTTGCATTTATGAGCAAACCGTGTGGGTGACTTCAAGGAGCAGTCTTGTTTATAGAGAAATGGCATGGCCTATGTTTTTAAACACTTGAAGTCAGAATTGGAACCGACACAGCGTTTATATTTCAGCAGCTTCCTCTTCCCAACGCCCTCGGGACGCACATGGGCCACTTGTCAAAGGGCACCAAAAGTCTTTTTCAAAAGAGGTGCCTTTTGTTCTCTCTTATATATATATTGTAACTTCTCATTTTAAAGATCTAACTTTCACATTGTAAGGCGAAGCCCTGGCAATTTTCACCTGGAATCAATAAGAAACACATTTTTACCTTTATTCTGGTTAGATATCTCTGAGTGTGTTTGAGTGTTAGTCTTGTGTCCAATCATTGCTTCTTAATGCTTTCACAGGGTTGACACCAACGCATCTGGTATCTACAAGGTGCCATTCTTGCAGGTGACAAAAAGCGCTGTACTTGAAGCGCAGAGGCAGAAAAAGGTTACTAGACAGTGTGCTTTTCTTACAGCGCCTATGGTAAGTCCCATTTTCTATGTGTTCCATTAAAGCCTCCATGTTAAGCTTCCTGCAGTCTGGTCCTTTTACCAGTTAAAGTGTATGTATGTGTTCTTATGGTTCAAAGTGTGAGTGAGTAGGTCAAAATTATTTGGTGCATCACCCTCTTAGATTAGGTTTTGTTTTCCTATAATCCTTCTCCCTTTTCACCCTCCCATTATTTATATATATATATATGTGTGTGTGTGTGTGTGTGTTAGCATTTACTGGAATAATTCAGATGCATCAAAGGGAGCTAGCCCTTATCTAGAGACTCTCCCCCCAGTTTTGCCTTGCCCACAGGCAAGAGGGGAGTTTCCATTGTTGCGTGTGGAAGGCAAGAGCTCAGCCTCCTGTCCAGGGTGCAATCCACTGCGTCAACAGTTTTTGGCACGCCCAGTGGGACTCAATTTTTACACTTAGTAAAGTTTCAGGGTTGATGCTGGTCCTAATACAACAAAACCAACCATTTTTCAGCATCTGGTGACTCCATTGGTAGAATTTCAATTTCTAATCAAAGACCAGTCTGACTTCCTATGCCTAAAATCACCACACGGTCTGCTTTTAAGGGTGTCCCTTTCGAATTCATTGAATTGCCTTTGAACTCAACAAAGCGACTGAGGTTTAAGAGGACCCATCCGTATTCAACAAACTACTTTCCCAAACCTGCTATAAATAACACCTACGCAAGAAGGCCACAATTACAAGCTGTCATAGCTATGGCATTATCCTTTGTGACTTTTCGTGATCAGAGTCCTTTGAATCTCTAGCATTATGACCCAATTCTAGGAGCAGTCCTCAAAAGTGTGCCTCCCTTTGATGGAGAGGGGCCCATTACAGTTATTGAACACAAGAGATATTGCTAACCTCTGCAATATTCCAAATGTCACTGAGGAGAATATTGCAATTAGATTGTTGGCATTGTCTCTCAAGAGCAAAGCTTTGGACTGGTATGAGACTTTAACCGTAAATTCAGTCGGTTCTTGGAATGAATTGGGCACTCTCTTGATGAACCGTTTTGGGGAGAAGAGCGACCACCTCTCACTTGCCGAGCAGCTGACTACAATGAAAAGAGCTCCACACGAATACATGCAGGATTTCAACACTCATTTTTAGAAGACATGGGATAGAATCCCCATTCTGGTAAAGCTGACTCCTAGCTATGCTTTCATGTATTATTTAAGAGCATTGAACAGCGATATCGCTGTTATGATACAGTCCATGGGAGGACATGTGCTGCCCGCCGCCTATGACATAGCTATAACGGCTGAGAATTGCCTAGTACACGCTGGGAAAATAGCTCCTAGACCTCATATGCCACTTTTCCTTGAAATGTTGCCTCCAATTCAGACTGTTGCTCCCACCTTAGCTCTTCTATCTAGCACAGAAAAGACAGCTGCTACTTCATCAAATGAACTCCATGAAGTCAAAAGTCTATTGCAAAATGTGACAAATGAACTAGTGGCTATTAAAAGGCATCAAGCTCAAAACAATCGACCAAATCAAGGATATCAGTAGTATGGTCAAACAAATAGAACCCCTTTCCAAAATTACAATCAAGGGCAGGGTCAATTTGCACAGACCAGACCTTTTGAAGGCTACAATCTAGGCGCCCCTTCATCATCCAAGGCTATGGTGCCCGCTCAAAACAATCTGGTGCAAGAACAACCAAGTTGCTTAACCATGGGATATGGTCAGGAGCAAGCTATTTATACAAATGAAATGACGGGTCACTACCCAAATGTACAAGACAATCAGGCAGTCGTCCAATTCCAAGGTTTTGAGGCTTCAATGCAACCCGACATGAACAGTAGTCAGACTCAGCCTGATTCTACTCTCATGAATCACTTGAAAGGTGAGTTCTATTCAGTGAATTACATGGGTACTGCGGACAATCAGGGCGACTGTGTCGCAGCCAATACAAGGTCCAAAAGGAGAGCAATGGAAGAAACTCAAGGTGCTGCCCAAACATTAGCAATACCTTCTTCATCACATGTAAATCAAAAGGTCCCAAGCTTCAGATTGCCGATTGTACCTTCAGGTCCTCGGCTTGCGCCTCAGGCTGTAAATAATCCCAAAGAATATTTGAAGGAAGGCAACCCTCGAGTCAATGTAGTAGATCAAATGAAGAAACTACACATGAACATCTCTTTGTAGGATTCGTTGTTAATACCAGGGCAAAAGGACATGCTGCAAAAGGAATTGCATAAGCTGAATGAACAAGTTGTCCCAGCAAGGGCCGATAATGTCTTGATAATGAATGGACAGCCTTCCACCTCAGGGCAGGTCAGGAAAGAAGAAAAGGTTCCCCCTTTTTATTTTTCCTTGGTCATAGGAGATTTCTTGGTGTACAATTGCATCATTGACAGTACAACAAGCACCTCAGTAATGCCCAAATGCATAGCCAACAAGCTGGGGTTGAAATACGAAGAAATGACTAAGAGAGTCTTGCAACTGGATGGAACACCAGCGAAGACAGTTGGGGTAGTGAAAGGTTTGAGCTTGACGCTACACGCTTGCCCGACCTTTTCAATTCCTCATGATGTGGTAGTGGCGAATGTCCCTCCTTACTTTGCCATCTGCTTATCCAGGGATTTTATATCCAAGATAGCCGGCTACTTAGCAGCAAATTGGTCTTATCTGGTTTTTAGAACCAAGTATGAGACTAAAGTTAAGATTGAATCCGAGCCACTCCATAGAGATCATCTGGAACCATACTCGCTCAAGGCAACAAATGTCAGCTATGCCATTATTGACCAGGAAGAGTTCCAAGTAGACCAATCTCCATCCTCTGCCCTTGACGGAGTTGCAAACCTGCTCTTAGATGAATGGGGAAGTGACAACTTCGAGCATGATCCTTACAAATTCATAGAGGAGGCAGGCCTTGGAATTTATTGCATGCATGAAGAGGGTACTTTTGTACCAAATTTGATGAAAGTGAGCCAAAAAAACTCAGGTCTATGACAGTTGTTCTTTGATGGTTCAAGAAGTAAGTTGGGAGCTGGTGGTGGAGCGGTGCTAGTTTCTTCTTCAAAGGAAAAATACTTTTCGGCTTTCCGGTTCCAATTTTTCTGCACATGCAATGTTGCAGAGTATGAATCCCTCATCCACGGTTTGGAGTGGGCGAAGAAAAGAGGAATCAAAGAGCTACAAGTTTTTGGTGACAGTGAGCTCATTGTCAATTAGGTAAGAGGCCAAAATTTAACAAAGAATTTTTTACTAAAGTCCTACAAACATAGGGTATGGGACTTAGTGGAAAATTTCTTCGCTTTCAATATTACCTCCATTCCTAGAGAGCAGAACAAGCAAGCAAATAGGCTGGCAACAGTTGGTGCCCAGTTTGATGTCCTTAGGGAAATAGACCGAGACCACGGTTCATGCCACTTGAAAGTAGTAATCCAGCCCTCTGTACCTGACAATGTCACTAACTGGCAAGTCTTTGATAGTGACTAGCAAATAGCACTCTTCTTGCAAGAAGCTGAATTTGCTACAAAAAACCAGGTTAAGCTACAGCAGCAATATGGCAGCCAAATTGTTCAGCTGAAGAACAATAAGCTCCCCAAAGGTTTGGTCACACTAGAGAGTATCTTCAATGGAGATGACCAATTGAAAAGCAACAAGGCATGCATTGCAACGAAGGAGGAGCACCATGAGAATGTTGAAATATTCGAGGATAAGCTGCTTGCACTTGGGAAAGTGTGCACAGACCGTGAAACGCAGGCCTTCATCTTGTTGTGCCAAGAAATTGCTGATGTCTTCGCTTGGGAGTATAGTGATTTCAGGGGTTTTGACCCAAGTCTAGCCCAACATACCATCGAGCTGGAAGAAGGCGCCAGGCCAATCAAACAGAAGCAGAGCCCTGTCAACCCAGTGATTGAGCCTCTCATGCGGAAGGAACTCACCAAGTTGATTGAGTCCAGGATAATATTTCCAATCAAACACTCTTTATGGCTGGCCAATCTTGTTCCTGTCCGTAAAAAGAATGGGGAGATCAGACTGTGCGTTGATTTCAGAGACTTCAACAGAGTCTCTTTGAAAGACCATTATCCTCTCCCAATCATGGAGCAGATCCTTCAAATGGTGATAGGCAGCGAGCATTTCTCCCTCCTGGATGGGTATCCAGGATATAATCAGATTTTGGTGCAAGACTGTGACCAACATAAGACAGCCTTCACTACCAAATGGGGGACGTTTGCTTACAGGAAAATGCCATTCGGACTGTCTAATGCTGGTGCCACCTTCCAACGAGCCATGAACATGGCCTTTCGAGCCCTGATAAATAATAGTGTGCTGGTATATCTTGATGATGTGACAATTTTCTCCAAGGAAGCGAGCCAACACATGAAACACCTCAGACAAATCTTTGAGAGGTGTAGCGAGTTCGGTATCTCTCTCAACCCTAGGAAATGCATGTTCGCTTCAAGAGGGGAAACTCCTTGGCCACATTGTTTCCAAGGAAGTGTTGACCATTTTTGGTCCAACAAGACAAAAATCGGTCCCCTTCTTTCCCTACTGTTCTGAGCCAGTACATTTTGATTTTGCACGAGTCTTGCAAATTTCTACAGACTCTGCAGGTTTTCTACGGACCTGCAGGTTTTCTATGGACTCTGCATGTCCATTTCTACGGACTCTGCAGGTCCATTTCTACGGACTCTGCAGGCAGTTCCTTCGGCAGATGAAGAACCAGTTCAAAGAGTGCAAGGTTTTACAAAGCTTCTTCAGACTCTTGTCTGAATAAATTTATAAGGAAAGAGAGCTAAAATGGTTCAAAGACACTTTTCCTTAAGGTTGGAAAAATGGTTCAACGACATAGTCTTTCCAAGAGTTAGTATCTTTGAACCGTTGAACCATTGAACCGGTTCAACACTTTGGTTCATCACTTTGGTTCAACGGCAAAGCTCAATCGGCAAAGTTCATCGCTTTGGATCAATCAAATGGTTCAACGGCTGAGGTTCAATCAAATGGTTCATTGGCTTGGTTCAAACACTTGGTTCACTCAGTCAGTTCAACGACTTGGTTCAGTCGGCTTGGTTCAAAGCTTGGTCCAAAGTGTTAGTTCAACGTTCAGTTCAACAGTTGGTTCGAAGGAGCGGTTCAATCAAAAAGTTCAAGAGAGTCTCCCGAAGGACAAGTGCCCTTGCAGAGGGCAGGGAACATTTGCAAAAAGGCCACAGAGAAAGCTGCAAAGGTAATTTCTTTCAGAATTTTGTTTAAGGCATAAGGAGGTACCCTTTGGAAGGGTCGTTTCCAATTTTTCCGAAGGGCACTTTTCAAAGGCAGTTGAAAGGCAAAGGCATAATTCCTTCGGACTTTTTGTCCGAAGGAATTTCTTCGGACAAAAGGTCCGAAGGAATTCGGAAAGGCTGCAAACAAAAAAATCCCGCAAAAGACTAAGGCATAGAATGAATTCTTTTGGACAAAAAGTCCGAAGAAATTCGTGGAAAGTGGTCGGGAAGAAAAGCCGAAGGAATTTCAAAGTGACAAGGCAATTCTTGCGGACTTTTTGTCCGTGGGAAAAAAGTCTGCAGGAAAAGGCTCCAAAGGATTTCAAGACAAAAGGCCGCCGAAGGACCCCAAAGGGCAAGTGCCCTTGCGGGGGACTCTCGACTGCCAAAATAAAGGGACTTCTCCATAAGCCGAAGGGTCACCTCCCCTTTGGGAGGATGCAAAACAAGAAGTCCGAAGAAATTCGACAGAAAAGGCTGAATCAAGAGCAAGCCAAAGAAATTCCAAGGGGTGACGGGCCCGATGACGTCAAAATCAAGCACGGCGAACTAGCTGTTGGTTTTCAAATAGTGACGGGCCTGCGAACGTCATTTTTACACCAGGAAAACCCAGAGCGCGGAAGGCGCCAAGTGGCAATCGCGGGAGGCTTTGACATGTTTGCTCTAAAAGAAGTGGAACGTGCACGTGTCCCTTGCAAAGCTCGGCAGAAGTTGACAAGTGTCAACGTCCACGGTCTCTCCCTTTTGTCCCGCGAGCACTGTGGTGGGCCCCAGACGAATTGCTAAAAGGAAGCGGAAGCTGCCAAATGTCATCATCCGTGATGAATCCGAATAAGTCCCAAATGTTTCTGTTTTGTTGCTAAGAGAGCGGAAGCCGCCACGTGTCCTCTTCCGCAGGACCTTCAAAGGGTGCCTAAAGCTTCTATGAGTCAAGTGGAAGTTGCCACGTGTCCTGCCCATTTCACAGCGAAATGCGACACGTGTCACTTATTCGAAATCGGCGAAAAGTGGCCAAGGCAAGCAAGAAGAGCCCAAGGAATGCAGCGACCCGCCAAAAGATAGCCCCGAGGGCCGAAAAAGCCAGAAAGAGACAGAAACCAGGAAGAAGACAAAGTGCAAAAATGGACAAGCGGTACAGGTGGCAAAGAGGAGGCGAGTTATTTCCAAGTGGTCATCAAATGACGCAAACAGTAAGCAATGCAGCCTGTTTTCTCCATTTTGCATTTATAAGGGGACAAACCACGTGAATATCTAGAAAGAGCAATCTGTTTGCAGGAAAAGAGACGCGATCCATGCTTCTTCATTAATGTTGGAATGCCAAAGTCAAAGCAGGGGCCGACAATCAAACGGCTTCCTCTTCCCGATGCTCACAAACGCACATGGGCCAGCTTGTCAAGAGCGCCACAGTCTTTTCCAAAGCGGCGCCTTTACTTCTCCTCTTTCTATATATTGTAAAACTTCTCATTTTGAGAGGATCCATTCTCTTAGCCCGTAAGGCAAAGCTCTGCCCAAAAATCTCTCGAGCTTGTAAGGCAGAACTTTGCCGGATTTTACCTTGAATCAGGACTTGGCATTTTTACCTCCATTTGGACTTGCACTCAAGCACATGTCTATGTTTTCTTTTTGTGTTAAGTCATTTCCTTTTATGCTTCTCACATATCGATTCTAGCATGTCTGGTGCATTGTCAAGTTTCTTCTTCTGCAGGTCTGCCAAAAGTGTCTACAGCAGGGATATAGGCGCATGTGAATAGGCTGCCAAAGTATATCTCAGAACACCTTTGACAGTTCTTCCTCCCTATATCTCTACGGACCCCTGACTCACTGATACAGAAGAGTCTCCCACATCAGATGAAGTGTATGGGAGCTTCTTCTTGGTGAAAAGTGTGTTCGGGCTAGGTGGGTCAACCTTTTTTGGTGTATCACCTTTTTATTTTAGGTTTAGGTTCTATTTCAGCGTTTTTCTCCCTTTTCATCCCCCCCTTTTCATTTATATTTTAGCAGTAGGAATCTGGGACCTAAAAGATACATCAAAGGGAGCTAGCCCTTATCTAGAGACTCTCCCCCCAAGCTTCGCCGGTCCCACAGGCGAGAGGGAAGTTTCCATTTTGACGTGTGGAAGGCAGGAGCTTGGCCTCCTACCAGGGTGCAATCCACTGCGTCAACAGTTTTTGGCACGCCCAGTGGGACCAACTAGGACAAGTTGTGTCCAAAGTGTTGAAGAATTTTTGGTGTGTTCTTCAACCAACCAGCCTTTGGAGGCTTTTGCATCAACACCAATGGCGACTCCGAGTTGAATCAGCTAGTTAAGCAGCCCTGGTGCCATCAAGAAATCACATTTTTTGTATATATAATCCCTTCGCCCAGCATCATGGGCCTTGTGTTCCTTCATATTACCATGATCAAACTCACGTTTTTCATGCAATCCCCTCAAGTAGCTTTCCTAGTCTTCCTCAACTCCCTCTGGTCACTGATCCTGATGGCAAGCTCCCGACCTGGAAGGAAATAGTGGAATCATGGGGCAAGAAAGAGGAGAAGAAAGGTTTTGCTCAAAACCTTGAAGAAGATGAGGCTGCTCATGCTCCTGATGATGATTGTGATCTCCAAGAAGGCTCTTTCAAGAAGATATAGCTAGGAGAATTGCAGAGTTGGAATCCAGAGAGAGATTTCTCAGCCCATGTGTGATGGACGGTTCAGACCCAACGGCACATTCCATGTCTGAACACACCCCATCTACACAACCCCAAGAGAGCTATTAGGCCACACCTGATATAGATGAAGTGCTGGCCAAATGGAAAGAGGAGAATCATTTGATTCTAGCTCAAGGACTACCTCCTCTTCCTGATTAGCTGGAATCCACTTCACCCCTTCTCAAGGAGGAACCTGTTTTGAAGGAGGCGAGTGAAGAAGAAAAGATCCAATTTGCAGCTCTCCAAGAGGCTATCACGAGCGATAATGAAGAAGAAATCATCATTGATGCTCCTTGTGAAGACATCATCAGCAGTGGAGAAGACTCAGGTCACGCATACATGCGGATGTTCCAACAATATGAGGAGGAATGTAAGCATGGTGAGCTCTCTCCCCCTTTGTTTGATGAACTTCCGTGTTGCTTCGATGAGGAAGATGATTACGCCATGGACCTAAGAAGGAGGAGGATCAGGAGGATGCCTTTGAACATCGAGAGACCCTGATCCTTGAATAGGAAAAGGAGAGGCCTGTCTCTCTTGCGGAAAACCTTGAAGAAGAGAGTTTTGAACAAAGAGGTGATGTTCTGTGGGATGAGCAATCAGTTTGTGATTCCATTTTAGACATCACAATAGTCACCCTTCTTCAAGAAGGCCATGAGGGAGTAGAGTATGAGTTTGACAGGGTCTTCAACGAAGCAGAAGGAAACAAGTCAAACCATGATGCACAGCAAAGGGACCATGCACATCAAAGGGCCTATGGTGATGAGCCAACAGCCACAAATTTCTTGGTGAAATGCACCAGCATGAAGGACCAGCATTCAACAAGCTTCCAGGAACAAAAGGAATACATGTATGTTGGAAGCATGTTTGAATCTGATCCACTCGGATGCAGGCCAATCAAGGTGACAGGGAAGAGGAGCAGGTCACCAAATCTCCTTTTCATTCAGCCACTTGTCGGGCACCATAAGTCTTCTTGTCTTGTGTGTGTTTTCCTTTGTGTGTGGGGTAAAAGGCTTCATGATTGATTCTAGGATCCCTCCAGGCGGTTGCTAACTCTTTCAAAGATGCATTCTGACTCCGTGCCCAATGGACTTCAAGGCAACTGGTCTCTAAGCATACTAGGCATGCTTCCCCTGGGAGTCGCCAATTTGTTGACCATTTTTGGTCCAACAGGCCAAAAATCGGTCCCCTTCTTTCCCTGCTGTTCTGAGCCAGTACATTTTGATTTTGCACGGGTCTTGCAAATTTCTACGGACTCTGCAGGTTTTCTACGGACTCTGCAGATTTTCTATGGACTCTGCAGGTCCATTTCTACGGACTTTGCAGGTCCATTTCTACGGACTTTGCAGGCAGTTCCTTCGGCAGATGAAGAACCAGTTCAAAGAGTGCAAGGTTTTACAAAGCTTCTTCGGACCGTTGTTCGAAGAAATTTATAAGGAAAGAGAGCTAAAATGGTTCAAAGACACTTTTCCTTAAGGTTGGAAAAATGGTTCAACGACATAATCTTTCCAAGAGTTAGCATCTTTGAACCGTTGAACCATCGAACCGGTTCAATGCTTTGGTTCATCGCTTTGGTTCAACGGCAAAGTTCAATCGGCAAAGTTCATCGCTTTGGATCAATCAAATGGTTCAATGGCTGAGGTTCAATCAAATGGTTCATCAGCTTGGTTCAAAGGCTTGGTTCAATCCAGATGGTTCAAACACTTGGTTCACTCATTCGGTTCAACGACTTGCTTCAGTCGGTTTGGTTCAAAGCTTGGTCCAAAGTGTTGGTTCAACATTCGGTTCAACGGTTGGTTCAAAGGAGCGGTTCAATCAAAAAGTTCAAGAGAGTCTCCCGAAGGACAAGTGCCCTTGCAGAGCGCAGGGAACATTTGCAAAGAGGCCACAGAGAAAGCTGCAAAGGTAAGTTCTTTCGGAATTTTGTTTAAGGCATAAGGAGGTACCCTTCGGAAGGGTCGTTTCCAATTTTTTCGAAGGGCACTTTTCAAGGGCAGTCGAAAGGCAAAGGCATAATTCCTTCGGAATTTTTGTCCGAAGGAATTCCTTCGGACAAAAGGTCCGAAGGAATTCGGAAAGGCTGCAAACAAAAAAATCCCACAAAAGACTAAGGCATAGAACGAATTCTTTCGGACTTTTTGTCTGAAGGAATTCCTTTGGACAAAAAGTCCGAAGAAATTCAGGGAAAGTGGGGGGAAGAAAACCCGAAGGAATTTCAAAGTGACAAGGCAATTATTGCGGACTTTTTATCCACAGGAAAAAAGTCCGTAGGAAAAGGCTCTGAAGGATTTCAAGACAAAAGGCCGCCGAAGGACCCCGAAGGGCAAGTGCCCTTGCGGGGGACTCTCGGCTGCCAAAATAAAGGGACTTCTCCATAAGCCGAAGGGTCACCTCCCCTTTGGGAGGATGCAAAACAAGAAGTCCGAAGAAATTCGACAGAAAAGGCCGAAGAAATTCCAAGGGGTGACGGGCCCGAGGACGTCGAAATCAAGCACTGCGAACTAGCTGTTGGTTTTCAAACAGTGACGGGCCCGCGAACGTCATTTTTACACCAGAGAAAGCCAGAGCGCGGAAGGCGCCAAGTGGCAACCGCGGGAGGCTTTGACATGTTTTCTCTAAAAGAAGTGGAACGTGCCACATGTCCCCTGCAAAGCTCGGCGGAAGCCGACAAGTGTCAACGTCCGCGATCTCTCCCTTTTGTCCCGCGAGAACTATGGTGGGCCTCGAATGAATTGCTAAAAGGAAGCGGACGCTGCCAAATGTCATCATCCGTGATGAATCCGAATGAGTTTCGAATGTTTTTGTTTTGTTGCTAAGAGAGCGGAAGCTGCCACGTGTCTTCTTCCGCAAGAACTTCAAAGGGTGCCTAAAGCTTCTATGAGTCAAGCAGAAGCTACCACGTGAACTGCCTGTTTCACAGCGAAACGCGACACGTGTCACTTATTCAAAATCGGCGGAAAGTGGCCAAGGCAAGCAGGAAGAGCCCAAGGAACGTAGCGACCCGCCAAAAGATAGCCCAGAGGGCCAAAAAAGCTAGAAAGAGATAGAAACCAGGAAGAAGACAAAATGTAGAAACGGACAAACAGTCCAGGTGGCAAAGAGGAGGCGAGTTATTGCCAAGTGGTCATCAAATGGCACAAATAGTAAGCGACGTGGCCTATTTTATCCATTTTGCATTTATAAGGGGACAAACCGCGTGAATATCTAGAAAGTGCAGTCTGTTTGCAGGAAAAGAGATGCGATCCATGCTTCCTCATTAATGTTGGAATGCCAAAGTCAAAGCAGGGGCCGACAATCAAACGGTTTCCTCTTCTCGATGCTCACAAACGCACATGGGCCAGCTTGTCAAGAGCGCCAAAGTCTTTTCCAAAGCGGCGCCTTTACTTCTCCTTTTTCTATATATTGTAAAACTTCTCATTTTGAGAGGATCCATTCTCTTAGCCCGTAAGGCAAAGCTCTGCCCAAAAATCTCTCGGGCTTGTAAGGCAGAACTCTGCCAGATTTTACCTTGAATCAAGACTTGGCATTTTCACCTCCATCTGGACTTGCACTCAAGCACGTCTATGTTTTCTTTTTGTGTTAAGTCATTTCTTTTTATGCTTCTCACAGATCAATTCCAGCATGTTTGGTGCATTGTGAAGTTTCTTCTTCTGCAGGTCTGCCAGAAGTGTCTACAGCAGGAATATAGGTGCATGTGAATAGGCTGCCAAAGTGTGTCTCAGAACACCTTTGACAGTTCTTCCTCCCTGTATCTCTACCTGACTCACTAATACAGAAGAGTCTCCCACATCAGATGAAGTGTATGGGAGCTTATTCTTGGTGAAAAGTGTATGTTCAGGCTGGGTGGGTCAACCTTTTTTGGTGTATCACTTTTTTATTTTAGGTTTAGGTTCTGTTTCAGCTTTCTTCTCCCTTTTCATCCCCCCCTTTTTCATTTATTTGTTAGTAGTAGGAATCTAGAACCTAAAAGATATATCAGAGGGAGCTAGCCCTTATCTAGAGACTCTCCCCCAAGCTTCGTTGGTCCCACAGGCGAGAGGGGAGTTTCCATTTTGATGTGTGGAAGGTAGGAGCTCGGCCTCCTGATAGGGTGCAATCCACTGCGTCAACAGGAAGGCTTAACTATTGATCCAGAGAGAGTTCGCTCCATCTTGGAGCTGTCCTTGCCTAAGCACAAGAAAGGCCTGCAAAGCTTCTTCGGCAAGGTAAATTTCATTCGGAGATTTATCCCGAATTTTGCGGAGGTGGTCAAGCCGTTGACCTCTATGCTGAGGAAGGGTGAGGAGTTCACATGGACAGCACAAAGAAAGGACAGTTTTGAAGAAATCAAGCAGGCCATAGCCCGGGCTCCTACTTTGATCAGCGCTGACTTCACCAAAGATTTCAACCTCTTCACTTTCGGCAATGAAGAGGTAATCTCCGCCATGCTTACCCAAGCAAATGGTGATAACCTTGAACAACCAATTGCGTTTTTTAGCCAAGGCCTAGAGGGTTTTGAGGTCAGATACACATATGTGGAAAAGCAAGTCCTGGCGGTCATATGGAGTCTAAAGAAATTCAGGCATATGCTATCCAATAGCAGAATCCACCTCATGGTTCCACATCCCGACATCAAGGATTTCTTGATCAACCGAGACCTGAATGAAAAGAGAGCAGGGTGGATCACTAAGGTGATGGAATACGACGTGGATATCAAGATCACCAAACTGGGAAGAGGGAGAGGCCTGTGTGAGCACCTTGCTGCAGACTTTAAACAACAAAAAGAGGACAGTCTGCTAATTCATGATGCAGCTACAACAAAAGAACCTGCTGTCATGAAGGATTGGACATCAGACGTGAGGCATTTCCTTCTCACCGGTGAGTGCCCGCAGGGCCTTGATAGAACCAAGAGGAGGTATTTCAGACTCTAGTGTCTCCCTTATGTCCTGATTGATGGAGTGCTGTTCAGAAGGGATCTCTCAGGAGTCCTTTTAAGATGCTTAGACTCAAGTCAGGCCGATAGGGTGCTGTCTAAGTTCCATGATGGGCCAACCGGCAGTCATTTTGCTCCTAGGGCTACAGCGGCAAGAATAATGAGAGCTGGTTATTTCTGGCCTACTCTTTTCAGGGACACCCATGCCTAGGTAAGAAAGTGCCAAAAGTGCGCGCTTTTTGATGGGAAACAACGGTTGGATGCCATGCCTCTACAGCGTATTCAGGTAGAGCAGCCAATCATGCAATGGGGCCTTGACTTCATAGAGATGATTAACCCTCCCTCCAGTGCTGGACACAAGTGAGTCCTGACCGCCACGGATTATTTCACAAGATGGGTAGAGGCTATTGCTCTGAAGGAAGCCAATGAAAGTGCGGTCCTGGATTTTTATGAAGACCTGATAGCAAGGTTCAGGGTTCTAGCAACCATAATCTCAGATAACGCGTTAGCTTTTCTAGGAACTAAAACAAGTGAATGGGTGCTGAGATATGGTATCTATTTTAGCACTTCGTCCAATTACTACCCATAGGGGAATGGGCTGGCCGAATCTACCAATAAGAATCTGATCAGGATCATCAAGCGAACCATGGAGGAGAATCAGAGGACTTGGCATGCCAAGTTGAAAACGGCCCTGTGGGCAGATAGGGTCACTCCAAAGAGGGCAATTGGTAACTCGCCGTACACGCTCGTATATGGAAGGGAAGCTAGGCTCCCCATTTCACTTGAGTTGCCAGCGTTGGACCTCGCTCGCCAGCTGCAATTAGAAGAAGGCAATAGCATGGAGGTTAGGCTATGCGAGCTGATGGAGCTCCAAGAGACAAGAGACCAGGCTATGGCTTCTATGACCAGCCGCCAACAACAAACGAAGAGACACTTCGACAAGAAATCTTCATCAAAAGGTTTCTCTGAAGGAAACATCGTCTTGAAATGAGATGAGGACCGAGCTAAACCTGGAAAGCACGCAAAGTTTGACGCCCTATGGAGTGGCCCACACGTCATCACTCAGTGCAAACATAATGCATTCCAACTCTCCAGGTTGGATGGTGAAGAACTGTATATCCCAATTAATGGGATACATCTTAAGCATTACCATTGAGCCCTTCTTCAATTGTGTATATATTTTCCTTGTTTTTTCCTGTTTTCCCTAAGTGCCCTTTGCACATGTTAGTAGTTTTCTTAGTTTTGTGTGTGTTTTCGTTTCCTTTTGGGGTAAATCTTCGTGATTGATTCTTGAATCTATCGGGGCTGTTGCTGATCTTTTAAGTTACATTCTGACTCTGTGCCCAATGGACTTTAAGGCAACTGGTTTCTAAGCATAACAGGCATGCTTCCCCTGGGAGTCGCCAATTTGTTGACCATTTTTGGTCCAACAGGCCAAAATCGGTCCCCTTTCCCTGTTGTCCTGAGCTAGTTCATTTTTTGATTTTGCACAAGTCTAGAATTTCTACGGACTCTGCAGGCCCATTTCTACGGACAATGCAGGCCCATTTCTACGAACTCTGCAGAGAATTCCTACGGACTCCACAGGCATTTCTACAGACTCTGCAGGCATGTTTTCTACGGACTCTGCAGAGAATAAATGGGTTCCCAACACTTAGGCGCAAAATGGACAAGTGCTTGGTTCGATAGTCTGGTTCAGTCATTTTAGTTCAAGTGTTTGGTTCAAAGGAACGGTTCAATAGAGTCTCTCGAAGAACAAGTGCCCCTGCAGAGGGCACTTGGTCGGCGATAGTACCGAAGCAGATTTCCCAAAGGGCACCTTTCAAAGGCAGTTGAAGGAAAAGACAAGGACATAATTCCTTCGGACTTTTGTCCGAAGGAGTTCCTTCAGACAAAAGTTCCAAAGAAATTCGGAAGGACAATGAACGAAAAAACCCCGCAAAAAAGGACTTAAGGCAAAGGCAAAGCATAAACGGATTTCTTTCGGACTTTTTGTCCAAAGGAATTCCTTCGGACAAAATGTCCGAAGAAATTCAAGGAAAAGTCCGTGGGAAGAAAACCCGAAGGAATGCCGAAGGGTAAAGAAAAGAAACGGGCGAGACAATTATTGCGGACATTTTGTCCGCAGGAATATAGCCAAAGAGAAAACGCTGCCGAAGGACCCCAAAGGGCAAGTGCCCTTGCGAGGGACTCTCGGCTACCGAAAGAAGGGCACTTCTCCAAAGCCGAAGGGACGCCTCCCCTTCGGGAGGGTCCGAAGCAAAAGCCCGAAAGTAAGGGAGCGACAAAAGGCCGAATCAAGGGAAAAGACCGAAGGAATTGCCAAGGACGGTGATGTCTCCGAAGCCATCAATTTCAGGGGAATAGACTAGCCGTTGGTTTTCAAATGGTGACGGGCCCGCGAACGTCAATTTTACAGCAGAGAAATAGCTGTTTGATCTTTGAATTCTTGAGCACCAACTAGAAAAGAGCCCAGAGAACAAAGAGACAAAGAGATAGAAGCCGGCAAAAGACAAAACCAGGAAGACGACGCTGGAAAAAGACAAAAGTTGAGAATGAACTCAGCGACCTGCTAATAGAAGAGCCCAAGGAGCCAGCAAGGCCGAGAAGATAGCCCCCGAGGGCCAAAGGAGCCAAAAGAGACAAGACAAGGAAAAGACAAAAGAGCCAAGTGCAAAAACAGACAAAACAGTCCAAGTGGCGAAGGAAGGCGTCGACTCAAGGAGTTATTCCAGCGGTTGGAACAGTGCTTGCCAAGTGGTCATCAAGGGACGCAAACAGTGAACGGCGCGACCCATTTTTCTCCATTTTGCATTTATGAGTAGACAAACCGCGTGGCTGCCTTCAAGGAGCAGTCTTGTTTATAAAGAAACGACGCGGCCTATATTTTTAAATGCCTAAAGTCAGAATCAGAACCGACAACATTTATATTTCAGCGGCTTCCTCTTCCCAACGCCCTCGGGACACACATGGGCCACTTGTCAAAGGGCGCCAAAAGTCTTTTTCAAAAGAGGCACCTTTTGTTCTCTCTTCTATATATATATATATTGTAACTTCTCATTTTAAAGATCTTTCACATTGTAAGGCGAAGCCCTGGCAATTTTCACTTGGAATCAATAAGACACGCGTTTTTACCTCTATTTTGGTTAGATATCTCTGAGTGTGTCTGAGTGTTAGTCTTGTGTCCAGTCATTGCTTCTTAATGCTTTCACAGGGTTGACACCAATGTATCTGGTATCTACAAGGCGCCATTCCTACAGGTGACAAGAAGAGTTGTACTTGAAGCGCAGAAATAGAAGGAGATTACTAGACAGTGTGCTTTTCTTACAGCACCTATGGTAAGTCCCATTTTCTGTGTGTTCCATTAAAGCCTCCCTGTTAAGCTTCCTGCAGTCTGGTCCTTTTACTAGTTAAAGTGTATGTATGTGTTCTTATGGTTCAGAGTGTGAGTGTGAGTAGGTCAAAATTATTTGGTGCATCACCCTCTTAGATTAAGTTTTGTTTTCCTGTAATCCTTCTCCCTTTTCACCCCCCCATTATAAATATATATATATATATATATATATATATATGTATGTATGTATGTATGTATGTATTAGCATTTACTGGAATAACTCAGATGCATCAAAGCGAGCTAGCCCTTATCTAGAGACTCTCCCCCCAGTTTTGTCTTGCCCACATGCAAGAGGGGAGTTTCCATTATTGCGTGTGGAAGACAGGAGCTCAGCCTCCTGTCCAGGGTGCAATCCACTGCGTCAACATATAGCAAGGGGGCCCAAAAATATGAAAGTGTTGCACTAAAGAAAGATGATCACACCACATCTCATACGAAGTCTTGAATTCAAGAGCTATTGATGGCGATCTGTTGCAGAGGTATACTGTTGATTTAGTTGCTTCAGCTCAAAAGTGCAAATTTACTCCTTTGGAGTACAACATAGCATGAACCATATTCATCATAGTTCTATTCATTCTTTCTACAACTCCATTTTGTTGCAAAGTGTGAAAAACTATGAGATGATGTTTGATCCCATTTTGCTCGAGATAGGATTCAAACTTATTTGAAGTGTATTCACCACCATTATCTGTTCTGAGTGTTTTGATGCGAATTTGAACTTAATTTTCGATCATAGTTCGAAACTTTTGAAAAGTCTCTAAGGCTTCTGATTTTTTCTTCATAAAGTATATCCAAATCATTCTGTTACAGTGATCAATGAACAAGTACTTATGACCACAACTGAGAGAATTGGAAGAGAACACAAGTCCGAGCAAACCAATTGTAACTTTCTATCTGCTTTCCACTATGACTTGGGGAATGGTTCTCTTACGTGTTTGGCCAAAATGCATACTTCACACTTTTAATTTGACTTTGCGAGTAAGGTAGGCATTCCAACAACACCATTCTTTTACAATACACAAATGTTGTTATAGTGAGTATGCCAAATCAGGCATGCCAAAACATATTTGGAGACATTTTGTCTTCAATGAGATGAGCATAATTCGTTGAATTTGATATCTCACCTTAGTTTGAGCAATTTTCCTTCCTCATATCCAGTCAAGATGACTGTATTGTCACATCTTATTCTAATAGTGACAACACCATTATCTAATAGGATGGAATGGACTTGTTGCCTAATGAGCACTAGGGACAACAAGTTTCATTTCAATTGAGGAAGGGAGATAACATTATGGAGTTTGAAATCTGAAAGCCTTAGACACTTGAGTTGTATTGTACCTCTGCTTTGTAGTTAAAAATGTGATCTATCTGCAAGGTATACTAAACCATAACTTTCTGCACTGAACTCCTCAAAGAAGTCTTTTCGGAAAGTGATATGTAGAGTGGCACCATTATCAATAACCCATGCATCAAACCATGATGAATTGACTGAGATAGTGCTTGCTTCATCATCTATAACTGAAAACACACATTCACTAGTGAATTGAGTAGAGTTTGACTCTTTTGTTTTCTTTGATTTTTCCTGTTTCTTCTTACGGTATTCTTCAATTTTCTCCCATAGAGTTTTGCATTGATGAGTCTCGTGGCTTTTTTTTCTATCACACCATTCTTATTAGAGGTTTTGTTTATCATTCTATTTTTTATTTTCACCACCTTGATTTTCATTTTTGTTGCCTTTTCCTTTGTACTTTTTCTTGTACTTATTATTGCCTTCTTTTTTGGAAAACGTGGCCTTGTTAGATGTTTTGGAAAAATTTGCTTTGACATAGCACACACTTTCTCTTGTTGTACACTCGGTTTCTCTTCCAAAGGCCTTTTCTCTTTCTGCCATCTTTTCAGCGAATTGATCAAATGTGAGTCTTTAACTAATTGCTTGCTTGTAGAGATTCCAAGTAGGTTGTATAGTTAAGAAGGGATTTTACGAATGCGCTCATATAGATGTCAATTTTGAGACCCATCACATCCACATCATGCTTTATTGCACGTATTTATGAAGCCAATCTCATCACATCACCATATTTCAACTCAAGGTTGAACGTCAACTATAACTTAATGAAGTCCAACTCTTAATGGGAATCATATAGCTCCTTCAATTTGTGAAATGCTTCCCATAGAGTATTGATCAAATGTGAGTCTTCAAATAATTGTTTGCTTGTAAAGACTCTAAGTAGGTTGAATTGTTAGGAAGAAGGGATTTTATGAATGTGGTCATATAGGTCGATTTTGACACCTGGGGCATCTACATCATATTTGATTGCATGTATTTTTTGAAGCCAATCTCATCACATCACCATCTTTCAACTTGAGGTTGAACAACTTCAACTATAACTAAATGAATTTCAACTCTGAGTGGGAATCATATTAGATCTTTCAATTTGTGGAATGCTTCCCATGGAGTATTGCACCCCTGAATATGACAAAACACATCTCCATCGACTGAGGCCCTAATCAAGGCTAATGCTTTCTAGTTTTTTTGCTTCCATGTCTAAATATCCTTTGCATTCCCTATTGGCTCAATTCGTTGTTTCTTCCCATTACAAATATCAAACCATAGATCATTAAAGATGAGTGTGTTCTCCACTTGCTAAAATCATTCTAACCAGTTGTCTTTGCCAGTCAATGTTGTGCCAACAATAGATTTGATTGAATGTGTTGTTTGAGTTTTGTTAACCCTAAATTAGTTCCTTATCACTCCAAATGGTCTCATTTTTTATTTACCACCAATCTGATATACTAAACCTCTTTATATACTCATCTTTTCTCTATACCCATCAGTACGTGGAAGAATCCAACCCTTTCTATATACTCAACAATACGTGAAAGAGTGTAATGTCACCTTCACAAGATTAGAGCGGTTGAAGACCCTTAGACTATTTTCTTGTTGTTTCCTATAGGCTAAGGGAAGGAAGAATCAAGGGAAACATTGATTCTCCATTCAAGTTATCAAAATGCTTTATTGATAACCTTTTTCTAATTTTGACTTGAGGGGGCCTTTTAGTCATAGCCAAGTTAGCCCTTAAGTGAAATTATAAGGAAATTGCTTTTTGAATATTTAAATTTCCTCTTCAAGTGGAGCGCTCCACTTTTGAGGGTCTTTTGGAGGGAAAGGATATAAAAGAAAAAAAAGAGGTTCATTTTGAAAAGCATGTCATTTTGATCAACTAAAATTCAAAGTTTGAGTAGCTTGCTTATGCTTTCAACCCTAGAAGACAAAAACCCTCTTTGGTCTTCAGTTATTGAGGACGAAACCCTTTAATGTTAAGCGGAATGACTTCATTCAGATGTCATATTTGAGTGGGAATTGGCAGATTTCAGGTCTAAGGCATCTTTCCAAGTGGAGCCCAGCAGTTGGACATCTTGTGGAGGTGGTGCACAACCATAATCAGCCCTTACAAGGCCAACAACTTAGTTGGGAGCTCTCTCCTAGGGAAATGACCCCCTTTGAGAGTTTGAGATTGCAATTTTTGAGGCAATTTGAGATTAATTTTGGTGTTTGATCATACACTCCTTAAACTGGTATTTTTATAATATTTTTTAGCTATATATGTGATTCAAAAAATTCAAATCTTGAGGTATTTTGTATGGCTATACTTCTCTTAATTTTTGCAAGGGTTTATGTCAATTAAATATTGAGTTTTGATTTAAAATAAGTGTTCCATAATTCTTTTTTTTGTGGTTAGGGTTGATAAAAAATTAGAATTTGTATTTTCATTTCAAGGATTTGTAGTGATTTCCAGAATTGCTACATTCTATTCTAAGTGGGACATTGCAGTGGTATTAGAGCCAAATTCTTGGCTAGTTGTGGGGAAGTGAGTTGTTTACATGCCAAATAGTGACAAAGAGGTTACTTACTGCAAAAGGGAAAAGAAAAGGGCTCCAGAACATTAAGTAGAAGAGCAAGAACAACCACGACAAGAGTTGGAGCAGCCAAGGCATGGAGACATGGATGACCTGGATCATGTTAGGTTTGAGAAGTTCGCTCAAAATCAAGAGTGTTGATAGATATGATGACTGAATTCATCCAAATCATGAAGAACATGAATGGGCATCGGCCTCATAATGGTGAGGACAGGGCTTCTGGTACACACAACCACCCTCCCCTTTCATCAAGGGTGACGGTTGGATCTACACAAAGGCCTTTTTAGCCCAACTTCCTTCATAGAGAGGAAGTCATTCTAGAAAGGGAGGAGCAGCCTTCTCTAGTAGATGATGTGGCTACAAGCTATGAGGAATATAGGACTCTTCCACCCGAAATCAAAGGGAAATGAGCCTTACAAATTTCATGGCATTGAATAAAGGCAAGGGTTGTTATAGGGCTGGTCATAGACCAAGGAACAATCCAGGAGATCTACAACATGCTTTGGGAAAGCTCACACTTTCCACTTTTGATGGATCCACAAAAGCTTCATCTAGGGCATGGATACAAAAGGTAGACACCTATCTCACACTTTGGACTATGATGGAGGATGAGACCATTAAGTTCGCCACATTACATTTGGAGGGAACCGCCCATGAGTGGTGGTACCACAGTTTGATAACACAAGGGCACAACCTCGTAAATTCTTATGAGTTTAGTAGAAGATTAATTGAAAGGTTTGATAGTCTGATCTGAAACTTCATTTCAGAGAATTGGTGCAGCTAAAGCAAAAGACTTCAGTGGAGGAGTATGTGATTGGTTTTCAGAGGGTTTCAGTGATGGTACTGGTTGTCTCAGAAAGAAGGCTTGTGGTTTTGTTCATGAAAGGATTGGCTGCCCCACTCAAGGGTTTAGTCAAGGCTTTCAGCGCTCTTACTCTTCAAGAAGCCATTCAAAAGGATCTTGATCTTGAATCAACATCTCCCAAGGGAAAAATTATGCCTTTTGGACAACAACGAACAAATACATCATGGAAATCATGAAATATCCCTGATGGATCTTTTCTATTGAACTGCTTTATTTTTTTTTTTTTTCTTTTGAAATTTGTGTTTTTCTTTGTTTTTGGTTTTTTTTTTGATGAATTTTGCAATAAGGAAATAATTGAAATATGAATGCATAAACAAAGTATGGGAATTAAACCTAGGTGCAATCAAATCCAGATTTGAAGGAACAGAGTTTCTGAATATTTAATCTAAACTAGCTGATTATAGAATGCTAAAAATCCAGGTGGGAAACAATGTTAACAGCCAACCTGGATCGCTGAATATTCACTGAGAACAGAACAGAATAATGGCCAGCTAGTTGACACCTTGATAGAAGTGCTATTGGGGTCGCAATTAGCTGTTAAGTACAGCAGTTCGGGATCACAAACAGTCAAATACAGCAGCGCCCAATGACTCTCCAAAGCTGAAGTCGCACCCCTTTTTTATTTGTTGCGCTCTTATCCAAAACAACTTCCAGCACCTTTTTAATAGCTGCGCTCTATCCAAAACAGCTTCCAGCACCTTGCCAAAGAAACAAATCTCCACGTCCAGAATTGCCACGAACTAATGTGGGGGCTACGTCCCACAAGTCGGCTCTTGAGGTTTGCATCCCAAGCTCCACGCCTTCCAAGCGCACTCTCCAAAGGGAATGAAATATTAGTCGATACCTTTTTTCCTTCTCCTCATCGCCTCTTATAGCCACTTCATACTTATCCGCCCCCCAAGAAAGTGGGCCATGGAGCGCTCAAGTCATAATTAGAATAATTCCTTTATAAGAGGCCAATTGCATAGAAAATTGTGCCTTTTTCCATATTAACAAAAATTCGTCCACCGAAAGGTTCTGGTATATGAATGAATTATTTAGGAAAGTTCGAGACCTTTCCAACGAGCTATTACATGCCAGTACACACATCCCGAAGAGGCCGAAAATCCCTTATAACCCCAAATTGGCTATAAACAGCCTTATTTAAATAAAAGACGGAAACTTGGTAATATTAAAAATATAACCCAAGTAACCAAGAAATGCCCAACCGACTCCACGAACCATCAAAACATCTCGTCACCTATCTGTGACTGAAGTCGAAAATCAAGGAACCACCGGCAGTCTCATCCGTAGAATCTAGGGATGCTCCTAAAGACTAGGGAACAAGCCCTATCTCTCTGAAACTGAACCCCAAAGAGTAATCTCATGGAGTTCCAACCCTGGGCCTGACCATGTCTCCTAAAAAGTAGGAGTAACCTCCACAAATGTAGGAACTGCCTCCCAAGAACAAGGAATGTCTCCCAACTGATCAATAATTGCCAGAACATCAAGACCCCAACACTGAATAACCAAACTGGGTCTCTATACCACCCTGTCAACCTACAAGACCCCATAATAGGCTGACTCACATGTCACGGCTAGACTGGGTTAGAGTGGGGACATGACAGTCCTCCCCTCTCGGAGATGCTTGCCCACAAGCAACTGTAATGCTGGATGCTGTAAAATGTTTTCTCCCTCCCAGGTGGCATCCTCTATGGGAAGATCTCTCCACCTAACCAAATACTCTCGAATCACCCGTCTCCTCAATTGCTGTTCTCTTACCTCAAGAATCTCATCAGGAATCATAATCAAATTACCTTCCTCATCCATAGGAGGTAACTCAGGTGAAACTGTTATATGCTGTCCAAGGGCCCTTTTTAGGCGAGATACGTGAAATACATTATGAATTATGCTGTCTGCCGGTAACTCAATCTCATATGCAACCTCTCCTACTCGTCGAAGCACTCTGTATGGACCATAGAAACGTGGTTTGAGCTTTTCAGCTCCCCCCTTTTTAAGGGTGCTCTGTCAATATGGTTGTAAGTGCAGAAAGACCATATCATCCACCTCAAATGCTCTCTCAATCCGGTGTCTATCAGCGTACATCTTTTGCTGATTTTGGGCCTGCTGTAAATTCTCTCTGAGGGATCTCATGATATCCTGGTTCTCCTGTAACCAATCCTGAGCCAAGGGAACTCTACTTGTCACCAAGTGCCAAATCAGTGAAAGATAATGCCTCATATCCATAGAGAGCTCTAAAAGGTGTCATGCCAATGGACATATAGTGCGAGGTATTATAACAATACTCGCCCAAATACAACCAGCGAACCCATGCCTTTTGTTGCCCTGACACATAGTTACGCAAATATCCCTCAACCCACTTATTAACTATTTCGGTCTGCCCATCCGTTTGAGGGTGGTAACTAGTACTAGGTGTCAACATGGTGCCTGTAAGCTTGAAAAGTTCCTGCCAAAAGGAACTCATGAACCTGCTATCCCTGTCACTCACAATGGTCTTGGGAAGACCATGGAGTCTAAACACCTCTCTGAAAAATAACTCAGCCACTTGTGATGCTGTAAAATCTAGTGCAATGGAAAAGAAGTGGGCGTACTTTGTTAACCTATCCACAACCACATAAATACAATCTTTCCCTTGAACCCGAGGAAGACCTGTAATGAAATCCATTGAAATCCCTGTCCACTTCTGTTCTGGTATAGGTAAGGGCTGCAATAAACCTGCTGGGTAAGTATGTTCCGACTTGTTTTGCTGACAAGTCACACACTCCCGAACATGCCTCAAAACATCATCTTTGAGACCCTTCCATGAGAATCTCTCTTGAATCGCCCTATAAGTCTTCACATATCCTGGATGTCCTACCATAGGAGTATCATGATGAGCCTGCAAAATTTGTTCCTTCAACTGTGAACCTGGAACAAGATAAACCCTGCCTTTGTAGTAGATAATGTCATCTACCACACTATCTCTGTCATCTACTACCACACCCTCCATGATCTCACAAGCATACTGATTCTTGGAATACTCAACTAAAAGTTGAGCCTGCCAATCCGCTGAAATCTCGCTCAATGAGCAAAGGGCAGCCAATGAAGGTTTCCGAGAGAGCGCATCGGCCACAATATTATTCTTTCCCTTTATGAATTCGATATCAAAATCATAAGCCTGAATGTCGCTAATCCATTTTTGCTGTCTATCATTGAGCTCCTTCTGATTTAGGAAATATTTCAAACTATTGTGGTCAGTTCTTACCACAAATTTGCTGCCAACAAGGTACTGTCTGAACTTGGCCAACGCGTGCATGATAGCCAACATTTCCTTGTCATAAGTAGAATACAACCTTTCATTATTTTGCAACTTTCTACTCTCATAGGCAATAGGATGTTTGTTCTGCATCAACACGGCTCCTATACCCAATCCCGAAGCATCACACTCTAGAACAAATGGCTGTGAAAAATCAGGTAGTGCCAAAACAGGGCAAGTGCTCATAACCTCTGAGTCTATCAAAGACCCCCTGTGCAAGTTCTGTCCATCTGAAGGCTCCTTTCTTAGTAAGATCTGTCAAAGGTGCTGCCAACTGAGAAAACCCCTTAACAAATCTTCTATAATAAGCACACAATCCAAGGAATCCACGTAACTCAGTAATGTTCTGAGGGACCGGCCAATTCTGAATTGCTTGAATCTTCTCCTCATGCACCTTAATCCCATCAGCACTAATTACATGTCCCAAGTATAGTACCTCCCTCAATCCAAACTCACATTTGGAGAGCTTAGCAAATAGAGACTAGTCCTCCATTATGCTAAGTACCTCCTCAAGATGTTGGAGATGATCCTCCCAAGTATCACTGTAAATTAATATATCATCAAAGAACACTAGAACCGACTTCCTCAACTGCTTGTTGAAGATATGGTTCATACAGGACTGGAAGGTAGCAGGTGCATTGGTAAGGCCAAATGGCATTACCAGGAACTCATAGTGCCCATAGTGACAACGGAAAGCAGTCTTGTGTACATCCTCTGCTCGTACATGAATTTGATGGTAACCAGAGCGAAGATCAATCTTAGAGAAATATAGAGCCCCATGAAGTTCATCCAACAACTCATCTATGCGAGGAATAGGATATCTGTTTTTGATTGTTTTCTTGTTCAAAGCTCTGTAATCAACACACATCCTTAGAGTCCCATCCTTCTTCTTAACCAACACTACAGAAGAAGCAAAGGGGCTGGAACTAGGCCGAATGAACCCCATATCCAACAATTCATGAATAGTCTTCTCAATTTCATCCTTGTAAGCTCTAGGATGACGATATGGAGTAGTAATCACTGGCTTTGCTCCCTCCTCTAACTCTATCCCATGCTCAAAACCTCTGTCTGGAGGCACTCCAGGAGGTATATCACCAAAGACTCTACCATGACGATCCATCACTGACTGAATGTCCACATGAAACACACGGCCGTCCTGAGATGTGGGTGTTTTGGGCTTAACCAAACAATGCGTAGCCCAGAGTACATCATTATGTCTAAGGATAGCCTCCATCCTACGAGAAGTCACCTCTCTAGGCCCACCATCAGAAGCTGCCCTCAAAATCACCTTCTTTCCTCCAGAAAGAAACTCCAATTGCATAAGACGGTGATCAATAATGTAACGTCCAATACCTTGTAACCACTGCATGCCCAACACCACATCATAATCCTCTATAGGAAGTACATAAAAATCATCAGTCAAAGTATGGTCCCCCATCTGAATACTAAGCTGCGGAATCCGTTTGGTACAACTCAAAATTGCACCATCTGCTACCTTTATTCCAAAACCGCCAAACTCCTCATACTGTAAACCACGCCTCTCAACTAATTTCTGGTCAATAAAGTTATGTGTAGCCCCAGTGTCTACCAGGCTAGTGACCCGCTTACCCTTAAGTGTCCCTTTCAATCTAAAGGCGTGAAACTTAGGATAACTGGAGAGGGTAGCCATGGCTACTTTGGCAGATGCCAAAGGCTCAGGGGTGTCTAGCTCCAACTGTGTCTGAACCTGCTCAACATCCTCTGTATTATCCTCAAAATCAGTATCAGGAACCTCCTCATCCCCTAACTCGGAAGTCACCTCAATCAAATGAACCTTTCCTTTGCCCATGCACCGGTGTCCGAGTTCCCATGGATCTTTGCAGGAAAAACATAACTTTTTCCTTCTCAGTTCATTCCTCGTCTCCTGATTCATCCAAGGGACTTTAGATGAAGTTCCTCCTTTGTTTTGTGTCGTATTGGCCTTCTGGGAAGGCCGAGAGTCTCTAAATGGTTTCTTATCTGCCTGATAAGAAGTGGGAACAGTGTCCAATTTCAATGTCACCTCGATAGCCTCCTTAAGAGTTGCTGGTTGGAAAGCACGAACCAGGCCCTTAAGTCTGTCTTGTAACCCCTCAATAAATAACATCACGCTCCGTCTCTGAGGCATGTCAGGTACCATGACCGCAATACGCTAGAACTCATTAATATAAGCCTCTGCGTGACCAGTCTATGTTAGATGAGCCAACTCCCTGTAGTAAAGTTCTGGATCCTTACGGTCAAACCGTGCAATGAGCCGCTCAGTGAACTCAGCATAGGAGTGAACTAAGGCGTGATCCTGGGTGATCAATCCATGGTGCCACCAATCATATGCAACCCCCTCTAAGTGCAACACCGCAAACTGAATAGCCTCACGCTCAGGCATGGGCCTCAAGGAAAGATATATGTCCAGCTTGTGGACCCACGCTCTTGCACTAGTGTCACCAGAGCCATTATATGGGGCCAATGTAATCTTCCCAGTAGCTCTATTGAGGTCATGATTCTGCTGCTGCTGGGGTGGTCTATTACCCCTATCTCCCCTGAATCTGGCTGCATCTCTACGCTGTGCACAATACTGAGGAAGAGGAAAGACGTCCCGAACCTCAGGAGGCAGAGCTCTCCACTCAGCTGTAACTGCCAAAACTGACCCCTGAAATCTATTCTCTGGTAGTTCCACCTGCGCTGCCTGTTCTCCTGGTATGAATTGGGGTAGCAATGGCCTATTCGGAGTAGGCGTATGATGACGATGCCTCCTACTGGACTGAATGGAACTCCCTGCCGAAGAGTGGGAATGATGGCTGCGGTGACTTCCTGCTACTGAAACAGATCTACTCCACCTGCCTCTATGTCTATCCATCTCCAACCGCTCCAATGTATCCTGTAATCGGTCTAAGGTCTGGGCTATCCTGGGTTGAGTGGTGATGAGAGTCCTCATCATCTCTCTCTCTACATCATCCTGATTCCTCTGAGCATCCCTCTGTTCTTCTGCCATAATAGGCTCTTGTTCTATTCCAAACTCCCGCTCGTACTGAGCTCTTCTGCGTGTATAATATCTGTTTAAATCAGCTCTTCCCGGATGCATAGAAAACAAATTCATTGAACCCCTCTGGCTGGCAGGACAGAAGCTCTGATACCACTGAAAGATCCCTGATGGATCTTTTCTATTGAACTGCTGTAATTTTTTTTTTGTATTTTCTTTTGAAATTTGTGTTTTTCTTTGTTTTTGGTTTTTTTTTTGATGAATTTTGCAATAAGGAAATAATTGAAATACGAATGCATAAACAAAGTATGGGAATTAAACCTAGGTGAAATCAAATCCAGATTTGAAGGAACAGAATTTCTGAATATTTAATCTAAACTCGCTGATTATAGAATGCTAAAAATCCAGGTGGAAAACAATGTTAACAGCGAACCTGGATCGCTGAATATTCACTGAGAATAGAACAGAATAATGGTCGGCTAGTTGACACCTTGATAGAAGTGCTATTGGGGTCGCAATTAGCTATTAAGTACAGCAGTTCGGGATCACAAACAGTCAAATACAACAGCACCCAATGACTCTCCAAAGCTGAAGTCGCACCCCTTTTTTATTTGTTGCGCTCTTATCCAAAACAACTTCCAGCACCTTTTTAATAGCTGCGCTCTATCCAAAACAGCTTCCAGCACCTTGCCAAAGAAACAAATCTCCACATCCAAAATTGCCATGAACTAATGTGGGGGCTACGTCCCACAAGTCGGCTCTTGGGGTTTGCGTCCCAAGCTCCACGCCTTCCAAGCGCACTCTCCAAAGGGAATGAAATATTAGTCGATACCTTTTTTCCTTCTCATCACCTCTTATAGCCACTTCATACTTATCAGCCCCCCAAGAAAGTGGGCCATGGAGCGCTCAAGTCATAATTAGAATAATTCCTTTATAAGAGGCCAATTGCATAGAAAATTGTGCCTTTTTCCATATTAACAAAAATCCGTCCACCGAAAGGTTATGGAATGAATTATTTAGGAAAGTTCGAGACCTTTCCAACGAGCTATTACACGCCAATACACACATCCCGAAGAGGCCGAAAATCCCTTATAACCCCAAATTGGCTATAAACTTAGCCTTATTTAAATAAAAGACGGAAACTTGGTAATATTAAAAATATAACCCAAGTAACCAAGAAATGCCCAACCGACTCCACGAACCATCAAAACATCTCGTCACCTATCTATGACTGAAGTCGGAAATCAAGGAACCACTGGCAGTCTCATCCGTAGAATCTAGGGATGCTCCTAAATACTAGGGAACAAGCCCTATCTCCTTGAAACTGAACTCCAAAGAGTAATCTCATGGAGTTCCAACCTTGGGCCTGACCATGTCTCCTAAAAAGTAGGAGTAACCTCCACAAATGTAGGAACTGCCTCCCAAGAACAAGGAATGTCTCCCAACTGATCAATAACTGCCAGAACATCAAGACCCCAACACTGAATAACCAAACTGGGTCTCTATACCACCCTGTCAACCTACAAGACCCCATAATAGGCTGACTCACATGTCACGGCTAGACTGGGTTAGAGTGGGGACATGACAAATCTGCATAGTTTAAAGAACAAATACTTTTGGGCAGCCTAGGACTGCACTTTTAGAACAGTCAAATTCAGTCCCATTTGGGCATCAAAAGAAGCCTTATTAGCAGGGTTTTGGGCAGCAAAAAGAGATGCCAAAGATGAACAAAGAGGTGGAGTCAAGAAATAAATTAAGAAAAAATTTGTGTTTTATATGCAAGGACCCTTGGACACCGGGACATCGTTGTTGTGGCAAAGGGCAAGTTCAATACATTGAAGTAATTTCCGATGGAGAGGAAGAGAAAGAAGAAGGGACAGCTAGTAATGAGGAGGAACAAGTTGAAAAGGAAGAAGGCGACAACATGGATGGTGCACTTGCTATCTTATCTGGAGCTCCTAGATATCACCCTCTTAGAGTGAGAGGGGTTATGCAAGGTAAGAAAGTAACCATGGTCATTGATAGTGGGCCCACCCACAAATTTATTGATGAGGGTTTGGCAGCTAGATGTGGGCTGTAAACTACTAATTTCAAAGGTTTTAATGTGACCGTGGTGTATGGCTTCACCATCTATTGCACAAAAAAGATTCCAAGGTTGAATGTCACATTGGGTAAGCACAAAATTGAAGACGATTTTTATGTAGTCGGCATTGGAGAGACTGATTTAGTCCTCGGAGTACAATGGCTGCAGTCTCTTGGGGAATTCACCCAAAATTATCAAACAATAGAACTAAAATTCAGATCAGCCAGTAAGGTAATAATGCTATGTAGGTTGAGCAATGGAGTGCCCATGGTTGTGACTTCAAAGAGGATGGGAAGATTTTTTCATAGAGGGCAGGTTTCTTGGGCAGCCGAGTGTTTTGTAAGCATTACAAATTTTGATTTGGAATAGCATCATCATCACAAGGATATTCAGCCCATCCTTGATAGATATGCCTAGGTTTTTGGTAGTATTCCTCATTGACTATGTAATGTCCCCTTCCAGTTAGACATTTATATATCAGCATGGTTAGCCTATCAGTGGCCCTCGTACGCTAATAGGGCATGGATAGAGGGTCCTCTCAGCAGTTACCCAGGTGTTGGTTGGCTCATTGGATGATTGGATAATTATTTCTTTGGATATCTTGGATGTTGGATAACATATTGTGTTATATTTTTATATTTGCACTTTATGAATTATATTTTTATATTATAATGTGTAAATATATTATAATATTATATTGTTTATTTGGAAGCTTCTAGAAGGGGTCAACCCCTTGGGGAAAAAGAATAAATAGATGTTGGCTTGCTTCTCATCCATCCAGTTGTTGACATATCCATTTGATGAGCATCTTGTGGAGCTATGGGTTTCTGTGGAGTATTCGCATTTGTCTTTGCGAATGGAAACTCCCATTGGTAGCATAACTGAGGAAGTGAAATACCTTCTGAAGGGTTGCAATTGTTGGAAGTGGCAATTCAGTCATTTCACTTAGGCAAAATTAGTGGCCAAGGACCAATTTTGCATGGTACGATTTGGAGGAGTATTGGAGATAACTCATGCTTGAATATACATCATTGGAGGATTGATTCACATCATCATCAGTTGATAATAAGTTCTGATATATGCATTTTCAGTTGCTGCTACCAGCTTGTGAGAGGTTCAATTTTGCTTGTGGGAGCTTGCCATTGCAACGATTTCACTTCTTGACCTAGGTGCACTTCTTGAGGGAGTCTATTGATGATATTTCTTGCTTAAGAGGAGTGAAAGAATCTGCATATTATTTATTTTTTATATCAGATCAAAACAGGGGCGATTTGGAGATAAATTCGATTTGGACTTAGGGAGCTTCCAATTCATTCGATTTTGCTTGCTACTTCATCTACATGGTTGGGTGCCACTTCTACCAGGTTCTCCTTGAATTATTTGGTGTCTAGCATTAGCATTTCGTTATTGTAACATCACTACCATTGGTAGCCATTTTCATATCAGACTTAAGCTATTTATATGTTGCACATTGTAAGCCAAGAGTCTTGGCATATTTCATAGCATCTTTGTAGTAAAGTAGTTAATAAAGAAGCATTCAATTGGATTCATCTACATGATATATTGTATTCATTTGCATTATCAAATAGCTAGCTTTCTAGGTTGCATGCCAAGTGTTTGACAAATTGTCAACTGGCTGTAGATGAATTCCTTTATGTAGTTTCTCATCTATATGTATTTGAAAATACAAAAAGAGGTGTTGCATTGCATTTGGTTCCTTGTTTAGACATTGTAGAGATTATTACAAGCTATCAACTCACTTCAACATTCATCTCAAGCATCATCCATAAACTGAAAAAACTCATATCAGCAAACAAGCACATTGCACATCAACTGTTTGACAAAATTACAAGGGCAGTAAATTGAAGAAATTCAGGTCAGATTGGGTTAGGCTCATTTCAGACTACCCCCAAATAGGGGTTTTGAGCACATCATTGAGTTGGAACCGGGAACTGAAGTGGTAATCACTACATCTTACTGTCATTCCAGGGTCTACAAAGAAGAAATTGAAAAAGCCATCCAAAAGCTTTTGGAGATGGGTCATATAAGGCCTTGTTCTAGCCCTTTTTCTTCTTTGATTGTTCTTGTGAAGACTAAGGGACAATAAGGATGTGCATAGATTATCGCCTATTGAACATGAAGGCCATAAAAAATAGGTATTTCATACCTAGAATTGATGAGTTGATTGATGAGCTTCATGGGGTAATCTACTTCTCCAAGATTGATTTGAAGACCGGGTACCACCAAATTCGGGTAAGAGAAAAAGATGTTCAGAAAACCACTTTTAGATGTTACCATGGGCACTATGAATTTTGTATCATGCTCTTTGGATTAACCAATGCTCCTGCCACTTTTCAATCATGCATGAATAATTTTTTTAGGCTATACTTGAGAAAATTTGAGTTGGTTATCTTTGATGACATTCTTGTTTCTATCAAAACATGGGAAGAGCATCTACAACACTTGGACATAGTGTTGGGAGTGTTGGAGCAGAAAACACTTCACCAAAGAGTCTAAATGTAAGTTTGAAGTTTCTAAAATTCTATACTTGGGGCATGTAATCAAATGCCCAAGGGGTCCACATGGACCAACAAAAGATACAAGCCATCACAGATTGGCCGCCCCCACTACTATGACACATTTGAGGGGATTCCTTGGTTTAGGCAGCTAATATAGGCGGTTTGTGAAGGGGTTTTCTCAACTTGTTGCCCTATTAATGGACTTAATGAAAAAAAGAGCTTTCAACTAGTCAAAAACAGCCATGTAAGCCTTTGAAAAGATCAAGGAATTGACGAATACTTGCTCGGTACTTGCTGATCCAGATTTCACCATTCTATTTGTTTTGGAATGTGATGTTCCAGGGGAAGGTATAGGGGCTGTCCTAATGCAAAAATGACACCCTATCACTTTCGAAAGTAGAAAACTCGAAGAAGTGGAGCATAGGTTCTCCATCTATGACAAAAAAATGTTGGTCATCATGCATGCTTTGGCCAAGTTCAGGTAGTATTTGATTTAATTTGTAGTGTAAACAAACCACAATAGCTTGAAATATTTTTTCAGCCAGATTGATTTGAGCAATAGGCAACAAAAATGGGTAAGTAAACTACAATCTTATGACTTTGATATTGAATATGTCAAAGGGAAAAACAATATAGTTGCTAATGCATTGTCTAAGAAGCCCATTTTCTATGTTGTGACTAAAATTACAGCGGATTGGAAGGATTTAATCACAGCTGAGTATGCCAATGATGGATTTACTACAAGTGACCTAGAAGGTAAAGTTGATGATGAATGGTACAAGGTGGTGGATGGACTGATCATTGACAAGAATAGGGTCCTTTTAACCCCTAAATCTAAGATAAAACATCAAATATTGAAGACTTTACATGATACCCCAATGGCTGGTCATCCGAAGTACTTCAAAACATACAAGCAAGGGAGGGAGAGGTTCTTTTGGAAGGGCCTTAAAGGAGAGATTCTTCAATACATCCGGGAGTGCCTTATTTTCCAACAAAATAAGGGTGAACACACTTTTCCATCTGGTTTATTACAGCGCCTACCTATTCCCAGTCAAAAATGGAAAAACATATCCATGGACTTCATCACGGGGCTTCCCATGGTACAAGGTAAGAATTGTATGTTTGTGGTGGTGGATATACTCACTAAATATGCACATTTTATTGCAATTCCAGTCAAGTATGTTGCACCCATAGTGGCTGATATATTTTATAGATAAGTGTTTAAACGTTAGGGGCTGCCTAAGAACATTGTAAGTGACTAGGACAACAGGTTTACGAGTTTATTTTGGCAAAAACTTTTCCATTTGATGGGCATAGAGTTGTCTCCTAGTGCTAGCTACCACCCACAAGCCAATGGGCAAACTGAAATAGTGAAGAAATGGGTGGAAGGATACCTATGAAACTACGTTTTAGAGTAGCATATAGTGTGGATTAAGTGGTTGTACATGGTTGAGTACTGCTACAATACATCATACCACATGTCTATAGGTATATTGTATTTCAAGGCCTTGTATGGATATGATAATTTCTCCTAAGTTATTTTGGAAGGGCCTTAAATGAAAATTTATTCAATACATCCGAGAGTGCCTTATTTGACAACAAAATAAGGGTGAACACACTTTTCCAGTTGGTCTATTACAACCCCTGCCTATTCCCACTCAAAAATGGGAAAGCATATCCATGGACTTCATCACGAGGCTTCCCATGGTACAAGGTAAGAACTTTATGTTTGTGGTGGTGGATAGACTCACTAAATATGCACATTTTTTTGCGATTCTAGCCAAGTATACTGCACCTATAGTGGCTGATATATTTTTCAGAGAAGTGTTTAAACTTCATGGGCTGCCTAGAAACATTGTAAGTGACTGGGACAGCAGGTTTATGAGTTTATTTTGGCAAGAACTTTTCTGTTTGATGGAATAGGAGTTTTCTTCCAGCACTAGCTACCACCCACAAACCGATGGGTAAACTGAAATAATGAATAAATGGGTGGTAGGATACCTATGAAACTACATTTCAGTGTAGCAAACAAAGTGGATTAAGTGGTTTTACATGGCTGAGTACTGCTACAATACATCATACCACATGTTTATAGGTATGTCGTCTTTCAAGGCCTTTTATTGATATGATTCATTTTCCTAGGTTCTTTTGGAAGCGACTTAAAGGAGAGGTTATTCAATACATCTGGGAGTGCCTTATTTGCCCACAAAATAAGAGTGAACACACTTTTTCAGCTGGTCTATTGCAGCCCCTACCTATTCTCACCAAAAAATGGGAAAGCATATCCATGGATTTCATCACAGGGCTTCCCATGGTACGAGGTAAGAACTGTATGTCTATGGTGGTGGATAGACTCACTAAATATGCATATTTTTTTGCAATTCCAGCCAAGTATATTGCACCCATAGTGGCTGATATATTTTTCAGAGAAGTGTTTAAACTTTACGGACTACCTAGGAACATTGTAAGTGATCTGGACAATAGGTTTATAAGTTTATTTTGGCAAAAACTTTTCCATTTGATGGGCATAGAGTTGTCTTCTAGCACTAGCTACCACCCACAAAGTGATGGGCAAACTGAAATAGTGAATAAATAGGTTGAAGGATACCTACAAAACTACATTTTAGAGCAACAGACAGTGTGTATTAAGTGGTTGTACGTCGTTGAGTACTACTACAATACATCATACAACATGTCTATAGGTATGTCGCCTTTCAAGGCCTTGTATGGATATGATGTATTTTCACTAATATGTTTTACCCTAATTTCGATAAAAATAATAAATGTGTTGTAACTAATAGGGCTAAAACTTGATCGATACTTGAATGCTAAACATGCACAATAATTAACAATTCTAATTTTGAAAATTTGACAAATATGGAAAACAAACTGCTATTTTAATTTACTTAACTCAAATTGGGATTTTTGTTGACTGTTTTAGTATTTAAAAGTGGAAATCAACAAAATATGTAGCTGTGCATGTTTAGGATCATGAACATGATCAGAACTGTATCTACACAGGTCTGTGCTATCTAGATAGCAGCGTAAGCCACTCATGCCTATTGACTACAGACTTGTCGCAATTGACTATGACTGATGACTAACAAGAGAAGGCCAAAAAACAAAAATTATGATAGTGACAGTTCAAAAGTAGAATCTGAGAATACTCATAGACAGTGTACAACAATGCAGGCTACTCGTGTCCATTTACCATGGACTTTTCTGCATTGATTGTGACCAAAACCTCACTATTTCAGCATTTGCATCAATATTAATTACGACAGTTGACACACTTTCAGATCTAGAATACCATGTGGATTACCTGCAATATAAAACCCTAATTTATTGCACACAAACCAAATTGATATCAAATAAGGAGTATTGGGCGAAAATGATTGAGCTGGACTGACCTTGATCAATCCCCGTTGAATGACAAAGTGTTTCACTAAATTTCTCATACTCTAAAGAAGGCTCAAACTCAAATGTAGTTCTCCCACTTGTATATGTGTGAAATTGTAAATACAAGTCGAGATGCTCTTTCTCCTATTTTACCATTGGCACAAGCATGTAAATGTGAATTCAGCATTGAAAAATCTTCAATCTAGCTTCACTAAATCCATAGATAGCACATGTAATTCTTTGAATAGCTTTTAAGAGTGAGTGCCATCCAAAAAGCCTTAGAGTACCTTTATATTTATAAAGGTCTTAACTTTGAATGAAGGGACCTATTAGTGCGCAAAAACTGACCAAAATAAAGCTCAACGGACAAATAGAATATTCAAACGAAATGTGACCCAAAATAAGTTCCACAAATTATGCCTGGAGAAGTCCGCACTTCACGGATAGGCATGTGGGGAGCCCCAAGACAAATTGGAAATACAATAACAGAATAGATGAATGTATGAACAAATACCACGTAAAATACACAAATAGATACCTTATTTGTTGTCAAGAGTCTATAAATGCAAAGTTAAAATAAATGACACTAAAGATGGGCTTGTACCGAATTTGGGCATCTACAATGTGTAAATAAGACAACCTTTTGTATTTGAGATATTACCAGATGTTTTGTGTTGTATGCTGTGATGGTTCAATTCAGCCACTCTTTTTCAAGGGAATGAACACGGCAAACCTTGTGACTGTCCACATTCTTACATCCAAATTCATCAAATAGAGGTGATTCCTTGATCACAACACATCAAAGAAGGAGAATAGAAGAGCAATGCCGGATGGATAAGGATTGAGTTCCAAGTGGAATTCACCCATTCTTTGTCATTCATGAGTCACAACTTATAGTATCTTGTATTTTTTAGCTCAGTTAAATTTGTAAGGCCCTCTCTTCAAGGCAAATATTGTTGTTCATGTGTGCAATTGTTGTAAATGATCTTTTGGTAATGTTCTTCTTCTAAATATATTGTTTAACCATATAATTGGTAATATGATTTGATCCAAATGCAACATTTTTAAGCACAACTCGTGAAGTAGTTGCAAAGAAAAATAATCTAATAGAATTTATGTTTTCAAAATAAATAAGTTTTATTGAACAATGAAGTATAATCATTGGGATGAACTTCCAAAAACATCCTACAAAAATACAATGGCAATAATAACAAGGCCTTTACAGAATACAGATTCAATGTGGTAGATTTGTAGTAAACCGATATATGCTAAGCATCATCAATAATACTTTTTGTATATATGCCAAATGATGACCTTTATTGTCCACATGAAATGAAATATTTAATAATATTCACGACTAATCAGTTAAAAGTTGAGGGGACTGCAGTTTTAGTACTTAGCTGGCAAGAACAAGAGATCACTCTATTCAATCATCTGACCATCTATGCCTCCCTATTACTTCTAATACTTAAAGAATTTTATTTGAATAGATATAACCACAACCTACATCCATTCATCCTTTTATTACAACAGGAATCGGGTTTTCATATTCTATTCATTTGTGCGCACACACCAAAGGGAGATACATTTTTCTGTGGAAAGAAATACCTTTAATCAAAAGGAATAAATGAATATCCCTAAACTGTCAAAGCTATTTAGATACATATGTTCCCAAGCATTTTATGGTCTATACATATTCTTAAAAAAACACTGTAATACTTAACTCTTAGGATCATGGTCTTTGTGCAAAGCATATATCCATCCTTGAGCCAAAGTCAGTTTTCATTTGACCACAAATTGATCCCTATTATAGCATACACACATAAAAGAGAGAGGATCTCATACCTTTAAAGTTGGGTCTACTGCCATAATGTGTGTTATTGATATTCACCAATTTCCCCATTCGTTCACCAGCAATTAGCTTTTGCTGACTATAAGTTTGAAAGGTTTCTCTTGATTCTTTGCTATGATCAAGTTTCATCTGGTACTTCATAATTTTATCCTCCCACAAGTTCCACAACAGAACTGCCAGACCTCCAAAATTAGCAATGCCCAGAACCATGCATAAAATGATAGAGAGTCCTCTTGACCACCAAGACTTGCTCTCATTATGGTCAATGTAGAAATTTTTTGTTAGCAACATTGTTATGACAAAACCAATTACGGATGAAACCATATAGATGCCTGCCCATATATTATTGCCAGTACCAACTAAACTTGACATTGGTTTTGTTTTCATATCAGGATTAGAGACAGAATGGATAATATTTGCATTGCCACCATTTTCCTGGGAAAAAAAAGAATATGTTATGTGCATGTTCATCAAATCCAAAGAATGTGAATTGAGGGATTTTGTATTCAGAAAAATATACACCAAGGTAAGATCATATGGATTTATTTCAAAGTAATCTTACCAATTCAGGTTGTAGTTCTTGTGTCACATATACTTGGATCTCAAGGCATATCTTGTTTGCAAAACCTGGACAAATGCTTTCTGCATCAACCAAATCAAGAATGTAGAGCTCTTTTGATTTTTTCACCGCCCAAATTAGTAACACATTTCTTGGTAAACCAAACTGGCCCCGTTCAATACGATGAAGAAGGTCCCGCAATATAGCCACGAAAGGTGAAATTCCAATGCCTCCAGCAACCAAAATCAGATTATTGTAACTACATAAGCATACAAGGACATTTCAGCTATGGAAAATTTATTTTAGTGCATTGGAGATGAGTAAAAGAATTTGAATAAACTAGAAAAAGAAAAAGAGAAAAATATACTTAGATTATGGGATTAGTCCATTTAGTTTTTTATTTTGTCCCGAAAATATTAGTTCCCAATCCTGTAGTCCACTCTGTATTCCTTCTGCATGCTTGATTGAATTAATTTCTCATCTATACATTAGCATCCATTGGCACCTAGTTAATTAATTTGATGCTCGATTACTAGGTAATCATGCTTTGCATCATGTAAATGACAAACAATAAAATTGTGTGGGAAATTATTGCAGAAGGAATTCTCAGCAGTATTTTCAACAACAAATCAGCCTCCAAGCTATTCCAAAATTTTAGAAGTTCAAATCTTAGATTCTGAAGTTCCTATTTCTTATTCATACGTGTGTTAGATATGTTACATACATATTGTTAAATGCTGTTAGCAACCTGTTAGTAGGTTGTTAGGTGGTTGCACTAGTTTGCAAAAACACAAAGTGGATCATGTAAAGACCTCTCAGCTTCATCCAATACATGCAAACTTGATCTTCACAAGACCATGGTGCATACTTGCTCAAAACGAGACCTAGATGCATTCTCCGCCATCTCAACAACAACAACAACAACAACAACAACAACAACAAAAAAAAAAAAAACAGCTACAAGACAACGATGTTTTACTCTTTCACCTTTGAGCCAATCCAATGTATTCGGGACATGGTGTTCAACTTCATCTGCAGTCATTGGTTCTTTTGCCACCTCCAAATCCTTAGTTGCAAAAGGATCATGTGATGGGCAAACATCTTGCCTAATATGCCTCTGCATCAAACGCTGCAGGTCTGACATAACCTTATGTTCATGTTTTGCCTTCTCATAATTGAACATTGCCAATGCTGGCTTGTCCTCCACAAAGTCATCCACAGCGAACACATGATGACTTTTCAAACACTTCACCACAGTTCGAGTCACAGAACATATATTAACAACCATATCATGATTACCATTACCATTTCCATCTCCTCTCATTTTCGCTTACTTGTTTCTTAGCCTCCGATAATTAGTTAAGGCTAAGGGTCTTCAATGATGTCCCTATCAAAAGAGGGATATGACCATTTTCAGAGGGTTCACCAATAATTTTTAGACTCTGTTTATTTCCTATAAAGGTTTATTGCAAAACTTAATATTTATTTAATTCTACTTTAAGGGAATATTTTAGTATAAGGGTTTTATTACAAAAATCAGAATTTTGTTAATTCTGCCCGAAAGGGACATTTCATATTTTGTTTACTCTATGCATATTATGTGGTTAATATTGCTTAGCTGGCAATAATTTTTTTTTTTTTTTTTTTTGTATGACTGTACCCAAGCCATTACCCAAGTCGAAACAAATGTAATGTCCCCTTCTCAAGTTTAGGGCGGGATGAAGACCCTTAGCCTATCTCATGGTTTCCCATAGGCTAAGGGGATGAAGGAAAAAGGGGAACATGGTTCTTTTTGGACTAAGTTGCCAAAAAGTAGCTTAATGTCGACAACTTATTTTGATTTTAAAAATTAAAAGAGGATCATTTTTTAAATATATTATTTTACCCCCTTTAGAGTGCCCCACTTTGGAGTTTGAATTGGAGAAAAGGTAAAAATAAAGATGAAGAGGTTCGTTTTGGGGATCTCGGATCTATCATTTGATTTTTTATGAGTTGAGCATGTTTGCTTTTAATTTAAGCTATTGAGGACGAAAACCCTCTTCAACAATCAGATATTAGGACGAAAACCCTCAACATTCTATTGGTGGCTTCATTCAGGGGTCACATTTGCACGAAAGATCGTTGGACAAGGCATAGAGGTCATTTGTGTGTGGCACAACAACTAGGGCATCAACTTGAAGTTGGTGCAATAGCTAGGAGGCAGTTTGGAGGTTGGTGACCTGCCTAGAGGGATCTTCACCAAAGTTACCAGGTTCGGCCGCACCTGGGCCGAATCCAGAACGATATGCATTTTTGCGGTCTTCCAGATTAAAAAATTCGGTTTGGCATTTTTTAAATATTAAAATATAAAAAAAGTCAAAAACCATTAAAAAAAAGTCGCAAACTCTAAAAACACAGTGTTGAGCTTGACTGAGAGTCATGAATGGTGAGATTGAGTGAGTCGTGGTGTGGGCACCCGGTTTAGTGACATCAAGCAGGTGTTCACAGCGAGCAGTGGTCGTGGTGTCTGAAGCGTGGTCGTGGAGTGAGCAGCACGTTGTGAAATGGACGTCAAAGCCATTAAACGACCGACAAGCCGCATTCAATCCTTTGTTTTTTTTGGGTATTGTTAAAAAATAATTTAGGTTTATAATAGTTTATAGATTAAAAATAGTTTTTAATTTTTTTTTTTTGATATTTATTAATTTTGTATTATATTTAAATTAATAATTTTTATTTTATTTTTTAATTTTGGTACATAATTAATTTAAAATTAATTAGATTTAAATTAATAATTTATAATGTTTCTTTTAAATTATTTTATTTTTTTATGGTTTTTTTTTAAATTTATATTTTATTATATATTTATATTTTATTTTATAATTTAGATTTATAATGTAAAATTATTTATATTTAAATCATAAGTAATAATATATATTGTAAATTATTAATTATTAATTAAAATTTAATTAATTGTAAATTAAAATTAGAAAATAAAATAAAAACTATTAATTAAAATTTAATACCAAATATTTAATTTTACAAGTGTTAAATTAATATTCATTCCTTAGTAGATCAAAATATTTTACATATATATATATTCCGAACCAGATTTTACCGGATTTTTTTCCGAACTTTTTTAAGAATTCCGCATTCTGCATTTTTTTGGCCTCCCGAATGCATTCAGATTTCTAAACCTGGTAACTATGATCTTCACATGCTTATGTCACCCCTTTGAGGGTTGATGTCATCCTGAGAAGACTAATTTGAGGGTTGTTCAGCCTTTGGCTTCATCCGATTGGTTAATTGTTGTTGAATTTCATTGATATAATCAAATTGTAAATTATTTAATTTACAAGCCTAGAAATTTATTATAAAAATCAGATTTGGTGTTGTAAGGCTTCTCCCATGGAAATAGATTGAATTTCCTTAATTTTTTGAGGGTCAGAGTGGATTATATTTTTCTACCATGTTTTATTGATCGTTTTCATATTTTTGTACTTTCATGCTGGGTTTCAATGAAATTTCAGAATTGTATAAATCTGTCCTAAAAGAGATATTACAGTGGCATCAGAGCCATCTCCTTGAAAACTATGGCGATTGAGTTGTCTGCAGGTTCTTCTACATCATAGGTAGTGATAAAGAGCTTAGATATTACAAAAGAGAGAAAATAAAGGACTGTAACAACACAAGAAAGGGTTTGAGCAACTAGGGCATAAGAATATGGATGATTCAAATGCAAATTGTGTTCGATTTGATAAATTTGCTTAAAATCAAGATCATATGACAGATATGATGGCTGAAATGATTCGCACCATGCGGGGGAATACTTTCCATACATCCAATGGTGAGGGGAGTGCTTCAGTAGCCAACCCTCCTACACAGAATGATTGTTGGATCTATAGTTAGGCCTTTTCAGCCTAACTTAATTCATAGAGAGGAAGTCGTTCCTGAGGTGGAGATGCAACATTTGGTAATGGATGATATTGTTGCTAGTTATGCAAAGTGCAGGACTCTCCCACCTGAGGTTAAGGGAGAAATGAGCTTCACTAACTTTATGCAGTTGAAAAGAAACAAAGAGGGACCTAGAGTTGATCCTAGACCTCAAAATAATCAAAGGGATCTTCAAAAAGTTTTGAGAAAGCTCATGCTTTCTACATTTGATGGATCTACCAAGAGTACCACTCAAGCTTGGATCCAAAAGGTGGATATGTACCTTTCTCTCTAGCCTATGATAGAAGATGAAGCCATCAAATTTGCTACTTTACATCTTAATTGCACGGTACATGAGTGGTGGTACCATGGATTGGTCACACAAGGGCACAACCTCATCAACTCTTATGATGAGTTCAGCAAGAGATTGATTGAGAGGTTTTAATGCGTTGATTCGAAGATCCATTTTAGGGAATAAGCGCAGCTGAAACAAAATACTTCCATGAATGATTGTGGCTGAATTTTAGAGAGAGTTTCAGTGATGGTTCCAAATGTATCTGAAAGGAGGTTTGTGGTGTTGTTTGTTGAAGGCTTGGCTGATCCACTCAAGAGCTTGGTCAAGGCTTTCAACTCTTGTTCTCTCCAAGAAGCTATCAAAAAGGCTTTTGATCTAGAAACAACAGATCCTAAGGGCAAATTTCTACCTTTAGGACAGCAAAGTCCATCTTCATTTGGATAGCCTAGGACTTCACCTTCCAAGCAGCGAAGGACAACCCCATATGGACAACAAAGAAGGCCATATCAGCAAGGTAAAGTATAGCAAAAAGAGATACCAAAGACAAACCAAGAAGTAGAATCAAGGAATGAGTTGAGGAAAAAATTGTGCTTCACTTGCAAAGGTCCTTGGACGCTAGGTCGCCATCGCTGTTAGGTTGTGGAGCTAAAAGCTTCACCAAGATGCAAATAGGAGGAGTTACGGACGTTGCGGAGAGTTGTAGAATGAATTGCAGGGAAACCGACGTCGGTCTGATGAACCGACGTCGGTCAGATAGCAGTGAAGAATCAACCGACGTCGGTTACCAGTTGGCCGACATCGGTCATGGAGGAGCCGACGTCGGCAGCCTATACGTGAACATGCAGTTTGCATGTTGATACCGGAGAGTTTATTTTTGGACTGTTAGTTTGCATGTTAAAGGCTAATTATAGTCTTGAGTTGCGCGTCTAATTATTGTAATTAAGATAGTCTAATTATTGTAAGCATGAGAACTATATATAGACTCATGGGCTGTATTGTAAATTAGTGCTAGAGAGTAAGAGAGCAAATAAGCTCCTTCAGAGAGAGGAGAGCAATGGTGTGTTCCTCCTAGTGCCACAGTACCAAGTGTGGGTGCTGGTTTGGAGAATCAGAAGGGTTCTTCGTATATGTATGATCTTGGTCAGCAGGTGTACATGGCTTCTTTTGGAGATCTACAATGGTGAGTAAGGTCTAGTGATTTGCAGGTAGCAGCAGAGAGCAGAAGATCTACTTGGAGTACGGTTGTGTACTTGGTGTATTGGCAGTGTTGTTTCTGACTGGTGGAGGTGAACATCAATTCTATATTGGAGTTGATTGTTGGGACCGCGAGAGAGAGGGAAGAAGGTCTTGAGGTGTGGCGAGCCTTTGAGGTGGAAGAAGAAGTGGCATCCTCTTTATTGTATTTTCTTCTGAGTGATTATTAATACAATTGTGTATTGTCTCTCACATCCTGTGTTGTTTCATATTTCTAGTTACTTATTCATTCTGGTTAAATTCTGTGTTTAGTTGCTAATACAAGAAGTAATCATATGTGCTCTAATTGAGGAGCAAGATCTTGACAATTGGTATCAGAGCAGGTTGAGCAGGTGGACCAGGTTGATACCAATCTTGATAGTTGGTATCAGAGCTTTTGGTTGGGTTATTAACAGGTGGTTTCAGATCTGGTTAGTGTTTGTTGATTACAGGTTACTCACAGGGGTTTCAGATTGAGTTGGAGTATAGCAATGACAGAAGAAAGTAAGCTACGAATGGAGAAACTGAATAGCACGAATGGTCTGATTGATGGAAAGAAAGAGCAAAAAAAAGGAGATTGTTGGTCGGTAGAAGATCAGCGTGTAGAAGCGAATGTTGCATGTGACGTTGCACATGGTGCTCTGGATAAAGTAAAATCTTTATTTACAGATTCTTTTGCCTCTTTCCATGCAGCCCGAAATAGAGCATCTTTTCATGGGTATGTCTTTGAAGACTTTGGAGAGATTTATTTAGGGGTTGGTGAGCCTTGTCAAATTATTGACGAAGGGGAAGTGAAGCTGAAATTGCAGACGGATAACACACAAGCGTTGAAAGAGGTCATGCAGGTACCAGTTTTGGAGATGGGTCTAATTTCTTCAAGAAAGTTGGGTGATGGGAGATGCACAGTAACTCTCACAGCGGATGCACTTGAATTAGATGGTGGTAAGAAAGTAAGTATCCTTTATCTATCTACTTATATTACTGATTCACCTTCTGTTGCAGAGATGTGGCTTTGTAGGCTTGGTCACATATGTAGGAGGGGAATGCATGTTCTTAAGTGGAAGACAGATGTTTTTGACAAACTTAAGAACTGGAAAGCCTTGGTGTTCATGGAGGAGATGGCGGACAGAGATCAGTTGAGGGGACTGAATTATTCTGAGCAGGGCTGTGTTGATTTGAACAGGGTTTTGATCCATGGAGAGTTCGTGGGTAAAAAGTTATTACTCACAGGCGAACACAGGGACCGGCGTCGGTCATACAGTAACCGACGTCGGCAACAGAAAGACCGGCGTCGATCATACAGGAACCGACGTCGGCAGAAGGGATACCGGCGTCGGCCAGGAAAACGACGTCGGCAGTCAGGATCAATGTAGGGGAACCGACATCGGTCGGATGCAGACTAGGAGATGGTCGAGATCGGTCACTGGAATGGATGGTGGGCGGACAGCTAGCTGTCAAAAAGGTCTCAAACGCTCATATGGAGGTCAGAAAGGGTAAGTGAACCTCATTTTCGTTGTTCACCTTCTTTATATTGCTTACTAATGGTCAAGAACTAGGAAGATGTGAAGAAGCAATGCAGGTAGAATCTAGAAACAGTGAGAGCTTAGCATGGATGAGGAGTGTGTCCTTGGAGAAGAACCAAACAAGTATTTGTTGGTGGAGTTGTCAGCTGGAAGAAAGCACTGAGAGACGGATGGTTTCCCAAGTTAAAGAAGAGAGTGGATGGATACGTGAGACGGAAGGCCAAGGTATATGGGCTTGAGCAAGCTGTAGGGCAATGGAGGTTTAACCGTTGTGTTTGTCTTACCAGGTGGATGATGAGTCGCGACATTATCCAGTTACTGTATGTGGGTGATTTGCTAGCATATTTGTACATACAGGTATTCGCTGAGCTAAGGGTAAGGTTAGTTCAAAGGTATGTCATGGAGAATTTAGAGCAGCGAAATTCTTTGGCATAAGAGACATGGAGATTTTGTCTCTAGCGGGAGCTGATGTGAAGACGGTGTTGGCGGGGTTCATGATGCAAGACGCAGAATCAGAAAGCACACCAAAGGCTGGACAGTTCAAGCTTAGCTTAGAACAGGGTTCGAAATCACATGAGGTCTAGTGTAGACCCTAGTTTTTTCAAGCAATGGGAGTTGTCAGAAAGTATGGAGCCAATTCGAGGAAGGAGTACTGGAGGGCAGTTCAGTGGATTCTCAGGTATCTGAGAGGGACTAGCAGCAGATTAACATGTTATGCAGGGTTAAGGTCTTCACTACATGGAGTTGTAGGTTCAAATGTGGCAGGTTACTTGGATGACAGGGGTAGCATCACAGGGTGTGTGGTGGTTGGTCTTCAGGATTGATCTTGAAGAGGGATACAAGTTAGGGAATAATTTCGACGGTGTACAGGTACAGGTACAGGTACAGGTGCAGCTGTTTATCTCCAAATGGGAGATTGTTAGGTTGTGGAGCTAAAAGCTTCACCAGGATGCAAACAGGAGGAGTTACGGAAGTTGCGGAGAGTTGCAGAATGAATTGCAGGGAAACCGACGTCGATCTGATCAACCGACGTCGGTCAGATAGCAGTGAAGAATCAATCGACGTCGGTTATCAGTAGGCCGACATCGGTCATGGAGGAGCCGACGTCGGCAACCTGTACGTGAACATGCAGTTTATATGTTGATTCCGGAGAGTCTATTTTTGGACTGTTAGTTTGCATGTTAAAGGCTAATTATAGTCTTGAGTTGCGCATCTAATTATTGTAATTAAGATAGTCTAATTATTGTAAGCATGAGATCTATATATAGACTCATGGGCTGTATTGTAAATTAGTGCTAGAGAGTAAGAGAGCAAATAAGCTCCTTCAGAGAGAGGAGAGCAATGGTGTGTTCCTCCTAGTGCCACAGTACCAAGTGTGGGTGTTGGTTTGGAGAATCAGAAGGGTTCTTCGTATATGTATGATCTTGGTCAGCAGGTGTGCATGGCTTCTTTTGGAGATCTACAATGGTGAGTAAGGTCTAGTGATTTGCAGGTAGCAGCAGAGAGCAGAAGATCTACTTGGAGTACGGTTGTATACTTGGTGTACTGGCAGCGTTGCTTCTGACTGGTGGAGTTGAACATCAATTCTATATTGGAGTTGATTGTTGGGACCGTGAGAGAGAGGGAAGAAGGTCTTGAGGTGTGGCGAGCCTTTGAGGTGGAAGAAGAAGTGGCATCTTCTTTATTGTATTTTCTTCTGAGTGATTATTAATACAATTGTGTATTGTCTCTCACATCCTGTGTTGTTTCATATTTCTAGTTACTTATTCATTCTGGTTAAATTCCGTGTTTAGTTGCTAATACAAGAAGTAATCATATGTGCTCTAATTGAGGAGCAAGATCCTGACAATTGGTATCAGAGAAAGTTGAGCAGGTGGACCAGGTTGATACCAATCTTGACAGTTGGTATCAGAGCTTTTGGTTGGGTTACTAACAGGTGGTTTCAGATCTGGTTAGTGTTTGTTGATTACAGGTTACTCAAAGGGGTTTCAGATTGAGTGGGAGTATAGCAATGGCAGAAGAAAGTAAGCTACGAATGGAGAAACTGAATAGCACGAATGGTCTGATTGATGGAAAGAAAGAGCAGGGAAAAAGAGATTGTTGGTCGGTAGAAGATCAGCGTGTAGAAGTAGATGTTGCAGGTGATGTTGCACAGGGTGCTCTGGATAAAGTAGAATCTTTGTTTACAGATTCTTTTGCCTCTTTCCATGCAGCCCGAAATAGAGCATCTTTTCATGGGTATGTCTTTGGAGACTTTGGAGAGATTTATTTAGGGGTTGGTGAGCTTTTTCAAATTATTGACGAAGGGAAAGTGAAGCTGAAATTGCAAACAGATAACACACAGCTGTTGAAAGAGGTCATGCAGGTACCAGTCTTGGAGATGGGTCTAATTTCTTCAAAAAAGTTGGGTGATGGGAGATTCACAGTAACTCTCACAGCGGATGCATTTGAATTAGATGGTGGTAAGAAAGTAGGTATCCTTTATCTATCTACTTATATTACTGATTCACCTTCTGTTGCAGAGATGTGGCTTTGTAGGCTTGGTCACATATGTAGGAGGGGAATGCATGTTCTTAAGCGGAAGACATGTTTTTGATAAACTTAAGAACTGAAAAGCCTTGGTGTTCATGGAGGAGATGGCGGACAGAGATCAGTTGAGGGGACTGAATTATTTTGAGCAGGGCTGTGTTGATTTGAACAGGGTTTTGATCCATGGAGAGCTCGCGGGTAAAAAATTATTACTCACAGGCGAACACAGGTACCGGCATCGGTCATACAGTAACCGACGTCGGCAACAGGAAGACCGACGTCGGTCATACAGGAATCGACTTCGGCAGAAGGGATACCAGCATCGGCCAGGAAAACGACGTCGACAGTCAGGGTCAGTGCAGGGGAACTGACATCGGTCGAATGCAGACTGGGAGATGGCCGAGATCGGTCACTGGAACGGATGGTGGGCGGACAGCTCGCTGTCAAAAAGGTCTCAAATGCTCATATGGAGGTCAGAAAGGGTAAGTGAACCTCATATTCGTTGTTCACTTTCTTTATATTGCTTACTGATGGTTAAAAACTAAGAAGATGTGAAGAAGCAATGCAAGTAAAATCCAAAAACAGTGGGAGCTTGGCATGGATGAGGAGTGTGAGTCCTTGGAGAAGAACCAAACAGGTATTTGTTGGTGGAGTTGTCAGCTGAAAGAAAGCACTGAGAGACGGATGGATTTCCATGTTAAAAAAGAGAGTGGATGGATACGTGAGACGGAAGGCCAAGGTATATGGTCTTGAGCACGCTGTAAGGCAATGGAGGTTTAACCGTTGTGTTTGTCTTACCAGGTGGATGATGAGTCGCGACATTATCCAGTTACTGTATGTGAGTGATTTGCTAGCAGATTTGTACATACAGGTATTTGCTGAGTTAAGGGTAAGGTTAGTTCAGAGGTATGTCATAGAGAATTTAGAGCAGCGAAATTCTTTGGCATAAGAGACATGGAGATTTTGTCTCCAGTAGGAGCTGATGTGAAGACGGTGTTGGCGAGATTCATGATGCAAGATGCAAAATCAGAAAGCACACCAAACACTGGACAGTTCAAGCTTAGCTTAGAACAGGGTTCGAAATCACATGAGGTCTAGTGTAGACCCTAGTTTTCTAAAGCAGTGGGAGTTGTCAGAAAGTATGGAGCCAATTCGGGGAAGGAGTACTGGAGGGCAGTTCAGTGGATTCTCAGGTATCTGAGAGGGACTAGCAGCAGGTTAACATGTTATGCAGGGTTAAGGTCTTCACTAAATGGAGTTGTAGGTTCGAATGTGGCAGGTTACTTGGATGACAGGTGTAGCATCACAGGTTGTGTGGTGGTTGGTCTTCAGAATTGATCTTGAAGAGAGATACAAGTCAAGGAATAATTTCGACGGTGTACAGGTACAGGTACAGGTGCAGCTGTTTATCTCCAAGTGGGAGATTGTTAAGTTGTGGAGCTAAAAGCTTCACCAGGTTGGAAACAGGAGGAGTTACGGAGGTTGCGGAGAGTTGCAGAATGAATTGCAGGGAAACCGACGTCGATCTGATCAACCGACGTCGGTCAGATAGCAGTGAAGAATCAATCGACGTCGGTTATCAGTCGGCCGACATCAGTTATAGAAGAGCCGACGTCGGCAGCCTGTACGTGAACATGCAGTTTGCATGTTGATTCCGGAGAGTCTATTTTTGGACTGTTAGTTTGCATGTTAAAGGCTAATTATAGTCTTGAGTTGCGCATCTAATTATTGTAATTAAGATAGTCTAATTATTGTAAGCATGAGATCTATATATAGACTCATGGGTTGTATTGTAAATTAGTGCTAGAGAGTAAGAGAGCAAATAAGCTCCTTCAGAGAGAGGAGAGCAATGGTGTGTTCCTCCTAGTGCCACAGTACCAAGTGTGGGTGCTGGTTTGGAGAATCAGAAGGGTTCTTCGTATATGTATGATCTTGGTCAGTAGGTGTGCATGGCTTCTTTTGGAGATCTACAATGGTGAGTAAGGTCTAGTGATTTGCAGGTAGCAGCAGAGAGCAAAAGATCTACTTGGAGTACGGTTGTATACTTGGTGTACTGGCAGCGTTGCTTCTGACTGGTGGAGGTGAACATCAATTCTATATTGGAGTTTATTGTTGGGACCGTGAGAGAGAGGAAAGAAGGTTTTGAGGTGTGGCGAGCCTTTGAGGTGGAAAAAGAAGTGGCATCTTCTTTATTGTATTTTCTTTTGAGTGATTATTAATACAATTGTGTATTGTCTCTCACATCCTGTGTTGTTTCATATTTCTAGTTACTTATTCATTCTGGTTAAATTCCGTGTTTAGTTGCTAATACAAGAAGTAATCATATGTGCTCTAATTGAGGAGCAAGATCCTGACAATTGGTATCAGAGCAGGTTGAGCAGGTGGACCAGGTTGATACCAATCTTGACAGTTGGTATCAGAGCTTTTGGTTGGGTTACTAACAGGGGGTTTCAGATCTGATTAGTGTTTGTTGATTACAGGTTACTCACAGGGGTTTCAAATTAAGTGGGAGTATAGCAATGGCAGAAGAAAGTAAGCTACGAATGGAGAAACTGAATAGCACGAATGGTCTAATTGATGGAAAGAAAGAGCAGGGAAAAGGAGATTGTTGGTCGGTAGAAGATCAGCGTGTAGAAGCAGATGTTGCAGGTGATGTTGCACAGGGTGCTCTGGATAAAGTAAAATCTTTGTTTACAGATTCTTTTGCCTCTTTCCATGCAACGCGAAATAGAGCATCTTTTCATGGGTATGTCTTTGGAGACTTTGGAGAGATTTATTTAGGGGTTAGTGAGCTTTGTCAAATTATTGACGAAGGGAAAGTGAAGCTGAAATTGCAGACAGATAACACACAACTGTTGAAAGAGGTCATGCAGGTACCAGTGTTGGAGATGGGTCTAATTTCTTCAAGAAAGTTGGGTGATGAGAGATTCACAGTAACTCTCACAGCAGATGCACTTGAATTAGATGGTGTTAAGAAAGTAGGTATCCTTTATCTATCTACTTATATTACTGATTCACCTTCTGTTGCAGAGATGTGGCTTTGTAGGCTTGGTCACATATGTAGGAGGGAAATGCATGTTCTTAAGCGGAAGACATGTTTCTGATAAACTTAAAAACTGGAAAGCCTTGGTGTTCATGGAGGAGATGGCGGACAGAGATCAGTTGAGGGGACTGAATTATTCTGAGCAGGGCTTTGTTGATTTGAACAGGGTTTTGATCCATGGAGAGCTCGCGGGTAAAAAATTATTACTCACAGGCGAACACAGGTACCGGCGTCGATCATACAGTAACCGACGTCGGCAACAGGAAGACCGACGTCAGTCATACAGGAATCGACTTCCGCAGAAGGGATACCGGCGTCGGCCAGGGAAACGACGTCGGCAGTCAGGGTCAGTGCAAGGGAACCGACATCGGTCGAATGCAGACTGGGAGATGGCCGAGATCGGTCACTGGAACGGATAGTGGGCGGACAGCTAGCTGTCAAAAAGGTCTCAAATGCTCATATGGAGGTCAGAAAGGGTAAGTGAACCTCATATTCGTTGTTCACCTTCTTTATATTGCTTACTGATGGTTAAAAACTAAGAAGATGTGAAGAAGCAATGCAGGCAGAATCCAAAAATAGTGGGAGCTTGGCATGGATGAGGAGTGTGAGTCCTTGGAGAAGAACCAAATAAGTATTTGTTGGTAGAGTTGTCAGCTGGAAGAAAGCACTGAGAGATGGATGGATTCCCAAGTTAAAGAAGAGAGTGGATGGATATGTGAGACGGAAAGGCAAGGTATATGGTCTTGAGCAAGCTGTAGGGCAATGGAGGTTTAACCGTTGTGTTTGTCTTACCAGCTGGATGATGAGTCACGACATTATCCAGTTACTGTATGTGGGTGATTTGCTAGCAGGTTTGTACATATAGGGGTTTGCTGAGCTAAGGGTAAGGTTAGTTCAGAGGTATGTCATGGAGAATTTAGAGCAACGAAATTCTTTGGCATAAGAGACATGGAGATTTTGTCTCCAGTGGAAGCTGATGTGAAGACGGTGTTGGCGGGTTTCATGATGCAGGATGCAGAATCAAAAAGCACACCAAGGGCTGGACAGTTCAAGCTTAGCTTAGAACAGGGTTCGAAATCACATGAGGTTTAGTGTAGATCTGAGTTTTTCCAAGCAGTGGGAGTTGTCAGAAAGTATGGAGCCAATTCGGGGAAGGAGTACTGGAGGGCAGTTCAGTGGATTCTCAGGTATCTGAGAGGGACTAACAGCAGGTTAACATGTTATGCAGGGTCAAGGTCTTCACTACATGGAGTTGTAGGTTCGGATGTGGCAGGTTACTTGGATGACAGGTGTAGCATCACAGGTTGTGTGGTGGTTGGTCTTCATGATTGATTTTGAAGAGGGATACAAGCCGTGGAATAATTTAGACTGTGTACAGGTACAAGTACAGGTGCAGCTGTTTATCTCCAAGTGGGAGATTGTTAGGTTGTGGAGCTAAAAGCTTCACCAGGATGCAAACAGGAGTTACGGAGGTTGCAGAGAGTTGCAAAATGAATTGCAGGGAAACCGACGTCGGTCAGATAGCAGTGAAGAATCAATCGACGTCGGTTATCAGTCGGCCGACATCGGTCATGGAGGAGCCGATGTCAGTACCCTGTACGTGAACATGCAGTTTGCATGTTGATTCCAGAGAGTCTATGTTTGGACTGTTAGTTTGCATGTTAAAGGCTAATTATAGTCTTGAGTTGCGCGTCTAATTATTGTAATTAAGATAGTCTAATTATTGTAAGCATGAGATCTATATATAGACTCATGGGCTGTATTGTAAATTAGTGCTAGAGAGTAAGAGAGCAAATAAGCTCCTTCAGAGAGAGGAGAGCAATAGTGTGTTCTTCCTAGTGCCACAGTACCAAGTGTGGGTGCTGGTTTGGAGAATCAGAAGGGTTCTTCGTATATGTATGATCTTGGTCAGCAGGTGTGCATGGCTTCTTTTAGAGATCTACAATGGTGAGTAAGGTCTAGTGATTTGTAGGTAGCAGCAGAGAGCAGAAGATCTCCTTGGAGTACGGTTGTGTACTTGGTGTACTAGCAGCGTTGTTTCTGACTGGTGGAGGTGAACATCAATTCTATATTGGAGTTGATTGTTGGGACCGTGAGAGAGAGGGAAGAAGGTCTTGAGGTGTGGCGAGCCTTTGAGGTGGAAGAAGAAGTGGCATCTTCTTTAATGTATTTTCTTCCGAGTGATTATTAATACAATTGTGTATTGTCTCTCACATCCTGTGTTGTTTCATATTTCTAGTTACTTATTCATTCTGGTTAAATTTCGTGTTTAGTTGCTAATACAAGAAGTAATCATATGTGCTCTAATTGAAGAGCAAGATCCTGACAATTGCCTTGGCAAAGGGCAAGTTCATTACATCGAGGTAGTTGTTGACAATTTTGCTCCACAGGCCAAATCGTCACCATTACCATTCAAAACTTCGCTCACCATGACCATTTGCCTTGAAAACCAGGTCTTGACCCTTGAGAAATCGAGGATAAGTCACTTTTGTGCAGGGACAGGGGTTTTCTCATCAGGGAATGATCATTTCTAGCACTTACAGAGCAATTCGGGTTTGCAAGACAGCATTACTTATAAGCTTTATAAGTAATATGCAGGAGCACCTAGAGAACCTGAAAGGGTCTATGGCAGTTTCAATGTTAATCGGGTTTGTGATGTTGCATTACTTATTAGTTTGTATAAGTTGAAGCACTCGAAGAACCTAAATGGGTCTAAAGTGCATATCGGGTTTACAAGGGTGTCTTATTTACTTTTATAAGTAAAAGCAATCCAAGGGCCCGAGTTGGTCTACAAAGGGAAGCGGGTTTGTGCATCGACTTGTCTTATAAAGTTTTTATAAGTAATGGCACTTGTAAAGCCCGAAAAGGTCTTGGACATTGCGAAGGGCAGGTGATTTCTTTCAGAGGGCTTTTTCATCAGCAAGTGGACTTTACAAAAGTTCCAAAGGGTTATTTACAAAAATCCTGAAGGGCAACTGCCCTTGCGGGGGGCACTTCAAGAACAAAATGAAATTTTCATTTTTCCTGAAGGATCATTTTCAGAAAGCCTGAAGGGTATGTGCCCTTGCGAGGGACACTTCAAGCATGAAGAGGACCTTTGCAAGACTTTCGAGGGGTCATTTACAGTTTCTCCAAAGGGTACCTACCCTTGTGGAGGGCACCTTGGTCGGTGGCAGGGCCATTTGGAAAACCCGAAGGGCACTTTTGGAAGCAGACATACTTGTTGACCATTTTGGTCCTGCAAGCCAAAAGTCGGTCTCCTTTCCCTACTATTCTGAACCGTCAATCTTGGATGTATCCACCTTCTGCAAATGCTCAATTTCCCTTTGAAATAAGTCCTGTGCTTATAAAGAATTGATAGATCTAAGCCCTGTAGGTTTCGGTTCAATATGTAGCTTATTTCGCTTTGAACAAATGCCTTAGACAAGCCTTTTGACAAGGGAATGGGCCAGCAAGAATGAAAGTCTCTTAGAAAGCTCCGAGGGCAAAGTACCCTTGCGGAGGGCAGTCAGGTGCAAACTGGACCGTCCCAGCAGGCTGCGGAGGGCAATTATGAGCCCAAGGTACCTTTGCAGAGGGCAAAGTTTTCCTTCGAAAAAATGAACAAGGCAAAGAATTCCTTCGGACATTTTGTCCGAAAGAAATCCATGGCAAAAAACGTCAAAGGTCAAGTGGAAATACAAGGAAACATCCAAAGGCACATTCCTTCGGATAAAATGTCCGAGGGAATTCCTTCAGACATTTTGTTCGAAGGAATTCAAGAAGAGAAAGGGCCGAGACTCCAAAGAGAAAGACTAAGGCATGAAGAAAGATTTCTTTCGGACAAAATGTCCGAAAGAATTAAGAAGACCAAGGCAGGCTGAAGGAATTTGAAGGGCAAGTGCCCTTGCGGGGGACTCTCGGCTGCCAAAAGGGGGACCTTTCCCAAGCTCTGAAGGGACACCTTCCCTTTGGGAAGGAAGAAATACAAAAAGGGTTGAAGAAATTGCCAAAAGGATGACGAGCCCGAAGACGTCAAATTCAAGGTAGCAAACTAGCTGTTGGCTTTTAAATGGCGACGGGCCTGCAGACGTCAAATGTACGATGATGAAATAGCCATTTGATTTTCGAATAGCGATAGGCCCGCAGACGTCATTTTTTGACGGGATGCGTCGGTCGTTGAGGAGAAGCCAAAGGACTAAGGCCTTCACGATAAGCGGCCGAAGGCTCATGGTGTAGACTCAAGTAAACTCAGCAACCCACCGAGAAAGGAGCCCGAAGAGCCAACAAAGGACAAAAGGATAGCTCGAGAGCCGAGTTGCAAGGAAAGAGACAAAAATAATGAAAGCGTGACCACGCACACATAAGCCAAGCACAAAAGAAGACAAAATAGTCCAAGTGGCACAGGAAGCGTCGCCAGAAGAGTTATTATTGCGGGTGAAACAATACCTAAGAAATGATCATCACAGAGTGCAAGCATTCAATGGCGTGTCCTGTTTTTCTTCGTTTGAACATGGGTGAGCGGACAGTCGCGTAAGTTTCATAAAGAGGGGTGGCCTTGTCATTGAAACGATCAAGCAACCTATGCTTTTACAATGATATTTAATATGATTTAAATGCCAAAGTCAAGACTTGGACTACCGCAGCATGGGCCACTCATTCTAAAGAGCACCTAAGTCTTCTTTTTGATGTTATATATATTGTAACTTCCAAGTGAGGAATCTATCTCTCATTTTGTAAGGCAAAGCCTTGCCAAAATTTCACCTTGAATCAATAAGAATGCGTTTTACCTCTATTTGACTGGTTATATCTCTGAGTGTGTCTGCGTATTAACCTTGTGTTTAGTCATTTTAGCTTGATGCTTTTACAAGTTGACACCAACACACCTAGTGTAGCTAGAGTACCAGTTCCATAGGTTAACAAAAAGCACTGCATCTGGAGCACAGAGACAAAAAAGGGTTATCAGACAATGTGTTTTCTACAGCGTCTGTGGTAAGTTCATTTTCTATGTGTCTTCACTAAGCCTCCCCGTTAAAACTCCCTATAGTCTAATCTTTTCATCAAATAAAGTGTATGTCCGCCCTCTTTTGGTCTGAAGTGTGAGTAACTGAGTAGATCAAACTTGTTTGGTGCATCACTGTCTTAGGTTAGTTTCTGTTTTCAGTATCCTTCTCTCTTTTCACCACCCCACTATATATATTAGCAGTAGTAGTGAAATAACTCAGAGATGCATCAAAAGGAGCTAGCCCTTATCTAGAGATTCTCCCCTCAATTTTGCAAGAACCACAGCAAGAGGGGAGTTTTCATTGTGCCGCGTGGAAGATAGAAGCTCAGCCTTCTGTCAAGGGTGCAATCCATAGCGTCAACAATACCCTTGTGGAGGGCACTCAAGCAATGAGAGGACCTTTTCTATTCTTTCGAAGGGCACTTTTGGAAGCAACATACCCTTGTGGGGGGCACCAAAGCCAAAGACAGGACCTTTTGTAAAAGCCCGAAGGGCATTTTTGGGAAGCGAAAGCCCTTGCGGAAGGCACCTTCATAAAGCGAAGGACAAAAACAAAGTTCCCAAACGGCACTTGCCCTTCAAGGAAAGACAGCCCAAAGACAGTTTTCCTTCATCCTTTTTGTCCGAAGACAAAAAGTCCGAAGGAATTTGGGAGGACAAAAGGCCCGATGACCAAAAGCGAAAGGCATAAACGGAAAAGAATTTCCTTCGAACTTTTTGTCCGAAGGAATTCGGGTTTTCAAAAAGCTCGAAGCCCGAGCTTGGGACAAAATGAAGCAACGATTACACGAGGCACAAAGACAAGAATTCCTTCAGAAAAGACAAGGCCACAAGCAAGGAACAAAAGCTTGAAGGCTAAAGCGTGAACAAAGCCAAGAGAGAGAACAAGGCCAAGACAAAGAACAAGCCGCAGAAGAAAGAACAGAGTCCTTCAAACAATTTGTCCAAAGGACATATACAAATATCCCAAACCTGACTATGAAAGCCATAAACAAATAGAACACATAACAAAGGAAGCATAGACCCGAACGGAATACAGACAAGAGTCCATGAACAGAAAAGCCACCCGAAAGCAAAGACTAACGCAGAAAAGACAGATACAGTAAAGACACAGACAAACGCATAGAACAGAATCCACGAAAAAAGATGACCCAAAGAATCAAAACATAGATGTTAGACACAGAAACCCGACAGAAATACAAGATGAACATGCACATGAACAATGGCATAAGGGAAGATTCGTGGAAAAGACAAATACAGACGATGAACATGCCTAAATAGTCTGAGAATACAAGAGCATGCAAAAGCCATGAACAAGAATAGACATGTCCAAATTCGATTGTTCTAACACGTCACCTTCAGTTCTTACATAGAGGCTCGCTTTGCATGAAGACTCGAGTAGTGGAATAGTGGAAAGCTTAAATAAAAGAAATTCCATGCACGCACTCCCATTTGTCTCAAAGCTTGAAACGTTCCGGCAGTTCAAACATAATTCTTAATTTGGCATTTGCATTGATTTCATGCAAAAGAGAGACTTTCAAACGTTCCAGCAGTTCGAGTGGATTTGACTACTCTTGTTTTGGAGTTGACTGGTTTTAAAGTCAAGACATCTATTCATAAATTTCATGCATCCAAAGCTTTTTTTCTTCTTTTTCAATGCAAGGAATTTTCATGCAAGACAAAATAGACTTTTGTAAATGCTGAGTTGGTTTGAGTTTACTCCCCCTCTATTTTCCAATGTCAATCTCTTGGCTTTTTTTAATTTTCTATATTAATGGCTTTTCAGCTTTGTAAAAATGATCCCTCTCTTGATAAAACCAAACTCTGCGATTGGTGAGTTTTGTAACTGCTTTAATCAATAGGACTGTACTTTCAGATTTCAAGTGCTTGCATAGTGTACATTCATTCAACAATTTGCATACGTGATGGATTTCTCTCCCTTCCCAAATTCTAATTCGTACCTAGTTGCTAGCTTATTATGTTATGCAGATCATGTTCAGTGTTTTATGTCTTTTGCTGACGCTGTAAGTGGATGTTAGGTCGCTGCAAAGTGTCTTATATCAGACTTCTCTCCATAGTTTTCCCTCGTGTTTTTGTCATTGGACTGAACCTTCTCATGAAATACTTATGCATAGTGATCAATTGAAATCAAAGGTCTCCATTTTCCCTTGTTTGTTCAGTGTTCCAGGTTCCAAGTAGGGTGGATCAATATTCTGGTGTATCACTGTCATTAGATAAGATTTCCCTTTCAAGTTTCTCTCTCTTTTCCATGGTAGTTCGCAACATAAAGTAGAGATCCTCATTGATACACCTACGGGAGCTAGCCCTCATAATCTAGAGACTCAATCCACTTAGCAAGTTACCCAAAACCTCAGATTGTTTCCATGTTCCAGCAGACCGTGAAGGCTTAAAACTACCTTCACAAGGGAATAGGGTTTGATTGACAACAATAGTATTAAATCAGGAAGAAGAAGAAGGGGAAGCACTTGAAGAAGAGGAGCAAGAAAGGAAAAACGAGGGTGACCACATGGATGGAACCCTTGCCACATTGTTTGGTGCTCCTAGATATCACCCTTTTAGAGTGAGGAGTATTGCAAGGTAAGAAAGTAATGTTGACCATTTTTGGTCTTGCAGACCAAAATCGGTCTCCCTTTCTTCTCCTTCTATTTCCAAGCTCAGACATGAAGGATAATGCAGAAGTATACTTCTGCAACTCGTTTTTTCTCTTGGCATTCAAAAGGCTTAACTTCAAGCGTTTGCAAGAACAGGTAGGGTTGGAAGGAGCTATTATACGAGAGTTTGCAAAAGGTGCTAGCTTCATGAGAGTTCCCAAAGTTGAGTGTAAGTTCCGTGTCTCAAACGTCTAAAGAGCTCCATGATGTGTTCTCGGGTCTGGAAGAGCAAATAAACTGTTTCGGAGGACTTTTATGGCAAAATAGACCAAGTTCAGAGGGCAGAAAACGCTTGAAAGGCGCAGAGTTTTCCTTCAGAAAAAGGACTAAGGCAAAAGAAATCCAAGGGAATTAAAGATGATTTCCTTCGGACTTTATGTTCGAAGGAATTCCTTCAGACTTTTGTTTGAAGGTATTCGCCAAAGGATCATTTTCAAAAGCCCGAAGGGTAGCAGCCCTTGCGAGGGGCACTCAGGTAACAAAAAGGGCCTTTGCAACTTTTTCGAAAGGCAATTTTGGAGACCAAACAGCCCTTGCGGAGGGCAAGTGATGAGCAAAGTGGACCATTACAAAGCTCTGAAGGGTAACTTTGGGTTTGATTTAGCCCTTGCGGAGGGCAGGAAAGCACTTGGAAGAAAGGGCCAAAGGGGCAGAGTTTTCCTTCGGAAAAGGCGAAGACAAGTTGAATTTCTTTGGGCAAAATGCCCGAAGGAATTCCTTCAGACATTTTGTCTGAAGAAATTCACGAGGCAATAAACCCAAAAGAAAGGAAAAACCCGCCAAAAGAAATCCATGAAGAAATTCACAAAGCAAATTCCTTCGGACTTTTTGTCCGAAGGAATTCACCCGAAGGGAAAGCCCGACCAAAGAGAAAGCTGAAAAAATTGCCAAAGGGGATGACGGGCCCGAAGACGTCAAAATTGAGCATGGCGAACTAGCCGTTGGAGGTTCAAATGCCCAGTTAAGGGTGCACAGACGTCAAATTTAAAGCAGTGAAATAGCCGTTGATTTTGAAAAGCTTAAGGACAGGACGCAAATGAACTCAGCGACCCACCGAGAAGATAGCCCCAAGTGCTCACAAGGCCAGGAAAAGACAAAGCCAAGAAAAGACAAAGCCAGGAAGGGACAAAAATAGCAAGGAAAGACGGAACAAAGCAGAGAATCTAGAACACAGCCACGCACACATACGACAACATCTGGAATGTTCCAAAAGATGCACCCAACTAAGCACAGATATGGACAAAATAGCCCAGGTGGCAAAAGAAGGTGTCGGCACAAGGAGTTATTCCAGCGGTTGAAACAAGAGCATAAACAGTAAACGGTGCGAGCCATTTTTCTTCACTTCGCATTGATGAGCAGACAAACCACGTGAATGTCTTGAAGGAGCGGTCTTGTTTGCAGACAAATGGCGCGGCCCATGATTTCACATATGGCGTTTAATATATTTTAAACGCCTAAAGTCAAAACTGGAGCCGACACAGCATTCTCTTTCAAGCAGCTTCCTCTTCCCAATGCCCTCAATGCAGCATGGGTCATTTATTTTCCAGAAAGTGCTAAAGTCTTTTTCAAAAAAGGCTATATATTTGTAACTTCCCATTTGAGAAGGGGATATCTCTTAGCTTGTAAGGCGGAGCTCTACCGAAATTTACCTTGAATCAAAAAGAAGCATTTTTGCCTCCATTTGAGCTTGCACTTTTGCATATGTCTATGGCTTTGTCTTGTGTTAAGCCATTTTCCTTCATGCTTTCATAGAATGATTCTAGCATGTCTAGTGTATTGTGAGTTCTTTTGCAGGTTAGCCAGAAGTGTCCACAACAGAGTATAGGCACATGTGAACAGGGTGCCATAGTGTGTCTTAGAACACCTCTGATAGTTCTTCCTCCCTGTATCTCCAGAGGACCCCTAGCTCACTGATGCAGAAGAATTTCTCATATCAAATGAAGTGTATATCAGCTTGTTCTTGGTGGAAAGTGTATGCTCAAGCTAAGTAGATCAATCATTTTTGGTGCATCACCGTTTAGTTTAGGTTATGTTTTCAGTAACCCTTCTCTCTTTTCAACCCCCCTTTTGATATATTAGCAGTAGTAGTGAAATAACCCAGAGATCCATCAAAGGGAGCTAGCCCTTATTTAGAGATTCTCCCCTCAGTTTTGCCAGACCCATAGGCAAGAGAGGAGTCTCCATTGTGCTGCGTGAAAGAGAGAAGCCCAGCCTTCTCTCAAGGGTGCAATCCACAGCGTCAACAAGTAATAATGTTAATTAATAGTGGGGCAACCCACAACTTCATTGATGAAGGCTTAGCATCTAGATGTGGGCTACAAGCTGTAGATTTCAAAGGCTTCAATGTAACCGTGGCATATGGATTTACCATCCCATGCACAACAAAAATTCAAACGCTGAATATCACTTTGGAAAGGCATAAAATTGATGATGATTGCTATGGTTGGGTTGAGACTGACATAGTTCTTGGGGTGCAATGGATACATTCTCTAGAAAAATTCATTCTAAATTAACAAACTATGGATCTGAAGTTCAAATAAGCCAATAAAGTAGTGTTGCATGGTATGGCCAACGGAGCTCCTATGCTAATGATAGTGAAAAGGATGGAAAGGGATTTCCATAGAGGGTAGGTTGTTTGGGCAGCAGATTGCTTTGTGATCTCTACAAATTAGAAATTGGAGCAACTGCAACATCATAAGGATATTCAACCCATCCTTGATAAGCATGCCAAGGTTTTTAGTAGTATTCCACATGGGCTACCACCAAAAAAGGATTTTAAACATATCATTGAGTTGGATCCTGAAACTAAAGTGGTAATAACCACTCCATACCGCCATCCTAGAGCCTACAAGGAGTTGAGAAATCCATCAAAGAGATCTTGGATATGGGACACATAAGGCCTAGTTCTAGTTATTTTTCTTCTTCAGTTGTTCTAGTGAAGAAGGATTGAACTATAAGGATGTGCATCAACTACCACCTTTTGAACAAAAAGACCATAAAAAATAGGTACTCTATACCTAGGATTGATGAATTGATTGATGAACTACATGGACCCATCTACTTTTCCAAGATTGACTTGAGGACCGGATATCACCAAACTCGAGTAAGAGAAGAGGATGTTCAAAAGATAGCTTTTAGATGTTATTATGGGCACTATGAATTTTTGGTTATGCCCTTTGGATTAACCAATGCTCCAACAACTTTCCAATCTTGTATGAACATTGTCTTTAGGCAACACGTAAAGAAGTTTGTTTTGGTCTTTTTTGATGACATCTTAGTGTTGTAGCATGGGATTGCACCCTTGTGGGAGAGATTTTCAGGCTCTCTCACTCCCAGCTACAAAATTAGAGCAACCTCAGGCTATAGGTATCCTGTAGTGAGGTGGAACTTCTAGGCTTTTTAATGAGGCTAGCTCCTCAGATGCTTCACTTCAGCTATTCCCACACACTAAAACCTATTGTTGACCAAGGAAAAGGAAAAGCAAGGTAACATAAAAAGAGAAAACTAAATTAAGAAAGGTGATGCACCAAATAGAGAGTGACCCACATAAGCATGAAATGAACACTAATTCAGCAGAAAATAATTCTGCTTACACAACCTCACAACTGGTTAATTTGCATCAATGTCATAAACTAGGCTCACTAAGCCATATATGAAGTGTTGACCATTTTGGGTCCTGCAGGCCAAAAAAGTCGGTCTCCTTCCTTCCTTGCTATCTTGAGCAGTCAGTCTTTAATGTCTTCACCTTTCTGCAATTGTGCTTTCCCCCCTTTTGAACAGGCCTATTTCTGTAAAGAATCAAATGACTTGAGTCTTGTAGATGTCTCGAGTTGATCCATAGGCTTATCCTGTTTCGGGAAGTCGGTTTGCACAAGCCTTTTGGCAAAACTTTAAAGAGATATAAGTCTTTTATGAAGCTCCAAGGACAAAGTGCCCTTATGGAGGGCAGTCAGGTTACAAACTGGACCATTCCAGCAGGTTGTGGAGGGCAATTATGGACCCAAAAGTGCCCTTGCAGAGGGCAAGGAACTTTACTTGCGGAGGGATAAAAGAGAAGGCTGAAAGGTAAGTTTTCTTCAAAAAAATCCAAGGTAACAGATGAAGAATTCATTCGGAATTTTCTCCGAAGGAAATTCATAAGGAAAAGATGCAAAGGATTTCTTCGGACTTTTTGTCCGAAGAAAATCCGTGAGAAGCAAGGATGAATTCCTTCGGACAAAATGTCCGAAGGAATTCCTTCGGACATTTTGTCTGAAGAAATTCACAAGGACGAAGCTAAAGCAAGTTTTCCTTCGGACTTTTTCTGAAGGAAATTCAAAGGGAAAGAGACCGAAAGATAGAGCTAAAACATGAAGGAAAGACTTCTTTCAGGCAAAAAGTTCGAAGGAATTCATTCAGACATTTTGTCCAAAGAAATTGAGATGACCAAGGGAGCTCGAAGGGCAAGTGCCCTTGCGGGGGACTCTCAGCGCCCAAAAGAGGACCTTTTCCAAGCTCCAAAGGGACACCTTCCCTTCGGGAAGGTTCAATTTCAAAGGGCCAAAAGAATTGCCAAAGGGGTGACGGGCCCGAGCACGACAAATTCAGGACAATGGAATAGCCGTTGGTTTTCAAATGGCATAGGCCCGACGGAATTCAAAGAGGCATAAAAACTTGAGGACAAACTCAACGACCCGTTGAGAAAGGAGCCCGAGGAGCTAGTAAAAGATGAGAAGGGAGCCCGAGAGCTCAAATTTCCAGAAAGAGACAAAAATATAGCAAGGAAAGAGGGAACAAAATAGAGAATCCAGAACACAGCCATGCACACATATGACAACATTTGGAATGTTTCAAAAGATGCACCCAGCCAAGCATAGACACGAATTAGATCAGCCCAGGTGGCAAAAGAAGGTGTCGGCAGGAAGTTCCTAGACGGATTAAAAAGTCTCCATCAAGTGGCTGCCAAGGGGAGCGCAGGCATTCAATAGAATGGCCCGTTTTGTCCTTTTTGTTGGCTTCTGTTTCTTTGTCTCTTGTTCTCTGGGCTCTTTTCTAGTTGGCGCTCAAGAATTCAAAGATCAAACGGCTATTTCTCTGCTGTAAAAATGACATTTGAAAAAAACAACGGCTAGTCTATTTTCTTGAAGTTGATGGCTTCGGAGACGTCACCATCCTTGGCAATTTTTGCGGTCTTTTCTCTTCGGCCTTGTGTCGCTCCCTTACCTTCGGGCTTTGCTTTGGACCCTCCCGAAGGGCAGGTATCCCTTCGGCTTTGGAGAAGTGCCCTTCGATTGGCAGCCGAGAGTCCCCCGCAAGGGCACCTGCCCTTCGGGGTCCTTCGGTGGCTTTTTCTCTTCGGCAATATCCCAGCGGACATTTTCCCGCAGACTTTTTCCCTACAAGAATTGCTTTGAGCACTTTGCCTTAGTCTTTTCAGAATTTTCTCGGGCTTTTCCTCTGAATTTCTTCGGACTTTTTGTCCGAAGGAATTCTGTCGCCTTTGCCTTAGTCTTTTTTCTTGTTCATTCGGCGGGATCTTGCCCTTCCGAATTTCTTCGGACAAAAGTCCGAAGAAATTATTCTTCGTCCTTGTCTTTCGACTACCTTCAAAAGTGCCCCTCGGGAAAGTTGAAAACGACCCTTCCGAAGGGTGCCTCCTTGCCTTAAACGAAAGTCTGAAGGAAACTTGCCTTTTCGGCTAATTTATGTGGCCTCCTTGAAAGTGTTCCCTGCCCTCCGCAAGGGCTCTTGAATCCGGAACTGCCCTCCGCAAGGGCACTTGAAATGGTCCCTTATGTGCCTAAGTGTCGAGGACTCGTCTCTTCCTACAGAGTCCGTAGAAAAACTTCCTATAGAGTCCATAGAAATTCCTACAGAGTCCGTAGAAATGCCTGTAGAGCTCGTAGAAACTTCCAAGACTTGTGCAAAACCAAAAATGTACTAGCTCAAAACAACAGAGAAAGAAGGGGACCGATTTTTTTGGCCTGTTGGACCAAAAATGGTCAACACTTCTCATAGAACGATTCTAGCATGTCTAGTGCATTGTGAAGTTTTCTTCTTCTGCAGGTCTGCAAGAAGTGTCTACAGCAAGAATATGGGCGCATGTGAATAGGCTGCAAAAGTGCGTCTCAGAACACATTTTACAGTTCTTCCTCCCTATATCTCTACGGACCCCTGACTCACTGATACAGAAGAGTTTCCCACATCATATGAAGTGTATGGGAGCTTCTTCTTGGTGAAAAGTGTATGTTCGGGCTGGGTGGATCAACCTTTTTGGTGTATCACCTTTTTATTTTAGGTTTAGGCTCTGTTTCAGCATCCTTCTCCCTTTTCATCCCCCCCTTTTTATTTTATTTGTTAGCAGTAGGAAGTCCACGACCTAAAAGATACATCAGAGGGAGCTAGACCTTATCTAGAGACTCTGCCCCCAAGCTTCGCCGGTCCCATAGGCGAGAGGGGAGTTTCCATTGTTGCGTGTGGAAGGCAGGAACTCGATCTCCTACCCAGGGTGCAATCCACTGCATCAACAAGACCTCTGTGCTTATATTTTCCTGTGCTTTGGTATTTTCTTTTCTCTTTTTTGGCCTTTGCTTACGCTTTAGCCTTTGGGCTATTGTTCCTTGCTTGTGGCCTTGTCTTTTCTATCGAGCTTTTGTCCCTCCCAAATTCCTTCGGACTTTTTTCGGACAAAAAGTCTGAAGGACTTCATTTCCTTGTGCCTTTGCTTTATTTCTATTGGGCTTTTCCCCGAGTATATCTTAATTCGTCTCCTTTGGCTATCTTTCCCCGAAGGGCATGTGCCCTTCAAGAACTTTGTTTTTGTCCTTCGCTTTATGAAGGTGCCCTCCACAAGGGGAAGGTTATTCCAAAAGTGCCCCTTGGAAGAATGGAAAAGGTCCACTTCACTGCATAGTGCCCTCTGCAAGGGCTATTCGTCCTCAAAAGTGCCTTATGGAACTTTTGAAAGGGTCTTATCACTGACCAAGTGCCCTCCACAAGGGCAGGTGTCCTTCGAAACAATTGATTTTTTCCTTCGAAAATTTTGCCAAGGTCTTTTTCGTGCTTGAAGTGTCCCCCACAAGGGCACATACCCTTCGGGGTTTTTGAAAATGAAACGTCCTCTCGCCCCCTGAGTACCTTCCACAACAGCAGTTGTCCTTCGGGCTTTTTGAAGGGCACTCGGGTTTTTTGAAGGGCACCCAGGGTTTTTGAAATTGTCTTTCGGATGAATTGTCTTGACTTGAAAACCATAAAGTGAACCAACCCGAAGGGTACATCCCCTTCGGGACTTTTGAATTAGACCTTCTTGAAGGGCAGGTGCCCTTCGGGGCTTTTCAACTGTGTTTTGCCTTTTCCTTCGGACAAAAAGTCCTAAGAAAATAAACTTTGAATGACTGCCACTTAGTCATTTTTTTGGACTTCTACACAGTCCTTTGAGAGCTCTTTCTCTCAGACAAAATGTTCGAAGAAATAGTCCACCTCTTATAGCCCAAAAAAATCCTTGGGAAGACAAAATAAATAAACTTACAGCTTGTATGTCTTGGATTTTGGATGTACGTGATGCTTAAAAGAGAAGGAAAACCATTTCAAACTGTTGTAGATGGCCACTTGGGTGGCTGCGAAATGCACATTTAAGAACCCCAAAACTGATTCACAAGACAAACTTGGCACCATAGCAAAGTTCCGAATAGTAGAGGTGACAATTTGCCCTGTGGGGGCAAAATTGTCAACATGTTTGATTTGAAAAGTACTAGGAAATTGCATTTATTGTTAAGTTTTATTGGGAAACCCATTTGATTATAATTCTACCTAAAAGGGATATTATAGTGGTATCAAAGCCATTTTCTAGCCAGCTATGGATAACAAGTTGTCTATAGACTCTTTTTCATGCAGGACAGTGACAGAAAGATGAAGACAACACTGGAAGCCATGGAAGAGATGTTGCAAGCCATGCAAGAATCTCAGAGGGAACTAAGGGCAGTGGTCCCAAGGGATGGATGAAGTTTGTAGGGTTAAGCCTTAGACCTCCAAAGTCTCTCTTAGGAGAAGAAAAAGGTCCAACATAAGTGATGAATACTTCATCACCACAAAAGCTCAAGCTGCCCATCGAGGAATTCACCATGCAAATTGAAAATAAAGAGCCCTCCAAAGGGAAAGATATGGATTCGAATGTACAAAGTGTTTGGGTAGTAGAAAATAAAATGGAAAAGTCAAAGTCTGAATTTCAAAACCCTACAAAGGAGCAAATGAGTGAGGAAACCATGGAAACAATTCTGAAAAAGGAAATGCCATTGGTTGATTGCCCTAAGAGTTCAGCAGAAAATAAGGGCATAAAATACATATGTGAGGCAAAATTTAATGATCCCAGGCTTGAAAAGAAACCATCTACCTTGCAAACAAGCATGGAAGATGTGATAAGGACCCAAAGGATGTGTGATGATTGGCTAAAAAGAGCGAAAGAGACAAAGTTGATAGCCATTCAAGGAAGACAACACCTAAAGAAATTTAAAGAGAAGGGTAAGCAATTTGATTATCTTCATAGCAAAGATTTATCATATCACCATCGTTCTATGTCCTTACAATATTTTGATCATCATGAGAATTATTATAACAATGAGGATAAGATGAAGGGTACCAAATGGAAAGAGGATCTTTTTCAAGAAGTCCCTACCTATCTTCCGAGCATTACAAGGACTGATCCATTGTCATATGAGATGGATTTTTAGGACAGCTATGGGAAGGTACTTGACAAGATTAATAGTATGGAGGCAAATCTATCAAAGGATCCTACTTCAGCCAAAGGAGATGAGCATTCTAATTGCATCCGAAGGAATGATAGTCATGTCCTATATTCAGTGCTCCAGACTAAGGTAGTTCCAAATTGTTGTCTAGAGGATCAGCACCCTTATAATTTAAATTCAAGTTATGGTGGGGGCAGCAAAGAACTATTCCAACTTTTGCATCATTTAGAGAATGGAAAGGGAATGAAGGAAACTTCTCATAGGAGGCAAGTCCCATGGGCAACACATGATGAGGTAAACCCTACAAGTTTATTTTCAGAACAACAGTCATGTCATAAGAATTCTCAGCTCCTAATTGATAAGCATGCTCTTGGGAAAGGTCTTTCTTTCAAGATAGGTAGTAAGTTCATAAACTCAACCACAAAGGGTAAGCAAAATATATATTACCTTGTTGTTCAAGTTGTTATAGGCCAACATAGCATGGATGCTATGAATGTGGGAAATAAGACCTATGATCTACAGTTCTTATATAATGTTGTCACGAACCTTTGGACTACAATTTTCCACATTTCCAGGCTTGCCCCTCTACCTTTTGTAGTGATAGAAGAAAGTTGTCACCAGAAAGATGCACACTCCATCCACAGACATTGGTGACGCTTTGGCTGCCAGTACAAGATGGTTTCAACCACCACAACCCCAAGACTGACTGAGAGAATATAATGCTACAACTATGGTATGTTCTTTCTAAGTTCATGTTTTGGAATAATAATACTCTCCTTGGACAGATGTAGATTGGCAAGCATGACGAAGTTTTTGATGCGTGAAAGAAGCCACTTGTTGAGAACATCATCGGCAAAAGTTCCAACAAACTTAGGGCTGTTTTGGAAGAACGTAAGAGCAAGGAGTGATGATATTCTACCTCCCAAGGAAAAGGAGTACATGATAAGGACAACCGTGCTCCAAACTTTCAGCTTGAAGGCCAAAATCATCACCATTTCCCGCTGTCACATGAGAACATTTGCAGCCATACAAATGCTTCCATTGCACGATCTTCAGTATTTTGCTGCTAATAAAGTACTTCCAATCATTCTTTGGTTGTTTCCAGCTCCTATTTCACTAACATCAATAATATTTACAAAAGTATTTTCAGTCATCAAAATGTTCACATTTCCTGTATTTGCAAGGCGGTTTCAATTTTGCAACTACTATTCCATTTTCAAGTTGCTAAATTTGGAAAATCAAATAATTCATGACTGCCATAATTTGTTTTCAGCTTGCATACAAGCTGATTTATGTCCTTCATGTAAAGGAACAATTTACAATATCATCAATGAAGGTCATCTCAAGAAGGTATGTGTTGTGGATTATGTACACTTGATGATCGAATTATTTTCTGAGCTGCCAAGAGACATCATTGTTAATGGGGTTGAGAGCTACACTTGTTGGTCCAAATGGTTTCACCTATCAAGTAAGAGAATTGAACTTGAATGTTGCTTGGAAATTTTCAGACTTTGGGAAGAGGAAATCATTGGATTTCAAGTCAAGAAGGAATAAATGAAATGTTTGCTTATATTTTTGGTTCCAAGATGGAAAGCTTGTACTTTTGGTATGGTGAGATATACACATCTTTTTGCTTTCAGACCATATGAAAACAACTTGTCTTTCAAAAAGGTGGACAAAATTCAAGGGCAATTAGATGGATTTGGCTGTCATTATAGCTTCATAAGTGCTGGACCTATTGAAGTCCATCATATGAATGGAAATTATGAAGAAGATGCAAGCATTCAAGGAAAGTTGATCAACATGCCTATGAGGCATGATGAAGAAGTGATAATGGGAACCCTTGTTTTCCTTATTGAGTTTGTTCCATGTGCAGGTACAAATATAAAAAGGGAGGAGCAGCTGAGTTTGCTTCCCACCCAAGCAAATGCTGGAGCATATGGGATTGTAGCTAAAGATAAAGATGACACAATGAAAATTGACAAGTTCGTGATTGCAAATGGTCTCATTTTGCATAAGAATAGAGTCTTTCCAATGTTTGGATCTAAGATGAAACAAAAAAAATTGTAGGCATTGGTGATAAGTGGACAACCAAGGATAACAGCAAGTGGGCAGCCTAGAGCACCTTTCGGGCAACCTCAAACAACAATTTTTAGACAACCAAAGAGGCCATTACAGCAAGGTAACTCTCTTGAGTATTTTAATTTAGGTTAGTGGTACATGGTGTTTAAATTAACATTTTTGAGTTTGCTCTTTGGTGAAGAGTGTCATCACAAGTTGGGGAATGGTGTTGGACACATCATTCCTATTGAGGAAGTTATGGGCACCATATGAAGATCTCAAGGGGCAATCCACATGGATATTTATGCAAAGGATATCCAACAAGGCATGGAGGGAATGTGGGATGATGTGTTACTTTTGCCAAATGATAGAGGAAGTATACACATGACATCCATGAGCCAAATTGCCATCATTAATAATGTTGTCATCACCATTAGCAGCCACTACAATATTTCAGTTACATTCATATTTGTGGATATGGGGTGTCCTTCCCCCATAATTGACAAGGTTGGAACGAAGAGTGAGTGTTGACGGAGTGAATTGCACCCTTTATAAGAAAACTCGGCTTCTTTCTTCCACGCGGCACAATGGAAACACTTCGCTTGCTATGGGCAGCAAAACTAAGGAGTGAATCTCTAGATCAAGGGCTAGCTCCATTTCATGCACCTTAAAGTCCTGAATTTCTACTACTAACAATAGGGACGTGAAAAGAGAGAAGGATGCTATTAAAACAGAAACTAAGATGGTGATGCACCAGAATTTATTGATTTACTCATCTTTTATCTATGCTTTGTACCAAAAGAAGCGAATGGACACTTCATTTGAACAAGAGACTAGACTGCTGAAATATTCCGAGCCAAATTTTTTCAACTTTTTCAAATTGCAAGTTACAAACAATGCATCCATTAAGGTTAGAAGATAAACCCAAATGTACTGAAATGGAACTCGACGTCCAGTATGTGCTACCCAATCCAAAGTGGAGTAAGGGGCGACCATAAGACGGAGTGAAATTACAAACAATGCTTTAATGAAAAATGCTGAAAGATAAAACTACTCCACACCCAGCATGTGCTTGCTAACCCCAGAAGGGAAAGTAGCTACCATAGGGCGGAGCTCTACACCCAGAATGTGCTTGCTAACCCCAATAGGGAAAGTAGCTACCATAGGGCGGAGCTATAAACTAATACAATAACTTTATTAGAAACTGAACTTTTGTAATCAGATTTGAACAAGTAAAGAATGGCTGCCAGTACTACTGTCAGCTTTACAAAATTAGAAAGATCTGTATGCCAATGTTGTAAGAAGCAAAATGATTAGCATTACATCATAGAATATTATCCATATCTTGGATAATCATGCCAACCATGAAAGATTCAAGAGCAATATAATAATTTCAGTTTCGAATACAAATTCTGCTCTTAGGAAGAGGACAAAACCAGCAACCTATTAAATTATGTAAATGTTCATAACTCACAGAAGACTTGTCCGATTTTCCTGATTTCTGTTGCAAAGTCCCTTCTTTAAGATGGCACCCAAGCTAGCACCCAAAATCTGACCCAATCTGCATCCAATAATTAATACACGGATTCCAATGCAAACCCCAAGGGCGTCCTAGTTGAATAGGGCGATTTGCTCTAGAAATTAATTGCAAGCTTTAAAAATTTTGTAAATAAGAAAAAAGGGGCGCCTAAGCCTAGCCAAAATATTGATCTAATACCCAGAACTCTTTTTTTTGTATTTTTTGATTTATGATGAAAAACATAGATCTGCTTTATACAGAATTGCAATAACTGAAAAACACTAATATATCAAATGAAACTAACAATGAAATAACTGGGAACAATGCACAACTAATACAAATCTCAAACACTGAATCACCACTAGATGTTGTCTTTCAAGCATGAAGCGATGCCCTAGCTAGGAGGCCTTCATTCCCCGAAGCAATTCCAGAGCCAAAGCGGCAGCATAACCATGTAGTAAAATCAAGATCATCAAATGAGAACCCAATGCTTTCTTTTATAGGCTTCGGTTGGCCTCTCTTGAAGCCTTAAAAAGTGGCGCCCTTTCCCAAGCAATGATGGCGCCCTTTCCCAAGCAATGATGGCGCCCCCCTTCAAGTCCACCTTTTAAAATAACATTAAGTTATTTCGACTAGGCCAAGGTCATAATGTTAAAATATAATGTTATTTTTAAGTGAAATAAACTTATTTCTCCAAAACCGCATTTTGAAGCCCAAAACTGAATGAGTCAACTGAAAAGGGAAAGTCAACTCCTTGAGACAAACTTGCTAGCTGCCAAAAATAGAATTTACTAAAAATAGTAAATTCCTAGAAATGCTCAGAAAGTCGAAACAAACATACCCCTGCGAAGCTCTCGGAAAACCCAAAAAAAATCCGCCATCAAACTCCGAGCAAGGTCATCCTAAAAAATAGAAAACCCTAATTTGCACCTTCCGAATAGCCTACGGATTTCCAGAATTAGGCCAACGGTCACTGTGAGATCAGATTTGAGAAGGGGACATTACAGTCCGCCCTTCCCAAAATTGCTTGTCCTCAAGCAATTGCAAACTAGGATGATGCAAGATGTCATCATTTTCCCAAGTTGCATCCTCCATAGGTAGGTCCTTCCACTTTACCGGGTATTCTCTGATGGTTCTTTTTCTCAAATAACGTTCTCGAACATCAAGTATCTCCTCTGGAATTAGAGCCAACTGTCCCTCTTTATCCAAAGGTGGTAACTGTGATGAAGCAATCACATTATGTCTCAGTGCCTTCTTGAGGCGAGACACGTGGAAGACGTTATGCACTCTGCTATCCGAAGGTAGTTCTAATTCATAAACTACTGCTCCAACTTTTTTGATGACCCTAAAGGGCCCATAGAAGCGAGGTTTGAGCTTCTCAGCGCCACTCTTCTTGAGAGTAGACTGTCTATATGGTTGTAATTTAAGATAGACCATATCTCCAACATCGAAAGAACGCTCAACACGCCTCTGATCCGCATACAACTTTTGCTGATTTTGTGCAATCTGCAAATTATCTTTCAAGGATTTCATTATGACCTGACTATGCTGTAACAAATCCTTGGCTAGGGGTGCTTTGCTGTCACCAAACACTATATCTGCAAAACTAGGTGCCTCATACCCATAGAGTGCCAAGAAAGGAGTCATCTTAATTGACATATGAAAAGTAGAGTTGTAGCAGTACTCACCAATATGCAGCCACTTGACCCAAGTTCTCTGCTGTTCTGACACATAATTTCTCAAGTAGCCTTCCAACCACTTGTTCACCACTTCAGTTTGCCCATCTGTTTGGGGATGGTAGCTAGTGCTTGGGCTGAGCACAGTGCCACTCATTCTGAAGACTTCTTGCCAAAACTTACTTAAGAACTTGCTGTCCCTATCACTCACGATGTTCTTTGGCAATCCATGCAGCTTAAACACTTCTCGAAAAAATAGATCTGCAACTTGGACTGCAGAAAAAGCGCTGGTAATGGCGAAGAAGTGAGCAAATTTGGTTAGCCGATCCACCACTACATAGATGCAATCCTTCCCTTGGGCTTTGAGCAACCCTGTGATGAAGTCCATCGAGATACTTTCCCATTTTTGATTGGGAATAGGGAGTGGTTGTAGTAAACCGGCTGGTAATGTATGCTCATTTTTATTCGCTTGACAAACAGGACACTCCTGAATGTAGCGTTGTACTTCTCCTTTCAATCCCTTCCAAGAAAACCTTTTTCGGATCTGCCTATATGTCTTGAAAAAACCTTGGTGACCAGCAACTGGAATATCATGAAAAGTCAAAAGAATCTTCTTCTTCAGCTTAGAATCAGCCACCAGAAAGATTCTTCCCTTATAATGTATCAATCCCTCAACCATCTTGTACCTTTCATCATGAAAAGTACCCTCAAGAATGCTGGTTGCAAACTGATTTTTAGCATAATCAGCAAGCAACATGTCTCTCCAATCTGCAGTAAGCTCACACAATGAGCTAAGATGAGGTCTCCTGGAGAGAGCATCGGCCACAATATTATTTTTTCTTTTTACATATTCAATATCAAAGTCGTAAGCTTGAAGCTTACTCACCCATTTCTGTTGCCTCTCATTTAGATCTTTCTGGTGCATGAAATGCTTGAGGCTATTGTGGTCAGTCTTAACCACGAACTTGTTCCCCACCAAGTACTGTCTGAACTTGGCTAATGCATGCATAATGGCAAGCATTTCTTTGTCATAGATTGAATATGTTTTTTCAATACCTCATAATTTTTTACTCTCAAACATGATAGGGTGTTTGTCTTGCATCAGGACAGCCCCCACTCCTTCACCTGATGCATCACATTGCAGCTCGAATGGCTTGGAGAAATCCGGTATTGCCAAAACCGGACACGAGCTCATGATCTTCTTGAACTTGTCAAAAACAATTTGAGCCTTTTCTGACCAAACAAAGGCTCCCTTTTTGGTGAGATCAGTAAGGCGAGCAGCATTCTGTGAATACCCCTTTATGAATCTCCGATAAAAACCACAAAGACCCAAAAAACCTTTCAACTGAGTTAAGCTCTCAAGAGGTGGCCAATCAACTACTGCTTTGATCTTCTCTGGGTCCACCTTCACTCCCTCAGCACTGACTATGTGGCCAAGGTATAGTAACTCCGTCATCCCAAATTCACATTTGGAAGCTTTTGCAAACAAGCTCTCAGATTCCATGATACTAAGCACTTCCTCCAAGTGCTTAAGATGATCTCTCCAAGTCTTGCTGTAAATCAGAATGTCATCAAAAAATATTAACACAAACCTCCTTAACTGATTCTGAAAAATACGATTCATGCAAGACTGAAAGGTAGCCGGAGCGTTAGTCAACCCAAATGGCATGACTAAGAATTCGAAATGGCTATAGTGACATCTGAAAGCTGTCTTCTCAACATCCGATCCCCTTATTCGAATCTGATGGTAACCCGATCTCAGATCAATCTTTGAGAAGAACTTAGCCCCATGTAGCTCATCAATGAGCTCATCTATCCTGGGTATGGGATATCTGTTTTTGATGGTGCTTTGATTCAAAGCACGATAATCCACACACATGCGCATGGTACCATCCTTCTTCACAAGAACCACTGCAGAAGCAAAGGGGCTCTTGCTTGGGCGTATGAAACCCTCTTCAAGAGTTCTTGAATATTCTTCTCGATCTCATCCTTTTGCCTCTTCGGGTACCGATATGGAGTTATGATCACCGGTTTTGCCCCTTCCTTGAGCTCAATGATGTGTTCTGAACCTCTATCAGGAGGTGGTCCATCAGGAGGTGGTCCAGGAGGTAAATTAGCAAACACTTTACTCTTCTTGGTGAGTAAAGATTGAATATCAGGAGGATACTCTATTTTCGTTTCAGTAGGACTAGTTGGAAGAACCATGCATTCCGCAGCCCAGTCCACTTGGTCATGACGTATCAACCTTGCCATCCTTTTGAATGACACAATCCGAGGGCCACCATTTGACATCCCTCTCAACACCACCTTCTTTCCATTGTATTGAAACTTGAGTTCCATGGTTTGCAGATTTAAAGAGATCTCTCCAAGAGATCGCAGTCACTGAATGCCAAGGACAGCATCCGTATCACCAATTTTAACCACATAAAAGTCATCTTTGACTTCGTAATTGCCCAATTGCATTGACATGTTGGGAACCCTTTTGCTACAAGAGATGTGGAACCCATCCGCAACCATAACTTTAAACCCTTCAAAATCTTCTGTTTGCAACTCCTTTGCCACCACAGCTTCATCAATGAAGTTATGGGTTGCTCCAGTATCAATTAAAGCAACGATACGCTGCCCTTTGATTGTCCCACGAATTTTGAAAGACTCATTCTTTTGGAAACTCGAAAGTTGAGCCAACATACCACCACTTTCTTTTTCACTTCTGGACTCTTCAGGGGCTCTTTCCACTTCACTATCTTCAGGATCAGATTGCTGGTCGGAAAAATCAAAGTTACTCTCACCAACTGAATAATACTCAATCTGGTGAAATTTGACTCCTTTTGGGCAAACATGTTCTGGAGACCATTTATCTCTACATCGGAAACATAGCCCCTTTCTTCGGAGTTCATTGATAGTTTCCGGATCCAATCTTGTGCCAAGAGGTTTCTGCTGTTTAAACTCCTTTTGGTAAGGCTTTTGATGAACCCTTTTCCCTCTATCCTTCTTGTGGAATGATGGTTTAGAATGGAACTTTGTTTTGGGAGCAGCCCACTCCATGTTTCTAGCTTTTTTCATTGCTTCTTGTAAGGACGGTGGATCAAAAGCTTTGATCCATCCCTTGAGTGGCTCCATCAAACCTTCGCTGAATAAGATCACTAATCTTCTGTCAGTGATTCCAGTGACCATAACTGAAAGTCTTTGAAACTCAGCTATGTAGGCATCAACAGTGCCATACTGCTTCAACTGCGCCAACTCCCTAAAATGCACTTTTGGATCCTTCTTCTCAAACCTCTCAATGAGTCTATTTGTGAATTCATCGTAACTAGTGATAGATCCATGACCCAAGGTGACTAGGCCATGGTACCACCACTCATGCGCCACCCCATCTAGGTGTAGTGTAGCGAATTTAATCGCGTCTTCTTCAGCCATTGGCCTAAGAGCCAAATAGTTTAGTTTCTGAATCCAAGCTCGAGCAGAATTATTATCACTTCCATCAAAGTGGGAAAGCAAAACCTTGTTGATAGCTTGATGCAAGTCTCCTTGTGCTGGAGTTCTTCTTTGGTCATACTTTCTCCTTTGTCCCTTACTCTTTCTCTTATGATCTATAAATTCATTATAGGACATGTCCATTTTAATGTCATCAGGGAGAGAATCATACTCCGCATGGCCACGTCTCAATTGTTCCACAAATGAAGAATTCTCTTCAGGATCAGGTTGGGTGATTACTGGTGCTACGAAGGTGGGTTTGAAGGTCCTTGACGAAATGTAAGTGTTGTTCGAAACAGGCTGAGCAACACTTCCATCAAATTGATTTGAGGCACTAGGCTCTCCTCTATATCCGGAATTGTTCTGGAGAGTTGGGTTCTGACCCACTTTCCCCAACATGAGGGATACCATATCCATCAAGGCATCCATCTTCTTTTCAAATCTCTTTTCGGGACTTAACGATCTCTCTCTACCCTTCCCACTATCATTTCTAGTGTTGGTAAACCTCTCGTTACCCCCGACTGATCTCTCACCTTCTGCCATATCTACTTCTTGAGAAGACTCCCAATGAGCCCTCAAGATCTCTGAAGCTGTCTGACCTTCGGGAACCTGATACCACTGGAACTGTTTTGCAATTTTCTTATCTTCTCTTGCAATGTATCTCTTTTCTCTGTCACTCATAGATGGTTTGCTCACAGGATGGCAGGATCTTGGCTCTGATACCACTGAAATATTCCGAGCCAAATTTTTTCAACTTTTTCAAATTGCAAGTTACAAACAATGCATCCGTTAAGGTTAGAAGATAAACCCAAATGTACTGAAATGGAACTCGACGTCCAGTATGTGCTACCCAATCCAAAGCGGAGTAAGGGGCGACCATAAGACGGAGTGAAATTACAAACAATGCTTTAATGGAAAATGCTGAAAGATAAAACTACTCCACACCCAGCATGTGCTTGCTAACTCCAGAAGGGAAAGTAGCTACCATAGGGCGGAGCTCTACACCCAGAATGTGCTTGCTAACCCCAATAGGGAAAGTAGCTACCATAGGGCGGAGCTATAAACTAATACAATAACTTTATTAGAAACTGAACTTTTGTAATCAGATTTGAACAAGTAAAGAATGGCTGCCAGTACTACTGTCAGCTTTACAAAATTAGAAAGATCTGTATGCCAATGTTGTAAAAAGCAGAATGATTAGCATTACATCATAGAATATTATCCATATCTTGGATAATCATGCCAACCATGAAAGATTCAAGAGCAATATAATAATTTCAGTTTCGAATACAAATTCTGCTCTTAGGAAGAGGACAAAACCAGCAACCTATTAAATTATGTAAATGTTCATAACTCACAGAAGACTTGTCCGATTTTCCTGATTTCTGTTGCAAAGTCCTTTCCTTAAGATGGCGCCCAAGCTAGCACCCAAAATCTGACCCAATATACATCCAATAATTAATACACAGATTCCAATGCAAACCCCAAGGGCGTCCCAGCTGAATAGGGCGATTTGCTTTAGAAATTAATTGCAAGCTTTAAAAATTCTGTAAATAAGAAAAAAGGGGTGCCTAAGCCTAGCCAAAATATTGATCTAATACCCAGAACACTTTTTTTTGTATTTTTTGATTTATGATGAAAAACATAGATCTGCTTTATACAGAATTGCAATAACTGAAAAACACTAATATATCAAATGAAACTAACAATGAAATAACTGGGAACAATGCACAACTAATACAAATCTCGAACACTGAATCACCACTAGATGCTGTCTTTCAAGCATGAAGCGATGCCCTAGCTAGGAGGCCTTCATTCCCCGAAGCAATTCCAGAGCCAAAGCGGCAGCATAACCATGTAGTAAAACCAAGATCATCAAATGAGAACCCAATGCTTTCTTTTATAGGCTTCAGTTGGCCTCCCTTGAAGCCTTAAAAAGTGGCGCCCTTTCCCAAGCAATGATGGCGCCCTTTCCCAAGCAAATGATGGCGCCCCCCTTCAAGTCCACCTTTTAAAATAACATTAAGTTATTTCGACTAGGCCAAGGTCATAACGTTAAAATATAATGTTATTTTTAAGTGAAATAAACTTATTTCTCCAAAACCGCATTCTGAAGCCCAAAACTGAATGAGTCAACTGAAAAGGGAAAGTCAACTCCTTGAGACAAACCTGCTAGCTGCCAAAAATAGAAATTACTAAAAATAGTAAATTCCTGGAAATGCTCAGAACGCCGAAACAAACATACCCCTGCGAAGCACTTGGAAAACCCAGAAAGAATCTGCCATCAAACTCCGAGCAAGGTCATCCTAAAAAATAGGAAACCCTAATTTGCACCTTCCGAATAGCCTACGGATTTCCAGAACTAGGCCAACGGTCACTGTGAGATCAGATTTGAGAAGGGGACATTACAACTGCATCAATGTTTTAACAAGGGGTTTGATGGAGGTATAATGAAGAACCTACCATAGGTAATCTAGAGGCACACTGTTGGATGGTTGCTCACCTGCACCTATACTTCAACTTGGACGCTTCTTGTTAACCTGTAGAAGATCTTGGATACACTAGATACACTGGCATCGATCTATGAAAGCATTAAAATAAATGACTAAACATAAGGCAATACACAAACATGCAAAAGTGTAAAGAATCAGATGGAGGTAAAACGCTTTTTTTGATTAAAGGCAAATTTTGTTAAGGCTTTGCCATGCAAAAGTGAGAGATCCCTTTCAAAGTCGAGAGATTACAATATATATAGAAAATGGAGAAAGACCCTTGACTAGTCAAGAACCAGTGGCCCATACTATTGTCGCTTCTCATTAAACGTGCATGTGAAAGCCATGCTGTAGGTGTCTCATATATTGACTTTGCTACCTGGACATAATAAACACTCCTTCAAAAGTATGGGTCGCTTCTCTCCATAACCGACAAAGCCATCTCTCCATAAAACTTCGTGCAACCGTCCGCCTATTAATGCCGTACAAAGAAAAAATGGGCCGCTCTCTTGAATGCTCGCGCAGCTCTCTTAATGGTTGTTCGATGGAGACTATTCCATTTGTAAGCAATTACTTCTCCTATCGACGCCTCCTATGCCACCTAGACTGATCTGGTTCGTTCTTGTGCTTGATGCGCTATGTCACCTGGAATGCTCTGAGTGTTTGTCTTATATGTGCGTGGCTATGTTCTAAGCCATGCTCTCTCTCTTCTCTTTTCTCGTTATTTCTTGTCTTTCTTGACAGTTCGGCCTCCTGGGGCTATCCTTTTCTTTTTCGGGCTCCTTTCTCGATGGGTCGTTGAGTTTCCTTTTGGCTTTATGCCTTTGAATTCCTTTGGCCCTGCGCTCATGAGTTCTTTCAGACAAAATGTCCGAAAGAATTATTTTAGATGTTTTGTCCGAAAGAACTTGTTCTTTGGATTTTCTCCAATGGCTAACGCATCCCATCAAAATTGACATCCGCGGGCCTGTCATCATTTGAAAACTAATGGCTCTTTCGCTACTTTGAATTTGACGTTCGCGGGCCCGTCACTAGATATTTGAACTTCCAAAGGTTAGCTTGTTAAAGTTGACGTTCTCGGGCCCGTCACTACTCTTCAGCAATTTTCTCGGCTTCTTGTAAACGGACTTTTTCGAAGGGAAAGTGACCCTTCAGAAAAAAAAGGAAGGTCCTCTTTTGATGGACAAGTGTCCTCCGAAAGGGCACCTACCCTTCGGGTTTTTTGTCTTGTCGAATTTCTTTGGACAAAATGTCCAAAGGAATTCCTTCGGACATTTTGTCCGAAAGAATTCGTGCCTTTAGCGTCCTTTCTTGGATTTCCATGGTGAATTTCTTCGGACAAAATGTCCAAAGGAATTCCTTCAGACATTTTGTCCGAAGAAATTCGTTCCTTGAGTTTCTTCATGGATTTTTTTCGGACATTTTGTCCGAAGAAATTCATTTCTTGGCTTGTCACTTTTTTCGAAGGAAATCTGCCTTTATGGCTTTCTGGCCTGGCCTTTGCAAACGGACCTTCTGCCCTCTGCAAGGGTACTTTGGGTCCAAGGTTGTCCTTTAGAGCTGTTGTAAAAGTCCCATTTGTCACTTTCCTGCCCTCCGCAACGGTACTTTGGCCTTTGAATAGTCTTTTGGATGAATTCGCAAAGGCCCTGTTTGGCACCCGAGTGCCCTCCGTAAGGGTACCTAACCTTTGGAGATTTTGTAAAAAACTTTTGTCCCTTTCAAACTGGTCCATTTTGCCGATAAAAGGCTTGCCCAAGTTAATTTTTTTGCCGTGCTAAACATCTAGGATCAAAATGAGTTCCAAATCAACCCAAATACTTGCAAGACTCAAAACACTTGGTTTTTTTATGGAAACGGGCCTGTCACAGAGAAAAACCCATAAGATTGCAGTGGGGTGAACTCATCATAAACTGGCTAACAGGGCCTACAAAGGAAGGGAAAAGAGGGGGTGCTCAATTTTGGTCTGCAGGACTAAAATTGGTCAACACATTTGGCGATTCACAAGGGAAGCATGCCTGTTATGCTTAAGAAGGCTAGTGGCTTAAAGGTGCATTGGGCATAGAGTCACGCTGCAGCTTGAAAGGCTGGTAATAACCTTGAAAAACCTAAGAACCAATAAAGATTTTACCTCAAAAGGAAAAGAGAACACACACAAGGCTAAAAAAACTACAAACATGCATAAAAGCACTTAGGGAAAACGAGAAAAAAACAGGGAAACTATGTACATAACAAGAGAAGGTTAGTGACAATGTTTAACATATATCCCATTGACAGGGATATGTAGTTCTTCACCATCCAACTTGGAGAGTTGGAATGCATTATGTTGCTTGCATTGGGTGATGGCATATGAACCACTACACAAGGCATCGAACTTCATGTGCTTTCCAGGTTTAGCTCGGTCTTCATCCCATTTCAAGACAATGTCACCCTCTGAGAAGTCCTTTGACAGAGATTTTTTGTCAAAGTGTTTCTTTGTTTGTTGTTGGCGGCTGGTCATGGCATCCATGGCTTGGTCTCTTGCCTCTTGAAACTCCATTAATTCACAAAATTTGACCTCCATACTGTCGCTCTCCTCCAATTGCAGCTGATGGGCAAGATCCAACGCTGGTAATTCAAGTGAAATAGGAAGTCTAGCTTCCCTTTCATACACAAGTGTGTATAGTGAATTGCCAACTGACCTTTTTGGAGTGATTCTATCTGCCCACAGGACTGTCTTCAGCTTGGCATGCCAAGTCCTCTGATTTTCCTTCATTGTCCTTTTAATGATCCTTATTGGTGGACTCAGCCAGCCCATTCCCTTGTGGGTATTAGTTGGAGGAAGTACTGAGATAGATGTCATATCCTAATGCCCACTCCCTTATCTTTGTTCCCAAGAAAGCCAATGCGTTGTCCGAAATGATTGTCGCTGGGACCCCAAATCTCGTCACCAGGTCTTCATAGAAGTCTAGGACTGCACTCTCGTTGGCTTCCTTCCAAGCGACGACTTCTACCCATCTCGTGAAATAATCTGTAGCGATCAAGACCCACTTATGGCCAGCACTAGGAGAGTTGATCATCCCTATGAAGTCCAAACCCCATTGCATGAACGACTGTTCCACTTGAATAGGTTGCAGAGGCATTGCAGCGAGCGATTGTTTTCCATCAAAGAGAGCACATTTGTGGCATCTCTTCACCCAAGCATGAGTGTCTCTGAACAAGGTGGGTCAAAAGTAGCCAACCCTCATAATCCTTGCAACTGTAGCCTTGGGGGCAAAGTGACCACCAGCTGGTCCGTTATGAAATTCAAACAGTACTCTATTAACTTGATTTGAATCGATGCATCTCAAGAGTACCCATAAAAGGTCTTTTCTGAACAGTACTTTATCTACTAAGACATAAGGAAGAGACTAGATCCTAAAATACCTCCTCTTAGTTCTATCAAGACCTTGCGAGCACTCACCAGTTCGAAAAAAATGAACCATATCTTGTGTCCAACTCTTCGTGTTTTTGGGCATTTCCGCTGTAGCTCCATCATTGAGTATCAAAATGCCCTCTTTTGGTTATTTGAAGTCTGTAGCTAGGTGCTCACACAACCCTCTTCCCCTCACCAGCTTGGTGGTCTTGATCTCAACATCATACTCCATCACCTTGGTGATCCACCCTGCCCTCTTTTCGTTCAAGTCACAGCTCAGCAAAAAATCCTTGACACTAGGATATGGCACCATGATGCGAATCTTGTTATTTGATAGCATATGTCTGAATTTCCTCAGGCTTCGTATAACTGCAAGTGCTTGCTTCTCAACATAAGTGTACCTAATCTCATAGCCTTCTAAGCCTTGGCTAAAAAATGCGAGAGGTTGTTCGAGGTTTTCACCATTCGCTTGGGTGAGCATAGCAGAGATTACCTCTTCATTGCCAAAGGTGTAGAGGTTGAAGTCCTTGGAGAAGTCAGGACTAGTCAAAGTGGGAGCCTAGGCGATAGCTTGCTTGATCCCTTCAAAACTATCTCTCCTTCGTGCTGTCCATGTGAACATCTCGTCCTTCTTCAGCATAGAAGTTAGTGGCTTGACCAATTCAGCAAAATTAGGGATGAATCTCCTAATAAAGTTTATTTTTTCAAAGAAACTTTGCAGGCCCTTGTGTTTAGGCAAGGACAATGCTAAAATGGCGTGCACTCTTTCCAGATCAATGGTTAAGCCTCCTTTTGAAACGACATGACCTAGGCACTTGTCTTTGTGGACAACAAACACACATTTCTTAGGGTTGAGAGAGATGCCGAACTCTCTACACCTCTCAAATATTTGCCTCGGGTGTTTCAGATGTTGTCCTGCCTCCTTGGAGAAGACTGTCATGTCATCAAGATAAACCAACACTATATCGTTTATCAAATCTTGGAAGGCCATATCCATAGCTCGTTGGAAAGTAGCTCTAGCATTTGACACCCTGAAAGGCATCTTCCTGTAGGCGAAAGTTCCCCACTTGGTGGTGAAGGTTGTTTTGCACTGGTCGCAGTCTTGCACCAGAATTTGATTGTATCCAGAGTACCCATCCAGGAAGGAGAATCATTCACTGCCTATCACCATCTGGAGAATCTATTCCATGCTTGGGAGGGGATAGTAATCTCTTAATGAGACTCTATTCAGGTCTCTGAAATCAATACAAAATTTGATCTCCCAATTCTTCTTCCTAACGGGAACCAAATTGGCCAACCAAAGAGTGTTTGATAGGAAAAATGATCTTGGACTCAATCAACGTGGTGAGTTCCTTCCTCATGAGAGGCTAAATCCTTTTGGTCTCTATTTTTGCTTGACGGGTTTGGCACCTTCTTCCAACTCAATGGTGTGTTGGCCCAAGTTGGATCAAACCCCTTTAAATCGCCATATTCCCAAGAAAAGACATCGGCAAACTCTTGGCATAACAAAATGAAAGAATGCATTTCCTCATTTGTACATACCTTCCCAAGTGCAAGCAACTTATCCTTGAATATTTCTACCATCTCGTAATTCTCTTTCTTGGTTGTCATGCTTGCTTTGTCACCTTTGAGCTGGTCATCCTCATCTTAACAATCTGCCCTTCATATTGCTGTTGCACCTTGGATTGATTCCTAGAAGTGAACTTGGCCTCCTCCTGTAAGAAAAGTGTTATTTGCTGGTCGTTATCGAACACCTGCCAATTTGTGACATTGTCTGGTATTGAGAGCCTCACTATCACCTTTAAATGGTGCTGATTGTTGGCCTGACTTATTCCCTTGGGAATGTCAAGTTGAGCGCCAACTGCTGCTAGCCTATCTGCATGGTTATTTTGTTCTCTTGGGATGGAAGTGATGTTGAAAGCAATGAAGCTCTCCATTAGGTCCCACACCCCATGCTTGTAAGACTTGAGTAAGGAGTTCTTGGTCAATTTTTGACCTCTCACTTGGTTTACAATTAACTCGTTGTCTCAAAAAACTTGCAATTCATTGATTCCTCTTTTTCTTGCCCACTCTAAACTATAAACAAGATATTCATATTTTGCTACGTTGCAAGTGCAGGGGAATTGGAACTTGAAAGTTGAAAAGTATTTTTCCTTTGAAGGTGAAACCAACATTGCTCCACCACCAGCTCCCAACTTGCTTCTAGATCAGTCGAAGAAAAGTTGCCACGAACCACGACTCTCTTGGTTTGCCTTCATTACATTTTGCATGAAAATATCCTTCTCATGCATGCAATAAACTCCAAGACCTGCCTCTTTGATGAACTTGTAAGGATCATGTTCAAAATTGTCATTTCCCCATTCATCTAGGAACAGGTCAGCAACTCCTTCAAGGGAAGATGGTGGGGATTTGTTTACCTAGACTTCTTCATCAATGATGGCATAGCTAACATTTGCTGCTTTGGGCGAATATGGCTCCAGGTGATCTTTGTGGATAGGCTCCAACTCAATCTTCACTTTGGTTCCATGTTTGGTCCTAAAGACCATGTAAGACCAATTTGTTGCTAAGTACTCACCTATCTTGGACGTGAAATCATTGGATAAACAAAGAGTGAAGTAAGGAGGAACATCCACCACTACCACGTCATGGGGAACAGAGAAGGTTGGACAGGCATGGAGAGTTAGATTCAAGCCCCTTACCACTCCCAATGTCTTGGCTGGTGATCCATCCAACTGTAGAACTCCCTTGGTCATTTGCTCATATTTAAGTCCTAGCTTGTCAGCTATGCATTTGGGCATTACTGAGGTGCTTGCTCCACTATCAATGATGCAATTGTGGACCAATAAATCTCCAATAATCAAGGATAGATAGAAAGGAGGGACCTTTCCATACTTCTTTGCTTGACCTCCGATGGGAGGAGTCCCATTCACCATCAACACATTATCAACCTTTGTTGGGACAACTTGCTCACTCAGGCCATGCAATTCCTTTTGGAGTATATCCTTTTGTCCTAGCATTGCTAAGGAATCCCATAATGAGATATTCATGTGTAGCTTCTTCATTTGGTCCACCACATTGATTGGAGGGTTACTCCCTTTTGAGTTCTCCTTGGGGACATTTGCAACTTGAGGTGCAACCTGAGAAGTCAAAGCTGCAACTAGCGGTCTGTAATTGAAAAATTTTTAGTTTACTTGTGATGAAAAAGGTGCCGCAGATGTTTGAGTAGCTGCTTGAGCTTCCTCCATAGCACTCTTATTGGACCTGGTGTTGGTTGCAACACAATCATCCTGATTATTTGCGGTCTCCACGTAATTGACTGCATAGAACTCCCCTTCTAAGTGGTTCATAAGAGTGGAATTAGATTGAGCTTCCCTGTTGTCCGTCCCAGATTGGTTGACGCCTAAAAACTTGGGAATTGAGCTGTTTGATCACCTTGTGTGTGCATACATTGATTTGGTAGCTCATTAGCATAAGCAACCTGTTCTTGACTATACCCCAGGGGTGGACAACTAGGCTGTTCTTGTACCAAATTATTTTGGGTGGGGACAAGAGCCTTGGACGACGAAGGGGCACTTGCATTATAACTCTGATAAGGTCTGACCTGGGTAATCTGACCCTACTCTTGATTATAATTCTGGAAAGGAGGTCTATTTATCTACTCGAACTGCTGGTACTCTTGATTCGGCCGATAGCTTTGAGCTTGTTGCCTTTTGAGGGCCACTAATTCGTTGGTAACACTCTGCAGTAAACTCTTAACCTCATGGAGGCCATTTGCAGGGGTAGTAGCCGGCCTTTCTACACTAGGCAGAGGAATAAAAGTGGGCATGGCAAGCTGAGCTAAGGGTTGTAGATCAAGAAAGAGCGGTATATGGGGTCTAAGGGCTATCTTTCTTGCTTGCACCAAATAATTTTTGGCAGCTATAGTTATTTCATAAGTAACGGGTAAAACTTGTCCACCCATGGACTGTATCATGATAGCAATGTCGCTATTCAAGGCCTTTAAGTAGTGTTGACGCTGTGGATTGCACCCTTGAAAGAACGCTGAGCTTCTCTCTTCCATGTGGCACAATAGAGACTCCCCTCTTGTTGTGGGTTTGGCAAAACTGAGAGGAGAATCTCTAGGTAAGGGCTAATTCCCTTTGATGCATCTCTGAAGTCTTTTACCACTACTGCTAACAATGGGGGGGAGAGGTAAAAAAGGAGAAGGATACAACCAAAACATAAACTAATCTAAGTGGTGATGCACCAAACGATTTTTTGATCTACTCAGTAATTCACACTTCAGACCAGAAGAGGGCGGACATAACTTTATCTAATGAAAAGACCAGACTGTAGGGAGCTTTAACAATGGGTTAATGAAGACACATAAAAAATGAACTTACCACAGGCGCTGTAGAAAACACACTGTCTGATAACCCTTTTCTGTCTTTGCGCTCCAGATGCAACACTTCCTGTTAACCTACAGAAATGGTGCTTTGTCTACACTAAGTGTGTTGGTGTCAATTTGTGAAAGCATCAAGTTAAAATGATTGAACACAGAATTGATACACAGACACACTCAAAAGCATAACCAGTCAGATAGAGGTAAAACACATTCTTATTGATCAAAGGTGAATTTTGGCAAGGCTTTGCCTTACAAACTGAGAGATATCCTTCTCCACTTGAAAGGTTACAATATATAGCATGAAAAAACAGACTATGGCGCCTTCTAGAATAAGTGGCCCATGCTATGTTGAATACATTGGAAAGAGGAAGTCCGATGAAGGAACCATGCTGGGGCAGTCACAAGTCTTGACTTTGGCATTTAAATCATATTAAATGTCTTTACAAAAGCATGGGTTGCTTGATCGTTTGAAAGGTAAGGCCGCCCCTCTTTATGAAACTTACGCAACTGTCCGCTTATCCATGCTCAAATGAAGAAAAATAGGCCGTGCCATTGAATGCTTGCGCTCTCTGATGACCACTTGGTGGAGACTGTTTCATCCACAACAACTTCTCCTGCGGACACCTTTTGCCACCTGGGCTGATCTGATTTGTGTCTGTGCTTGGCTAGGTGCGTCTTTTGGAACATTCCAAATGTTGTCGTATGTGTGCGTGACCATGTTTTGGATTCTCTGTTTTGTTCCCTTTTTCCTTACTATTTTGTATCTCCTTTCAATGACCAACGCATCCCATCCAATTTGACGTCTGTGGGCCTGTCACTATTCAAAAGCCAACGGCTATTTTGCTGCCTTGATTTTGACGTTCGCGCGCCCATCACCAGACATTTGAACTCCAACAACTAGTTTGCTACGCTGAAGTTGACGCTCTCAGGCCCGTCACCCCTTTGGCAATTTCTTCGGCATTCCTTCGGCCTTTTGCATTCCTTCGGCTTTTTGTATTTTAACCCTCCCAAAGGGAAGGTGTCCCTTCGGAGCTTGGAAAAGGTCCCCTTTTGGGTTGCTGGGAGTCCTCCGAAAGGGCACTTGTCCTTTGGGCTCCTTTGGTTTTTTCAATTCCTTCAGACAAAATGTCCGAAAGAATTCCTTCGGACATTTTGCCTGAAGGAAGTCTTTCCTTCAAAGTCAACGCCCTTTCTTTCGGTCTTTTCCTTTGAAATTCCTTCCTTCGGGCTTTTGTCTGAAGGAATTTTGCCTCGTTTCTTCCTTGTGAATTTCTTCGGACAAAATGTCCGAAGGAATTCCTTCGGGCATTTTGTTTGAAGGAATTCATCCATTGATTCTTCCTTGGATTTAAGTCCGAAGGAATCCCTTGTCTTTTCCATTGGAATTTGTCCTTTGCCTTGGTCTTTCTCCGAAGGAAAACTTACCTTTCGGCCTTATTCTTTAATCCCTCCGCAAGTGTTCCCTGCCCTCCGCAAGGGCACTTAGGGCCCCAAGTTGCCCTTCGAAGCTTGCTGAAAGGTCCAATTGGTCACCTACCTGCCCTCCGCAAGGGCACTTTGTCTTTGGAGATTTGTAAAAAGACTTATGTTCTTTGAACTGGCCCATCCTTTTGCCAAAAGGCTTGTCTAAGGCAATTGCCCAAAGCGAAATAATCCCCATACCAAGCTAAGAACCTATAGGTCTTAGATCTTTCAATTTTTCAGAAGAGCAGGGCTATTACAAAAGGGAATGGAGCATTTGTAGTAAGGGGGATACATCCAATGCTGATGGCTCAGGATAGAAGGGAAAGAAGGAGACCGATTTTTGGCCTGTAGGACCAAAATGGTCAACAAATCTGATGATTCTCAGGGGAAGCATCCCTGCCATGCTTAGGAAAACCAGTAGCTTACAAGTCTATTGGGCACGGAGTCAAAACATAGCCCGAAAGGTTCACAATAACCTTGAGAGATCCAAGAATCAATCATGAAGCCTTCACCCCAAATGGTAAACAAAACACACACAAGAATAAAAAAACTACGAACGTGCGCAAGAGCACTTAGGGAAAACAAAAAAAAACAAGGAAATATATACATGATGAGAGAAGGCTCAATGACAGTGCTTAAGGTATATCCCATTAATTGGGATATGCAGTTTTTCACCATCCAACTTAGAGAGTTGGAATGCATTGTGCTGCTTACACTGAGTGATGACATACAAACCACTCCATAGGGCGTTAGAACTTTGTGTGTTTCCCAGGGTTAGCTCGGTTCTCATCTCACTTTAAAATGATGTCGTCTTCAGAGAATCCTTTTGACGAGGATTTCTTGTCAAAGTGCTTCTTCATTTGCTGCTAATGGCTGGTCATAGAAACCATGGCTTGGTCCCTTGTCTCCTAAAGTTCCATCAATTCACACAGCTTGACCTCCATGCTGTTGCCTTTTTCCAATTGCAGCTGGTGAGCAAAATCCAAAGCTGGAAATTCAAGTGAAATAGGAAGTCTAGCCTCCCTTCAATACACAAGCGTGTATGGTGAATTGTCAACTGCCCTCTTTGGAGTAACCCTATCTGCCCATAGGGCTATTTTCAACTTGGCATGCCAAGTTCTCTGATTCTCCTCCATTGTCCTGATAATTCTACTCAGATTTTTGTTGGACTCAGCTAGCCCATTCCTTTGTGGGTAGTAGTTGGAAGAAGCTAAGGTAGATGCCATATCCCAACGCCCACTCACTTGTTTTGGTTCTCAAGAAAGCCAATGCATTGTTTGAGATGATGGTAGCTGGGACTCCAAACCTTGTCACCAGGCCTTCATAAAAGTCCAAGACTGCACTTTCATTGGCCCCCTTCAAAGCAACAGCTTCTACCCATCTCGTGAAGTAGTCCATAGCAGTCAAGACCCATTTGTGGCCAGCACTAAAATGAGGGTTTATCATCCCTATGAAGTCTAGGCCCCATTGCATGAATTGTTGTTCTACTTGAATAGGCTGTAGAGGCATTGCAGCCAGCCATTGTTTTCCATCAAAGAGCGCACATTTCTGGCACTTTCGTACCCAAGTATAGGTGTCTATGAATAAAGTGGGCCAGAAGTAACCAGCTCTCATAATCCTTGCAGCCGTAGGCTTAGGAGCAAAATGACCACCAGCTGGCACGTCATGGAACTCGAATAGCACCCTGTCGACCTGACCTGGGTCTATGCACCTCAAAAGTACTCCTAAGAAATCCCTTCTGAACAACACCCCATCAATCAGGGCATAAGGGAGAGATTGGAGTCTGAAATATCTCCTCTTGGTCCTATCAAGGCCCTGCGGGCACTCACCGGTGAGAGAAACATTTAATGTCTGATGCCCAATCCTTCATGACTGCTACTTTTTTGTTGTAGCTTCATCATGGATTAGCAAAATGCCTTCTTTCTGCTGTTTAAGGTCTGCAGCAAGGTGTTCACATAGGGATTTTCCCCTTACCAGCTTAGTGGTTTTAATGTCCACGTCATATTCCATTACTTTGGTGATCCATCCCGCTCTCTTTTCATTTAGATCATGGCTGATCAAAACATCTTTGACTTTGGGATGTGGCACCATGAGATGAACCCTGCTATTGGATAGCATATGTCGGAACTTCTTCAGACTTCGTATGACCGCAAGGACTTGCTTCTCCACATATGCATACCTGATCTCAAAACCTTCTAGACCTTGGCTTAAAAATGCAAGAGGCTGTTCAAGGTTCTCGTCATTTGCCTGGGTAAGCATGGTAGAGATTATCTCTTCATTTTCGAAGGTGTAGAAGTTGAAATCATTGGTGAAGTCAACACTAATCAAGGTAGGAGCCTGGGCGATACCCTGCTTGATCCCTTCAAAACTATCTTTCCTTTGTGCTGTCCACGCGAATTTCTCATCTTTCTTCAGCATGGAGGTCAATGGCTTGACTATCTCGGCAAAATCTGGGATAAATCTCCTGATGAAATTTATTTTGCCAAAGAAGCTTTGCAGACCTTTCTTATGCTTAGGCAAGGACAGCGCTAGGATGGAGCGAACTCTTTCTGGATCAATGGTTAAGCCCTCTTTCAAAACAACATGGCCAAGGAGTTTACCTTCATGGATAGCGAACACGCATTTCTTTGGGTTGAAAGAGATACCGAACTCTCTACACCTCTCAAAGATTTGCCTAAGGTGTTTCATATGTTGGCCTACTTCCTTAAAAAATAATGTCACATCATCAAGATAGACCAGTATAATATTATTTATTAGGCCTTGAAAAGCCATGTCCATGGCTCGTTGAAGAGTGGCTCCAGCATTGGACAGTCCAAATGGCATTTTACGGTAAGCAAACGTCCCCCACTTGGTAGTGAAGGTTGTCTTGTATTGATCACAGTGTTGCATTAAAATCTGATTTTACCCTGAATACCCATTCAAGAGGGAGATGCGTTCGTTCCCTGTCACCATTTGGAGGATCTGCTCCATAATTGGGAGAGGATAGTGGTCTTTCAACGAGACTCTATTGAGGTCTTTGAAATCTACACACAATCTGATCTCCCCATTCTTTTTTCTGACAGGAACTAAATTGCCCAGCCAAGAAGAGTGTTTGATCGGAAATATGATCCTGGACTCAATCAGCTTGGTGAGTTCCTTCCATATGAGAGGCTCAATCTTTGGGTTGACAGGACTTTGTTTTTGTTTGATGGGCTTGGCACCTTCCTCCAGCTCAATGGTATGTTGAGCCAAACTTGGATCAAAACCCTTCAATTCGTTATACTCCCAAGCGAAGACATCGGCAAATTCTTGGCACAACAAGATGAAACCCTGCCTGTCATGATCTGTACATACCTTCCCAAATGCAAACAGTCTGTTCTTGAATATCTCAACCTTTTCGTAGTTATCTTTTTTCGTCTTTGTCATTTTTCAATTGGTCATCCTCGTTGAAGATACTTTCGAGAGTGACCAAGCCTTTGGGAAGTTTGTTGTTCTTCAGTTGAACAATTTGGCCGCCATGCTGTTGTAGCTTGGCTTGATTTCTAGAGGCAAACTCAGCCTCCTCTTGCAAGAAGAGCGCTATCTGTTGATCGTTGTCAAACACCTGCCAGTTGGTGATGTTATCAGGCATGGAAGGTCTGATTACCACTTTTAAATGGTGTGGACTGTTGTCTCGGCTTATTTCGTTGGGGATGTCGAGCTGAGCACCAACTGCTACTAGTCTATCAGCGTGTTTATTCTACTCTCTTGGAATGGAAGTAACATTGAAAGTAAGGAAACTCTCCACTAAGTCCCACACCCTGTGCTTGTAAGACAAGCAAGGAATTCTTTGTCAGATTTCGGCATCTTTGATCATAAAAAACCTGCAGCTCTTTAATTCCTCTTTTCCTTAGGGCCTACTCCAAACCATGGATGAGAGATTCATACTCTGCAACATTGCAAGTGCAAGAAAAATGGAACCTGAAAGTCAAGAAGTATTTCTCCTATGAAAGGGAAATTAACACTACACCACCAACTCCCAATTTGCTTCTTGAGCCATAAAAAAAAAGCTGCCATAAACCCGAGCTCTCTTGGTTTGCTTTCATCAAATTGGGTAGAAGAGTACCCTCTTCATGCATGCAATAGATTCTAAGCCCTGCCTCTTCTATGAATTTGTACGGGTCATGTTCAAAGTTGTCGTTTCCCCATTCATCTAAGAGCAGGTCAGAATTTCCTTCAAGAGAAGAGGGCGGAGATTGATCCACTTGGAATTCTTCTTCATCAATAATGGTGTAGCTGACATTCGCCCCTTTGAGTGAGTACGGATCCAAATGATCTCTATGGATTGGCTCCAACTCAATCTTGACCTTAGTCCCATATTTGGTTCTAAAAACCATGTAAGCCCAGTTTGTTGCTAAGTACCCGCCTATTTTGGATGTGAAATACCTGGACAAACAAATGGAAAAATAGGGAGAAACATCTGCCACCACCATGTCGTGGGCAACTGAGAAAGTTGGATAGGCGTGGAGCGTCAAGTTCAAGCCTCTCACCACTTCTACTATCTTAGCTGGGGATCCATCTAACTACAGAACTCCCTTGATCATTTGTTCGTATTTGAGTCCCAGCTTATCCGCTATACATTTTGGCATTATTGAGGTGCTTGCCCCAGTGTCAATAATACAATTGTGCACCAGGAATCTCCTATGACTAAGGATAGATAGAAAAGGGGGACTTTTTCATCTTTCTTTGCTTGGCCTGCCATGGAAGGGTGCCCATTCATGATCAAAATGTTATCAACCCTTATTGGGACAGTTGGTTGTTGACGCAGTGGATTGCACCCTTGACAGGAGGCTGAGCTCCTGTCTTCCATGCATCACAATAGAAACTCCCTTCTTGCCTGTGGGCCTAGCAAAACTGGGGGGAGAGTCTCTAGATAAGGGCTAGCTTTTTTTGATGTATCTCTGAGGTCCTGGATTTTCTACTGCTAACAATGGGGGGTGTGAAAAGAGAGAAGGATGCTGAAAATAGAACCTAAACTAAACGGTGATACACCAAAAAAGTTGATCTACTTAGCTTGAGCATACACTTTTCACCAAGAACAAGCCGATATACACTTCATTTGATATGAGAAACTCTTCTACATCAGTGAGCTAGGGGTCCGATGGAGATACAGGGAGGAAGAACTGCCAAAGGTGTTCTGAGACACACTATGGCAAACTGTTCACATGCGCCTATATTCCTGTTGTGGACACTGTTGACCATTTTTGGCCCAATAGGCCAAAAATCGGTCCCCTTCTTTCCCTGCTGTTCTGAGCCAGTTCATTTTTTGATTTTGCACAAGTCTGGAAATTTCCACGGACTCTGCAGGTTTTCTACAGACTCTGCAAAGATTTCTACGGACTCTGCAGGTCCATTTCTACGGACTCTATAAGCATGGATTTCTACTGACTCGGCAGGCGAAAAACTACAAACTCCGCAGGAAGAGGCAAGTTCCCACTTAGGCGCAAAATGGACCTTTTCAAGAGCCCTTGCGGAGGGCAGGGAACACTTTCAAAAGAGGCCACAGAGAAAAGCCGCAAAGGTAAGTTTCCTTCGGAAGTTTGTCTAAGGCAAAGGAAATACCCTTCGGAAGGGTCATTTCCAATTTTCCCGAAAGGCACTTTTCAAAGACAGAAGCAAAGGAAGAAATCCTTCGGGCTTTTTGTCTGAAGGAATTCCTTCGAACAAAAAGTCCGAAGGGATTCAAAAGGCACGGAAAAGACCAAGGCAAAAGCAATAGAATAATTTCTTCGGATTTTTTGTCCGAAGGAATTCCTTCGGATAAAAAGTCTGAATAAATTCGGAAAGGAAGCCGCGAGGCAAAAAGCCCGGGGAGAAACTCCGAAAAAGCGGACAAGGCAATTCTTGCGGACTTTTTGTTTGCAGGAAAAAGTCCACGGGAAAATTGTCCGCAAAAAATTGTCTGTGGAAAATACCAAAGAGAAAAGGCCGCCGAAGGACCCCGAAGGGCAGGTGCCCTTGCGAGGGACTCTCGGCTGCCGACCGAAGGGCACTTCTTCAAAGCCGAAGGGACACCTTCCCTTCGGGAGGGTCCAAAACAAAAGCTCAAAGGAAAAGGGAGCGACAGAAAACGCTGAATCAAGATAAAGCCGAAGAAAGTCCAAGGGGTGACGACATCGAAGACGTCAAAATCAAGCACAACGAACTATAAGGCGCCATTCTTGCAGGTGACAAGAAGAGTTGTACCTGGAGCACAAAGACAGAAGGAAGTTACTAGACAGTGTGTTTTTTTTACAGCCCCTGTGGTGAGTCCCTTTTTCTGTGTGTTCCATTAAAGCCTCCTTGTTAAGCTTCCTGCAGTCTGGTCCTTTTATCAGTTAAAGTGTGTATGTGTATTATGGTTCAAAGTGTGAGTGTGAGTAGGTCGAAATCATTTGGTGCATCACCCTGTTAGAGTAGGTTTTGTTTTCCTGTAATCCTTCTCCCTTTTCATCCCCCCCATTATATATATATGTATGTATGTATGTATTAGCACTTATTGAAATAACTCAAATGCATCAAAGGGAGCTAGCCCTTATCTAGACTCTCTCCTCCAGCTTCGCCGGTCCCACAGGCGAGAGGGGAGTTTCCATTTTGACGTGTGGAAGACAGGAGCTCAGCCTCTTGTCCAGGGTGCAATCCACTACGTCAACAGTTTTTGGCACGCCCGGTGGGACTCAGTTTTTACACTTAGTAAAGTCTCAGGATTGATGTTGGTCATGTTACAACAAAATCAACCATTTTCAGCATCTGGTGACTCCATTGGTAAGAGCTTCAGTTTTTAATTAAAGCCAGTCTAACTTCCTATGCCTAAAATCACCACACGATCTGCTTCTAAGGGTGTCCCCCTTTGGAATTCATTGAATTGCCTTTGAACTCAGTAAAACAACTGAGGTTTGAGAGGAACCATCCTTATTCAACAAACCACTTTCCCAAACCTGCTATAAAAAACACCTACACAAAAAGGCCGCGGTTACATCCTGTCATAGCTATGGCATTACCCTTTGTGAGTTTTCGTGGTCAGAGTCCTTTGAATCTCCAGCATTATGATCCAATTCCAGGAGCAGTCCTCAAAAGTGTGCCTCTCTTTGATGGAGAGGGGCCCATTACAGTTATCGAACACATCATAAATGTTGCTAACCTCTGCAATATCCACAATGTTACTGAGTATAATATTGCAACCAGATTGCTGGCTTTGTCTCTCAAGGGCAAAGCTCTAGACTGGTATGGGACTTCAACCATAAATTCAGTCGGTTCCTGGAATGAATTGGGCACTCGCTTGACGGACCGTTTTGGGGAGAAGAGCGACCACCTCTCACTTGCCAAGCAGCTGACTACAATGAAAAGAGCCCCACATGAATACATGTAGGATTTCAACACTCGGTTTCAGAAGACATGGGATAGAATCCCCATTCTGATAAGACTGACTCCTAGCTATGCTTTCCTATATTACTTAAGAGCATTGAACAACGATATGAAATATCCCGAGCAAATTTTTTTTAATTTTTTGATATTGGATTTCAACATTACAAATAAATACCGTTAAGGTTAGAAGATAAACCCAATTGTACTGAAACAACTCTGCTACTTTAAATGCTAGAAATGAAACTCAACGTCCAGTATGTGCTACCCAATCCAAGGCGGAGTTGGGGCGACCATAAGACGGAGTAAATTACTAACAAAGGAACTCTACGTCAAGTATGTGCTACCCAATCCAAGGCGGAGTAAGGGGCTACCATATGATGGAGTGAAATTAATAACAATGCTTTAATTGAAATACTGAATAATGAAACTACTACACACCCAGCATGTGCTTGCTAACCCCAGAAGGGAAAGTAGCTACCATAGGGCGGAGCTCTACACCCAGAATGTGCTTGCTAACCCCAATAGGGAAAGTAGCTACCATAAGGTGGAGCTATAAATTAATACAATAACTTAATAGAAACTGAACTTTTGAAATCAGCTTTGAACAAATAAAGAATGGCTGCCAGTACTACTGTCAGCTTACAAAATAAGAAGAATTTGCTCTTAGAAAGAAGAAAAATCAGCCACCTATTAAATTCTTCAGATGTTCATAACTCACACAAAACTTGTTCAATCTCCCTGATTTCTGTTGCAAAGTCTCTTCCTAAATATGGCGCCCAAGTTAGCATCAAAATTCTGATCAAATCTGCATCCAAAATGTGTTACACAAATTCCAATGTAAACCCCAAAGGGCGTCCCAGCTGAAAAGGGCGACTTGCTCTAGAAATTCATTGCAAACTCTAAAAATTCTATAAATTAGAGCAAAGGGGTGCCTAAGCCTAGCCAAGACCATGAAATGATACCCAAAACTTTTTTCTTTGTTTTTTCTGATTTATGAGTAAAAACCTAGTTCTGTCTTATACAGAATACAATAATTGAACACTAATAATACCAAATAACTAATAATGAAATAACTGAAATCAATACATAAGTAAATACTAATATCAATGACTGAATCACCACTAGATGTTGTCTTGCAAGCATGAAATGATGCCTTAGCTAGGAGGCCTTCATTCCTCGAAGCAGTTCCAGAGCCAAAGCGGCAGCATAACAATGTAATAAACCAAGATGAAGAAATGACAACCCAATGCCTTCTTTTATAGGCTTCAGTTGGCCTCCCTTGAAGCCTTATCTCCAAAAGTGGCGCCCCTTTCCATGCAATGATGGCGCCCCCCCTTCAAGTCCCCCTTTTAAAATAACATTAAGTTATTTCGACTAGGCCAAAGTCAACGTTAAAATATAACATTATTATTATTTTTTCTTATTTAAGTGAAATTAACTTATTCTACCAAGACCGCATTCTGAAGTCCAAAACTAAATGAGTCAACTGAAAAGGAAAGTTAACTCCTTACGACAATCCTGCTAGCTGCCAAAAGTAGAATTTACTAAAAATAGTAAATTCCTGGAAATGCTCAGAAAACCGAAACAAACATACCTCCACAAAGCTCTCGAAAAACCCAAAAAGAATTTGCCATCAAAACTTCGAGCAAGAACATCTTAAAAAATAGGAAACCCTCATTTGCACCTTCCGAATAGCCTACGGATTTCCAGAAATAGGCCAACGGTCACTGTGAGATCAGATTTGGGAAGGGGTCATTACAGTCCGCCCATCCCAAAATTGCTTGTCCTCAAGCAATTGCAAACTAGGATGATGCAAGATCTCATCATTTTCCCAAGTTGCATCCTCCATAGGTAGGTCCTTCCACTTTACCGGGTATTCTCTGATGGTTCTTTTCCTCAAAGAACGTTCTCGAACATCAAGTATCTCCTCTGGAATTAGAGCCAACTGTCCCTCTTCATCCAAAGGTGGTAGCTGTGATGAAGCAATCACATTATGTCCAAGTGCCTTCTTGAGGCGAGGCACGTGGAAAATGTTGTGCACTCTGCTATCAGAAGGTAGCTCTAATTCATAAGCTACTGCTCCAACTTTTCTGATGACCTTAAAGGGCCCATAGAAGCGAGGTTTGAGCTTCTCAGCTCTACTCTTCTTGAGAGTAGACTGTCTATATGGTTGTAATCTCAGATATACCATATCTCCAACCTTGAAGGAATGCTCAACACGTCTCTGATCCGCATACAACTTTTGCTGATTTTGGGCAATCTGCAAATTTTTCTTCAAAGATTTCATTATGTCCTGACTATTCTGCAACATATCCTTGGCTAGGGGTGCTTTGCTGTCACCAAACACTAAATCTGCAAAACTAGGTGCCTCATACCCATAAAGTGCCAAGAAAGGAGACATCTTAATTGACATATGAAAAGTAGAGTTGTAGCAATACTCACCAATATGCAGCCACTTGACCCAAGTTCTCTGCTGTTCTGACACAATTTCTCAAGTAGCCTTCCAACCACTTGTTCACCACCTCAGTTTGTCCATCAGTTTGGGGATGGTAGCTAGTGCTTGGGGTGAGCACAGTGCCACTCATTTTGAAGACTTCTTGCCAAAACTTACTTAGGAACTTGCTGTCCCTATCACTCACGATGTTCTTTGGCAATCCATGCAGCTTAAACACTTCTTGAAAAAACAGATCTGCAACTTGGGTTGTAGAAAAAGTGCTGGTAATGGCGAAGAAGTGAGCAAATTTGGTTAACCGATCCACTACTACATAGATGCAATCTTTCCCTTGGGCTTTGGGCAACCCTGTGATGAAGTCCATCGAGATACTTTCTCATTTTTGATTGGGAATAGGAAGTGGTTGTAATAAGCCTTCGGGTAATGTGTGCTCATTTTTATTCGCTTGACAAACAGGACACTCCTGAATGTAGCGTTGTACCTCTCCTTTCAATCCCTTCCAAGAAAATCTTTCTCGGATCTGTCGATATGTCTTGAAAAAACCTTGGTGACCAGCAACTGGAGTATCATGAAAAGTCAAAAGAATCTTCTTCTTCAGCTTAGAATCAACCACCAGAAAGATTCTTCCTTTATAATGTATCAATCCCTCAACCACCTTGTACCTTTCATCATGAAAAGTACCCTCAAGAATGCTGGTTGCAAACTGATTTTTAGCATAATCAACAAGCAACATGTCTCTCCAATCTGCAGTAAGCTCACACAATGAGCTAAGATGAGGTCTCCTGGAGAGAGCATCGGCCACGATATTATTTTTTCCTTTTACATATTCAATATGAAAGTCGTAAGCTTGAAGCATACTCACCCATTTCTGTTGCCTCTCATTTAGATCTTTTTGGTGCATGAAATGCTTGAGGCTATTGTGGTCAGTCTTAACCACGAACTTATTCCCCACCAAGTACTGTCTGAACTTGGCTAATGCATGCATAATGGCAAGCATTTCTTTGTCATAGATTGAATATGTTCTTTCAACTCCCCGTAATTTTCTGCTCTCAAACACGATAGGGTGTTTGTCTTGCATTAGGACAACCCCCACTCCTTCACCTGATACATCACATTGCAGCTCGAATGGCTTGGAGAAATCAGGTATTGCCAAAATCGGACACGAGCTCATGATCTTCTTGAACTTGTCAAAAACAATTTGAGCCTTTTCTGACCAAACAAAGGCTCCCTTTTTGGTGAGATCAGTAAGGGGAGCAGCATTCTGTGAATACCCCTTTACGAATCTCCGATAAAACCCACAAAGACCCAAAAAACCTTTCAACTGAGTTAAGCTCTCCGGAGGTGGCCACTCAACTACTGCCTTGATCTTCTCTGGGTCCACCTTCACTCCCTCAACACTGACTATGTGGCCAAGAGATAGTAACTCCGTCATTCCAAATTCACATTTGGAAGCTTTTGCAAACAAGCTTTCAGATTCCATGATACTAAGCACTTCCTCCAAGTGCTTAAGATGATCTCCCCAAGTCTTGCTGTAAATCAGAATGTCATCAAAAAATACTAACACAAACCTCCTTAAATGATTCTGAAAAATACGATTCATGCAAGACTGAAAAGTAGCCGAAACATTAGTCAATCCAAATGGCATGACTAAGAATTTGAAATGGCCATAGTGGCATCTGAAGGCTGTCTTCTCCACATCCGATCCCCTCATTCGAATCTGATGGTAACCCGATCTCAGATCAATTTTTGAGAACTTGGCACCATGTAGCTCATCATTGAGCTCATCTATCCTGGGTATGGGATATCTGTTTTTGATGGTGCTTTGATTTAAAACACGATAATCCACACACATGCGCATGGTACCATCCTTCTTCTTCACAAGAACCACTGCAGAAGCAAAGGGGCTCTTGCTTGGGCGTATGAAACCCATCTTCAAGAGTTCTTGAATATTCTTCTCGATCTCGTCCTTTTGCCTCTTCGGATACCGATATGGAGTTATGATCACCGGTTTTGCTCCTTCCTTGAGCTCAATGATGTGTTCTGAACCTCTATCAGGAGGGGGTCCAGGAGGTAAATCAGCAAACACTTTACTCTTCTTGGTGAGTAAAGATTGAATATCCGAAGGATACTCTATTTTCGTTTCAGCAGGACTAGTCGGAAGAACCATGAATTCCGCGGCCCAATCCACTTGGTCATGTCGTATCAACCTTTCCATCCTTTTGAATGACACAATCTGAGGGCCACCATTTGACATCCCTCTCAACACCACCTTCTTTCCATCGGATTGAAACTTGAGTTCCATGGTTTGCAGATTTAAAGAGATCTCTCCAAGAGATCGCAGCCACTGAATGCCAAGAACAACATCCGTATCTCCAATATTCACCACATAGAAGTCATCTTTGACTTCGTAATTGCCCAATTGCATTGACATGTTGGGAACCCTTTTGGTACAAGAAATGTGGAACCCATCTGCCACCATAACTTTGAACCCTTCAAAGTCTTCTGTTTGCAACTCTTTCTTTGCCACCACAGCTTCATCAATGAAGTTATGGGTCGCTCCAGTATCAATTAAAGCAACGATACGCTGCGCTTTGATCGTCCCACGAATTTTGAAAGACTCATTCTTTTGGAAGCTTGAAAGTTGAGCCAATGTACCACCACTTTCTTTTTCGCTTTCAGACTCTTCAGGGGCTCCTTCCACTTCACTATCTTCGGGATTAGATTGCTTGTCCGAAAAATCAGAGTTACTCTCACCAGCTGAATAATACTCAATCTGGTGAAATTTGACTCCCTTTGGGCAAACATGATCTGGCGACCATTTATCTTTACATCGGAAACATAGCCCCTTTCTTCGGAGTTCATTGATAGTTTCCGGATCCAATCTTTTGCCAAGAGGTTTCTGCTGGTTAAACTCCTTTTGGTAAGGCTTTTGATGAAACCTTTTCCCTCTATCCTTCTTGTGGAAGGATGGTTTAGGATGGAACTTAGTTTTGGGAGCAGCCCACTCCATGTTTCTAGCTTTCTTCATTGCTTCTTGTAAGGACGGTGGATCAAAAGCTTTGATCCATCCCTTGAGTGGCTCCATCAACCCTTCGCTGAATAAGATCACTAATCTTCTCTCAGTGATTCCAGTGACCATAACTGAAAGTCTTTGAAACTCAACTATGTAGGCATCAACAGTGCCATACTACTTCAACTGCGCCAACTCCCTAAAATGCACTTCTGGGTCCTTCTCAAATCTCTCAATGAGTCTATTGGTGAATTCATCATAGCTAGTGATTGATCCATGACCCAAGGTGACTAGGCCATGGTACCACCACTCATGCGCTACCCCATCTAGGTGTAGCGTAGCGAATTTAATCGCATCTTCTTCAGCCATTGGCCTAAGAGCCAAATAGTTGTCTAATTTCTGAATCCAAGCTCGAGCAAAATTATTATCACTTCCATCAAAGTGGGAAAGCATTATCTTGTTGATAGCTTGATGCAAGTCTCCTTGTGCTGGAGTTCTTCTTTGGTCATAATTTCTCCCTTGTCCCTTACTCTTTCTCTTATGATCAATAAATTCATTATAGGACATGTCCATTTTGATGTCTTCAGGGAGAGAGTCATACTCCGCATGGCCACGTCTCAATTGTTCCACAAATGAAGAATTCTCTTCAGGATCAGGTTGGGTATTTACTGGTGCTACGAAGGTGGGTTTGAAGGGCCTTGACGAAATGTAAGTTTTGTTTGAAACAGGTTGAGCAACACTTCCATCAAATTGATTAGAGGCACTAGGCTCTCCTCTATATCCGGAATTGGTCTGGAGAGTTGGGTTCTGACCCACTTTTCCCAACATGAGGGATACCATATCCATTAAGGCATCCATCTTCTTTTCAAATCTCTTTTCGGGACTTAGTGATCTCTCTCTACTCTTCCCACTATCATTTCTAGGGTTGGTAAACCTCTCGTTACCCCCTACGGATCTCTCACCTTCTGCCATATCTATTTCTTGAGAAGACTCCCAATGAGCCCTCAAGATCTCTGAAGCGGTTTGACCTTCGGGAACCTGATACGACTGGAACTGTTTTGCAATTTTCTTATCTTCTCTTGCAATATATCTCTTTTCTCTGTCACTCATAGATGGTTTGTCCACAGGATGGTAGGATACGTGGCTCTGATACCACTGAAATATCCCGAGCCAATTTTTTTTAATTTTTTGATATTGGATTTCAACATTACAAATAAATACCGTTAAGGTTAGAAGATAAACCCAATTGTACTGAAACAACTCTGCTACTTTAAATGCTAGAAATGAAACTCAACGTCCAGTATGTGCTACCCAATCCAAGGCGGAGTTGGGGCGACCATAAGACGGAGTAAATTACTAACAAAGGAACTCTACGTCAAGTATGTGCTATCCAATCCAAGGCAGAGTAAGGGGCTACCATATGACGGAGTGAAATTAATAACAATGCTTTAATTGAAATACTGAATAATGAAACTACTCCACACCCAACATGTGCTTGCTAACCCCAGAAGGGAAAGTAGCTACCATAGGGCGGAGCTCTACACCCAGAATGTGCTTGCTAACCCCAATAGGGAAAGTAGCTACCATAAGGCGGAGCTATAAACTAATACAATAACTTAATAGAAACTGAACTTTTGAAATCAGCTTTGAACAAATAAAGAATGGCTGCCAGTACTACTGTCAGCTTACAAAATAAGAAGAATTTGCTCTTAGAAAGAAGAAAAATCAGCCACCTATTAAATTCTTCAGATGTTCATAACTCACACAAAACTTGTTCAATCTTCCTGATTTCTGTTGCAAAGTCTCTTCCTAAATATGGCGCCCAAGTTAGCATCAAAATTCTGATCAAATTTGCATCCAAAAAGTGTTACACAAATTCCAATGTAAACCCCAACGGGCGTCCCAGCTGAAAAGGGCGACTTGCTCTAGAAATTCATTGCAAACTCTAAAAATTCTATAAATTAGAGCAAAGGGGCGCCTAAGCCTAGCCAAGACCATGAAATGATACCCAGAACTTTTTTCTTTATTTTTTCTGATTTATGAGTAAAAACCTAGTTCTGTCTTATACAAAATACAATAATTGAACACTAATAATACCAAATAACTAATAATGAAATAACTGAAATCAATACATAAGTAGATACAAATATCAATGACTGAATCACCACTAGATGCTGTCTTGCAAGCATGAAATGATGCCCTAGCTAGGAGGTCTTCATTCCCCGAAGCAGTTCCAGAGCCAAAGCGGCAGCATAACAATGTAATAAACCAAGATGAAGAAATGATAACCCAATGCCTTCTTTTATAGGCTTCAGTTGACCTCCCTTGAAGCCTTATCTCCAAAAGTGGCGCCCCTTTCCATGCAATGATGGCGCCCCCCCTTCAAGTCCCCTTTTTAAAATAACATTAAGTTATTTCGACTAGGCCAAGGTCAACGTTAAAATATAACGTTATTATTATTTTTTCTTATTTAAGTGAAATTAACTTAGTCCACCAAGACCGCATTCTGAAGCCCAAAACTGAATGAGTCAACTGAAAAGGAAAGTTAACTCCTTGCGACAATCCTGCTAGCTGCCAAAAGTAGAATTTACTAAAAATAGTAAATTCCTGGAAATGCTTAGAAAATCGAAACATACCTCCGCGAAGCTCTCGAAAAACCCAGAAAGAATTCGCCATCAAAACTTCGAGCAAGAACATCCTAAAAAATAGGAAACCCTCATTTGCACCTTCCGAATAGCCTACGAATTTCCAGAAATAGGCCAACGGTCACTGTGAGATAGATCAGATTTGGGAAGGGGTCATTACAAGATATCGCTGTTATGATATAGTCCATGGGAGGACATGTGCTGTCTGTTGCCTATGACATAGCTATAACAGCTGAAAATTGCCTAGTGTAAGCTGAAAAAATAGCTCCTAGACCCCATATGCCACTTTTCCCTGAAATGCTGTCTCCCATTCAGGGCGTTGCTCCCACCTTAGCTCTTCTGCCTAGCATAAAAAAGCCAACTGCTACTCCATCTAATGAACTTCATGAAGTCAAGACTCTGTTGCAAAATATGACAAATGAACTTGTGGCTATTAAAAGGCAACAAGCTCAAAGCAACTGACCAAACCAAGGATACCAGCAGTATGGTCAAGCAAATAGACCCCCTTTCCAAAATTACAATCAAGGACAGGGTCAACGTACACAGACCAGACCCTTTCAAGGCTACAATCCAGGCACCCCTTCATCATCCAAGGCTATGGTGCCCGTTCAAAACAATCTGGTGCAAGAACAGCCAAGTTGTTCAACCATGGGATATGGTCAAGAGCAGGCTGTTTATACAAATGAAATGCCGGGTCACTACCCAAATGTACAAGACAATTAGGCAACTGCCCAATTCCAAGGTTTTGAGGCTTCAATGCAACCCGACACGAGCAGCAGTCAGGCCCAGCCTGATTCTACTCTCATGAACCACCTGGAAGGTGAGTTCTATGCAGTCAATTACGTGGGTACTACGGACAATCAGGGCGATTGTGTCACAACCAATACAAGATTCAAAAGGAGAGCAATGGAAGAAGCTCAGGTTGCTGCCCAAGCTTCAACATACCTTCTTCATCGCATATAAACCAAAAGGTCCCAAACTTTAGACCGCCGGTTGTACCTTCAGCTCTTCCGGCAGTAAATAACTCCAAAAAAATCTGAAGGGAGGCAATCCTCGAGTCAATGTGGTTGACCAGATAAAGAAGCTGCACATGAACATCTTGTGCGATTCACTGTCAATACCGAAGCAAAAAGACATGCTGCAAAAGGAATTGCATCAGCTAGATGAACAAGTTGTCCCAGCAAAAGCCGATAATGCTTTGATGATGAATGGACAGCCTTCCACCTCAGGTCAGGTCAGGAAGGAAGAAAAGGTTCCCCCTTTTTATGTGTCCTTGGTCATAGTAGATTTCTTGGTGCACAATTGCATCATTGATAGTGGAGCAAGCACCTCGGTAATGCCCAAATGCATAGCCGACAAGCTGGGTTTGAAATACAAAGAAATGAATAAGGGAGTCCTGCAGTTGGATGGAACACCAACAAAGACAGTTGGGGTGGTGAAAGGTTTGAGCTTGACACTACAGGCTTGCTCGACCTTTTTAGTTCCTCATGATGTGGTAGTGGCGGATGTCCCTCCTTACTTTGCCATCTGCTTATCCAGGGATTTTACATCCAAGATAGGCGGCTACTTAGCAGCGAATTGGTCTTATCTGGTTTTTAGAACCAAGTATGGGACTAAAGTTAAGATTGAATCCGAGCCACTCCACAGAGATCATCTGGAACCATACTCGCTCAAGGCAGCAAATGTCAGCTACGCCATCATTTGCCAAGAAGAGTTCCAAGTAGACCAATTTCCATCCTCTGCCCTTGAAGGAGTTGCAGACTTGCTCTTAGATGAATGGGGAAGTCACAACTTCAAACATGATCTTTACAAATTCATTGAGGAGGCAGGCCTTGCAATTTATTGCATGCATGAAGAGGGTACTTTTGTACCAAATCTGATGAAAGCGAGCCAGAAAAGCTCAGGTCTATGGCAGCCGTTCTTTGATGGTTCAAGAAGTAAGTTGGGAGCTGGTGGTGGAGTGGTGTTGGTTTCTCTTTCAAAGGAGAGATACTTTTCAGCTTTCCGGTTCCAATTTTCCTACACATGCAATGTTGCGGAATATGAATCCCTCATCCACGATTTGGTGTGGTCGAGGAAAAAAAGAATCAAAGAACTGCAAGTTTTTGGTGATAGCAAGCTGATTGTCAATCAGGTAAGAGGCCAAAATTTGACAAAAAATTCTTTACTAAAGTCCTACAAACATAGGGTATGGGACTTAGTGGAAAATTTCTTTGCTTTCAACATTACCTCCATTCCTAGAGAGGATAACAAGCAAGCAAATAGGCTGACAGCAGTTGGTGCCCAGTTCGATATCCCTCGAGAAATAGGCCGAGACCACAACTCACACCACTTGAAGGTAGTGATCCGGCCCTCTGTACCTGACAACATCACCAATTGGCAGGTATTCGACGACTAGCAAATAGCGCTCTTCTTGCAAGAAGAAGCGAAATTCGCTGCTAAAAACCAGGCAAAGCTACAACAGCAATATGGCAGCCAAATTGTTCAGCTAAAGAATAATAAGCTCGAAAAATTTCTTTGCTTTCAACATTACCTCCATTCTTAGAGAGCAAAACAAGCAAGCAGATAGGTTGGCAACAGTTGGTGCCCAGTTCGATATCCCTCGGGAAATAGGCCGAGACCACAGCTCACGCCACTTGAAGGTAGTGATCTGGCCCTCTGTACTTGACAACATCACCAACTGGCAAGTCTTCGACAGCGACCAGCAAATAGCGCTCTTCTTGCAAGAAGCAGAATTCGCTGCTAAAAACCAGGCAAAGCTATAGCAGCAATATGGCAGCCAAATTGTTCAGCTGAAGAACAATAAGCTCCCCAAAGGTTTGGTCATTCTAGACAGTATCTTCAATGGAGATGACCAGTTGAAAAGTGACAAGGCATGCATTGCAACGAAGGAGGAACACCATGAGAAGGTGGAGATATTCAAGGATAAGTTGCTTGCACTTGGGAAAGTGTGCACGGACTGTGAAAAGCAGGCCTTCATTTTGTTGTGCCAAGAATTTGACGATATCTTCGCTTGGGAGTATAGTGATTTGAAGGGTTTTGACCCAAATTTGGCCCAGCATACCATTGAGCTGGAAGAAGGCGTCAGGGCAATCAAGCAGAAGCAAAGGCCTGTCAACCCAATGATTGAGCTTCTCATGCGGAAGGAGCTCACCAAGTTGATTGAGTCTAGGATAATATTTCCAATCAAACACTCTCTTGGCTGGCCAATCTTGTTCCTGTCCGGAAAAAGAATGGGGAGATCAGACTGTGCGTCGATTTCAGAGACCTCAACAGAGTCTCTTTGAAAGACCATTATTCTCTCTCAAGCATGGAGCAGATCCTTCAAATGGTGACATGCAGTGAGCGTTTCTCCCTCCTGGATGGGTTTTCAGGATACAACCAAATTTTGGTGCAAGACTGTGACCAGCACAAGATAGCCTTCACAACCAAATGGGGGACGTTTGCTTACAAGAAAATGCCTTTCGGACTGTCTAATGCTGATGCCACCTTCCAACGAGCTATGGACATGGCCTTTCAAGGCCTAATAAATAACACTGTGCTGGTATATCTTGATGATGTGACAGTTTTCTCCAAGGAAGCAAGCCAACACATGAAACACCTCAGACAAATCTTTGAGAGGTGTAGAGAGTTCGGTATCTCTCTCAACTGAAGGAAATGCGTGTTCGCTGTCCACAAGGGGAAGCTCCTTGGTCACATCGTTTCTAAGGAAGGCTTGACCATTGATCCAGAAAGAGTTCGCTCCATCTTGGAGCTATCCTTGCCTAAGCACAAGAAAGGTCTACAAAGCTTCTTCGGCAAGATAAATTTCATCCGAAGATTTATCCTAAACTTTGCGGCAGTGGGCAAGCCGTTGACCTCTATGCTGAGAAAGGGTGAGGAGTTCACATGGACAGCACAAAGAAAGGACGGTTTTGAAGAAAACAAGCAAGCCATAGTCGGGCTCCTACTTTGATTAGCCCTGACTTCACCAAAGATTTCAACCTCTACACCTTCGGCAATGAAGAGGTAATCTCCGCCATGCTTACCCAAGCAAAGGATGATAACCTTGAGCAACCAATTGCGTTTTTTAGCCAAGGCCTAGAGGGTTTTGAGGTCAGATACACATGTGAAAAAGCAAGTCCTGGCGGTCATACGGAGTCTGAAGAAATTCAGACATGCTTTCCAATAGCAGAATCCACCTCATGGTTCCACATCCTGGCATCAAGGATTTTTTGAGTAACCAAGACCTGAATGAAAAGAGAGCAGGGTGGATCACTAAGGTGATGGAATATGACATGGATATCAAGATCACCAAACTGGTAAGAGGGAGAGGCCTATGTGAGCACCTTGCTGCAGACTTTAAGCAGCAGAAAGAGGACAGTCTACTAATTCATGATGCAGCTACAGCAGAAGAACCAGCTGTCATGAAGGATTGGGCATCAGACGTGAGGCATTTCCTTCTCACTGGTGAGTGCCTGCAGGGCCTTGATAGGACCAAGAGGAGATATTTCAGAATCCAGTGTCTCCCTTATGTCCTGATTGATGGAGTGTTGTTCAGAAGGGATCTCTCAGGAGTCCTTTTAAGATGCTTGGACTCAAGTCAGGACGATAGGGTGCTCTCTGAGTTCCATGATAGGCCAGCCGGCGGTCATTTTGCTCCTAGGTTTACAGCGGCAAGGATAATGAGAACTGGTTACTTCTGGCCTACTCTTTTCAGGGACACCCATGCCTATGTACAAAAGTGTCACAAATGTGCACTTTTTAATGGGAAACAACGGTTGGCTGCCATGCCTTTACAGCCTATTCAGGTAGAGCAGCCATTCATGCATTGGGGCCTTGACTTCATAGGGATGATTAATCCTCCCTCCAGTGCTGGACACAAGTGGGTCCTGACCGCCACGGATTATTTCACAAGATGGGTATAGGCTGTTGCTCTGAAAGAAGCCAATGAAAGTGCAGTCCTGGATTTTTATGAGGACCTGGTGGCAAGGTTCAGGGTTCCAGCAACCATAATCTCAGATAATGCGTTAGCTTTTCTGGGAACTAAAACAAGTGAATGGGCGCTGAGATATGGCATCTATCTTAGCACTTCGTCCAATTACTACCCACAGGGGAATGCGCTGGTTGAATCTACAAATAAGAATCTGATCAGGATCATCAAGCGAACCATGGAGGAGAATCAGAGGACTTGGCATGCCAAGTTGAAAACAGCCCTGTGGGCAGATAGGGTCACCCCAAAGAGGGCAATTGGTAACTCGCCGTACATGCTCATCTATGGAAGGGAAGCTAGGCTCCCCATTTCACTTGAGTTGCCAGCTTTGGACCTCGCTCGCCAGCTGCAATTAGAAGAAAGAAATAGCATGGAGGTTAGGCTATGCAAGCTGATGGAGCTCCAAGAGACAAGGGACCAGGCTATGGCTTCTATGACCAGCCGCCAATAGCAAACGAAGAGACACTTCGACAAGAAATCTTCATCAAAAGATTTCTCTGAAGGGAGTGGTCCATACGTCATCACTCAGTGCAAGCAGCATAATGCATTCCAACTCTCCAGGTTGGATGGTGAAGAACTGTATATCCCAGTTAATGGGATACATCTTAAGCATTACCACTGAGCCCTTTTTCCACCATGTATATATTTCTCTTGCTTTTCTCCTGTTCCCTAAGTGCCTTTTGCACATGTTAGTAGTTTTCTTAGTTTTGTGTGTGTTTTCATTTCCTTTTGGGGTAAATCTTTGTGATTGATTTTTGAATCTATCGGCGTTGTTGCTGAACTTTTAAGTTACATTCTGACTCCATGCCCAAAGGATTTTAAGGCAACTAGTTTCTAAGCATAGCAGGCATGCTTCCCCTGGGAGTCGCCAATTTGTTGACCATTTTTTGGTCCAACAGGCCAAAATCGGTCCCCTTCCTTCCCTGCTATCCTGAGCTAGTTTTCATTTTTTGATTTTGCACAGGTCTGGAATTTTCTACGGACTCCACAGGATTTTCTACGGACTCCACAAGAATTTCTACGGACTCTGCAGGTCCATTTCTACGGACTCTGCAGGCCTATTTTCTACGGACTCTACAGAGAATAAATAGGTTCCCAACACTTAGGTGCAAAATGGACAAGTGTTTGTTTTAGGAGTCTGGTTCAGTTAGTTTGATTCAGGTACCTGGTTCATCGTTTTGCTTCAACAGCTTGTTTCAATGGCTTGGTTCAACAGTCAGTTCAATGCCTTCATTCAATGTTCAGTTCAACGGGTTATTTCAAAGGGACGGTTCAATCAAAAAGGGTTCAAGAGAGTCTCCCGAAGGATAAGTGCCCTTGTGGAGGGCATTTGGTCGGCGACAGTACTGAAGCAGATTTCCCGAAGAGCACTTTTGGAAGTCAGTCAAAGGAAAGAACGAAGACATAATTTCTTCGGACTTTTTGTTCGAAGGAATTCCTTCGGACAAAAAGTCCGAAGAAATTCGAAAAAGCTACGAGCAAAGAATCCAAGGGAAGACAGGTAAAAGACTTAAGGCTAAGGCGAAGAATAATTTCTTCGGACTTTTTGTCCGAAGGAATTCCTTCAGACAAAAAGTCCGAAGAAATTCGGAAGAAAAGCCCGAGGGAAATTCAAAAAAAGGGGACAAAGGCAAGTGCTCGAAACAAATTATTGCGGACTTTTGTCCGCAGGAAAAAAGTCCACGGGAAAATGTCCGCGGGGGATTAGTCGAAGAGAAAAAGGCCGCCAAAGGACCCCGAAAGGCAGGTGCCCTTGCGGGGGACTCTCGGCTGCCGAACGAATGACACTTCTCTATAAGCCGAAGGGTCACCTTCCCTTCGGGAAGGTTCAAAACAAGAAGTCCGAAGGTAAGGGAGCGACAAAAGGCCGAATTAGAGAAAGGACCGAAGGACTTGCCAAGGGCGGTGACGTCTCCGAAACTGTCAAATTCAGGGAAATAGACTAGCTGTTGGTTTTCAAACAGTGACGGGCCCGCGAACGTCAATTTTACACCAGGAAAAGCCAGAAAGCGAAAGCTGCCAAGTGTCATCTGCTGGGACACACGATAATTTGCTTCTAAAAGCAATGGAACGTGCCACATGTCCCTTGCAAAACCCGGTGGAGCGCGACAAGTGTCTGCATCCAAGTCCCCAAAGCTCCCTTCAACAAGCTTCCCTCAGAAAATAAGCGGGGGGGGCGCCAAGTGGCAAATGCGAAAGGATTTGACATACTTTTCTAAGAGCAACGGAACGTGCTACGTGTCCTTTGTAGAGCTTGGCGGAGGCCGACAAGTGTCAACGTTCGCAAACTTTCCCTTTTGTTCAGTAAAGACTGTGGTGGGCCCCGGACGAACCGTTGAAGAGAGCGGAAGCTGCCAAGTGTCATCATCCGTGATGAATCCGAATAAGCCCCGAATGCTTCTGTATTGTTGCTAAAGAGAGCGGATGCTGCCATGTATCTTGCCTGTTTCAGCAGCGGAACATGCCATGTGTCACTTATTGAAATCAGCGGAAAGTAACCAAGACAAGCAGGAAAGATAAGAACAAATTGCTAAGAAGGACGATGGACCCAAGGGCGTCAAATTTGTGGAAATGAAGTAGCTGTTGATCTTCGCAAACTTAAGCGCGAACCCAAAGGAATTCAAAGGCTTAAGGCCAAGAGAAAGACAAGTGCAGAAACGAACAAAGTAGTCCAAGTGGCGAGGGAAGGTGTCGACTCAAGGAGTTACTCCAGCAGGTGATACTGTGTCTGCGAATTGATCATCAAGAGGCGCAAACGGCGAACGGCAAACAACACGACCCGTTTATTTCATTTTGCATTAATGAGTAGACAAGCCGCGTAATCACCTTGAAGGAGCGGTCTTGTTCGCAGACAAACGGTGCGGCCCATAATTTCTCATATGATGTTTTAGCGGCTTGCTCTTCCCAATGATTGGAATGCACATGGGTCACTTGTAAAAAGGGCGTCAAAAGGCCTCTTTTCTTCCTCTATATGCTGTAGACTTCTCATTTGGACATCTATCTTTCACATTGCAAGGCGAATCCCTGGCAATTTTCACCTAGAATCAATAAAACGCATTTTTACCTCTATTCTGGTTAGATATCTCTGAGTGTGTCTGAGTGTTAGTCTTGTGTTTAGTCATTGCTTCCGAATGATTTCACAGGGTTGACACCAACGCATCTGGTATCTATAAGGCGCCATTCCTGCAGGTGACAAGAAGAGCTGTACCTGGAGCGCAGAGACAGAAGGAGGTTACTAGACAGTGTGCTTTTTCTACAATACCTATGGTGAGTCCCTTTTTCTGTGTGTTCCATTAAAGCCTCCTTGTTAAGCTTCCTGCAGTCTGGTCCTTTTACCAGTTAAAGTGTGTGTATGTGTATTATGGTTCTGAGTGTGAGTGTGAGTAGGTTGAAATCATTTGGTGCATCACCCTTTTAGAGTAGGTTTTGTTTTCCTGTAATCCTTCTCCCTTTTCATCCCCCCCCATTATATATATATATATATATATATATATATATATATATATATATATGTATATATATGTATTAGCACTTATTGAAATAACTTGGATGCATCAAAGGGAGCTAGCCCTTATCTAGAGACTCTCCCCTCCAGCGTCGCCGGTCTCACAAGCAAGAGGGGAGTTTCCATTTTGACGTGTGGAAGACAGGAACTCAGCGTTCTGTCCAGGGTGCTATCCACTGCGTCAACATAACACTGATGATTAAACCTATGTGGAAGAGGAGGCAGTCCCTGAGCTAGAATCGAATGATTCTCCTCCTTCTATTTGGCCAACACTTCATCTATGCTAGATGTGCCCTGATAGCTCTCTTGGAGGTGTGTAGATGGGGTGTGTTCAAACATGAAAACTGCTGCGTCTATCACACATTGGCTGAGGAATCTCACTCTGGACTCCAAATCTGCAATTCTCTTGGATAGATTTTCTTGAAAGAGCATTTCTTGGAGGTCACAAGCATCATCATGATGAGTATGAGCAGCTTCATCTTCTTCAAGGTTTTTTCCTTTCTCCTCCTCCTTCCTGCCCCATGATTCCACTATTTGCTTCCAACTCAGGATCTTGCCATCATGTTGAGAGACCTGAGGAAGTTGAGGAAGACTAGGAAGGGTCCGCTCATGCACAGGAAGCGCTGCTTCAATTGAAAACGTATTTTGGTATGTATAATCCCATTGCTCAAAACCATGGACCTTGTTTTCCTTCATATAGTTTTGATCAAGCTCAGGGTATATGAAGGAATAAAAGACCCATTATTCTGAGTAATGGGATTATACTTACAAAAATTGTGATTTCTTGATGGCACCAGGACTGCTTAACCAGCTGATTTAACTCGGAGTCGCCATTGGTGTTAATGAAAAAGCCTCCAAACGCTGGTTGGTTGAAGGACACACCAAAAATTCTTCAACTCTTTGGACAAAACTTGTCCCACAATTGCCTGATTAAAGGTCAGGTGTTGTATTAGTGGTTCGTTCTTCTGTAACAGGACCATCACCAATCTTGGTACTTTACTGAGTGTAAAAACTTGGTCCCACCGGGCATGCCAAAAACTGTTGTCGTAGTGGATTGCACCCTTGACAGGAGGTTGAGCTCCTGTCTTCCATGCATCACAATGGAAACTCCCCTCTTGCCTGTGGGCCTGGCAAAACTGGGGGGAGAGTCTCTAGATAAGGGTTAGCTCCCTTTGATGTATCTCTGAGGTCCTGGATTTTCTATTGCTAACAATGGGGGGGGTCAAAAGAGAGAAGGATGCTACAAACAAAACCTAAACTAAACGGTGATACACCAAAAAATTTGTACTTCGCTTGAGCATACACTTTTCACCAAAAACAAACCAATATACACTTCATTTGATATGAGAAACTCTTCTACATCAGTGAGCTAAGGGTCCGATAGAGATACAGGGAGGAAGAATTGCCAGAGATGTTCTGAGACACACTATGGCAAACTGTTCACATGCGCCTATATTCCTGCTGTGGACACTTCTGGCTAACCTGCAAAAGAACTCACAATACACTAGATATGCTGGAATCGTTCTATGAAAGCATAAGGAAAATGACTTAACACAAAACAAAAACATAGACATATACGAAAGTGCAAGCTCAAATAGAGGTAAAAATGCTATCTTGATTCAGGGTAAAAATCTGGCAGAGCTCCGCCTTACAAGCCAAGAGATTTTTGAGCAGAGCTTTGCCTTACAGGCTAAGAGATCCCTTCTAAAAAATGAGAAGTTTACAATATATAGAGAGAGAGGAAAAGACTTTGGCACTTTCTGGAAAAGACTTTGGCACTTTCTGGAAAAGACTTTGGCGCTTTCTTACAAGTTGGTCCATGTGCGTTGAGAGCATCAGGAAGAGGAAGTCGTTGTTGCTGATATCATCCTTCTAGAAGAGGCCTGCTAGAACCATGCTGTGTAATCGCCGGTCTTGACTTTGGCGTTCAAACATTAATGTGAAAACATAGGCGGCACCTCTTTTTCTACAAACAAGACCGCCCCTTCAAGATATTCACGCAGTTTGTCTGCTCATTAATGTAAAGTGAAGAAAATGGGTCGCACCGTTCACTGTTTCCTCCCCTTGATGACCATTTGGCAGGCACCGTGTCAACCGTTGGAATAACTCCTTGAGTCGACACCTTTGCCACTTGGACTGTTTTGTCCGTTTCTGCACTTTGTCTCTCTCTGGCTTTGTCTTTTCTGGTTCCTTCGGCCCTTGGGAGCTATCTTCCCAGCGTTGCTGGCTCCTTGGGCTCTTCTTTTGGCTGGTCGCTAAGTTCATTCTCAGCTTGTCCTTAAGTTTTTTTCAAAATCAACGGCTATTTCACATCTTAAATTTGACGTTTGTACACCCGTCACTGGGCGTTTGAACCTCCAACGGCTAGTTCGCCGTGCTCGATTTTGACGTCTTCGGGCCCATCACCCTCCTTGGTAATTCCTTCGGTTTTTTTCCTTTGCTTCGGCTTTTCCTTTTGGAAATGTCCACAAGAATTGTCTCGATCACTTCCTTTCCTTCGGAATTCTTCTTTGGGTTTTTTCCCGCAGCTCTTTCTCCGAATTTCTTCGGACTTTTTGTCCGAAGGAATTCCTTCGGACAAAAGTCCGAAAGAAATCATTTCCCGCCTTTGCCTTAGTCTTTTTATTTCGCGGGATTTTCTTCCGAAGGATTGTCTTTGCCTTATGAATTTCTTCAGACAAAATGTCCGAAGGAATTCCTTCAGGCATTTTGTCCGAAGAAATTCTCTTGTTCACTTTTCCGAAGGAATTCCAACCCTTTTGGCCTTCTCTTTGATCCCTTTGCAAGTGTTCCCTGCCCTCTGCAAGGGCACTTGGGTCCGGAACTGCCCTCCGTAAGGGCACTGGAATGGTCTCTTTTATGCTTGACTGCCCTCCGCAAGGGCACTTGTCCTTCGGGAGACTCTCTTGAACCGCTCGATTGAACCAACCAGTTGAACTGACCCATTGAACCAACAATGGTTCAACGGTTCAATACTGTATTCTGCTCATTCAATTTGCTACTTGAACCAACCACTTTGAACCATTCGATTGAACCCTTTGATTGAACCAACCGATTGAACCGTTCGATCGAACCAAGTCGTTGAACCACTGATTGATTGAACCAAAGATCGAACCAACTTATTGAACCAAATGATTGAACCATCCGTTGAACCAAAACAATTGAACCAAGTCATTGAACCAAGCCGACTGAACCGAAAATGGTTCAAATTTCAAGTTCAAAGTTCTTGGAAAGCTCATGGCATTGGACCCCAACGTTGAACCACTTTTCCAACCTTAAGGAAAGGTGTCTTGAATCATTTTTTGCTCTCTTTCCTTGTGAATTTCCTCGGACAAGAGTCCGAAGAAGCTTTGTAAAAGCCCTTGCATTCTTTGAACTGGTTCATCTTCTGCCAAAAGACTTGTGCAACCAAAATTGAACTGGCTCAGAACAACAAGGGCAAAAGGAGACCGATTTTGGCTTGCTGGGCCAAAAATGGTCAACATTGGTTCATATAGCTCGTGCAACTCCTTCTGGAGTATGTCCTTTTGTCCCGGCATTGCCAATGAATCCCATAAAGAGATATTCATGTGCAGCTTCTTCATCTGGTCCACTACGTTGATATGAGGGTTGCTGCCCTTTAATTTTTCTTTGGGGGCGCTTGCAGCCTGGGGTGCATGCTAAGGCGCTGAGGGCGCAACCGGCGGCCTATAATTTTGAAATTTTTAGTTCTCATGTGATGACAAAGGTGCTGCGAACGTTTGGGCAGCTATCTGAGCTTCCTCCATAGCTCTTCTTTTGGACCTTGTGTTGGCTGCAACATAATCACCTTAGTTGTTCATACTGCCCACATAGTTGACTGCACAAAATTCACCTTCCATATGATTCATGAGAGTGGAATCAGACTGAGCCTGCTTGCTATCCATGCCAGGCTGCATTGATGCCTCAAAGCTTGGGAATTGGGCAGCGTGATTGTCTTGTGCATTCATATATAGACTTAGTGTCTCATTTGTGTAAACAGCTTGTTCTTGACCATATCTTAAGGGTGAACAATTTGGCTATTTCTGTACCAGATAATTTTGAGCGGGCACAAGGGCCTTGGACGATGGAGTGTCTAGATTATACCCTTGATAAGGCCTGGCTTGTGCAAACTGACCCTATCCTTGATTATAATTCTAAAAAGGGGGTCTACTTGCTTGTCCAAACTGTTGGTATCCCTGATTTGACTGATAGTTTTGTTGACCATTTTGGCTCTATAGGCCAAAATTAGTCTCCTTCCCTACCACTCTAGACCCTCAGTCTAGTCATGTACCCACCTTCTGCAAAATCCCCTTTTCTTTGCAATAAGCCCTGATTTTATAGAGCATTGAAAGATCTAAGTACCTATAGGCTTCAGTTCAGTATGGAGCTTTTCGCTTTGAGCAAATGCCTTAGACAAATACGAGGCTCTTGCAAAGCTCGAAGGTTAAACAGCCCTTGCGGAGGGCAGTCAGGCACAAAATGGACCATTCCAGCAGGCCGCGAAGGGCAATTTCGGACCCAAAGGTACCCTTGTGGAAGGTAAGAAAGCACTTAAAGGGAGGAAAGACCAAGGCAAAGAATTCCTTCGGACTTTCTGTCTAAAAGAAATTTTCACAAGGCAAAGATAAAGGGAAAAGCAAAGGCTAAATTTCTTCGGACAAAATGTTCGAAGGAATTTCTTTGGACATTTTGTACGAAGAAATCCTTTTTGGAAGAAAATCCCGTGGCAAAAGACAAGGCAAATCCTTCGGACTTTTGCTCGAAGGAATTCGTCTGAAAGAAAGGGCCAAGCATTCAAGTGAACATTTCCTTCGGACAAAATGTCCGAAGGAATTATTTCGGACATTTTGCCTGAAGGAATTGGCAGGCAAGGCCACCCGAAGGACCCCGAAGGGTAGGTGCCCTTGTGGGGGACTCTTGGCAAACGTGAAAGGGACCTTTCTTAAAGCCGAAGGGACACCTTCCCTTCGAGAAGGTTAAAAGACAAAACCCGGGCAGGAAAAGAAAGGCCGAAGGAAGGAAAGTCGAAGGAATTGACCAAGGGGTGACGGGCCCGAAGATGTCAAAATCCAGCATAGCAACCTAGCCATTCAGGTTCAAACATTTGGTGACGTCCCCGCAGACGTCAAATTCAGGACAAGGGAATAGCCGTTAGCTTTCAAATGGCGACGGGCGCGCGAACGTCAACTTTATGGCAATGAAATAGCCTTTGATTTTTAAATGCTTGAGCGTGAACCCGAAGGAATTAAAAGGGCCTTAGGGCCAAAAGGAAGAGCCCGCTGAGAAAAGAGCCTAAGGAACCAGCCAAGGATTGATAGAAGATAGCCTTAGGGGGCTCGAAAAGCCAGAAAGAGCCAAGAGATGACAAAAGACAAAACCAGGAAAAGACAAAGCTGGAAAGGACAAGAATTGAAAATGAACTCAGTGACCCGCCAAGAACGGAGCCCAAAGAGCCAAGCGCAGAAACAGACAAAATAGTCCAAGTGGCAAAGGAAGGTGCCGGCACAAGGAGTTATTCCAGCGGTTGAAACAGTTTCTACCAAGTAATTATTAAGGAGCATAAATAGTGAACGACGTGACCTATTTTTCCTCATTTTGCATTAATTGTCAGATAACCACGTGAATGTCTTGGAGAAGGGGTCTTGTTTGTAGACAAACGGTGCAGCCCATGTTTTCACACATGACGTTTAATATATTTTAAACGCTTAAAGTCAAAACTAGAGCCGACATAGCATTCTCTTTCAAGTGGCTTCCTCTTCCTAATGCTCTTAACGCAACACGGGTCATTTATTTTTCAGAAAGCGCCAAAGTCTTTTCCAAAAAGCTATATATTTGTAACTTCTCATTTGAGAAAGGATCTCTCATATTGTATGGCCCAACCCTGCCAAATTTTCACTTTGAATCAATAAAAAGTGTTTTACCTCTATCTGGTTGGATATATCTCTGAGTGTGCCTGAGTATTAACCTTGTGTCCAGTCATTGTTCCATGATGCTTTTACAAGCTTGATACCAGCACACATGGTATAGACAAAGCACCATTCTTGCAGGTAGTAAAAAGAGTTGTATCTAGAATGCAGAGATAGGAGAGGGTTATCAGACAGTGTCTTCTTATAGCACTTGTGGTAAGTTCATCTTCTGTGTGTCTTCATTAAGCCTTTCTGTTAAGTTCTCTACAGTCTGGTCCTTTTATCAAATAAAGTGTATGTATGTGCTCTTATGGTTTGAAGTGTGAGCAAATGAGTAGATCAAACTTTTTTGGTGCATCACCGTCTTAGCTTAGGTTCTGTTTCAGTAATCCTTCTCTCTTTTCAACCTCCCCTCCCATTATATATATATATATATATATATATATATATATATATATTAGCAAATGTACTAGAATAAATCAGAGATGCATCAAAAGGAGCTAGCCCTTATCTAGAGATTATTCTCCTCAGTTTTGCCAGACCCACAAGCAAGAGAGGAGTCTCCATTGTGTCGCGTGGAAGACAGAAGCTCAGCCTTCTGTCAAGGGTGCAATCCACAGCGTCAACAAGTTTTGAGCTTGTTGCCTTTTGAGAGCCACTAATTCATTGGCCAGGATTTGCAACAAGCTCTTAACTTCATGAAGGTCATTTGGCGAAGTAGCAGTCGGCTTTTCTATGCCAGGTAGAAGAGCTAAGGTGGGTGCAGCAGTCTGGACTGGAGGTGGCAATTTAGGGAAGAGCGGCATATGAGGTCTAGGGGCTATCTTTCCCTCTTGCACCAGGGAATTTTCAGTGGCTATGGCTATTTCATAGGCAACTGGCATCACTTGTCCTCCCATAGCCTGTATCATGACAGCAATGTCACTGTTCAAAGCTTTTAAATAATAGAGGAAGGCGTAGCTTGGGGTCAGCCTTACCAAAATGGGGATTTTGTCCCAAGTCGTTTGGAACCTGGTATTGAAATCTTGCATAAACTCATAGGGAGCTCTTTTCATGGTAGTTAGTTGCTCAACAAGAGAGAGGTGATCACTCTTCTCTCCGAATCTGTTCGTTAAGAGAGTCCCTAATTCGTTCCATGTGCCGATTGAATTCATAGGCAAAGTCCCATACCAGTCCAGAACCTTACCCTTAAAAGACAACGCCAACAACCTAATAGCAATGTTCTCTTCAGTGACGTGAATATTACAGAGGTTGGCAATATTTCTGATGTGCTCAATGGCAGTAATAGGCCCCTCCCCATTAAAAAGAGGAATACTCTTAAGAGCTATCCCTAGGATTGGGTCATAATGCAGAAGGTTTAACGGGCTTTGACCATGAAAGACTATGAAATGTAAAGCCATGGTGATAACAGGGTTTTGCCGGGGTCTTCTTGCGTAAGTATATTTTATAGCAGGTCTAGAAAAATGACTTGTTGTATAGGGATGGGTCCTTGCAAATCTCAGTCGTCTTGCTGAGTTTAATGGTAGTTCAACGAATTCAAAAGGGACACCCTTGGCAGAAGATCTTGTGGTGATCTTAGGCATGGAATGTCAGATTGATATTTAACTAGAGACTGATGTTCTTGAAAATGTAGTTGCCAGATGTTGGATTAGTGGTTCATTCTTGTTGTAACAGGTGCAACACCAATCTTGGAACTTTTTTGAGTATTAAAATTGGTCCCATCGGGCGTGCCAAAAACTGTTGACGTTGTGGATTACACCCTTAAAAGAAGGCTGAGCTTCTCTCTTCCATGCAGCACAATGGAGACTCCCCTCTTGCTGTGGTTTTGGCAAAACTGAGGGGAGAATCTCTAGATAAGGGCTAGCTCCCTTTGATGCATCTCTGAAGTCTTTTACCACTACTGCTAACAATGGGGGGGTGAAAAAAGAGGATACAACCAAAATAGAAATTAATCTAAGTGGTGATGCACCAAATGATTTTTTGATCTACTCAGTGATTCACACTTTAGACCGGAAGAAGGTGGACATACACTTTATCTGATGAAAAGACCAGACTGAAGGAAGCTTTAACAATGGGCTTAATGAAGACACAGAAAATGAACTTACCACAAGCGCTGTAGAAAACACACTGTCTGATAACTCTTTTCTGTCTCTATGCTCCAGATGCAGCACTTCCTATTAACCTGCATAAATGGTGCTTTGTCTACACTAAATGTGTTGGTGTCAATTTGTGAAAGCATCAAGCTAAAATGACTGAAGACAGAATTGATACACAGACACTCAAAAGCATAACCAGTCAGATAGAGGTAAAACACATTTTTATTGATCAAAGGTGAATTTTGGTAGGGCTTCGCCTTACAAAATGAGAGATATCCTTCTCCACTTGAGAGGTTACAATATATAGCATGAAAAGAAGACTATGGCGCCTTCCAGAACAAGTGGCCCACGCTGCATTGAATACATTGGAAAGAGGAAGTCCGGTGAAGGAACCATGCTAGGGTAGTCACAAGTCTTGACTTTGGCATTTAAATCATATTAAATGTCTTTACAAAAGCATGGGTTGCTTAATCGTTTGAAAGGCAAGGCCGCCCCTCTTTATGAAACTTACGCAACTATCCGCTTATCCATGCTCATACGAAGAAAAATAGGCCGCGCCATTGAATGCTTGCGCTCTTTGATGACCACTTGGTGGAGACTATTTTATCCGCAAAATAACTTCTCCTGCGGACACCTTTTGCCACTTGGGCTGATCTGATTCATGTTTGTGCTTGGCTGGGTGCATCTTTTGGAACATTCCAAATGTTGTCGTATGTGTGCATGGTCGTGTTCTGGACTCTCTATTTTGTTCCCTTTTTCCTTACTATTTTCTGTCTCCTTTCAACGACTGACGCATCCCATCCAATTTGACATATGCGGACCTGTCACTATTCAAAAACCAACGGCTATTTTGCTGCCTTGATTTTGACGTTCGCGCATCCGTCACCGGATGTTTGAACTCCAACAGCTAGTTCGCTACGCTGAAGTTGATGCTCTCGAGCCCGTCACCCCTTTGGCAATTTCTTCGGCCTTTTGTATTTGAACCCTCCCAAAGGAAAGGTGTCCCTTCGGAGCTTGGAAAAGATCCCCTTTTGGGTTGTTGGGAGTCCCCCACAAGGGCACTTGCCCTTCAGGCTCCCTTGGTTTTTTCAATTCCTTCAGACATTTTTGCCCAAAGGAAGTATTGACCATTTTTGGTCTTGCAGGCCAAAAAAATGGTCTTCCTTTTGTTTCCTTGCTGTCCCAGTCTTTGATGTTTTCACCTTGCTGCAATCGTGTTTTTTCTCTTTGCAATAGTCCTGGTCTTATAAAGAGTTGAGAGATCCAAGACCTGTAGGTTTTGTTTCAATATGGAGCTTATTTCACTTCGAGCGATTGCCTTTCACAGTTCTTTTCGGCAAAAAAAAATGGGCCGGTTCTAAAGGGATGCAAGTCTTTCAGCAGGCTCCAAAGGCAAAGTGCCCTTGCGGAAGGCAGCAAGCACCTTCAGGAAAGTGAAAAGGCGGAAAAGAGGTGAGTTTTCACAAGGAAATTTTTCAAAACTTGAAGGCATTTCCTAAAAAATTGAAAAGGGTGGTTCAACGTCGGGGTTCAATGGGATGAAATGAACTACACAGACCAACCAACAGTCACATGATCTTTCCAGGAGCTTTGAACTTTGAACTTAGAAATATTGAACCATTGAACTATGGTTGGTTCAAGTAGTTAGTTCAAATAGTAGGTTCAACGATGCATCGAATTCAAAAGGAGACTGAGTGAACCCGACTCTGTATTGAACTGTTGAACCATTGAATCGCTGAACTCCAAAAAACGGTTCAAGTTTAATCGAAAGGTTCAAAGTCAGCTAAAAAGGAAGCCCAAAACGGCCTACACAGTTCGCAAAAGGGGCAACATATTTTCTTCAGAGGGCTTTTAATCGGCAAAAAGACCAAGTTCAAAAGGCCAAAGGATCATTTTCAAAAGCCTGAAGGGCAAGTGCCCTTGCGGAGGGGAGGAAGGTGCCAAATGGGGCTGTTCAAGCAGGCTCCGAAGGACATCTTGGGGCCTAAGTGCCTTGCAGAGGGCAGGAAACACTTAAAAAGGGACCAAAGTGGACAAGGCAGAAAAGGGGCAGAGTTTCCTTTTAGAGAAAGACAAGGCATTTTGTTCGAAGGAAATCCAAGGAGTAGACAAAGGATTCCTTCGGACATTTTGTCCGAAGAAATTCGCAAGGCAAAAAACCAAACGGAAGAAATCCGCGGCAAATTGGCAAGGGCAAATTCTTTCGGACAAAAGTTCGAAGGAATTCCTTCGGACATTTTGTCCGAAGGAATTTGGCCGAAGGGAAAGCCCGACCGAAAGAAAGCAAGCGGCAAAACATAAAGGGAACATTTCCTTCGGACAAAATGTTCGAAGGAATTGAAAAGCCAAGGCAGCCCAAAGGAGCCCCAAGGGCAAGTGCCCTTGCGGGGGACTCTCGGCTGCCAAAAGGGGACCTTTTTCCAAGCCCGAAGGGACACCTTCCCTTCGGGAGGGTTCAACGACAAAGACCCGAACAAAGAATAAGTCCGAAGGAAAGTGAATGAAAAGGGAGACTGAGGAAGGATGCTGAAACAGAACCAAAGCCGAACGTTAACTTTGCGGCAATGAAATGAACCATTGCCCATTTAAATGATTGAGCGCGAATCCGAAGGACGCTTCAAAGGCCTTAAGGCCAAAAGGGAGAGACTCGCTGAGGAAGGAGCCCGAGGAGCCAAGCGCAGATATGGACAAAACAACCCAGGTGGCAAACAAGGGAAGCGTCGGCAGAGTGCCTTACTCCAGCGGTTGAACTTTTGGTCTCCTGCCAAGTGGTCATCAAGGCACAGTTGTTTTTCCTCATTTTGCATTAATGAGCAGACAACCGCGTGAATCTCTTAAAGAAAGGGTCTTGTTTGCAGACAATGGGTGCGGCCCATGCTTTCCCCATGACATTTAATATGATTGCTAAGCGCAAAAGTCAAGACTGGCAACTGCCACAACGTGGCTTCCTTCAAACCGGAATTTCCTCTTCCCAGAGCTTTGAATTAAATGCTAAGAGATGGATCCCCCTCAAAAAGAGGACCATTGCTTTACAATTTCTCTATATATTGTAAACTCTCATTTTGAGAAGGCATCTCTCATTTTTGTAAGGCTGAAGCCCTGCCAATTTTTCACCTTGAATCAATAGAATACGTTTGATTTTCCTCTATTTGGTTGGATATATCTCTGAGTGTGCCTGAGTATTTGTTGTCCCCAAAAAATGCCACTCATTTTTGGGACAACCTACAGACTATTTTGGCCTTGCATAGACCAAAATTTCTCTCTTCCCTTCTCAAAATTTGTTCTGAGCTTTCAAATTCCTCATTTTTAAGCTTTTTCCATAAAAGGATTCACAGGTTCAATAGGTTAAAAAGCTTCTGCAGGCGAGTTCAGTCAAAAAGAACAAGTTTCTAACACTTAGTCGTTTCCAGGATTGGTTCAGCGCCTCGGTTCAATCAAAAGAGTTCAATCGGCAAATGATAAAGGACAAAGGCTTGAACCATTGAACTTTGAACCACTTTGGTTCAAAGTCTCAATGGGTTCAACGACCAAGTTGGTTCAATGCGCTTGGTGCAAAAGATCAAAAGGGCTTAGCCAAATAACGAAGAAGGAGCCGATTGAACCATTGAACTGTTGAACCAAAGTTGGTTCAATCGGTAGGTTCAAAGGGCTACCCCAAAGCCAAAGGACAAGTGCCCTTGTGGGGGGCAGTAAGCAAAAGTGGACAAAAGTTAGGAACACCTCGGGAAAATGGCTAAGTCTAAGAGGCTTAAAGAATTCTCGCGGGAAGATTTTCTTGGAAAAATGTTAAGGCAAAATTCCTTCGGACTTTTTGTTCAAAGGAATTCACCCGGAGAAAAAGTCCGAAGAAACAAAAAAGAACGAATGGCCAAGTAACAAGAAACTTTCCTTCGGACATTTTGTCCGAAGGAATTCTTTCGGGCTTTTTGCTCGACGGAAAAAGCCTGCCGAAGAAGTAAGAACCCGCCGGGGAAGTTGAAGCCCGAAGGACAAGTACCCTTGTGGGGGACACCTGACGTCAGAGAAAGGACTGTTTTAAAAGCCCAAAGGGACACTTTCCCTTCGGGACGTTCCAAAGGCTGAACAAAGACGCAGAAAGGAACTTTCACGGACTTAGACAAAAAGGGGCTTCAACGGATGAACCGAATGAACCATTGAACCGTTGAACCAAAAGGTTCAACGGGTTTAAGGTTCAAAGGTTCAACCAAAGCTTAGAAAGATAAAGGAAGTAGTGTTTGAGCGAAACACAGAATAAACCAATGAACCGATTGAACTTTGAACCGAAAGAGTTCAAAGTTCAATGGTTCAACATGGTTCAAAAGTTCAAAGGCGGCCTCAGTCAAAGAAAAAACGGCACACAAGTGGTTCAACGGATGGTTCAAACAAGGAGCGAAGAAGTGATTGAACCAAGAAGCGATAGAACAAAAGAGACAGAATGAACCAATGAATCGATGAACTTTCAGTGGTTCAACGGGTTCAAGGTTCAACAGAATCAAGCGATCGACTGAAAAGAGAGCCCGAAGGCTCAAAATTGCTGCAAGGAAGAGAAGATCGAGGCAAAGGACCATAATTATCTTCGAAAGAGTTATTTACAGTAGGTGAAACAGTGGAGCGAGTAGACTTTTGAGCGCACCAAACCAAGGACGCGGCCTGTTTTTCTTCCATGAAGTAAAGACAAATTGGAGAAGGACCAGATGGTCCATACCAAGGAAGAGACATATTAGATGAAGGGACACGCCATAGTTATGGCAACGCACTGTTCTCATCATGGTCTCTCCAAACAAAACTGGAGACGCATTGAAGACATTGATTGCAGCATGGGCCGTCCCATGGAAAAAGGCACCAATCTTTGCGTAGTGGCTATAAGTTTGTTAATTCTCTCATTTGTAAGGGAGACTTTTCATTTTTACAGAAGCGAAACACTGCCCATTTTGAAAGAAGAACACTGAGACTTTGAGCTCAGATTGTAATTTTATTTTTATTTGAATGAGAAAGCAGGTTGCTTACAGACTTTGTGCTGTTTTGGCTTGTGTCATTTTAGAAGATCATTCTTACGTTTGTCTTCTGAAGGTGTTCTTATTCATTTAACTTTGCTTGGTAAGCAGAATTAGTGAAAGTAATAGGGAAGTGTCTTGAAACCAACTGTGGGAAGACTTTGTGCTTTCACAATTGTTTTCAGTCTGTGTTTTTCTTTTCTTTTTTGTGTTGAGGATTCTGGGGCGACTTTGTGCCCCCATTATCCTTTGAGATATACTCTTTGGGCAGTTGAGGTGGAAACTTTGCATTCTGCTGTTACTACGCCCTTTTGATTACTGGTTACTTAACTATCTGAAAGAAACTCCTGTTGTTTCTTGTAAGAACACTTCTGAAGAAGAGAAGTGCCTTCAGTGTTTCCACTAGGATTTTCTCCTTTGTCTATGAGCATCATCTCTGAAAGAAGAGAGATGGATGGTTTATTCTGCCCCTATGTGTTATTTTCTGCTTATTTATATTATATATAGCTCCTACGTATCTGTAGGGAACCTCCCCTTGATGAAAGGAGAGATTTGTCTCCGATTGATGTAGTAAAGCTGCACACCTGGTCGACCAATCTTCCTGCTATGGTTGATCAGACCTATTTTGTTGATTAGTCGCTGATTGACAAAATATTCACCCAATAGTATTAACCTTGTGTTCAGTGATTTTCCATAATGCTTTCACAAGTTTGATACCAACATACCTAGTATAGACAAAGCACCATTCCTGCAGGTAACAAGAAGTGTTGTATCTGAAGCGCAGAGGCAGAAGAGGGTTACCAGATAGTGTGTTTTTTTACAGCGCCTGTGGTAAGTCTCTTCTACTGCAGGTCTGTCAGAAGTGTCTACAGTAGGAATATAGGCGCATGTGAATAGGCTGCCAAAATGTGTCTCAGAACACCTTTGATAGTTCTTGTTGTATCTCTACGGACCCTTGACTCACTAATACAGAAGAGTTTCCCACATCAAATGAAGTGTATGGGAGCTTCTTCTTGGTGAAAAGTGTATGTTCGGGCTGAGTGTATCAACTTTTTGGTGTATCACCTTTTAGTTTAGGTTTAGGTTCTGTTTTCAACATCCTCCCTTTTCAACCCCCCCTTTTTCATTTATTTGTTAGTAGTAGGAAATCCAGGTCCTAAAAGATACATCAGAGGGAGCTAGCCCTTATCTAGAGACTCCCCCTAGCTTCGCCGGTCCCACATGCAAGAAGGGAGTTTCCATTGTTGCATGTGGAAGGCAGGAGATCGACCTCCTACCTAGGGTGCAATCCACTACATCAACAGGTGTCCCTTCGGGGCTTGGGGAAGGTCCTTTCGGTAGCCAAGAGTCCCCCCGCAAGGGTACCTGCCCTTCAGGGTCCTTCGGGTTCCTTTTGGTAGTCACATCCTTCGGACATTTTGTCTGAAGGATATGTTTCCTTTATGTTTTTTCCGCTTACCCTTCCGTCGGCTTTTTTCTCGGGTGAATTCCTTCGGGTTTCTCCCTTTGGACTTTCTGTCGGGCGAATTTAATCGGACAAAAAGTTCGAAGGAATTCCTTCAGACTTTTGCCCGAAAATTTTGCCTGTCTTTTTATTGCCGTGGGATTTTCTTCTAAAGGATTTCTTCAAACAAAATGTCCGAAGGAATTCCTTCTATCTTTGCATTGCGGAAATTTTCTTTGGATAGAAAGTCCAAAGGAATTCTTTGCCTTTGTCTTTCTTCCCTTTAAGTGCTTTCCTGCCCTCCGCAAGGGTTGTTTGGCCTCTAAAATTGCCTTTCAGAAAAGTTAAAAAGGTCCTTTTGTCGCCTAAGTGTTGGGAACTTGTTTCTTTCCTGCAGAGTCCATAGAAACAAGCTTGCAGAGTTCGTAAAAACAGGGCTTGTGCAAAATCAAAAAATGAACTGGTTTAGAACAACAGGGAAAGAAGGAGACCGATTTTGGCTTGCAAGACCAAAATGGTCAACAATTTGGTGATTCCCAAGGGAAGCATACCTGCTATGCTTAGAAACCAGTAGCTTGAAAGTCCATTGGGCACGGAGTCGAGATGCAGCTTTGAAAGATTTAGCAACCGCCTTGAGATACCCAAGAATCAATCACGAAGGTTTACCCCAAAAGGAAACGAAAACACACACAAGACTAAGAAAACTACTAATGTGTGCAAGAGCACTTAGGTAAAACAAGAAAAAACAAGGAAAATATATACATGATGGGAGAAGGGCTCAGTGATAATGCTTAAGATGTATCCCATTAACTGGGATATACAGTTCTTCACCATCCAACTTGGAGAGTTGGAATGCATTGTGTTGCTTACACTGAGTGATGATGTATGGACCACTCCATAAGGCGTCAAACTTCACGTGCTTCCCAGGCTTAGCTTGGTCCGCATCCCATTTCAAGACGATGTCTCTTTCAGAGAAACTTTTTGATGAAGATTTCCTGTCGAAGTGTTTCTTCGTCTACTGTTGGCAGCTGGTCATAAAAGCCATAGCCTGGTCCATTGTCTCTTGGAGCTCCATTAGGTCGCATAGCCTAACCTCCATGCTGCTGCCTTCTTCTAACTGCAACTGGTGAGCAAGGTCCAACGCTGACAACTCAAGTGAAATAGGAAGCCTAGCTTCCCTTCCATATACGAGCGTGTACGGCGAGTTACCAATTGCCCTCTTTGGAGTGACCCTATGTACCCACAGGGCTATTTTCAACTTGGCATGCCAAGTCCTCTGATTCTACTCCATTGTTCTCTTGATAATCTTGATCAGATTCGTATTGGTGGATTTAGCCAACCCATTCCCCTGTGGGTAGTAATTGGATGAAGTGCTAAGATAGATACCATATTTCAGCGCCCATTCACTTGTTTTAGTTCCCAGAAAAGCTAAAGCATTATCTGAGATTATGGTAGCTAGAACCTCAAACCTTGCCACCAGGGCTTCATAAAAATCCAGCACTGCACTTTCATTGGCTTCCTTCAAAGCGACAGCCTCTACCCATCTTGTGAAGTAATCTGTGGCGGTCAGAACCCACTTGTGTCCAGCACTGGAGGGAGGGTTAATCATCCCTATAAAGTCAAGGCCCCATTGCATGAATGGCTGCTCCACCTGAATAGGTTGTAAAGGCATGGCAGCCAGTCGTTGCTACCCATCAAAAAGTGCACACTTTTAGCACTTTCGTAGCCAGGCATGGGTATCCCTGAATAGAGTAGGCCAAAAGTAACCAGCTCTCATTATTCTTGCAATTGTAGGCCTAGGAGGAAAGTTACCACCAGCTGGCCCATCATAGAACTCGGACAGCACCCTGTCGGCCTGACTTGGGTCTATGCACCTTAAAAGGACTCCTGAGAGATCCCTTTTGAACAGTACTCCATCAATCAGGACATAAAGGAGAGACTGGAGTCTGAAATATCTCCTCTTGGTCCTATCAAGGCCCTGCGGGCACTCACCAGTGAGAAGAAAATGCCTTGAGTCTGATGTCCAATCCTTCATGACAACTGGTTCTTCTGCTGTAGCTGCATCATGAATTAGCAGTCTGACCTCTTTTTGTTGTTTAAAGTCTGCAGCAAGGTGTTCACACAGGCCTCTCCCTCTTTACCAGCTTGGTGATCTTGATATCCACGACGTATTCCATTACCTTAGTGATCCACCCCGCTCTTTTTTCATTCAAGTCACGGTTGATCAAGAAATCCTTGATGCCGGGATGTGGAACCATGAGGTGAATTCCGCTGTTGGACAGCATGTTGACCATTTTTTGCCCAACAGGCCAAAAATCGGTCTCCTTTCCCTGCTGATTCTGAGCCAATTCATTTTGATTTTGCACGAGTCTTGCAATTTTCTACGGACTCCGCAGGTTTTCTACGGACTCTGCAGGCCCATTTCTACGGACTTTGCAGGTGAAGTTTCTACAGACTCTGCAGTTGATGTCTTTCGGCAGATGAAGAACCAGTTCAAAGAGTGCAAGGTTTTACAAAGCTTCTTCGGACTCTTGTTTGAAGAAATTCACTAGGAAAGAGAGCTGAAATGGTTCAAAGACACTTTTTCTTAAGGTTGGAAAAGTGGGTCAACGACATGATCTTTCCAAGAGTTAGCATCTTTGAATCGTTGAACCATTGAAGCGGTTCAACGCTTTGGTTCAATCGGCAAAGTTCATCGCTTTGGTTCAATCAAATGGTTCATCGGCTTGGTTCAAGGCTTATTTCGACGCTCGGTTCAAAGCTTGGTTCAAAGGAGTGGTTCAATCCAAAAGTTCAAGAGAGCCTCTCGAAGGACAAGTGCCCTTGTGGAGGGCACTTGGTCGGCAATGACACTCATCAGAATGGTCGATTTAAAGAAACCCGAAGGGCACTTTTTCAAAGGGCAGTTAAAAAAGCAAAAAATAAAGACTAAGGCATAGAACGAATTCTTTCAGACTTTTTGTCCGAAGAAATTCGAAAGACGCGGAGAAAAGACTTGAGGCAAAAGCAATAGAATATTTTCTTCGGACTTTTGTCCAAAGGAATTCCTTCGGACAAAAAGTCCAAAGAAATTCGGAAAGGAAGCCGCGAGCCAAAAAGCCCGAGAAGAAACTCCGAAAAAGCGGACAAGGCAATTCTTGCGGACTTTTTGTCCGTGGGAAAATATTCGCAGAAAAAGCCCGAAGCGAGAAACCCGAGGAGAAAGAAGACTGCCCGAAGGGTATGTGCCCTTGCGGGGGCCCTCGCCAAAAAAAGGACTTTTCTCAAGACCCCGAAGGGCAGGTCCCCTTCAGGAAGGATCAAAACAAGAAGTCAAAGAAATTCGGGAAAGGCCGAATCAAAGAGGAAAGCCGAAGAAAGTCCAAGGGGTGACAGGCCCGAGGACGTCAAAGTCAAGCACAACGAACTAGCCGTTGGTTTTCAAGCAGTGACGGGCCCACGAACGTCAATTTTAAGATGGTGAAATAGCCGTTTGATTTTTTAAATGCTTGAGCGCCAACCAGAAAAGAGCCCAAGGAGCCAACGACTTGCCAAAGAGATAGCCCGCGAGCGCCGAAGGAGCCAGATAGAGACAAAGCCAAGAAGAGACAAAGTGCAGAAGCGGACAAACAATCCAGTTGGCAAAGGAGAGGTGTCAACTCAGGGATTTACTCCTACAGTTAGAACAATGCTTGCCAGGTGGTCACCAAACGACGCAAACAGTAAGCGGCGTGGCTTGTTTTCTCCAGTATGCATTTATAAGCAGACAAGCCGCGTAAATGCGTTGAAGGGAGCAGTTAGTTCGCAGAAAAGAGGCGTGGTCCATGCTTCCTCATTAATGTTGGAACATCAAACCCAAAGTTGGAGCCGACAATCAAACGGCTTCCTCTTCCCAAAGCTCGGAACGCACATGGGCCACTTGAAAAAAGAGCGTCAAAGTCTTTCCCAGAAAGCACCAAGTTCTCTTCTCTTTCTAGATATTGTAAATTTCTCATTTTGAGATGGATCTCTTAGCCTTAAGGCAAAACTCTGCCCAAAAATCTCTCGGGCTTGTAACGTAGAACTCTGCCAGATTTTTCCTTGAATCAAGGCTTAGCATTTTTACCTCCTTTTGGATTTGCACTCATGAATATGTCTGTGTTTTCTTTTGTGTTAAGTCATTTTCATTGATGTTTTTCACAGAACGACTCCAGCATGTCTAGTGCATTGTGAGTTTCTTCTTCTGTAGGTCTGCCAGAAGTGTCTACAGCAGGAGTGTAGGTGCCTGTGAATAGGCTGCCATAAGTGTGTTCGAAGATGCCTTTGGTAGTTTCTTCCTCCCTGTATTTCCACGGACCCCTAGCTCACTGATGCAGAAGGATTTCTCGTATCAAATGAAGTGTATAAGAGCTTCTTCTTGGTGAGAAGTGCATATTCAGGCTGGGTGGGCCATCATTTTTGGTGTATCACCTTTTTTTTAATTTTAATTTTTAGGTTTAGGTTTTGTTTTCAGCATCTCTCTCTCTTTTCATCCCCCCCGCTTTTTCATTTATTTGTTAGCAGTAGGGAATCCAGGGCCTAAAAGATACATCAGAGGGAGCTAGCCCTTATCTAGAGACTCTCCCCTCCAGCTTTGTCGGTCCCACAAGCGAGGGGAGTTTCCATTATTGCGTGTGGAAGGCAGGAGCTCGGCCTCCTGCCTAGGGTGCAATCCACTGCGTCAACACAGCATATGCCTAAATTTCTTTGGACTCCGTATGACTGTAAGGACTTGCTTCTCCACATATGGAACTCGGCCTCCTGCCCAGGGTGCAATCCACTGCGTCAACACATCATATGCCTAAATTTCTTTGGACTCCATATGACTACAAGGACTTGCTTCTCCACATATGTATACCTAACCTCAAAACCCTCTAGGCCTTGGCTAAAAAATGCAAGTGGTTGTTCAAGGTTATCACCATTTGCTTGGGTAAGCATGGTGGAGATTACCTCTTCATTTCTGAAGGTGTAGAGGTTAAAATCCTTGGTGAAGTCAAAGCTGATCAAAGTAGGAGCCTGAGCTATAGCCTGCTTGATCTCTTTAAAACTGTCCTTTCTTTGTGATGTCCATGCGAACTTATCATCCTTCTTCAGCATAGAGGTCAATGGCTTGACTACCTCCGCAAAATTCGGAATAAATCTCCGGATGAAATTTATTTTGCCGAATAAGCTCTACAGGCCCTTCTTGTGCTTAGGCAAGGACAGCTCTAGGATGGAGCGAACTCTCTCCGGATCAATGGTCAAGCCCTTCTTGGAAACAACATGGCCAAGGAGTTTACCCTTGTGAATAGTGAACACGCATTTCTCTGGGTTGAGAGAGATACCGAACTCTCTACACCTCTCAAAGATTTGTTTGAGGTGTTTCATATGTTGGCCCGCCTCCTTGGAGAAAACTGTCATGTCGTCAAGATACACCAGCATAGTGTTATTTATCAGGCCTCAAAAGGCCATGTCCATGGCTCGCTAAAAGGTGGCACCAGCATTGGACAGTCTGAATGGCATTTTCCTATAAGCAAACATCCCCCATTTGGTAGTGAAGGCTGTCTTGTATTGGTCACAGTCTTGCACCAAAATCTAATTATGCCCTGAATACCCATCCAAAAGGGAGAAACGCTCGTTGCCTGTCACCATTTGAAAGATCTGCTCCATGCTTGGGAGAGGATAATGGTCTTTCAAAAAGACTTTATTGAGGTCTCTGAAATCTACGCATAATCTGATCTCCCCATTCTTTTTCCAGACAGGAACAAGATGGCCAGCTAAGAAGAGTGTTTGATTGGAAATATTATTCTGAACTCAATCAACTTGGTCAGTTCCTTCCGCATGAGAGGCTCAATCTTTGGGTTGACAGGCCTTTGCTTCTGCTTGATCGACCTAGCGCCTTCTTCCAGCTCAATGGTATGTTGGGCCAAATTTGGGTCGAAACCCTTCAAATCGCTATATTCCCAAGCGAAAACATCATCAAACTCTTGGCACAATGAGATGAAGGCCTGCCTTTCACGATCCGTGCACACTTTCCCAAGTGCAAGCAGCTTATCTTTGAATATTTCAACTTTCTCATAGTTTTCTTCCGTTGTGATGCTTGCCTTATCACTTTTCAACTGGTCATCTTCATTGAAGATACTCTCGAGAGTGACCAAGCCTTTGGGAAGTTTATTGTTCTTTAGTTGAACAATTTAGCTGCCATACTGCTGCTGTAGCTTACCTTGGTTTTTAGCAGCAAATTCAGCTTCTTGCAAGAAGAGTGCTATTTGCTAGTCACTGTCAAACACCAGTCAGTTAGTGATGTTGTCAGGTACAGAGGGCTGGATTACTACCTTCAAGTGGCATGAACTGCGGTCTCGGCCTATTTCCCTAGGGATATCAAACTGGGCACCAACTGCTGCCAGCCTATTTGATTGATTGTTATGCTCTCTAGGAATGGAGGTAACATTGAAAGCAAGAAAATTCTCCACTAAGTCCCATACCCTATGTTTATAGGACTTCAATAAAGAATTCTTTGTCAAATTTTGACCTCTTACCTGATTGACAATCAGCGCATAATGACCAAAAACCTACAGCTCTTTGATTCCTCTTTTCCTCGCCCACTCCGAATCATGGATGAGGGATTCGTACTCTGCAACATTGCTTGTGCAAGAAAATTGAAACCTGAAAGCCGAAAAGTATCTCTCCTTTGAAGGAGAAACTAACACCACTCCACCACCAGCTCCCAACTTACTTCTTGAGCCATCAAAGAACAACTGCCATAAACTTGAGCTTTTTTGGCTTGCTTTCATCAGATTTGGTACAAAATTACCCTCTTCGTGCATGCAATAAATCCCAAGGCCTGCCTCTTCTATGAACTTGTAAGGATCATGCTCAAAGTTGTCACTTCCCCATTCGTCTAATAAGAGCAGGTCAGCAACTCTTTCAAGGGCAGAGGATGGAGATTGATCCACTTGGAATTCTCCCTGGTCAATAATGGCGTAGCTGACATTTGCTGCCTTGAGCGAGTATAGTTCCAAATGATCTCTGTGGAGTGGCTCCGATTCAATCTTAACCTTAGTCCCATATTTGGTTCTAAAAACCAGATAAGACCAGTTTGCTGCTAGGTAGCCGCCTATCTTGGATGTGAAATCCCTGGACAAACAAATAGCAAAGTAAGAAGGGACATCCGCCACTACCACATCGTGAGGGACTGAGAAGGTTGGGCAGGCATGTAGCGTCAAACTCAAACCTTTCACCACCCCAAGTGTCTTTGCTGGTGTTCCATCCAACTGCAAGACTCCTTTAGTCATTTCCTCATATTTTAGCCCCAGCTTATCAGCTATGCATTTGGGCATTACTGAGGTGCTTGCTCCACTGTCAATGATGCAATTGTGCACCAAGAAATCTCCTATGACCAAGGATAAATAAAAAAGGGGAACCTTTTCCTTTTTCTTAACTTGGCCTGATGTGGAAGGCTGCCCATTCATCATCAAAACGTTATCAGCGTTTGCTGGGACAGCTTGTTCATTCAGCTCATGCAATTCCTTTTGCAGCATGTCCTTTTGTCCCGGTATTGACAATGAATCCCACAAGGAGATATTCATGTGCAACTTCATCTGGTCTACCACGTTGACTCGAGGGTTGCCTTCTTTCAAATTTTCTTTGGGATTACTTATAGCTTGAGGCGCAAGCCAAGGCACTGAAGGTACAACCGACGGTCTGAAATTTTGAACCTTTTGGTTCACATGTGATGAAAAAAGTGTTGTTAAAGTTTGGGCAGCTGCCTGAGCTTCTTGCATTGCTCTCCTTTTGGACCTTGTGTTGGCTGCGACATAGTCGCCCTGATTGTCCGCACTACCCACGTAATTGACTGCATAGAACTCACCCTCCAGGTGAATCATGAGACTAGAATCGGGCTGAGTCTGACTGCTGCCCATGCCGGGTTGCACTGAAGCCTCAAAGCTTGGGAATTGAGCGGCTGCCTGATTGTCTTGTACATTTGTGTAGTGACTCGACATTTTATTTGTATAAACAGCCTGATCTTGATCATATCCCATGGTTGAGCAACTGGGTTGTTCTTGTACCAAATTGTTTTGAACGGGCACCATGGCCTTGGATGATGAAGGGGCGCCTGAATTGTAGCCTTGAAAAGGTTTGGCCTGTGCAAACTGACCCTGCCCTTGATTGTAATTTTGGAAAGGGGGTCTATTTGCTTGACCATATTGCTAATATCCTTGATTTGGTCGGTTGTTTTGAGCTTGCTGCCTTTTAATAGCCACTAGTTCATTTGTTACACTTTGTAACAGACTTTTGACTTCATGGAGGTCATTTGATGTAGTAGGCGGCTTTCTATGCCAGGCAGAAGAGCTAAGGTGGGAGCAGCAGTCTGGATTGGAGGCAGCAATTTAGGAAAGAGCGGCATATGAGGCCTAGGAGCTATTTTTTCAGCCTGCACCATGCAATTTTCAGCTGCTATAGCTATGTCATAGGCGGCAGGCAGTACATGTCCTCCCATGGACTGTATCATAACAGCGATGTCGCTGTTCAACGCTTTCAAATAGTAGAGGAAATCATAACTTGGAGTCGGTCTTACCAAAATGGAGATTCTATGCCATTCTTCTGAAATCGAGTGTTGAAATCCTTCATGAATTCATGTGGAGCTCTTTTCATTGTGGTCAGCTGCTCGGCGAGTGAGAGGTGGTCGCTCTTCTCCCCAAATCGGTTCGTTAAGAGGGTGCCCAATTCATTCCAGAAATCGACTGAATTCATGGGCAAAGTCCCATACCAGTCCAAAACTTTGCCCTTGAAAGACAATGCCAACAATCTAATCGCAATGTTTTCCTCAGTGACATTGTGAATATTGCAAAGGTTAGCAATATTTCTGATGTGTTCGATAGCAGTAATGGGCCCTTCTCTATTAAAGGGAGGCACACTTTTAAGGACTACTCCTAGAATTGGGTCATAATGCCAGAGATTCAAAGGACTCTGACCATGAAAGGCCACAAAAGGTAATGCCATAGCTATGACAGGATTCAACCGAGGCCTTCTTGTGTAGGTGTATTTTATGGCAGGTCTGGGAAAGTGATTTGTTGAATAAGGATGAGTTCTCTCAAACCTCTGTCGCTTTGCTGAGTTCAAAGGCAATTCAATGAATTCAAAAGGGACACCCGTAGCAACAGATCGTGTGGTGATTTTAGGCATAGGAGGTCAGACTGGTCTTTGATCAGAGACTGATGTTCTTAATAGTGGAGTCGTCAGATGCTGAAAATAGTTGATTTTGCTGTAACAGGACCAGCATCAATCCTGAAACTTTACTGACTGTAAAACTTTGTCCCACTGGACGTGCCAAAAACTGTTGACGCAGTGGATTGCACCCTTGACGGGAGGCTAAGCTCCTGTCTTCCACGCGTTACAATGGAAACTCCCCTCTTGCTTGTGGGTCTGGCAAAACGGGGGGGAGAGTCTCTAGATAAGGGCTAGCTCCCTTTGATGCATTCGAGTTATTCCAGTAAGTTGCTAATACATATATATATAATGGGGGGGGTGTAAAGGGATAAGGATTACTGAAAAACAAAGCCTAATCTAAGAGGGTGATGCACCAAACAAGTTTGATCTACTCACACTCACACTCTGAACCATCAGAACACATATACACTTTAACTGGTAAAAGGACCAGACTACAGGGAGCTTGACATGGAGGCTTTAATGGAAACACACAGAAAAGGAACTTACCATAGGCGTTGTAGGGAAAGCAGGCTTCAATGGAAACACACAAAAAAGGAACTTACCATAGGCGTTGTAGGGAAAGCACACTGTCTAGTAACCTCTTGCTTTTGCGCTCCAGATACAACTCTTCTTGTCACCTGCAGGAATGGCACTTTGTATATACCAAGTGTATTGGTATCAAGCCTGTGAAAGCATTATGAAGCAATGACTGAACACAAGACTAACACTTAGACACACTCAGAGATATATCAAACCAGAATAAAGGTAAAAAATGTGTATTCTATTGATTTCAGGTGAAAAATGGCAGGGCTTCGCCTTACAATATGAGAGATGATCTTTCTCAAATGAGAAGTTACAATATATATAGAGAAGAGGAAAACAAAAGCGCCCTTTTTGGAAAAGACTTTTGGCGTCCTTTGACAAGTGGCCCACGTGTGCTGAGAGCGTTGGGAAGGGGAAGCCACTGAAAGATAATGCTGTGTTGGCTCCGATTTTGACTTCAGGTGTTTAAAAACATAGGCCGCGCCATTTGTTTACAAACAAGACCGCTCCTTAAAGGCATTTACGCAGTTTGTCTGCTCATCAATGCAAAATGGAGAAAAACGGGTTGCACCGTTCACTGTTCACGTCCCTTGATGACCAGTTGGCAGGCACTGTTCCAACCGCTGGAGTAACTCCTTCCCCTTTGCCACCTGGGTTGTTTTGTCTGTTTCTGCACTTGGCTCTTTTGTCTCTTCCTGGCTTTGTCTTTTCTGTCTCCTTCGGCCCTCGAGGGCTATCTTCTGCTACTTCTTTGGCTCTTTGGGCTATTTCATCAGCAGGTCGCTGAGTTCATTCTTAACTGTCTTTTCCCAGAGTCGTCTTTTCTTGGTTTTGTCTTTTGCTGGTTTTTTTCTCTCTCTTAGCTCTTTGGGCTCCCTTCTGGTTGGCGCTCAAGTATTTAAAGATCAACGGCTATTTCATTGCCGTAAAATTGACGTTCGCAGGCCCGTCACCATTTGAAAGCCAACGGTTAGTTCATGGTGCCCAACTTTGACGTCCGCGGGCCCGTCACCCCTTGGTTAATTCCTTCGGCTTTATTTCCTTCGGATTTTCTTTAACCTGAGCTTAGTCTTTGAATCCTTCCGAAGGGAAGGTGTCCCTTCGGGGCTTGGGGAAGGTCCTTTCGACAGCCAAGAGTCCCCCCGCAAGGGTACCTGCCCTTTAGGGTCCTTCAGGCTCCTTTTGGTAGTCACATGCTTCGAACAAAATGTCCGAAGGAATTCCTTAGGACATTTTGTCTGAAGGATATGTTTCCTTTATGCTTTTTCTGCTTACCCTTCCGTCGGCTTTTTTCCCAAGTGAATTCCTTCGGGTTTCTCCCTTCGGACTTTCTATCGGGCAAATTTATTCGGACAAAAAGTTTGAAAGAATTCCTTCGGACTTTTGCCCGAAGATTTTGCCTTAGTCTTTTTATTGCCTTGGGATTTTCTTCCGAAGGATTTCTTCGGACAAAATGTCCAAAGAAATTCCTTCTATCTTTGCCTTGCGAAAATTTCCTTCGGACAAAAAGTCCGAAGGAATTCTTTGCCTTTGTCTTTCTTCCCTTTAAGTGCTTTCCTGCCCTCCGCAAGGGCTGTTTGGCCTCTAAAATTGCCTTTCGGAAAAGTTGCAAAGGTCCTTTTGTCGCCTAAGTGTTGGGAACTTGTTTCTTTCCTGCAGAGTCCGTAGAAACAAGCCTGCAAAGTCCGTAGAAACAAAACTTGTGCAAAATCAAAAAATGAATTGGCTCAGAACAACAGGGAAAGGAGACCGATTTTGGCCTGCAGGACCAAAATGGTCAACAGTACCTTAAAGGAAAATTCAAAATATTTTTGTGAAATATTTTCAGCTATTCATCATATTATTTGACCCCCAAAAAGGTATTCGATTCTCTAAATAATTTTCAGCTTCTTGTGGATTTATTTGGATGATCTTTAGCTTGAATATCATACATTTTTTCCATCCAAGGTTTGGCTGGTTATAGATTTTCAGATTTCAGTTGGGTGCTTTGATTGGCTAGGGTTTGTTGGAAAACCCTTTGTTTTGGTTGTCATCCCAATTTGGGGAAATTACAATTTGAGATTATAGCTTTCAAATCTGAAAGGGCTAGTGAAAGGGAATATGTAAAGAAAATAAAACAATGAACAAAGAAAATACCCCAAGGGAAACCAAGATTTTGAGAAAAAAGCAGATATAAATGCAATAGAATTTTGAAAGAAGAGAAAAAATAGTCCATAGATGAAAGGATATGCCTAATTTTATGAAACATCACATTTCACCTATAAGAACATATAAGGGGATAGCTTATAGAACCTCTGAAAGTATATAAACCATAATAAATAATAAGGGAAACTTTTGTGCATCTTTCTCCAGCGTAAAAACTAGTTGGAGCATTTCCCAAATTATGTACTTAAAAATCCATTAATGGGCATAAGTAATTGTGAAAAGTAGTTTTTAAATTCCTCTAAAATAATGAATTCATTTATGTCAACTTTGGTTCTAGTACATTTGAAACATTTCATCATGAACATCCCCTATACGGTTAGAAGCTTCCAATCAGATAATTGTTTCCAAAAGAAAAAGTTTAGGAAGTTGGATTGATTTTCCCTCATTAGGTTTCATTTTCACTTTGTTATCTTTGTATTATATAAGATCATGCTGACTCGGGATTTTTTTTTAATCTTGTTAATCAACACAGAACCATATGGTACACAATTGATAAACAGTAACAAAGGTGAAAAAATTACACATGTAGAGAGTACATACCTTAAGTGGTAATTTATTTCATGCCCATAGGGACCCTCCACAGAAGCATTCAATTTGAAAGGAAATGCAATGGATAAATCTTTCTGAGGTTGTTCCTTGGCCCTTGAAACCATATTTTTCAGTTCATTTGTCCATTTTCCGAGAGGTTTGATAAGTATTGATAAATGACGTTGACCATCATATGGGCTAGAAGATACACTAAATGGATGCCATTGCAACCTAGATAAATTCCGTATCTGAAGGAAGACAAAGCCCAGAGCATTATAGGACAAACCTGGAAGTGAAAAATAATTCATTAAATATAAATGTAATTGCAAATTAAGTTGACTAAAATAATCACCTTAAACTCATTATATATTAAAGTCTACTTGCTACAAAATAGGTGCCCATTAATGACCTAATAGATATTAAACAAGATGTATTAATCCCTATATAACTCTCACGAGGCACATAGAATGGATCTTAAGTTGGATTATATCAGCATGCGCAACAGCACAATCATATCTTATGTGAATACAACTGGATTCCAATACAAATATTTGTCATGCATAGATACTCGCTCCAACCATACAAATCTTTTGCAGCAAAATATGACATCCAAAAACATAGAATAAGGGTGACTGTATACCTGATGGCTTTGATATAACCAATTCTACTGTTCCGCATGGAAGGCACATGGCTGACAGTACACCAACATCTTTCTGAGATTGACAGAATCTAAGAAATCGATCAAGTACAAAAAAGAATATCCCTGCTGCTGCTATGCAAAATATAAAGTCGCCCACATGTAATGCTAGAAATACCACAAAAACAAGGTACAACTGATGTGTGTAGAAAAAGACTTCGAAGTAGTGTTTCCGTACAAAGGGCAGTGAAGTTGCCCACATGGCCAAGCCAGCACAAAGGCTTATCTCCCCCGGGAGATTTGCAATACCAATACTAGTCCATTGAACCACCTGTAAGACAGCATTGAATACATAGTAGATGAGAACACTAAAAATATTCGAAAAATATTAAACTTTCAAACAAGGATACTAAAAGAATCAGTTGTTGAATTGATCTCAACTTTATTTGTTACTTTTCATGTTGTGTACAAGAAATATCATAGGCTTATAGAAGAACACAATCATCAATGGATGTTCACTGCACTTCAAAAAGGACTACTGTAATATAGCAATCTGTTTCCATAATACATTATAACCCTCAACGTTTCCATGGATGGTTATTTTTCCAACCCCACATTTGATTTTCCCCTATACATGACTGACGTAGATGAAACTTAAGATTAATAAAAGCTACGTAATAATATGGAATTTTAATGACATACATCCATCCATTACAACGTTTATGTAAGGTTCTTCCTTCATTTAATTTCTTTAGCATCCATTAAAGTCATCATATGCTTCAAACAGAACACTTTCATCTAAGTAGGCATGTTGCACTTCAAAGGTACTTCATCCAACAATCTATTTTGGGCATACATTCTAAATGTAATATTTAATGATGGATGGTTATTATTCAAATCTTTTCATCATGTGTATGCTAGATCTTTTCCCTATAAATGACCAAAAGAAGCTTAAAAGCCAAAATGAGTTAAGAAAGAACAATAAAACCAACCTTCGTTGGAACTTACAAGGACCAAAGCTTGAAAAAGAAACTACATAAGGTATATAAAGGCTAGTTGACAAGAAAGAGAGCAAAATGACAATAACATGTCAGCGAACAACTAAAAGTGCAAGTCATCCTCCAACGTGAAAATGTCAATTAAGTCCAGAAGGCATATATGAATTCCATAAGTTTTGGTTAAGCCCCAAGGTCTATTTCCTTGTTGTCAACCGAAAGCTGCACCCTGAATCGAAGATGTGCATGAAATGGCCAGTCCTCTATCCGGTTGAAACAATGGGATCTTCTCACGAGGGTGGGTGCCTCAATGGTGAGAAGAACATCCAGAGAAGGCTGGTTTCTATAAGATGTATCAATGGATCTCCACTCTGTGCTGCGAAATTACCATGGAAAAGGGAGAAAGAAACTTGAAAGGGAAGTCCTACCTAATGATGGTGATACACCAAAAGAGATCCACTCTACTTGGAACCTTGAACACTGAACAAACAAGGGAAAAGGAAGACCTTCGATTTCAATCAATCACTATGCATAAGTATTTCATGAGAAGGTTCGATCAAATGACCAAAACATGAGGGAAAACGATGGAGAGAGGTCTGACACAAGACACCTTGCAGCCACCTAACATCCACTTACAACGTCAACAAAAGACATAAAAAACACTTAACATGGCCTGCATAATGCGATAAGCTAGCAACTTGGTACGAATCTGAATTTGGGAAGGGAGAGAAATCTACCACATATGCAAATTGCTGAATGAATATACACTATGCCAGCACTTAAAATCTGAAAGTACAATCCTATTGATTGAAGAGGTTACACAACTCACCAATTGCAGAGTCTGGTCTTGCCAAGAGAGGGACGATTTAATCAACGCTAAAAGCCAACTTATAGAAAAAATACAAGCCAAGAAGTGGCGCTGAAAATAGAAGTCCACTCTTTCATTAGCCTAAGTTCAATTTGTGTTATCACAACATTCTAAATATGTCCGTTCTTGTCTTTTGTCTTGCATGAAGACCATTTTGCATTGAAATATGGATGGTGGTCTTTAGTTTGAGTTGTTTTTCAACATGCATCATGCTACGCGCACCTCCAAAATTGGAACTCCACTTAAGGTGCTGGAACGTTTGAAAATCTCCCTTTGCATGAAATCCACGAAAAAGCGTGACTTCAACAAACAGTCAACTGAAGCTTTGACCAGTCCACTATAAACAACCCTTGCTTGCATGGAATCCATGGAGACTAAAATTAGCACTCCGACTTGAACAGCTGGATGCTGAGTTGGAACATTTGGAAGTCGTCGCATACCTTTTGAATGATTTAACCCCTCACGTTTATTATTTTTCATGCCTTTTACGGCAGTCTTTGACTATAGCTCAACTATAGATTAAAAAAACAATATTCTTAATTGTTTTTTGGCATGTTCGCGCATGCCTCGGATGTGTCTAAGTTTGTTTATGGCAGTTTCCATGTTGTAGAACGCGTTCATTGGCTGTTTTGTCTATATCTTTTCCCTTGGTTTTCCCTTTGTTATTTTATTTCTTCAAATCTGTCTACTCTGCGGTCTTTTTCTGTTTGGTCCTTTGCTTCGGATTATTTTCTGCCCATGTTATGTATTTGCTTCGGGCTTTGGTTTTTTCACTTTCCCATGGCAAATCTTCCAAAGGAATTCCTTCGAACAATCTGCTCGAAGGAATTACTTCCTTAGTCTTTGTCAATGTCTTTTGCTTGGTCTATGCTATATCACGGACTTTCCCTTTGCATGTATTTTGTCTCGGCTTATTTACACTTCACTTTCCCACGGACAAAATGTCCCATGGGAATTGTCTTTATTTGTTCCTTGGCTTATCTGTGCTCGGACCTTGCCTTTTCAAACCCTCCAAAGGATTTCCTTCGGACAATTATTCCACTTGAATTGTCCTCGTCACTTTTCCCGCAAGTTTTGTATCCTTCGAATTTTTGTTGTCTTTTCCCTGTGGGCTTTTTCCATTTGCACTTTTCCCGAATTAATCCTTCGGACAAAAAGTCCGAAGGAATTCCTTCAGACTTTTGTCCGAAGGATATCCTTCCTTTGTTTTCTCTTTTGCCTTCGGACTTTATTCCACGGGTTTTTTCTTCTTTGTAAATTCTCCAAATTAATTCAGACTTTTTGTCCGAAGGAATTAGTCCTTTGTCTTTGTCTTACCACCAGCAGAAAGCCCTTCGGAAAAATTGCAAAGGTCTTGCCACCAACCAAGTGCCCTCCGCAAGGGCTTTTGTCCTTCCAGAATGCCCTTCAGGGTTTTTGGAAAGGTCTTGCCATCGACCGAGTGCCCTCTGCAAGGGCTTCTGTCCTTCCTTTGTGGCTTTTCGAAAAAATTGTAGGGCACCCGGGCTTTTTGTAGGGCACCCGGGCTTTTTGTAGGTGTCCTGCAGATTTTTGGAGGCTACAGACCTTGTCTTTTCAAATTCTCCGAAGTATTCCTTCGGACAAAAAGTTCGAAGGAATTCCTTCGGACTTTTGTCCGAAGATATCCTTTGTTATCTCTTTACTCTTGGCTAATTTCTCGAACTTATTTCAAAGCTCATTCCTTCGGATTTCTCGCAGAGAACTTTTTCCAAAGGATAACATACCCTTCGGATTTCTTGAGTGTCCCTTCAAAATTTTGCAACGGTCCTTTGAACTTTTTTGGAGCTATGTGAAATCAAGCCTTCTTTGTAAGAAGGAAATCCTGTTGTAGCCAAGGCCTTTGCAAATGAGTATTTCAATTGGTCTGCATCTACCAAATGTATTCTTTCTTCCTTGGCTAGAAACGTTAACTTTCCGAATGGCAAGAGACAATCTGACCTGTGGAAGAATTGTCAACATTTCTGGAGACTCAGCTGGCCCAGCATGCCTGCTATGCTTGAGAACTCAAAACATATAGATGCTATTCGAACTCCCAAAACAATGATAAACCTGATTTCTGATTGAAAATCTCCTTTGATCATAGCTGAAGTAACCTCCGTCAAAATAAGAAGAGAAACACACGAAAGCAGAAAACTAACTAAGAAGCGAATGTGCAATCAAGAACTTATTGGACAAAACTGAAGCAAACTACTGTGCTTGAACGACACTTGGAGGAAAGCAAAACAAATAAGGAACCTAGCTAACCATGCTAAAGCATGATCCGCCTAGATCAAATGGGAAATTCTTGAACTCACTCCTTCCAAGAGATGGTACAAGTTGCAAAGCAGTATGTTTATTAATCATAACCTTTGATGAGGCATTTTCCTTGTCCACCAACTGCATTAGCATCTTCTCAAATGAGCCATCAACATCATACCAGTCAAACTTTTCAAGTACCTCCTGATTTTTTTTAGATTGCTTGTCATCTACCACCTTGTCAAGTGATACCTCATATATGCATGGTTTTTGAGTGACCACATCCTTCTTATTGGCTGCTGTAAGTTCATCCAACTCTTCAAAGAGCTTTGAGTAGGAAACCCAATCTATACTGTGACCTTGAATAGGTGATTCTTGATCAAATTTCTCATAAACATGCTCTTCAATAGCCAACATATCCATACAAAGCTCTTCAATCTCTTGTTGAGATTCAAGGTACAGCTGCCAATCATATTTTTGTTCCTCGTTTTGATCTATTTGAATTGAATCAACTGTAAGGCTATCTGGGTCCTTCTCAATAGGAGATACATGTAACTCATTTATAACTTCAATCTGTATCAGCTCCTCTTGAAGTTCCTCTACATCAGGATCAGTCTTCCCACTCTCAGTTATAATTGGATGCTCAATTACAACCTCAAGTGAAGTATCAATAGGAAATTCTTCCTCAAACGCACCTAAAGCATCCTCTACACACTCTGCAAGAACTTGACCTGTAGCTGCAACCTCTTTCTCAATACTCCAAAGAATAGGATCCTCCTGAGGAAGGGGGATGGCGGGAGGTGATGAAATTCATTTGTTTGAGATGGAAAATGAAGCATGGGAGGTCGATCATGATCAGATTTTGGAATCTTGAGGGAAAAGGAATTATCTAGGGAGTTTTAAAGAGGAGGAAAAGAAAAACTCTTAAAGACGTCGGTATTTTGTTCCTTCCACTTGGCCATTACCTCATCAAAGTCTGAAACCTGCTTGTCTTCCTGGACAACTTGAGCTTGAGGGATGATTGGTGAGGAAAGGGGGCCATAGGAAGGTTTAGTCTCATGAATAGTCACTTGATAGGATCTTGAATATGCTCTTGAATAGGCTCTTGACTCCAACTAGGAAGCTCCCTCGGCACACACTGGGCATGGTTAAGAACTTCATGAGAATAAGAAGCACAAGAACCCTTTGTAGACAATTGGTTTAACTCGATTTTCTGCCTTTCCCAAGCCTCCATCTTTTTCAATACAAGAATACATAGTCCATTTATCTCTTCTGGATCATTGGACACATTTCGAAATAAACCATTCACTTCCTCATACTAAGAGTTAGAACAAACCTTTCTTGCATATGCTAGTATTCCGAGCTCTATTTCATTCATTCTTTCTTGAAGGCAAGACTACTCATATGCAACGTCATAGCCATATGGGAAAGATGAAATCCGGTCCTGAGACTGATATGGCTTACCAGAGGTAAGATTCATGCTCTTGATAAGGCTGATTATGAGAAACTTGATAAGGCTCAACATAGCTTTGATAATACTCTTGATAAGGCTCAACATAGCTTTGATAATACTCTTGATAAGGCTGCTTCGGCTCATAAAGAGGCTCATAGGTATCATGACCAGGCTGGTATGATCCATCATTGGGCTGATAAGGAAACATAGCATAGGATTTCTCTTCATACACAGCGATCAAAATTCATTCACGATAATGCAATAAAAATAGACTTTCATGGAAACTGTCCTGAATGATTCAAAGCAATTTCTTGAGCTTGGAATCACCAAATACTTCTTGAAGAACACTGCTATAACTACAATTTCATCAAAACCAGCTAAAATACATCCCACCGGATGTGCCAAAAGCTGTTGTCAACCTAGAGCTGCGCCATGAATCAAAGACGTGCATGAAATGGCGAATCCTCTATCCAGTTGAAACAATGGGATCTTCTCACGAGGGTGGGTGCCTCAATGGTGAGAAGAACCTCCAGAGAAGGTTGGTTCCTATAAGATGTATCAATGAGGACCTCTACTCTGTATTGCGGACTATACCATGGAAAAGGGAGAAGGAAACTTGAAATGGAAATCCTACCTAATGACGGTGATACACCAAAAGATTGATCCACTCTACTTGGAACCTTGAACACTGAACAAACAAGGGAAAAGGAAGACCTTCGATTTTAATCGATCACTATGCATAAGTATTTCATGAAAAGGTTCAATCCAATGACCAAAACATGAGGGAAAACGATAGAGAGAGGTTTGATACAAGACACTTTGCAGCCACCTAACATCCACTTACATCCTCAGCAAAAGACATAAAGGACACTTAACATGACTTGCATAATCCGATAAGGTAGCAACTAGGTATGAATCAGAATTTGAGAAGGGAGAGAAATCTACCACAAATGCAAATTACTGAATGAATATACACTATGCCAACAATTGAAATCTGAAAATACAATCCTATTGATTGAAGAGGTTACACAACTCACCGATCGCAGAGTCTGGTCTTGCCAAGAGAGGGATGATTTAATCAATGCTGAAAGCCAACTTATAGAAAAAATACAAGCCAAGAGGTGGTGCTGAAAATAGAAGTCCACTCTTTCATTAGCCTAAGTTCAATTTGTGTTATCCAAGCCTTCTAAATATGTCCTTTCTTGTCTTTTGTCTTGCATGAAGAACCATTTTGCATTGAAATATGGATGGTGGTCTTTAGTTTGAGTTGTTCTTCAACATGCATCATTCTACGTGCACCTCCAAAAATGGAACTCCACTTAAGGTGCTAGAACGTTTGAAAATCTCCCTTTGCATGAAATCCACGAAGAAGCGTGACTTCAACAAACAGTCAACTGAAGCTTTGACAAGTCCACTCTAAACAACCCTTGCTTGCATGGAATCCATGGAGACTAAAATTAACACTCCGACTTGAACCCCTGGACGCTGAGTTGGAACATTTGGAAGTCACCGCATGCCTTTTGAGTGATTTAACCCCTCGCGTTTATTATTTTTCATGCCTTTTACGGCAGTCTTTGACTATAGGTCAACTATAGATAAAAAAAACAATATTATTAATTGTTTTTTGGCATGTTCACGGGTGCCTCAGATGTGTCTAAGTTTGTTTATGGCAGTTTGCATGTTGTAGAACGCGTTCATTGGCTGTTTTGTCTATATCTTTTCCCTTGGTTTTCCCTTTGTCATTTTATTTCTTCAGATCTGTCTACTCTACGGTCTTATCCTGTTTGGTTCTTTGCTTCGGATTATTTTCTGCCCATGTTATGTATTTGCTTCGGGCTTTGGTTTTTTCACTTTCCCACGGCAAATCTTCTGAAGGAATTCCTTCAGATAGTCTGCTCGAAGGAATTACTTCCTTAGTCTTTGTCAATGTCTTTTGCTTGGTCTATGCTATATCATGGACTTTCCCTTTGCATGTATTTTGTCTCGGCTTATTTACACTTCACTTTCCCACGGACAAAATGTCCCGCAGGAATTGTCTTTTTTTGTTCCTTGGCTTATCTGTGCTCGGACCTTGCCTTTTCAAACCCTCCAAAGGATTTCCTTTGAACAAATTGTCTGAAGGAATTCCTTCGGACAATTATTCCGTTTGAATTGTCCTTGTCACTTTTCCGATGGGCTTTGTATCCTTCAAATTTCTGCTGTCTTTTTCCTTCAAGCTTTTTCCATTTGCACTTTTTCTGAATTAGTCCTTCAGACAAAAAGTTCGAAGGTATTCCTTCGGACTTTTGTCCGAAGGATATCCTTCCTTTGTTTTCTCTTTTGCCTTCAGACTTTATTCCATAGGTTTTTTCTTCTTTGTAAATTGTTGACACTGTGGATTGCACCCTTGAGAGAAAATTGGGCTTCTCTCTTCCACGCGGCACAATGGAGACTCCTCTCTTGCCTGTGGGTCTAGCAAAACTGAGGAGAGAATCTCTAAATAAGGGCTAGCTCCCTTTGATGCATCTCTGAGTTATTCCAGTAACATTTGCTAATATATATATAATGGGGGGGGGAGGTTGAAAAGAGAGAAAGATTACTGAAGCAGAACCTAAGCTAAGACGGTGATGCACCAAAAAAGTTTGATCTACTCATTTACTCACACTTCAAACTATAAGAGCACATATATACACTTTATCTGATAAAAAGACCAGACTGTAGAGAACTTAACAAAAAGGCTTAATGAAGACACACAAAAGATGAACTTACCACAGATGCTGTAGGAAGACACACTGTCTGATAACCCTCTCCTATCTCTGCGCTCCAGATAAAGCTCTTTTTGCTACCTGCAGGAATGGCACTTTGTCTATACCAGGTGTGCTGGTATCAACCCTGTGAAAGCATCATGGAACAATGACTGGACACAAAGTTAATACTCAGGCACACTCAGAGATATATCCAACCAGATAGAGGTAAAAAAAATTTATTGATTCAAGGTGAAAATTTGGCAGGGCTGCGCCATACAAAAATAAGAGATCCCCTTTTCTCAAATAAAAAGTTACAAATATATAGCCTTTTGGAAAAGACTTTGGTGCTTTCTGGAAAATAAATGACCCATGCTGCATTAAGAGCATTGGGAAGACGAAGCCGCTTGAAAGAGAATGCTGTGTCAGCTCCAGTTTTGACTTTAGGCATTTAAAATATATTAAACGTCATGTGTGAAAACATAGACCACGCCGTTTGTCTGCAAACAAGACCCCTTCTTCAAGACATTCACGCGATTTTCTGACCATTAATGCAAAATGAGGAAAACAGGACGCGTCGTTCACTATTGGTGCTCCTTGATGACCACTTAGCGGAGACATTTTCAACCGCTGGAATAACTCTTTGTGCCGACACCTTTTGCCACTTGGACTGTTTTGTCTGTTTCTGCGCTTGGCTTTTTGGGCTCCTTGGTGGGACGTTGAGTTCACTCTTGATTCTTGTCCTTTTCCAGCTTTGTCTTTTCCTGGTTTTGTCTTTTGTCATCTCTTGGCTCTTTCTGGCAATCTGAGCCCCCCCTAAGGCTATCTTCTATCAATCTTTGGCTGGCTCCTTAGGCTTTTTTCTCAGCGGGCTCTTTCTTTTGGCCCTAAGGCCTTTTAATTCCTTTGGGTTCGCGCTCAAGCATTTAAAGATCAATGGCTATTTCATTGCCGTAAAGTTGATGTTCGCGTGCCCATCGCCATTTGAAAGGCAATGGCTATTCTATTGCTCTGAATTTGACGTCTGTGGGGACGTCACTAGACATTTGAACCTAAATGGCTAGTTCGATATGCTGGATTTTGACGTCTTCGGGCCCGTCACCCCTTGGTCAATTCCCTCGGCTTTCCTTCCTTCGGTTTTTTCCTTTTATCCGGGCCTTTGTCTTTTAACTCTCCTGAAGGGAAGGTGTCCCTTCGGGCTTTGAGAAAGGTCCCTTTCACGGTCGTCGAGATCCCCCCCCGCAAGGGCACTTTGGGCAGCCTTGGTCCTCAAATCCTTCGGACAAAATGTCCGAAGGATTTCCTTCAGATATTTGTCCGAATGAATGCTCTCTTCAATGTTTGGCCCTTGTTTCGGGCGAATTCTTTCGAGCAAATCGAAAGGTTCAAAGGGGGTCTTCCAAAGCTCGAAGGACAAGTACCCTTGCAGAGGGCAGTCAGGCACAAACTAGACCATTCCAACAGGCTGCGGAGGGCAGTTCTGGACCCAAAAGTGCCCTCGCAGAGGGCAGGGAACCCTTGTGGAGGAATCAAAAGACAAGGCAAAAAGGGCGAGTTTTCCTTCGGAAAAGGCAAAGAAATTTAACTTTGTCTTTTGATTCCTCCGCAAGGGTTCCCTGTCCTCTACAAGGGCACTTTTGGGTCCAAAACTGCCCTCCGCAGCCTACTGGAATGGTCCAGTTTGTGCCTGACTACCCTCCACAAGGGCACTTGTCCTTCGGGCTTTGGAAGACCCCCTTTGAACCTTCCGATTTGAACCAATTGCTTGAACTAACTACTTTGAACCAAACCGATTGAACCAACCGACTGAACCAAAAATGGTCCAAAGTTCAAGCTCAAAGTTCTTGGAAAGATCATGCCGTTGAACCCCGACGTCGAACCATTGAACTGGTTCATCTTTGTGCCGAAAGACTTGTGCAAACCAAATTTGAACTGGCTCAGAACAGGGAGGGAAAAACGAAACTAATTTTGGCCTGTAGGACCAAAATGGTCAAAAAATTGGCAATTCCTAGGGGAAGCATGCCTGCTATGCTTAAGAAACTAGTAGTCTCGAAGTCCATTGGGCATGGAGTCAAGATGTAGCTTTAAAAGAGTTAGCAACAGCCTTGAGATATCCAAGAATCAATCACGAAGGTCTTACCCCCCAAAAGAAAATGAAACACACACAAGATTAAGAAAACTACTAACATGTGCAAAAGTATTTAGGGAAAACAGGGAAAAAACAAGAAAAATATGTAAATGATGGAAGAAGGCTCAGTGATAATGCTTAAGATGTACCCCATTAATTAATTTACACAGTTCTTCACCATCCAACTTGGAGAGTTGGAATGCATTGTGCTATTTGCACTGAGTGATGACATATGGACCACTCCATAGGGCATCGAACTTCGTATGCTTTGCAGGCTTAGCTCGGTCCTCATCCCATTTCAAGACGATGTCTCCTTTAGAGAAACCTTTTGATGAGGATCTCTTGTCGAAGTGCTTCTTCGTCTGTTGTTGGCAGCTGGTCATAGAAGCCATAGCTTGGTCCCTTGTTTTTTGAAGTTCCATCAATTCACACAGCCTAACCTCCATGCTATTGCCTTCTTCTAACTGTCGCTAGTGAGCGAGATCCAAAGCTAGCAATTCAAGCGAAATAGGAAGTCTAGCTTTCCTTTCATACACAAGCATGTATGGCGAATCACCAACTGCTCTCTTTGGAGTGACCCTGTCTACCCATAGGGCTGTTTTCAACTTGGCATGCCAAGTTCTCTGATTATCTTCCATTGTTCTTTTGATAATCCTGATCAGATTCTTGTTGGTGGACTCAACCAGCCCATTCCCTTGTGAATAGTAGTTGGAAGAAGTGCTGAGATAGATGCTGTAGCTCAATGCCCATTCACTCGTTCTAGTCCCCAAGAAGGCCAATGCGTTGTCTGATATGATGGTAGCTGGGACTCCAAACCTTGTCACCAGGTGTTCATAAAAGTCCAGGACTGCACTTTCGTTGGCCTCCTTCAAAGCGACAGCCTCTACCCATCTTGTGAAGTAGTCCATGGCAGTCAAAACCCATTTGTGGCCAGCACTGAAGGGAGGATTGATCATCACTATGAAGTCTAGGCCCCATTGCATGAATGGTTGCTCCACCTAAATAGGATGTAAAGGCATTGCAGCCAGCCTGTCATGTCCCCTCTTTAGCTCGGTCTAGCAGAGACATGTGAGTCAGCTTATTATGGGGTCTTGTAGGTTGACATTGTTGGATAGAGACCCAGTATGGCTTTACAATGTTGGAGACTTGGTGATTTGGCCGTCGCTGATCAGTTGGAAGACGTTCCTATTTTTTAGGAGGCAATTCCTAAAATATTGGGGGTTACCCCTACTTTTTAGGAGGTATGATCATGCCTAGGGTTGGGACTCCATGAGATTACTCTTTGGGTTCAGTTTCAGAGGGATAGGGCTTGTTTCCTAGATTTTAGGAGCATCCCTAGATTTTAGGGATGAGACTGCCAGTGGATCCTTGATTTTCGACTTCAGTCACAGATAGGTGACAAGATGTTTTGTTGGTTCGTGATGTCAGTTGGACATTTTGTGGCTACTTGGGTTATATTTTTAATATTTCCTAAGTTAGCGTTTAATAATTAAATAAGGCTAAGTTGTTAGCCATTTTGGAGTTATAAGGGGTTTTTGGCCTCATCTGGATGCGCACCCTATGGTATGATAGCCCGTTGGAAAAGTCTCGAAATTCTCTAAATCTTTCTCTTTGGTCTCAGGGCAATTCAGTGAACGGATTTCTGTCTATGAGGAAAAAGGTCATTTTCTAGTAACATGACCACTTTAAAATAAGAAATTATAACACCTTCACTTCACAACGCCACTTGGAGACACTTAGAGTTCGCTTTGCATTTGAGAAGGGTTATAAGGACATGGAAGCTTCATTGTTTGAGCATCTTTTGCACACTTGATAACTTGATTTCGGATTTGCTCTGAAAGGGGCGATTTCTAGTCTGGGACGCAAACCCCAGGTTAGTGATTCGCTCGGACGTAGCCCTCAGCAATCTTTGGTGCAGCATTTAGACATTGTGCGTGGTGATTAAGGACAGCGGCATCAATTCTCATCGGGGTTTCAGCGTGGCAGAATATCTTTCCAATTGGGACGTGGTTCATTGCAGCCTGTGGGACGCCATTTACAGCAGATACACCATGTGGTGTATAGATTATTGTTTGTATTCATCTCCAAATGTATGCTGGATTTGGGAACCTTCTTCACCTTCCAGCTTGACATCAAATTTGTATGGCGCTTTGGGAAATACATTGGATTTATTGCTTGGCTTTATAATTCAAACAAATCTGCCTGGTACGGTTGTAATAATTCTGATTTTCGCTGCATACTTTATTTATTTCAGTCTTGTTTCATGTTTGTTGTTCTCTATTACTTTTCTATGTTATAAATTCATCAAAACACAAAAACAAAAGAAAAAACAAACAAACCCTTCTGTAAATTTCCGTCTACTACGGAAAGAAAACATTCAGAAGCAGGAAAACATAATTTCAGAATACAAATCACCGCGGATCTACAGAAGGGATTCATCAAGGATATTTCAGTGGTATCAGAGCTGTGCATCCTGCCAGCGTGTGTGGTTTTGTGTTGTGGGATTCCTCGTGAAATTATTTTGTTAGCAGATTGTTTCAAAATGGGAAGACTCTACAAAATGTTTGGGCTTACACCACCCAACATTCCTCCAAAAGAGGAACAGAGGAATTAGGGTGATGAAGAGAGAGAAATGATGAGAACCCTCATCAACACTCAGCCTAGGATTGCTCAGACCTTAGACAGGATACAAGATGCCTTGGACCGGTTGGAATTAGATCAAGGCAGACGGAATAGATCAATATCTGTGGCAGGTAGTCAGCGTAGTCACCAGTCACACGCATCACACAGAAGCCCCCTTCAGTCCCCTAGGCGTGGACAATTTACAGGTTTGCCCGTTACCCAGCCTATGATACTGCCTACTTCGTCAAAAACAAAAGAAATCAGTAATGTCAATGGAGGAGCTAAAATGGAAGAATTATCTGAATGTAGTCAAGAATCAATTTCTACTCTTTGTTGTTGTGCTGGCTCATTGGAGGTGCCTACTAAGGCATCAATCCAAAAAGAATGTGAAAGATCAGAACTGCAAGAGTTGACAGCCAAGGCGAATTCAGATAACGACTCAAACAGCTTGCTTGGAACCCTTTTCTCACAATGTTCAAAGACAGAAAATATGTCTCTAATTCGAGGTGGAGATTCCAGTCATGTTCATGTCCCTGTATCTGCAGCTAGGTTGGCTGTATCATCATGTGAAATGAATGAGTCTGTTATAACCGGAAGTAGCTGTTCTCTTGGTAGTCCCAAAGAAGTCTCCAAAACAGTTAATGTTTTTTATCACAAAGAGTATGAACATGGGATGAAAAGTGCTATCCTCCAGAATGTTCAAGTGGATAAATGTATACTTGAGATAACAAGTGATGTTCAGATGATTAAGTCAGAGGTCTTTGCTTCTCCTTACAGTTTAAGATTCCCACGCATACATAGGGTGAGATATGACAAACCTTGGTTTGAAGGCCTGGGTGTACAGAATTACACAGTTGCACGTGACTCAATCCTTTCTCATCTTGGTGCCACTTTGTGGGGATCTATGAGACACATTGTTGCACCTTCCAGTGCAGAAGGAGCATTCCATTACTATAAAAAAATATCTTTTCAGATTTTTTTCATCACTCAGGAAAAAGTAAAACGTACTGATCTATTGCCTGTGGAACTGAGTGCCATAATGCAAGGGCTATCATCTATTATATTTCCTTCTCAGAAGGTTCAGTTTAATACTCACATGTTGGCACTTTCAGAGGATCCTGCGTTGGCAATGGCATTCTCAATTGCACGACGTGCAGCCACAGTCCCAATTTTGCTTGTGAATGGAACATATAGAACAAATGTTCGAAGCTATGTTGATTCTTTTATTCTACAACATCAGCTGCAAAGGCTGAGCAGAAGTGGACCACTTCGAGGGGCACGGTCTAACAGTCGTTCTACTCTGGAAGTCCCAGTTTTCTGGTTTATACAGCAAGGGGATCCTCTTCTTATAGACAAGCATTTCCAGGCAAAGGCACTTCCAGATATGGTTATTGTTGTGCAGTCAAGTCAGTCTGACTGGGAGAGTCACTTGCAATGCAATGGCCGATCATTATTATGGGACTTGAGGAATCCTATAAAAGCTGGCTTAGCAGCAGCTGCTGAACATCTAGCTGGTCTTGTGCCACTTCATTTGACATATAGCCATGCTCATGAAAATGCAATTCAGGATTGGATATGGTCTGTGGGATGCAATCCTTTTGCTAGCACCTCATTAGGGTGGCATACATCATTGTTTCAGTCTGATACTATAGCTCGAAATTATATTGTAACCAGTCTTGACGAGTCTGTTCAACTTGTCAATTCTGCAATTGATCTTTTGTTCATGGAGCGGACTAGTGAGCACACCTTCAAAATTTTCAAGGCTCGAGAACATTCATTGATATTTAAGAATCTGTTGTTCTACTTTGTAAATTTTCCTCCTGGTTATTCACTGGAGATTTTTCACAAAATGGTGGTGGAACATGAGGGTTCTTTCCCAATGAACTTAAATGATTCAGTATCTCACTTCATTTCAACTGATAAGAGAGGAATCAAATACCAAGCTGCAGTAAAGCATGGAGAGGTCATTCATTACTCTTGGGTCATTGACTGCTGTCAACAGAAGTCTCTCTTGCCATTACGAGCAAAATACTTTCTTAACCTTTCAGAGGAGAAAATAAAAGAGGATATTGATGAGTTTGGAGATCACTACTTTTGGGATCTTTCAGTGGTATCCCAGAATTTGCATGATTAATGGAACGTGTCCCAGGTTGTTGCCGAATGATAGTTATATCAGAGTAGCGCAGTGGATGGGTTCAACAGTAGTTCAGAGATGGATATGGGATCCAGGTGAAGATCATCCATGGGAATTACTTATGAATTGTGTTGAGTATCACATTGAAATGTTAATCACTCCAATGCCCACGATCATGCTAGATGCAGTTGCAAGTAACGTCTGCATAGAGTCACCCTGGTATGAGATGTCTTATTTTACGAAGAAGGAAGTTAGCTCTTGCAGGTATTGCAACATGGTTTATCAGGATAGCGGTCATGACAAACTGCAAGAAGAAATAACTACAGATTTTGGTTGCATCACAGTGGTGCAGTGAAAGCAGGACATAGCAGCTAAAGAGGTGGAGGTACAGAACAGCTTTGGGACAGCTAATGTAGTTAGAGGGACATGTGACTTTCAGCTGGATACACCTCTTAGACCAGCATTTATGGATGAGCGACCTACCATTGAAGAAGAAGCAAGAAAGGACGATGAGGACACCTCAAAAGGGTATGATTATGAATCTGATTTTCTGAGTACAAACAGCAGTCCTTTGTCTTCACATGATCATGAGATAGATGAGTGGCATGAGGATGATAATGGTAAGAAGTTTTCCATTGTTGACACTCAAGATTTGAGGGATAAGCCTCTTATGATGATCAAGCACGAGGAGCAATTAGAGTTGCAAACACTTGATGAGAGATTTGTAGAAGAAAAGATTGTGCATACATCCTATGGACCAACAAAGGATGACATGGAGAGATGTATCCGTGATTCAGATTTGAAGGAGTTTTGACATCATATCCTGATAAAGATGATTCTTTGGGTAGATACTATGCTGTCCTAGTTTCAGGACTTGAGTTCTATAAAGCAAGGACTGATTTTTCATCCATAGACATCAGGTTACTCTTTTGTAAAGCTGGCAGCTGTGAGGTAAAAGCTATGACAGCCTTTGAGGATAGTTTTCAGTATGGTACACACCTTGGACAACATATTACAGTTTCACCCGAGTTGCCTTCCATGGATGAGAAAGGTAAATTGATTTTGGTTCTTGATGAGATTCTTGAGGTGAGGGAATGGCGGTTGAGAAGCAAGGTGTTTCGAGAGTATTTGGTATGTTGGAGAGATCTTCCCATAGAGGATGCCACTTGGGAGGGTGAGAGCATTTTACAACATCCAGCATTACAGTTGCTTGTGGGCAAGCATCTCCGAGAGGGGAGGATTGTCATGTCCCCTCTTTAGCTCGGTCTAGCAGAGACATGTGAGTCAGCTTATTATGGGGTCTTGTAGGTTGACATTGTTGGATAGAGATTCAGTATGGCTTTACAGTGTTGGGGACTTGGTGATTTGGCCGTCGCTGATCAGTTGGGAGACGTTCCCATTTTTTAGGAGGCAGTTCCTAAAATATTGGGGGTTACCCCTACTTTTTAGGAGGTATGATCATGCCCAGGGTTGGGACTCCATGAGATTACTCTTTGGGTTCAGTTTCAGAGGGATAGGGCTTGTTTCCTAGATTTTAGGAGCATCCCTAGATTTTAGGGATGAGACTGCCAGTGGATCCTTGATTTCCAACTTCAGTCACAGACAGGTGACAAGATGTTTTGTTGGTTCGTGATGTCAGTTGGACATTTTGTGGCTACTTGGGTTATATTTTTAATATTTCCTAAGTTAGCGTTTAATAATTACATAAGGCTAAGTTGTTAGCCATTTTGGAGTTATAAGAGGTTTTTGGCCTCATCTGGATGCGCACCCTATGGTATGATAGCCCGTTGGAAAGGTCTCGAAATTCTCTAAATCTTTCTCTTTGGTCTCAAGGCAATTCAGTGAACGGATTTCTGTCTATGAGGGAAAAGGTCATTTTCTAGTAACATGACCACTTTAAAATAAGAAATTATAACACCTTCACTTCACAACGCCACTTGGAAACACTTAGGGTTCGCTTTGCATTTGAGAAGGGTTATAAGGAGATGGAAGCTTCATTGTTTGAGCATCTTTTGCACACTTGATAACTTGATTTTGGATTTGCTCTGAAAGGGGCGATTTCTAGTCTGGGACGCAAACCCCAGGTTAGTGATTGGCTGGGACGTAGCCCTCAGCAATCTTTGGCGCAGCATTTAGACATTGTGCGTGGTGATTAAGGACAGCGGCATCAATTCTCATCGGGGTTTCAGCGTGGCAGAATATCTTTCCAGCTGGGACGTGGTTCATTGAAGCCTGTGGGACGCCATTTACAGCAGATACACCACGTGGTTTATAGATTATTGTTTGTATTCATCTCCAAATGTATGTTGGGTTTGGGAACCTTCTTCACCTTCTAGCTTGACATCAAATTTGTATGGCGCTTTGGGAAATACATTGGATTTATTGCTTGGCTCTATAATTCAGACAAATCTACCTGGTACGGTTGTAATAATTCTGATTTTCGCTGCATACTTTATTTATTTCAGTCTTGTTTCATGTTTGTTGTTCTCTATTACTTTTCTATGTTATAAATTCATCAAAACACAAAAACAAAAGAAAAAACAAACAAACCCTTCTGTAAATTTCCGTCTACTACAGAAAAAAAACATTCAGAAGCAGGAAAACATAATTTCAGAATACAAATTACAGCAAATCTACAGAAGAGATTCATCAGGGATATTTCATAGCCGTTATTTCCCATCAAAAAGTGCACACTTCTGGCACCTTCGTACCCAGGGATGGGTATCTCTAAATAAAGTGGGCTAGAAGTAACCAACTCTCATAATTCTTGCCGCTGTAGGTGTAAGAGCAAAGTGACCACCAGCTAGCCCATCATGGAACTCAGACAACACCCTATCAACCTGACCTGGGTCTATGCATCTTAAAAGCACTACTGAGAAATCCCTTCTGAACAACACTCCATCAATCAGGACATAAGGGAGAGATTGGAGTCTGAAATATCTCTTCTTGGTCTTATCAAGGCCCTGCGGGCATTCACCAGTAAGAAGGAAACGTCTCATGTCTGATGTCCAATCCTTCATGACTGTTGGTTCTTCTATTGTAGCTTCATCATGAATGAGCAAACTATCTTCTCTCTATTGTTTAAAGTCCGCAGCAAGGTGTTCACACAGGCCTTTTCCTCTTACTAGCTTGGTGGTTTTGATATCCACGTCATATTCCATTACTTTAGTGATCCATCCCGCTCTCTTTTCATTCAGGTCACAGTTGGTCAATTGATGCTGGGATGTGGAACCATGAGGTGAACCCTGCTGTTGGACAGCATATGTCTGAATTTCTTCAGGCTCCGTATGACTGCAAGGACTTGCTTCTCCACATATGTATACCTGACCTCAGAACCCTCTAGACCTTGGCTAAAATACACAAGCGGTTGTTCAAGGTTCTCACCATTCGCTTGGGTAAGCATAGTGGAGATTACCTCTTCATTTTCGAAGGTGTAGAGGTTGAAATCCTTGGTGAAGTCAGGACTGATAAAGGTAGGAGCCTGGGCGATAACCTGCTTGATCTCTTCAAAACTATCCTTCCTTTGCGCTGTCTACGCGAACTTCTCATCTTTCTTCAGTGTAAAGGTCAATGGCTTGACTACCTCCGCAAAATTTGGAATAAATTGTTGACCATTTTTGGTCCAGCAGGCCAAAATCGGTCCCCTTCTTCCCTTGTTGTTCTGAGCCAATTGAATTTTGGTTGCACAAGTCTTTCGGCAGAAGATGAACCGGTTCAAAGAATGAAAGGGCTTTACAAAGCTTCTTCGGACAGTTTGTCCGAAGAAATTCACAAGGAAAGAGAGCGAAAAAATGATTCAAGACATTTTTCCTTAAGGTTGGAAAAGTGGTTCAATGTCGAGGTTCAACGACATGATCTTTCCAATAGTTAAGAAATTTGAACTTTGAACCATTGAATTGGTTCAATTGATTGGTTCACTCAGTTGGTTCAATGCCTTGGTTCAATCAGTCAGTTCAAGTGATTGGTTCAGTCGGTTTGGTTCAATCAAAGGGTTCAATCAGATGGTTCGAAGCGGGTGGTTCAAACAAACAATTGAATGAGCAGGACGCACCATTGAACCATTGAACTGTTGAACCATTGTTGGTTCAACCGGTTGGGTCAATCAACGGTTCAATCAGAAGGTTCAAGAGAGTCTCCCGAAGGACCAGTGCCATTGCAGAGGGCAGTCAAGCATAAAAGGGACCATTCTAGCGCCCTTGCGGAGGGCAGTTCTGGACCCAAGTGCCCTTGCGGAGGGCAGGGAACACTTGCAAAAGGATCAAAGAGAAGGCCGAAAGGGTAAGTTTTTTTTTCAGAAAAATTGTTCAAGGTAGAAAAGTTGGAATTCCTTCGGATTTGTTCAAGGCAAGAGATGGAGAATTTCTTTGGACAAAATGCTCGAACGAATTCCTTCGGACATTTTGTCTGAAGAAATCCTTCGGAAGAAAATCCCGCGGCAATAAAAAAAGACTAAGGCAAAAGCAGGAAATGATTTCCTTCGGACAAAAAGTCCGAAAAAATTCGGAGAAAGAGCCGCAAAAAAAAAGAAAACCCAAAGAAGGATTCCGAAGGTCAAAGTAAGTGATCGAAATAATTCTTGCAGACATTTTGTCCGTGGGAAAAACGACCAAAAGAAAAGCCGAGGGAATAAGCAAAAAAAAAACAAAGGAAGAAATCCTTCGGACAAAATGTCTGAAAGGATTCCTTCGGACATTTTGTCCGAAGGATTTGAGGACCAAGGAGCCCGAAGGACCCCGAAGGGCAGGTACCCTTGCGGGGGACTCTCTGCCAAAAATGAAGGGACACTTCTCCAAAGCCGAAGGGGCAACCCCCCCTTTGGGAAGGATCAAACAAGAAAGCCGAATGAATTGCCAAGGAGGGTGATGGGCCCGAAGACGTCAAGCTTAAGCATCGCGAACTAGCCGTTGGGATCCAGACATCCAATGACGTCCCCGAAGCCATCAAATTCAGGGCAATAAACTAGCCGTTAATCTTTAAAGGCTTGAGCGCGGACCCAAATACATAAAAAGGCCTTAAGGCCAAAAGGAGGAACCTGCTGATGAAAGAGCCCAAAGAGCCAAAGAAGTAGCAGAAGATAGCCCTCGAGGGCCGAACGAGACAGAAAAGACAAATCAAGGAGGAGACAAAAGAGCCAAGTGCAAAAACGAACAAAACAGTCCAAGTGGCAAAGGAAGGCGTCGAATCAGGAGTTACTCCAGTGGTTGGAACAGTGCTTGCCAAGTGGTCATCAAGGGGCGCGAACAGTGAATGGTGCGACCCATTTTTCTTCACTTTGCAGTGATGAGCAGACAAACCGCGTAAATGCCTTTAAGGAGCGGTCTTGTTTGTAAACAAATAGCGCAGCCTATGTTTTTTAAATGCCTGAAGTCAAAATTGGAGCCGACACAGCATTATCTTTTAGCGGCTTCCCCTTCCCAACGCTCTCAATACACGTGGGCCACTTGTCAAAGGGAGCCAAAAGTCTTTTCCAAAAGGAGCGCTTTTGTTTTCCTCTTCTCTATATATATTGTAACTTCTCATTTGAGAAAGAGATTTCTTAGCCTGTAAGGCAAAACTCTGCCCAAGGATCTCTTGGCTTGTAAGGCGGAGCTCTGTTGGATTTTACCTTGAATCAAGACAGCATTTTTATCTCCATTTGAGCTTGCGCTTTCGTATATGTCTATGTTTTCCTTTTGTGTTAAGTCATTTTCCTTATGCTTTTACAAAATGATTCCAGCATGTCCAGTGCATTGTGAAGTTTCTTCTTCTGCAGGTCCGTCGGAAGTGTCTACAACAGGAATATAGGCGTATGTGAATAGGCTGCCATAGAGTGTCTTAGAACACCTCTGGTAGTTCTTCCTCTCTATATCTCCACGGACCCCTAGCTCACTAATGTAGAAGAGTCCCTCATATCAAATGAAGTGTATGCCAGCTTGTTCTTGGTGGAAAGTGTAGGATCAAGCTAAGTAGATCAACCATTTTTGGTGTATCACCTCTTAGGTTAGGTTCTATTTTTCAGCATCATTCTCCCTTTTCACCCCCCCCATTGTTAGCAGTAGGATATCCAGGACCTCAGAGATACATCAAAGGGAGCTAGCCCTTATCTAAAGACTCTCCCCCCAGTTTTGCCAGACCCACAGGCAAGAGGGGAGTTTCCATTGTGATGCGTGGAAAACAGGAGCTCAGCCTCTCGTCAAGGGTGCAATCCGCGGCGTCAACAGTTTTTAGCACCCCTAGTGGAACCAACTAGTTTTTATCCAAAGAGTTGAAGAATTTTGGTGTGTCTTCAACCAACCAGCGTTTGGAGGCTTTTTTATCAACACCAATGGCGACTTTGAGTTGGATCCGCTGGTTAAGCAATTTTGGTGCCATCAAGAAATCACATTTTTGTATGTATAATCCCTTTACCCAGCATAATGGGCCCTTTTTTCCTTCATTTAACCATGATCAAGCTCAAGATGTTCATGGAATCACCTCAAACAACTCTCCTAGTTGCCCTTCAACAATAAGGGAAGTAACGCTGGAGTTCGAGAAGCAAGTGATGGAGATAGACAGATTAGATGAGCAGTATAGATATCAGCAAGAGCTTATGTACAAGGAGGAGTGTTTATTTAGGCAAGCTCAGTCCTTGCAATCCATGAAGGAAGAGGTAGCAAAATGGAAGAGTCCATTCATTCAAGGCAGTCAGTGTTGTGTGCCCCCTCCTATTCTAAAGAAATCCCCCTCTTGTGCACCAAATCCTTTTTACCAGATAACACTTGCTCACTCTAGCTCATCTGATGCATTAATCACTCCTGCTCTTAACCCCTTGCGCCTAGCTTTCAAACATCAAAGGGCATTAGAGTAACCTCTCATAGAAATGAACCTTCTCAATTCCTTTGAATGTGAATTCTCCTCTGAAGGGAATACCATGAACCAACACATCTCTCTTGAAGCAACTCTTCCTATGCATGAGCAGACCCTTCCTAGTCTTCCTCAACCTCCTCAAGTCTTTCAGCATGATGTCAAGATTTTAAGTTGGAAGATGGAATATCATGAACCAGCTCAGGAACTTGAAGAGGATAAAATTACTCCCTGCTCACAAAGGGAAAATTCCAATCTTAAGGTTGTGAGTTGGAAGGAAACAATGGAATCCTGGGGCAGGAAGGAGGAGAAAGGTTTTGCTCAAAACCTTGAAGAAGATAAAGCTGCTCCTACTCATCATGATGATTCTTGTGACCTCCAAGAAAAGCTTTTTCAAGAAGATCTAGCCAGGCGAATTGCAGAGTTGGAGTCCAAAGCGAGATTCCTCAACCAATGTGTGATGGACGGTTCAGACCAAACAATAGATTCCATGCCTGAACACACCCCATCTACACACCTCCAAGAGAGACATCAGACCACATCTGATATAGATGAAGTGTTGGCCAAGTGGAGAATCATTCAATTCTAGCTCAAGGACTACCTCCTCTTCCACATGGTTTTAATCATCGGCCTTCCACTTCATCCCTTCTCAAGGAGGAACCTGTTTTGCAGGAGGCGAGTGAGGAAGAGAAGATCCAATTTGCAGTTGTCCAAGAAACTATCATGAGCAATAATGAAGATGAAATCATCATGGAGGCTCCTTCTGAAGACATCATCAGCAATGGAGAAGACGCAGTTCATGCATACATGCGGATGTTCCAGCAATATGAAGAGGAAAGTAAGCAGGGTAACCTCTCTCCTCCCTTGTTTGATGAACTTCCTTGTTGCTTTGATGAGGAGGATGACCATGCCATGAGGCCTGAGTTGGAAGAGGATAAGGTGGATGTCTTTGAACTAGAGACTCTAATCCTTGAGCAAGAAAAGGAGAGGCCTGTTCATCTTGGGAACTGCTTTGAAGAGGAAAGCCTTGAAAAAGAGAGCTTTGAACAAAAAGGTGATGTTCTGTGGGATGAGCAATCAGTTTGTGATTCCATTTCAGACATCACAACAATCACCCTTTTTCAAGAAAGCCATGAAAGAGCAGAGGATGAGTTTGACAGGGTCTTCAATGAAGCAGAAGGGAACGGGTCAAACCATGATGCACTGCAAAGGGACTGTGCATATCAAAGGGCTTATGGTGATGAGCCAACAGCCATCGATTTCTTGATGAGACGCACCAGCATGAAGGAGCAGTATTCGACAAGCTTCCAAGAACAAAAAGAGTGCATATATGTTGGAAGCATGTTTGACTCTGATCCACTCGAATGCAAGCCAATCAAGGTGGCAAGGAAGAGGAGCAAGTCACCGAATCTCTATTCCATTCAGCCAGTTGTCTGGCACCATAAGTTTCCTTGCCATGAAGGAGACTTAAGAAGTTTTTCCTTTGATCCAGGAGGGAGGCAAATATACCTGGTTAGCTGTATATAGTAGTTTGCTTTCAGTTTTCTTTACCTGTTTTCCCTAAGTGTTGTTTGCACAAGTAGTGTTTTTAGCCTTATGTGTGTTTTCCTTTGTGTTCGGGGTAAAAGCTTCATGATTGATTCTTGGATCTATCAGGGCTGTTGCTAACTTTTTTCAAGTTGCGTTCTGACTCCGTGCCCAATGGACTTTAAGGCAACTGGTTTCTAAGCATAGCAGGCATGCTTCCCCTGGGAGTCGCCAATTTGTTGACCATTTTTGGTCCAGCAGGCCAAAATCGGTCCCCTTCTTCCCTTGCTGTTCTGAGCCAATTGAATTTTGGTTGCACAAGTGTTTCGACAGAAGATGAACCAGTTCAAAGAATGAAAGGGCTTTTACAAAGCTTCTTCGGACAGTTTGTCCGAAGAAATTCACAAAGAAAGAGAGTGAAAAAATCATTCAAGACTCTTTTCCTTAAGGTTGGAAAAGTGGTTCAACGTCGAGGTTCAATGACATGATCTTTCCAATAGTTAAGAAATTTGAACTTTGAACCATTGAATTGGTTCAATCGGCTAGTTCACTCAGTTGGTTCACTCAGTTGGTTCAATGCCTTTGGTTCAATCAATCAGTTCAAGTGATTGGTTCAGTCAGTTTGGTTCAAGGTTTAGTTCAATCAAAGGGTTCAATCAGATGGTTCGAAGCGGGTGGTTCAAACGGTCAATTGAATGAGCAGAACGCACCATTGAACCATTGAACTGTTGAACCATTGTTGGTTCAACCAATTGGTTCAATCAGAAGGTTCAAGAGAGTCTCCCGAAGGACAAGTGCCCTTGCGGAGGGCAGTCAAGCATAAAAGGGACCATTCCAGTGCCCTTGCGAAGGGCAGTTCCAGACCCAAGTGCCCTTGTGGAGGCCAGGAAACACTTGCAAACGGATCAAAGAGAAGGCCGAAAGGGTAAGTTTTTTTTTCGGAAAAATTGTTCAAGGCAAAAAAATTGGAATTCCTTCGGATTTGTTCAAGGCAAGAGATGGAGAATTTCTTCGGTCAAAATGCCCGAAGGAATTCCTTTGGACATTTTGTCCGAAGAAATCCTTCGGAAGAAAATCCTGCGGCAATAAAAAAAGACTAAGGCAAAAGCAGGGAATGATTTCCTTCGGACAAAAAGTCCGAAGAAATTCGGAGAAAGAGCCACAAAAAAAAGAAAACCCGAAGAAGGATTCTGAAGGTCAAAGTAAGCGATCAAAATAATATTTGCAGCCATTTTGTCTGCGGGAAAAATGGCCGAAAGAAAAGTCGAGGGAATAAGCAAAAAAAAAAAGGAAGAAATCCTTAGGACAAAATGTCCGAAGGAATTCCTTCGGACATTTTGTCTAAAGGATTTGAGGACCAAGGAGCCCGAAGGACCTCGAAGGGCAGATACCCTTGCGGGGGACTCTCTGCCAAAAATGAAGGGACACTTCTGCAAAGCTGAAGGGGCACCCCCCCTTTGGGAATGATCAAACAAGAAAGCCGAAGGAATTGCCAAGGAGGGTGACGGGCCCGAAGATGTCAAGCTTAAGCATCGCGAACTAGCCGTTGGGATCCAAACATCCGGTGACGTCCCCGAAGCCATCAAATTCAGGGCAATAAAATAGCCATTGATATTTAAAGGCTTGAGCGCGGACCCGAATACATAAAAAGGCCTCAAGGCCAAAAGGAGGAACCTGCTGATGAAAGAGCCCAAAGAGCCAAAGAAGTAGCAGAAGATAGCCCTCGAGGGCCGAAGGAGACAGAAAAGACAAAGCAAGGAAGAGACAAATGAGCCAAGTGCAAAAACGGACAAAACAGTCCAAGTGGCAAAGGAAGGCGTTGACTCAGGAGTTACTCCAGCGGTTGGAACAGTGCTTGCCAAGTGGTCATCAAGGGGTGCGAACGACGCGACTCGTTTTTCTTCACTTTGCATTGATGAGCAGACAAACCGCATAAATGCCTTTAAGGAGCGGTCTTGTCTGTAAAGAAACAGTGCGGCCTATGTTTTTTAAATACCTGAAGTCAAAATTGGAGCCGACACAACATTATCTTTCAGCGGCTTCCCCTTCCCAACGCTCTCAGTACACGTGGGCCACTTGTCAAAGGGAGCCAAAAGTCTTTTCCAAAAGGAGCGCTTTTGTTTTCCTCTTCTCTATATATATTGTAACTTCTCATTTGAGAAAGAGATCTCTTAGCCTGTAAGGCAAAGCTCTGCCCAAGGATCTCTTGGCTTGTAAGGCGGAGCTCTGTCGGATTTTACCTTGAATCAAGACATAGCATTTTTACCTCCATTTGAGCTTGCGCTTTCATATATGTCTATGTTTTCCTTTTGTGTTAAGTCATTTTCCTTATGCTTTCACAGAACGATTCCAGCATATCTAGTGCATTGTGAAGTTTCTTCTTCTGCAGGTCCGCTAGAAGTGTCTGCAGCAGGAATATAGGCGTATGTGAATACGCTACGATAGAGTGTCTTAGAACACTTTTGGTAGTTCTTCCTCCCTGTATCTCCACGGACCCCTAGCTCACTAATGTAGAAGAGTCCCTCATATCAAATGAAGTGTATGTCAGCGTGTTCTTGGTGGAAAGTGTAGGCTCAAGCTAAGTAGATCAACCATTTTTGGTGTATCACCTCTTAGGTTAGGTTCTGTTTTTCAGCATCTTTCTCCCTTTTCACCCCCCCATTGTTAGCAGTAGGAAATCCAGGACCTCAGAGATGCATCAAAGGGAGCTAACCCTTATCTAGAGACTCTCTCTCCAGTTTTGCCAAACCCACAGGCAAGAGGGGAGTTTCCATTGTGATGCGTGGAAGACAGGAGCTCAACCTCCTGTCAAGGGTGCAATCCGCAACATCAACATAAATCTCTTGATAAAATTTATTTTGCCGAACAAGCTCTACAGACCCTTCTTATGTTTAGGCAAGGATAGCTCTAGGATGGAGCGGACTCTTTATGGATCAATGGTCAAGCCCTCTTTTGAGACATGGCCAAGGAGTTTACCCTCATAGACAGCGAACACGCATTTCTTTGGGTTGAGAGAGACACCGAACTCTCTACACGTCTCAAAGATTTGTCTGAGATGTTTCATGTGTTGGCCCCCCTCCTTGGAGAATACTGTCACATCATCAAGATACACTAGCACAATGTTATTTATCAGGCCTTGAAAGGCCATGTCCATCGCTCGCTGAAAAGTGGCACCAGCATGGGAAGTCCAAATGGCATTTTCCTATAAGCAAACGTTCCCCATTTGGTAGTGAAAGCTGTCTTGTACTGGTCACAGTCTTGTACCAAAATCTGATTGTACCCTGAATACCCATCCAGGAGGGAGAAACGCTCGCTGCCTGTCACCATTTGGAGGCTCTGTTCCATACTTGGGAGAGGATAATGGTCCTTCAAAGAGACACTATTGAGGTCTCTGAAATCTACACATAACCTGATCTGCCCATTCTTTTTCGGATAGGAACAAGATTGGCCAGCCAAGAAGAGTGTTTGATCAAAAATATGATTTTGGACTCAATCAGCTTGGCGAGTTCTTTACGCATGAGAGGCTCAATTTTTGGATTGACAGGCCTCTGTTTCTGTTTGATCGGCTTTCCTCCAACTCGATGGTGTGTTGGGCCAAATTTGGGTCAAAACCCTTCAAGTCGCTATAATCCCAAGCAAAGACAACAACAAATTCCTAGCACAACAAGACGAAGGCCTGTCTTTCATGATCTGTACACACTTTTCCAAGTGCAAGCAGCTTATCTTCGAATATCTCAACTTTTTCATAGTTCTCCTTCGTTGTGATGCTTGTTTTATCATTTTTTAATTGGTCATCCTCGTTGAAGATACTTTCGAGAGTAATCAAGCCTTTGGGAAGTTTATTGTTCTTCAGTTGAACAATTTGGCTGCCATACTGCTGCTATAGCTTAGCTTGGTTTCTAGCACCAAACTCAGCTTCCTCTTGCAAGAAGAGTGTTATTTGTTGATCGTTGTCAAACACTTGCCAATTGGTGATGTTGTCAGGCATGGAGGGTCTGATTACCACTTTCAAATGGCGTGGAGTGTTGTCGCGGCCTATCTCCTTGGGGACGTCAAACTGAGCACCAACTGCTGCTAGTTTGTCAGCATGCTTATTCTGTTCTCTAGGAATGGAAGTAACATTGAAAGCAAAGAAACTCTCCATTAAGTCCCATACCCTATGTTTGTAGGACTTAAGCAAATGATTGTTTGTCAGATTTTGGCCTCTTACCTGATTTACGATCAGCTCGATGTCCCCAAAAACCTGCAGCTCCTTAATTCCTCTTTTCTTTGCCCACTCCAAACCATGGATGAGGGATTCATACTCCGCAACATTGCACGTGCAAGAAAATTGAAACCTAAAAGCCGAAAAGTACTTCTCCTGTGAAGGAGAAACTAGCACCACTCCCCCACCAGCTCCCAACTTGCCTTTTGAGCCATCAAAGAAAAGCTGCCATAAACCTGGGCTATCTTGACTTGATTTCATCAAATTTGGTACAAAAGTACCTGTTGATGCAATGGATTGCACCCTTGACAGGAGGTTGAGCTCCTACCTTCCACACGTAACAATGGAAACTCCCCTCTTGCCTGTGGGCCTGGCAAAACTGGGAGAAAAATCTCTAAATAAGGGCTAGCTCCCTTTGATGCATCTGAGTTATTCCCATAAGTTGCTAATACGTGTATATATATATATATATATATATATATATATATATATATATATATATATTGGGGGGTTTGAAAAGAGAGAAGGATGCTGAAAACAACAAAACCTAACCTAATAGGGTGATGCACCAAACAAGTTTAATCTACTCACACTCACACTCTGAACCATTAGCACGCATACATCCACTCTAACCGGTAAGAGGGCCGAACTGTAGGGGGCTTGACAGGGAGGCTTTAATGAAAGCACACAAAAAAATGACTTACTATAGCCGTTGTAGGAAGAGCACACTGTCTAGTAACCTTCTTCTGCCTCTGCGCTCCAGGAACAACTCTTCTTATCACCTGCAGAAATGGCGCTTTGTATATACCAGGTACGCTGGTGTCAACCCTATGAAATTATTAGAAAGCAATGACTGGACACAAGACTAACACTCAGACGTACTCAGAGATATATGCAACCAGAATAAAGGTAAAAAATGCGTATTTTATTGATTCCAGGTGAAAAATGGCAGGGCTTCACCTTACAATGTGAGAAATGATTTTTTCAAAATGAGAAGTTACAATATATGTAGAGAAGAGAGAACAAAAAGCACCCCTTTTGGAGAAGAATTTTGGCGCCCTTTTACAAGTGGCCCATGTGCATTCTGAGCCTTGGGAAGAGGAAGCCGCTTGATAGATAATGTTGTGTCAGCGCCTGCTTTGACTTCAGGTATTCTAAAACATAGGCCGCGTCGTTTGTCCACAAACAAGACCGCTCCTTGAAGGCATTCACGCGGTTTGCCTACTCATAAATGCAAAATGGAGAAAAAATAGGGCGCGCCGTTCAATATTTGCGCCCCTTGATGACCACTTGGCAAGCACTATTCCAACCGTTGGAGTAACTCCTTGAGTTGACGCCTTCCTTTGCCACTTGGACTATTTTGTCCGTTTCTGCACTTGGCTCTTTTGTCTCTTCCTGGCTTTGTTCTTTCTGTCTCCTTTGGCCCCCGAGGGCTATCTTCTGCTACTTCTTTGGCTCTTTGGGCTCTTCTATCAGCAGGTCGTTGGGTTCATTCTTAACTTTTGTCGTTTCCCAACGTCGTCTTTTCCTGGTTTTGTCTTTTGATGGCCTTTGTCTCTTAGCTCTTTGGGCTCTTTTCTGGTTGGCGCTCAAGTATTTAAAGATCAAACGGCTATTTCCTTGTTGTAAAAATGACGTTCGCAGGCCCGTCATCGTTTGAAACCCAACGGCTAGTTTATTTCCCTGAATTTGATGGCCTCGGGGATGTCACCGTCCTTGGCAATTACTTCGGCTCTTTTCTCTTGATCATTCCCAAAGAGGGAAGTGTCCCTTCGGCTTTGGAGAAGTGTCCCTTCATTTTGGCCGGGAGTCCTCCGCAAGGGTACCTACCCTTCGGGGTCCTTCGGGCCCCTTTTGATAGTCACATCCTTCGGACATTTGTTCGAAGGATTTCTTCCTTTGCTTTTCGCTTATTTCCTCGGGTATTTTCTCTTTGGTCGGGCTTTTGTCTCGGCCATTTTTCCCGCAAACAAAATGTCCGCAGGAATTGTCTCGCTTGATTCCTTTCCTTCAGAGCCTTTTCTCGGGTTTTTTCCCGCGGCTTTTCCCGAATTTCTTTGGACTTTTTGTCCAAAGGAATTCCTTCGGACAAAAGTCCGAAAGAAAACATTTTTGCCTTTGCCTTAGTCTTATTTACTTGTTTTCCTTTGGACTTTTTTTGCTCGTAGCCTTTCCAAATTTCTTCAAACTTTTTGTCCAAAGGAATTAAGGAATTATGTCCTTGTCTTTTCCTTCGGCTGCCTTCGAAAAAGAGCGCTTCGGGAAAATTGGAGGGCACCTGGGTGCTACGAAAATGTCCTAAATTCGTTCCGGTTCCTTCCCGAATGGTAGGTGCCCTTTGGGAATGTTGAAAATGACCCTTCCGAAAGGTACTTCCTCTGCCTTGCTTGTTTGGATGGTCTTTTGGATTCTCCAAAGTATTCCTTCGGACAAAAGTCCGAAAGAATTACTTCCTTTTGCTTAGAGGCTCCCCTTTGAAAAGTGCCTTTGGACTTTCTTTTGCCTTGGTTTATCTTCATTCTTTGAATTGGTTCATCTTCTCCCGAAAGACTTGTGCAACCCGAATTCGACTGCTCAGAACATTCAAGGGAAGAAGGGGACCGATTTTGGCCTGCAGGACCAAAATGGTCAACAAATTGGCGACTCCCAGGGGAAGCATATCTGCTATGCTTAGAAACCAGTTGCCTTAAAATCCATTGGGCACGGAGTCAAAACGCAACTTGAAAAAGTTAGCAACAGCCCCGATAGATCCAAGAATCAATCATGAAGCTTTTACCCCACACACAAAGGAAAACACACACAAGGCTAAAAACACTACTTGTGCAAACTGCACTTAGAGAAAACAAGAAAGAAAACTGAAAGCAAACTACTATGTACAGCTAACCAAGTATATTTGCCTTCCTCCTGGATCGAAGGGAAAATTTCTTAAGTCTCCTCCATGGCAAGAAAACTTATGATACCAGACAAGTGGCTGAATGGAATGGAGATTTGGTGACCAACTCCTCTTGCCTGCCACCTCGATTGGCTTGCATCCGAGTGGATCAGAGTCAAACATGCTTCCAACATATATGTACTCTTCTTGTTCTTGGAAGCTTGTCAAATGCTGGCTCTTCAGCTGGCGTGTTTTATCAAGAAATTGATGGCTGCTGGCTCATCACCATAAGCCCTTTGATATGCACAGTCCCTTTGCAGTGCATCATGGTTTGACCCGTTCCCTTCTACTTCATTGAAGACCCTGTCAAACTCATCCTCTGCTCCATGGCTTTCTTGAAGAAGGGTGACTGTTGTGATGTCTAAAATGGAATCACAAACTGATTGCTCATCCCACAGAACATCATTTTTTTGTTCAAAGCTCTCTTCTTCAAGGCTTTCCTCAAGATGGGCAAGCCTCTCTTTTTCTTGCTCAAAGACCAAAGTCTCTAGTTGTTCAAAGACTCCATCTGAACCTCCTCCAACTCTCGGTATGGTCATCCTCCTCATCAAAGCAACAAGGAATTTCATCAAACAAAGGAGGAGAGAGCTCACCATGCTTACGTTCCTCTTCGTATTGCTGGAACATCCGCATGTATGCATGACCTATGTCTTCCCCATTACTGATGATGTCTTCCGAAGGAGCCTCAATGATGATTTCATCTTCCTTGACATCCATGATAGCCTCTTGGACAACTGCAAATTGGATCTTTTATTCCTCACTCGCCTCTTGCAAAACAGGGTCCTCCTTGAGAAGAGATGAAGTGGAAGGCTGATGATTAAAACCATGTGGAAGAGGAGGCAGTCCCTGAGCTAGAATCGAATGATTCTCCTCCTTCCATTTGGCCAGCACTTCATCTATATCAGGAGTGGCCTAATAGCTCTCTTGGAGGTGTGTAGATGAGGTGTGTTCAAACATGGAATCTACGTTGGCTGAGGAATCTCGCTCTGGACTCCAACTCTACAATTCACCTGGCTAGATCTTCTTGAAAAAGCCTTTCTTGGAGGTCACAATCATCATTATGATGAGTATGGGCAGCTTCATCTCCTTCAAGGTTCTGAGCAAAACCTTTCTCCTCTTCCTTCCTACCCCATGATTCCACTGTTTGCTTCCAACTCATGACCTTGGGATTGGAATTTTGCTACTGTGAACAGGGAGCAACTTTATCCTCTTCAAGGCCCTGAGCCGGTTCATGATATTCCTTCTTCCAACTTGGAATCTTGACATCATGTTGAGAGCCCTGAGGATTGGTAGAAGGGGTGTCTTTTGGCATAGGCTCCTCTCTAAGGTCTGAAAACTCCAACTCTCCTTCACTAAGCAATCTCACCTTTGCTTCCAATTCCTCAATTTGCTTAGCTAGATTTTCTTGAAAGAGTCTTTCTTAGAGCTCATAGGAATCATCATAGAGATGCGGAGTGCATGAAGGCTGCCATGAAATACAAGAAGCTTCTTGAGGAAGGGTGGGAGGGACTTGAAAAGGACTAACCTCATTTTGTACCTCACACTCTTGGACAATGTCTTTCTCCTCCTTGTTCCATGACTCAACCACTTTATTCCAGCTTATGATATTAGGACTGGGCATCTCCTTTTGGGGTGATGGGGCTACAATGTGAGAGGGTAGTGAGGGTTTGGATTCCACTTCCCTTGCTGCCAAAATAGACTGCTGCATTTGAAGATTTGCCAATTCAATTTGTTTATCAAGATTAGCCTTAAACACAAGATTTACTGTTTCAGAACTCTCCTCAACATGATTGGGGAAAGGACTTTGACAGGGTTGACTTGGCTCATAAGCAGGAGCTGTGTATGACTGATATGATACTTGGGGTAGCGGGTATGCAGGTTGATAGACTTGGTAAGGCTGCCTCTCATGAATACTCAGCGTCCCTTCCAAAGATGCAATCAAACCACTCACATCCAACATCTCACTTGTAAGCCTTTGCCAATTGGCTCTTTCAATGGGAGTCCATTCACTCTTAACCAGATCCAGTGCATTTCTCACTTGATGGACAACATGATCAAGGATTTCTTGGCCACATTCTCTTATGGTGTCAAGCTCTACTACATACTTTTCGTATCCTAGCAGTGCTTGTTTGAAGGTGGAAATGGGTTGATTGGCAAAGAGATTAGGCTGAGTAGGAGAAGTGACACATTGAGAAGCCTGGGCATAAGACTGATATAGCTCATGACAGCACTGAGACTAGTCATATTGGACCTGATAAGGATCAACACAAGGCTGGTAAGGATCATAGCCAGGGTGGCCAAGGACTTGCTCAAATTGAGGAGGTAAAGGCAAAGCCCAAAATGTTTCACCAACCTGTAAAGAGCAAAACTTATAACCATACGCATCTTTGTTGCTTGAGGTGAGTTTATGAACAAACTGAGCTTGATCAAAACTATATGAAGGAAAACAAGGTCCATGGTTCTGAACGATGAAATTATACATACCAAAATACTATTTCTTGATGGCACCAGGACTGCTTAACTAGTTGATTTCACTCGGAGTCGCCATTGGTGTTGATAAAAAAGCCTCCAAAGGCTGGTTGGTTGAAGAACACACCAAAATTCTTCAACTTTTTGGACAAAACTTGTCCCACAATCACCTGATTAAAGGTCAGATGCTACATTAATGGTTCGTTCTGCTGTAACAGGGTCAGCACTAATCCTAGAACTTTTCTAAGTGTCCAAACGTGGTCCCACCGGGCGTGCCAAAAACTGTTGACGCAATGGATTGCACCCTTGACAGGACGCTGAACTCCTACCTTCCACATGTAACAATGGAAACTCCCCTCTTGCCTGTGGGCCTGGAAAAATTGGAGGAAGAGTCTCTAGATAAGGGCTAGCTCCCTTTGATGCATCTGAGTTATTCCAGTAAGTTGCTAATATATATATATATAGGCTAGCTCCCTTTGATGCATCTGAGTTATTCTAGTAAGTTGCTAATATATATATATATATATATATAGGGGGGTTGAAAAGAGAGAAGGATGTTGAAAACAACAAAACCTAACATGATAGGGTGATGCACCAAACAAGTTTAATCTACTCACACTCACACTCTGAACCATAAGGGCACATACATACATTCTAACTGGTAAGAGGGCCAAACTGCAGGGGGCTTGACAAGGAGGCTTTAATGGAAGCACACAAAAAAATGACTTACTATAGGCGTTGTAGGAAGAGCACACTGTCTAGTAACTCAGAAATGGCGCTTTGTATATACCAAGTACGTTGGTGTCAACCCTGTGAAAGCATTAGGAAGCAATGACTGGACACAAAATTAACACTCAGATGCACTCAGAGATATATGCAACCAGAATAAAGGTAAAAAATGCGTATTTTACTGATTCCAGGGGAAAAATGCCAGGGCTTCACCTTACAATGTGAGAGATGATTTTCTCAAAATGAGAAGTTACAATATATATAGAGAAGAGAGAACAAAAAGTGCCCTTTTGGAGAAGACTTTTGGCGCCCTTTTACAAGTGGCCCATGTGCATTCCGAGCCTTGAAAAGAGGAAGCCGCTTGATAGATAATGTTGTGTCAGCGCCTGCTTTGACTTCAGGGATTTAAAAACATAGGCCGCGCCGTTTGTCCACAAACAAGACCGCTCCTTGAAGGCATTCACGCGGTTTCCCTGCTCATAAATGCAAAATGGAGAAAAAATGGGGCACACCATTCACTGTTTGCGCCCCTTGATGACCACTTGGCAAGCACTGTTCCAACTACTGGAGTAACTCCTTGAGTCGACGCCTTCCTTTGCCACTTGGACTATTTTGTCCGTTCTGCACTTGGCTCTTTTGTCTCTTCTTGGCTTTGTCCTTTCTGTCTCCTTTGGCCCCTGAGGGCTATCTTTTGCTACTTATTTGGCTCTTTGGGCTCTTCTATCAGCAGGTCGTTGGGTTCATTCTTAACTTTTGTCTTTTCCCAGCATCGTCTTTTCCTGGTTTTGTCTTTTTTTGGCCTTTGTCTCTTAGCTCTTTGGGCTCTTTTCTGGTTGGCGCTCAAGTATTTAAAGATCAAACGGCTATTTCCTTGCTGTAAAAATGATGTTCGCGGTCCTGTCACCGTTTGAAAGCCAACGGCTAGTTTATTTCCTTGAATTTGACGGCCTTGGGGATGTCACCGTCCTTGGCAATTACTTCGGCTCTTTTTTCTTGGTCATTCCCAAAGGGGGAAGTGTCCCTTCGGCTTTGGAGAAGTGTCCCTTCATTTTGGCTAGGAGTCCCCCACAAGGGTACCTACCCTTCGGGGTCCTTCGGGCCCCTTTTGATAGTCACATCCTTCGGACATTTGTCCGAAGGATTTATTCCTTTGCTTTTCGCTTATTTCCTCGGGTCTTTTCTCTTCGATCGAGCTTTTGTCTCGGTCATTTTTCCCGCAGACAAAATGTCCGCAAGAATTGTCTCGCTCGCTTCCTTTCCTTCGGAGCCTTTTCTCGAGTTTTTTCCTGCGGCTTTTCCCAAATTTCTTCGGACTTTTTGTCCGAAGGAATTCCTTCGGACAAAAGTCCGAAAGAAAACATTTTTGCCTTTGCCTTAGTCTTGCCTTAGTCTTTTTTACTTGTTTTCCTTCGGACTTTTTTTGCTCGTAGCCTTTCCAAATTTCTTCGGACTTTTTGTCCGAAGGAATTAAGGAATTATGTCCTTGTTTTTTCCTTCGACTGCCTTCGAAAAAGTGCGCTTCGGGAAAATTGGAGGGCACCCGGGTGCTACGAAAATGTCCCGAATTCATTCTTGTTCCTACCCGAAGGGTAGCTGGCCTTCGGGAATGTTGAAAATGACCCTTCTGAAGGGTACTTCCTCTGCCTTTCTTGTTTGGATGGTCTTTTGGATTCTCCGAAGTATTCCTTCGGACAAAAGTCTGAAAGAATTACTTACTTTTGCTTAGAGGCTCCCCTTTGAAAAGTGCCTTTGGACTTTCTTTTGCCCTGGTTCATCTTCATTCTTTGAACTGGTTCATCTTCTCCCGAAAGACTTGTGCAACCCGAATTTGACTGCTCAAAACATTCAAGGGAAGAAGGGGACCAATTTTGCCCTGCAGGACCAAAATGGTCAACAATACCCTCTTTATGCATGCAATAAATCCCAAGCACTGCCTCTTATATGAATTTGTAAGGATCATGCTCAAAGTTGTCACTTCGCCATTCATCTAAGAATAAGTCAACAACTCCTTCAAGGGCAGAGGGTGGAGATTGATCTACTTGGAAATCTTCTTGATCAATAATGGTGTAGCTGACATTTGCCGCCTTAAGTGAGTACAGTTCCAGATGATCTCTGTGGATTGGCTCCGATTCAATCTTGACCTTAGTCCCACACTTAGTTCTAAAAATCAGATAGGACTAGTTTGCTACTAGGTAGCCACCTATTTTAGATGTGAAAACCCTGGACAAGCAAATGGCAAAGTAAGGAAGAACATCCGCCACCACCACGTCATGAGGGACCGAGAAAGTTGGACAGGAATGGAGCATCAAGTTCAAGCCTCTCTCCACTCCCACTGTCTTTGTTGGTGTTCCATCTAGCTGCAGGACTCTCTTAGTCATTTCTTCATATTTGAGCCCCAGTTTATCCACTATACATTTTGGCATTATTGAGGTGCTTGCCCCACTATCAATAATGCAATTGTGTACCAGCAAGTCTCCTATGACCAAGGACAAACAAGAAAGGGGGGACATTTTCTTCTTTCTTTACTTGACCTGATGTGGAAGGATGCCCATTCTTGATCAGAACATATCGGCTTTTGCTTGGACAGCTTGTTCATTAAACCTGTGCAATTCCTTTTGCAGCATGTCCTTTTGTCCCGGTATTGATAATGAATCCCATAAGGAAATATTCATGTGTAGCTTCTTCATCTGGTCCACCACATTGATCTGAGGATTACCTCCTTTCAAATTTTCTTTGGGGTTACTTGCAGCCTGAGGCGCAGGCCGAGGCGTTGAGGGTGTGAATGGCACCCTAAAATTTGGAAGTTTTTGGTTTGTATGTGATGAAGATGATGCTGCGGACGTTTGAGCAACTACCTGAGCTTCTTTCATAGCTCTCCTCTTGGACCTTGTGTTAGTTGGGACACAATCACCTTGATTGTCTGTACTGCCCACGTAATTGACTGCATAGAATTCACCTTCCAAGTGATTCATGAGAGCAGAATCAGACTGAGCCGGCTCGGTGTCCATGCCATGTTGTAATGCGCCTCACAGCTGGGGAATTGGGTGGCTGCCTGATTGACCTGTGCATTCGTGTACTGACTCAGCATTTCATTTGTGTAAACAACCTGATCTTGACTGTATCCCATGGGTGAGCAATTTCGCTGCTCTTGAACCAGATTGTTTTGAACGGGCACCCTGGCCTTGGATGATGAAGGGGCGCCTGGATTATAGCTTTGATAAGGTCTGGCCTGTACAAACTGACCTTGTCCTTGATTGTAATTCTGGAAAGGGGGTCTATTTGCTTGCCCAAACTGTTAATATCCTTGATTTGGCCGATTGCTCTCGGCTTGCTGCCTTTTGAGAGCCACTAGTTCATTTGTTATGCTTTGCAACAAGCTTTTTACTTCATGGAGGTCATTGGACGGAGTAGCAACAGGGTTTTCTACGCTACGTAGAAGAGCTCAGGTAGGTGCAGCAGTTTCGACTGGAGGCGGCAATTCAGGAAAGAGTGGCATATGAGGTCTAGGGGCTATCTTCCCAGCTTGCACCAGGGAATTCTCAACCGCTATAGCTATGTCATAGATAACAGGCAGCACATGTCCTCCCATGGACTGTATCATGACAACAATGTCGCTGTTCAATGCTTTCAAATAATATAAGAAAGCATAGCTTGGGGTCGGCCTTACCAAAATGGGGATTCTGTCCCATGTCTTCTAAAAACAAGTATTGAAATCTTGCATGAATTAGTGTGGAGCTCTCTTCATGGTGGTCAATTGCTCGGCAAGTGAGAGGTGGTCGCTTTTCTCCCCAAATCTGTTTGTTAAGAGGGTGCCCAATTCGTTCCATGAGTCAACTGAATTCATGGGCAGGGTCCCATACCAGTCTAGAACCTTGCCCTTAAAGAACAATGCTAGCAGTCTGATAGCAATGTTTTTCTCAGTGACATTGTGAATATTGCTGAGGTTAGCAATATTTCTGATGTGTTCAATGGCAGTAATGGGCCCTTCTCCATTAAAGGGAGGCACACTTTTAAGGATTGCCCCTGGGATCGGGTCATAATGTAGGAGATTCAAAGGACTGACCATGCAAGGCCACAAAAGGTAAAGCCATAGCTATGACAGGATTCAACCGAGGCCTTCTTGCATAGGTGTATCTTATAGCAGGTTTAGGAAAACAATTTGCTGAATAAGGATGAGTCCTTGCAAACCTCAGTCGCCTTGCTGAGTTTAAAGGTAATTCAATGAATTCAAAAGGGACACCCTTAGCAGCAGATCTTGTGGTGACCTTAGGCATAGGATGTCAGACTGACCTTTGACAAGAGATTGATGTTCTTAATAGTGGAGTCGCCAAATGCTAGAAAAAATAAATATTTTTTGCTATAACAGGACCAACACCAATCCTGGAACTTTTCTGAGTGTTTAAAATTAGTCCCACCGAGCGTGCCAAAAACTGTTGACGCTGTGGATTGCACCCTTGAGAGAAGACTAGGCTTCTCTCTTCCACGGGGCACAATGGAGACTCCTCTCTTCCCTGTGGGTCTAGCAAAACTGAGGGGAGAATTTCTAGATAAGGGCTAGCTTCCTTTGATGCATCTTTGAGTTATTCCAGTAACATTTGCTAATATATATATATATATATATATAATGGGGGGAGGTTGAAAAGAGAGAAGCATTACTGAAGCAGAACCTAAGCTAAGACGGTGATGCACCAAAAAAGTTTGATCTACTCATTTACTCACACTTCAAACCATAAGAGCACATACATACACTTTATCTGATAAAAGGACTAGACTGTAGAAAACTTAACAAAAATGCTTAATGAAGACACACAGAATATGGACTTACCATAGGTGCTGTAGGAAGACACACTGTCTAATAACCCTCTCTTATCTCTGCGCTCCAGATACAGCTCTTTTTGCTACCTGCAGGAATGGCACTTTGTCTATACCAGGTGTGCTGGTATCAAGCTTGTGAAAGCATCATGGAACAATGACTGGACACAAGGTTAATACTCAGACACACTCAGAGATATATCCAACTAGATAGAGGTAAAACAATTTTTATCGATTCAAGGTGAAAATTTGGCAAGGCTGCGCCATACAAAAATAAGAGATCCGCTTTTCTCAAATGAGAAGTTACAAATATATAGCCTTTTGGAAAAGACTTTGGCACTTTTTGGAAAATAAATGGCCCATGCTGCGTTAAGAGCATTGGGAAGAGGAAGCCGCTTGAAAGAGAATGTTGTGTCGGCTTCAGTTTTGACTTTAGGCATTTAAAATATATTAAACGTCATGTGTGAAAACATGGGCCACGCCGTTTGTCTGCAAACAAGACCCCTTCTTCAAAACATTCACGCGATTGTCTGACCATTAATGCAAAATGAGAAAAATAGGACGCGTTGTTCACTGTTGGTGCTCCTTGATGACCACTTAGCAGAGACTGTTTCAACCGCTAGAATAACTCCTTGTGCCAACACCTTCTTTTGCCACTTGGACTGTTTTGTCTGTTTCTGCGCTTGGCTCCTTTCTTGGCGGGTCGCTAAGTTCACTCTTGATTCTTGTCCTTTTCCAGCGTTGTCTTTTCTTGGTTTTGTCTTTTGTCATCTCTTGGCTCTTTCTGGCAATCTGAGCCCCCCCCAGGGCTATCTTCTATCAATCCTTGGCTAGCTCCTTAGGCTCTTTTCTTAGCGGGCTCTTTCTTCTGGCCCTAAGGCCTTTTAATTCCTTCAGGTTCGCGCTCAAGCATTTAAAGATCAATGGCTATTTCATTGCCGTAAAGTTGACATTCGCGCGCCCGTCGCCATTTGAAAGCCAACGGCTATTCTATTGCCATGAATTTGACGTCTGCAGGGACGTCACCAGATGTTTGAACCTGAACGGCTAGTTCGATACGCTGGATTTTGACATCTTCAGACCTGTCACCCCTTGGTCAATTCCCTCGGCTTTCCTTCCTTCGGCTTTTTCCTTTTATCCGGGCCTTTGTCTTTTAATGCTTCCGAAGGGAAGGTGTCCCTTCGGGCTTTGAGAAAGGTCCCTTTCACGGTCGCCGAGAGCCCCCCCGCAAGGGCACCTGCCCTCTGCAAGGGCAGTTTGGGCGGCCATGGTCCTCAAATTCTTCGGACAAAATGTCCAAAGTAATTGTTGACCATTTTGGCCCTGCAGGGCAAAATTGGTCTCCTTCCCCTGTTGTTTTGAGCCAGTTCGATTTTTGGTTTGCACAAGTTTTTTAGCAAAAGGAGGAACCAGTTCAATCGGTGGTTCAATCGCTCGATTCAATCGGGTGTTCAATCGCTCGATTCAATCGGGTGGTTCAATTGTTTTGGTTCAATCAGAAGGTTCAAAGGGGGTCTTGCAAAGCCCGAAGGGCAAGTTCCCTTGTAGAAGGCAGTCAGGCACAACTGCACTTTTCAAGCAGGCTAAAGAGGGCAGTTTCGGACCCAAAAGTACCCTTGCGGAGGGCAGGGAACCCTTGTGGAGAAATCAAAAGGGTGAGTTTTCCTTCGGAAATGCTAAGGCAAAAGATAGAACAAAGATTGAATTTTTTCGGGCAAAATGCCCGAAGGAATTCCTTCGGACATTTTGTCCAAAGAAATTAACAAGGCAAAGACTGTCTTTCAGAAGGAAAATTCCATGAAAAAATTCACAAGGCAAATCTTTCGGACAAAAGGCTCGAGAATTTGCCCGAAGAAAAGAGCTGACCGAAAGAAACAAGCAAGGAAACAAACAAGAAACTCTTTCGTGAGAAGTTCCTACAGCAAAGTGAACGAGTGAATTCTTTCGGACAAAAGTCTGAAGGAATTCCGTTGGACATTTTGTCCGAAGGAATTCACCCGACAGAAAGCGGTAAGCGGGAAAGACAAAGGAAAGATTTCCTTCGGACAAAATGTCCGAAGGATTTGAAGAGCAAGGCCGCCGAAGGACCCCGAAGGGCAGGTGCCCTTGCGGGGGACTCTCGACTGCCAAAAGGAGGACCTTTGTCAAGGCTCGAAGGGACACCCTCCCTTCGGGAGGTTCCAAAGACAAAAGCCGAAGGAATTGACCAAGGGGTGACGGGCCTGCGGATGCCAAAGTTGAGCATCATGGACTAGCCGTTGGGATCCAGACGTCCGATGACGTCCCCACAGACGTCAAGTTCAGGACAAAAAAATAGCCATTGGCTTTCAAATGGCGTTGGGTGTGCAGACATCAACTTTACGACCATGAAGCAATCGTTGGTCTTTAAATGAAAGGCGCGAACCCGAAGGAATTCAATGGCTTAAGGCCAAAAGGAAGAGACCGTCGAGAAGGGAGCCCAAAGAGCCAAAGAATTAGCAGAAGATAGCCCCCAAAGGCCGAAGGAGACAGAAAAGACAAAGCCAGGAAGAGACAAAAGAGCCAAGTGCAGAAACGGACAAAATAGTCCAAGTCGCAAAGGAAGGTGTCGACTCAAGGAGTTACTCCAGCGGTTGACACAGTATCTGCCAAGTGGTCATCAAGGAGCGCAAACAGTGAACGAAGCAACCCATTTTTTCTTCACTTTGCATTGATGAGCAGACAAACCGCATGAATGCCTTCAAGGAGCAGACAAACCGCATGTAGGCCACTTGTCAAAGGGTGCCAAAGTCTTCTCCAAAAGGGGCGCTTTTATTTTCTTCTTCTCTATATATATTGTAACTTCTCATTTGAGAAGGGATATCTCTCATTGTTGTAAGGCGAAGCCCTGCCAATTTTCACTTGCAGAATCAATAGAACACGCATTTTTACCTCTATTTTGGTTGGATATATCTCTGAGTGTGTCTGAGTGTATGTATGTGTTCTTATGGTTCAAAGAGTGAGTATGAGTAGATCAAACTTTTTGGTGCATCACCCTCTTAGTCTAGGTTCTGTTTCAGTATCTTTCTCTCTGTTCAACCCCCCCATTATATATATATATAATGTACTGGAATAAATCAAAGATGCATCAAAGGGAGCTAGCCCTTATCTAGAGACTCTCCCCTCAGTTTTTCCAGACCCATAGGCAAGAGAGGAGTTTCCATTGTGCCGCGTGGAAGACAGGAGCTCAGCCTCCTGTCAAGGGTACAATCCACAACGTCAACAGTTTTTGGCACGCCCGGTGGGACATATTTTTAACACCATTTTTAACACTCAGTAAAGTTTCAAGTTTGATGCTAGTCCTGCTACAGCAAAATCAATCATTTTCAGCATCTGGCAACTCCACTGGTAGGAACATCAGTCTCTGATCAAAGACCAGTCTGACCTCCTATGCCTAAAATCACCACACGATCTGCTGCTAAGGGTGTCCCTTTTGAATTCGTGGAATTGCCTATGAACTCAGCAAAGCGACTGAGGTTTGAAAAAACTCATCCTTATTCAGCAAATCACCTTCCCAGACCTGCTATAAGATACACCTACGCAAGAAGGCCTCGGTTGAACCCTGTCATAGCTATGGCTTTACCTTTTGTGGCCTTTCATGGTCAGAGTCCTTTGAATCTCCTACATTATGACCCAATTCCAGGGGTAGTCCTTAAAAGTGTGCCTCCATTTAATGGAGAAAGGCCCATTACCTCTATTGAACACATCAGAAATATTGCTAACCTCTGCAATATTCACAATGTCACTGAGGAAAACATTGCGATCAAATTGCTAGCATTGTCTTTCAAGGGCAAGGTTCTGAACTGGTATGGGATTTTGCCCATGAATTCAGTCGATTCTTGGAACGAATTGGGCACCTTTTTAACGAACAGATTTGGGGAGAAAAGCGACCACCTTTCACTTACCGAGCAACTGACCACTATGAAAAGAGCTCCACACGAGTTCATGCAGGATTTCAATACTCGTTTTCAGAAGACATGGGACAGAATACCCATTCTGGTAAGGCCGACTCTGAGCTATGCTTTTCTCTATTATTTGAAAGCGTTGAACAGTGACATTGCTGTTATAATATAGTCCACAGGAGGACATTTGTTGTCTGTTGCTTATGATATAGCCACAGTAGCTAAGAATTGCTTGGTGCAAGCAGGAAAGATAGCCCCTAGGCTTCATATGCCGCTCTTTCGTAAACTGTTGCCTCCAATCCAGACTGCCGCACCTACTTTGGCTCTTCTGCCTAGCATAGAAAAGCCGGCTGCTACTTCGTCCAATGACCTCCATGAAGTCAAAAGCTTGTTGCAAAGCGTAACAAATGAGCTAGTGGCTCTTGTTGACAAATCTTCCACGAGTCAGATTTTTCTTGCTATTTGGAAAGTTCTCGTCTCTAGCCAAGGATGGAAGAATTCATTGTTTTCCTTTGCTAATTCTAAGGACTCAGACAACATTTTCTATGGACTCAATCAGAATTTTCTACGGACTCAATCAGATATCTACGGACTCACTCAGAGGCAGTTTCTACGGACTCAGTGAAATTTGTAAAGCACTTAGAAGAAATTCGGAAAAGGCAGTTTCAAGACTTTCGAAGGGTAGGGTACCCTTCGAAAGGGACACTTACAAAAGGGCCGAAGGGCACCACCCTTCGGGAAGGCAGAAGACAAATCAGTGACCGTTGCAAAAAGTCAGGGTGCCTCCAATTTTTCTGAAGGGCACTGCTGGAGGCCACATGGACTGGCGAGTAAACTGGCAAAGGACACGTGGACTGGCGAGTGGACTGCGGGAGGACACGTGGACTAGCAAGTGGATTGCTAAAGGACACGTGGACTAGCGAGTGGACTGCGGGAGGACACCTGGACTAGCTGCCGAAGGGCACATTAAAAAGCAAAGGCAAAGAAAGATTCCTTCGAACTTTTTGTCCGAAGGAATTCCTTCGGACAAAAAGTCCGAAGGAATTCGGAAATGGCACAAGTCAAATGTATAAACAGAGACCAAAGGACATTTCAAAAGGCAAAATCAAAGAAAATAAATCCTTCGAACTTTTTGTCCGAAGGAATTCCTTCAAACAAAAAGTCTGAAGGAATTCGGAAATGACTTTACATAGAGAAGAAATCCCGAGAAAAAGTCAAAGAAGTTGCGAAAAAGCTTTGCAAGATACGGAAAAACTAAGGGTATGAATTTCTTTGGACTTTTTGTCCGAAGGAATTCCTTTGGACAAAAAGTTCGAAGAAATTTGGAAGTGTCCACGGAGGCGTTCAAAACAAAAGGCCGCAAGATATAAAGCGAAGGAATTTGGAAGCTTAGACAATCAAAAGAAATTTGCAAGAATATGACTCAGCGACCAATACAAAAGAGCCGATAGAGAAAAATGACAGAAATAAGCCCGAGAAATTTTTCTGAAAGAAATATGACAGTTTTCGGTGACGTCCTGCAGGCCGTCAATTTTTTCCTACAGGAAGTAACCATTGAGATTAAAAAGATAACAGAAAATCCGAAATAAATGGAAGCCGACTGTGCAAAAAGGAATAGAAAATAGATAATCTGACGAAAAATTAAATACGGAATCTTGCCGGAAATAGACACGATCAAAATTAGAACGAAATACATGCAAACGTTGGAGCTATTTTTGAACGTTGGAGCTATTTTCGAATATCGAAGCTATTTTTGAATAAACGGTCAAAGTTTCAGTTGACTGATCATTAAAGCCCTGTTCGTCTTCATTCAGCGCATGCATCCAAAGGATTAAATCCGGCTTCAACAAGAGTTCTGAGTTCTAACGAGGAGTTGACTAGTCCATATTTAGAGTTGACTAATTGATCAAACGCCGCATCCACTAGAAGATTCACATGCAAAAAAGTGGTGGACGGTTCATGACAAGGATGAGTGCGCTTCATCAAACGAATAGGCTTCATGCAAGGACAAAGGAAAAATATATTTTATTTTAAGACCAAGTAAAGCTTGGAGTTAACAAAAGTAAATCTTTCTCTTCAAGTTTATACGCCTATCTTTGGCCTTTTATAATTTGCTATATAATGGCTTTCAGCCTTGATTAAAAAAGAATCCAATCTCTCTTGGTTAGACCAGACTCTGCCATTAAGAGTTGTATAACCTCTTCGATCAATAAGGACTGTACTTTCAGATTTCAAGCATGGCATAGTGTATATTTCTTCAGCAATTTGCATAAGAGGTAGAGTTTTCTCCCTTCCCAAATTTTGTTTCGTACCTAGTTGCTATATCGTCCTTGTGCAGGTCATATTAAAGTGTTCTTTATTGTCTTTTGCTGAAATTGTAAGTGGATGTTAGGCCGCTGCAAAGTGTCTTTTATCAGACCTCTCTCCACCATTTCCCTCAGGTTTTAGTCATTGTACCAAACCTCTGCATGAAATACTTATGCACAAGTGATTAATTGAAGTCTAAGGTCTTCCTTCTCTCTGGTTCGCTCAGTGTTCAAGGTTCCGAACTAAGTAGGATCATAACTCTGGTGTATCACCCCCTTTTAGGTAGGATTTCCCCTTTAAGTTTTCTTTCTCCCTTTTCCATGGTAGTCAGCACTGTAGAGTAAGAATCTTCAGCGATACATCATACAAGAACCAGCCTTCTCTGGAGGTTCTCACTATTGAGGCACCCACCCTCGTGAGAAGATCCCATTGTTTCAGCCAGATAGAGGACTGGCCATTTCGCTCATGTCATCGAATCAGGGCGCAGCTCCAGGTTGACAACAGCTCTCAGAAGGCAGCAAGCTCAGAGTAATCAATCAAATCAAGGATATCAGCAATATGGGCAAGCAAATAGGCCCCCTTTCCAGAATTACAATCAAGGGCAGGGTCAGTTTGCACAGGCCAGACCTTTTCAAGGCTATAATCCAAGCGCCCCTTCATCATCCAAGGCTCTAGCGCCCGCTCAAAACAATCTAGTACAAGAACAACCCAGTTGCTCAACCATGGGATATGGTCAAAATCAAGCTATTTATACAAATGAAACGCTGAGTCACTACACAAATGCACAAGACAATCAGGCAACCACCCAATTCTCAAGCTTTGAGGCTTCAGTGCAACTCGGCATGGGCAGCAGTCAGACTCAGCCCGATTCTACTCTCATGAATCACCTGGAAGGTGAGTTCTATGTAGTCAATTACGTGGGTAGTGCAGACAATCAGGGTGACTATGTCGCAGCCAACACAAGGTCCAAAAGGAGAGCAATGCAAGAAGCTCAAACAGCGGCTCAAACGTCAGCACCACCTTCTTCATCACACATAAACCAAAAGGTTCCAAACTTCAGACCGCCGGTTGCACCTTCAACTCCTCGGCCTGCGCCTCGAGCTGTAAGTAATCCCAAAGAAAATTTGAAAGAAGGCAACTCTCAAGTCAATGTGGTAGACCAAATGAAGAAGCTGCACATGAATATCTCCTTGTGGGATTCATTATCAATACCGGGACAAAAGGACATGCTGTAAAAAGAATTGCACGGGCTGAATGAACACACTGTTCCAGCAAAGGCCGATAATGTTCTGATGATGAATGCGCAGCCTTCCACATCAGGGCAAGTTAAGAAAGAGGAAAAAGTTCCCCTCTTTTATTTATCCTTGGTCATAGGTGATTTCTTGGTGCACAATTGCATCATTGACAGTGGAGCAAGCACCTCGGTAATGCCTAAATGCATAGCGGATAAACTGGAACTCAAATATGAAGAGATGACTACGGGAGTCCTACAGCTGGATGGAACACCAGCAAAGACAATTGGAGTGGTAAAAGGTTTGAGCTTGACACTACATGCCTGTCCGACCTTCTCAGTTCCTCACGATGTGGCAGTGGCAGATGTCCCTCCTTACTTTGCTATTTGCTTGTCCAAAGATTTCACATCCAAAATAGGTGGCTACCTAGAAGCAAATTGGTCCTATGTAGTTTTTAGAACCAAGTATGGGACTAAGGTTAAGATTGAATTGGAGCCACTCCACAAAGATCATCTGGAACCATACTCACTCAAGGTGACAAATGTCAGCTACGCCATTATTGACCAGAAAGAATTGCAAGTGGATCAATCTCCATCCTCCGCCCTTGAAGGAGTTGCTGCCCTGCTCTTAGACGAATGGGGAAGTGACAACTTTGAGCATGATCCTTACAAGTTCATAGAAGAGGTAGGCCTTGGGATTTATTGCATGCACGAAGATGGTACTTTTATACCAAATCTAATGAAAGCAAGCCAAGAAAGCTCAGGTTTATGGCCGCTATTCTTTGATGGCTCAAGAAGTAAGTTGGGAGCTGGTGGTGGAGTGGTGCTAGTTTCTCCTTCAAAAGAGAAATACTTTTCGGCTTTCATGTTTCAATTTTCTTGCACAAGCAATGTTGCGGAGTATGAATCCCTCATCCATGGTTTGGAGTGGGCGAGGAAAAGAGGAATCAAAGAGTTGTAGGTTTTTGGTGACAGTGAGCTGATTGTGAATCAGGTAAGAGGCCAAAATCTGACAAAGAATTCTTTGCTTAAGTCCTACAAACATAGGGTATGGGACTTAGTGGAGAGTTTCATTGCTTTCAATGTTACCTCCATTCCTAGAGAGCAGTACAAGCAAGCAGATAGGCTGGCAGCAGTTGGTGCCCAGTTTGGTATCCCTAAGGAGATAGGCCGAGATCGCAATCCCCGCCATTTGAAAGTAGTAATCCGGCTCTCTGTACCTGACAACATCACTAACTGGCAGGTGTTTGACAGCGACCAACAAATAGCACTCTTCTTGCAAGAAGTTGAGTTTGCTGCTAAAAACCAGACTAAGCTACAACAGTAATATGGCAGCCAAATTATTCAGCTAAAGAACAATAAACTTCCAAAAGGCTTGGTCACTCTCGAGAGTATCTTCAATGAAGATGACCAGTTGAAAAATGATAAGGCAAGCATCACAACGAAGGAGGAGAGCTATGAGAAGGTTGAAATATTCAAGAATACGCTGCTTGCACTTGGGAAAGTGTGCACGGACCATGAATGGTAGGCCTTCACCTTGTTGCGTCAGGAGTTTGCTGATGTCTTCGCCTAGAAGTATAACGATTTGAAGGGTTTCGACCCAAGGTTAGGCCAACATAACATTGAGCTATAGGAAGGCGCCAAGCCGATCAAGCAGAAGCAAAGCCCTGTCAACCCAAAGATTGAGCCTCTCATGTAGAAAGAACTCACCAAGTTGATTGAGTCTAGGATAATATTTCCAATCAAACACTCTTCTTGGCTAGCCAATCTTGTTCCTGTCCGGAAAAAGAATGGGGAGATCAGATTATGTGTAGATTTTAGAGACCTCAATAGAGTCTCTCTGAAAGACCATTATCCTCTCCCAAGCATGGAGCGGATCTTTCAAATGGTGACAGGCAGCGAGCGTTTCTCCCTCCTAGATGGGTATTCAGGATATAATCAGATTTTGGTGCAAGACTGTAACCAGTACAATACAACCTTCACTACCAAATGGGGGACGTTAACTTATAGAAAAATGCCATTTGGACTATCCAATGCTGGTGCCACTTTTCAGCGAGCCATGGAAATGGCCTTTCAAGGCCTAATAAATAACATTGTGCTGGTGTATCTTGATGACGTGACAGTTTTCTCTAAGGAGGCGGGCCAACACATGAAACACCTCAGACAAATCTTTGAGAGGTGTAGAGATTTCGGTATCTCTCTTAACCCAAAGAAATGCGTGTTCGCTGTCCATGAGGGTAAACTCCTTGGCCACGTTGTTTCCAAAGAAGGCTTGACCATTGATCCAGAGAGAGTTCGTTCCATCCTGGAGCTATCCTTGCCTAAACATAAGAAAATCCTGCAGAGCTTCTTCGGCAAAATAAATTTCATCCGGAGATTTATTCCGAATTTTGCGGAGGTAGTCAAGCCATTGACCTCTATGTTGAAGAAAGATGAGAAGTTTGCATGGACAACGCAAAGGAGGGATAGCTTTGAAGAGATCAAGCAGGCTATCGCCCAGAATCCTACCTTGATCAATCCTGACTTCACCAAGAATTTCAACCTCTACACCTTCGAAAATGAAGAGGTAATCTCCGCCATGCTTACCCAAGCGAATGGTGATAACCTTGAGCAACCACTTGCATTTTTTAGCCAAGACCTAGAGGTTTTTGAGGTCAGGTATACATATGTGGAGAAGCAAGTCTTTGCAGTCATACGAAGCCTAAAGAAATTCAGACATATGCTGTCCAACAGCAGGATTCACCTCATGGTCCCACATCCCAGCATCAAAGATTTCTTGACCAATCGTGATCTAAATGAAAAGAGAGCGGGATGGATCACTAAAGTAATGGAGTATGATGTGGATGTCAAGATCACCAAGCTGGTAAGAGGAAAAGCCTTTGTGAACACCTTGCTGCAGACCTTAGACAACAAAAAGAGGACAGTTTGCTAATTCATGATGCAGCTACAGCAGAAGAACCAACGGTTATGAAGGATTGGACATCAGACTTGAGGCGTTTTCTTCTCACCAGTGAGTGCCCGCAGGGCCTTGATAGGACCAAGAGGAGATATTTCAGACTCGAATCTCTCCTTTATGTCCTGATTGATGGAGTGTTGTTCAGAAGGGATCTCTCAAGAGTGCTTTTAAGGTGCATAGACCCAAGTCAGGCCGACAAGGTGCTGTCCGAGTTCCATGATGGGCCAGATGGTGGTCACTTTGCTCCTAGGCCTACAGCTGCAAGAATAATGAGAGCTGGTTACTTCTGGCCTACTCTATTCAGAGACACTCATGCCTGGATATGAAAGTGCCAGAAGTGTGCGCTCTTTTATGGGAAGCAACCGCTGGCTGCCATGCCTTTAAAGCCTATTCAGGTGGAGCAGCCATTCATGCAATGGGGCCTTGACTTTATAGGGATGATTAACCCTCCCTCCGGTGCTGGACACAAGTGGGCCCTGACCGCCACAGACTACTTCACAAGATGGGTAGAGGCTATCGCTTTGAAAGAAGCCAATGAAAGTGTAGTCCTGGATTTTTATGAGGCCCTGGTGGCAAGGTTTGGGGTTCCAGCTACCATCATCTCAAATAATGATTTAGCTTTTCTAAGAAGTAAAACGAGTGAATGGGCATTGAGATATGGTATCAACACTTCGTCCAACTACTACCCACAGGGGAATGGACTGGCTGAATCCACCAACAAAAATCTGATCAGGATTATCAAAAGAACAATGGAAGAGAATCAGAGAACTTGGCATGCCAAGTTGAAAACAACCCTGTGGGCAGACAGGGTCACTCCAAAGAGGACAATTGGTAATTCACCATACATGCTCGTGTATGGAAGGGAAGCTAGGCTTCCTATTTCACTTGAATTGCCAGCCTTGGACCTTGCTCACCAACTACAGTTAGAAGAAGGCAACAACATGGAAGTTAGGCTATGTGAGCTGATGGAACTTCAAGAGACAAGGGACCAAGCTATGGCTTCTATGACCAGCCGCTAATAGCAGACGAAGCACTTCGACAAGAGATCCTCATCAAAAGGTTTCTCTGAAGGAGACATCGTCTTGAAATGGGATGAGGACCGAGCTAACCCTGGAAAGCACACGAAGTTCGATGCCCTATGGAGTGGTCCATACGTCATCACTCAGTGCAAGCAACACAATGCGTTCCAACTCTCCAAGTTGGATGGTGAAGAACTGTATATCCCAGTTAATGGGATACATCTTAAGCATTATCACTGAGCCCTTCTCCCATCATGTATATATTTTCCTTGTTTTTCCCTGTTTTCCCTAAGTGCTTTTGCACATGTTAGTAGTTTTCTTAATCTTGTGTGTTTCGTTCCCTTTTGGGGTAAAAAATTCATGATTGATTCTTGGATATCACAATGTTGTTGCTGACTCTTTCAAAGCTGCATCTCGACTCCGTGCCCAATGGACTTTGAGGCTATACTAGTTTCTAAGCATAGCAGGCATGCTTCCCCTGGGAATAGCCATTTTGTTGACCATTTTGGCCTTGCAGAGCAAAATCGGTCTCCTTCCCTTGTTGTTTTGAGCTAGTTCGATTTTTGGTTTGCACAAGATTTTTAGATAAAGGAGGAACCAGTTCAATCGGGTGGTTCAATCGCTCGATTCAATTAGGTGGTTCAATCGCTGGATTCAATCGAGTGGTTCAATCGCTCGATTCAATCGGGTGGTTCAATTGTTTTGGTTCAATCGGAAGGTTCAAAGGGGGTCTTGCAAAGCCCGAAGGATAAGTGCCCTTGCGAAGGGCAGTCAGGCACAAACTAGACTTTTCAAGCAGTTGCAGAGGGTAGTTTCGGACCCAAAAGTACCCTTGCGGAGGGCAGGGAACCCTTGCGGAGAAAACAAAAGGGTGAGTTTTCCTTCAGAAATGCTAAGGCAAAAGGCAGAACAAAGATTGAATTTTTTCGGGCAAAATGCTCGAAAGAATTCCTTCAGACATTTTGTCCGAAGAAATTCACAAGGCAAAGACTGCCTTTCGGAAGGAAATTTCTGCGAAAAAATTCACAAGGCAAATCTTTTGGACAAAAGGCCCGAGAGAATTCCTTTGGACATTTTATCCGAAGAAATTTGCCCGAAGAAAATAGTCAACCGAAAGAAACAAGCAAGGAAACAAACAAGAAATTCTTTCGGGAGAAGTTCCCACGGTAAAGTGAACGAGCGAATTCTTTCCAATATTTTGTCCGAAGGAATTCACCCGACAAAAAAGCCCAACAGAAAGCAGTAAGCGGGAAAGACAAAGGAAAGATTTCCTTCAGACATTTTGTCTGAAGGATTTGAAGAGCAAGGCCGCCGAAAGACCCTGAAGGGCAGGTGCCCTTACGGGGGACTCTCAGCTGCCAAAAGGAGGACCTTTCTGAAGGCCCGAAGGGACACCTTCCCTTCGGGAGGTTCCAAAGACAAAAGCCGAAGGAATTGACCAAGGGGTGACAGGCCCGCAGATGCCAAAGTTGAGCATCATGGACTAGTCGTTGGGATCCAGACGTCCGATGACGTCCCCACAGACATCAAGTTTAGGACAACAAAATAGTTGTTGGCTTTCAAATGGTGACGGGCGTGCAGACGTCAACTTTATGACCATGAAGTAACCGTTGGTCTTTAAATGAAAGGCGCGAACCTGGAGGAATTCAAAGGCTTAAGGCCAAAAGAAAGAGACCACCGAGAAGGAAGCCCAAAGAGCCAAAGAATTAGCAGAAGATAGCCCCCGAAGGCTGAAGGAGCCAGAAAAGACAAACCCAGGAAGAGACAAAAGAGTCAAGTGCAGAAACAGACAAAACAGTCCAAGTGGCAAAAGGTGTCGACTCAAGGATATACTCCAGCGGTTAACACAGTATCTGCCAAGTGATCATCAAGGAGCGCAAACAGTGAACGGCGCAACCCATTTTTTCTTCACTTTGCATTGATGAGCAGACAAACCGCGTGAATGCCTTCAAGGAGCGGTCTTGTTTGCAGACAAATGGCGCGGCCTATGTTTTCACGCATGACGTTTAATGTATTTAAACACCTAAAGTCAAAATCGGAGCCGACACAACATTCTCTTTCAGCGGATTCTTCTTCCCAATGCTCTCAGCACACGTAGGCCACTCGTCAAAGGGCGCCAAAGTCTTTTCCAAAAGGGGCGCTTTTGTTTTTTTCTTCTCTATATATATTGTAACTTCTCATTTGAGAAGGGATATCTCTCATGTTGTAAGGCGAAGCCCTGCCATTTTTCACCTGGAATCAATAGAATACGCATTTTTACCTCTATTTTGGTTGGATATAGCTCTGAGTGTGTCTGAGTGTTAACCTTGTGTTCAGTCATTGTTCCATGATGCTTTCACAGGCTTGATACCAACACCCCTGGTATAGACAAAGCGCCATTCTTGTAAATAGCAAAAAGAGCTGTATCTGGAGCGCAGAGATAAGAGAGGGTTATCAAACAATGTGCCTTCCTACAACACCTATGGTAAGTTCATCTTCTATGTGTCTTTATTAAGCCTTTCTGTTAAGTTCTCTGCAGTCTGGTCCTTTTACCAGATAAAGTGTATGTATGTGTTCTTATGTTTCAAAGTGTGAGTATGAGTAGATCAAACTTGTTTGGTGCATCACCCTCTTAGTTTAGGTTTTGTTTCAGTATCTTTCTCTCTTTTCAACCCCCCCCCATTATATATATATTAGAAAATATACTAGAATAAATCAGAGATGCATCAGAGGGAGCTAGCCCTTATCTAGAGACTCTCCTCTCAGTTTTGCCAGACCCACAAGGAAGAGAGGAGTTTCCATTGTGCCACATGGAAGACAAGAGCTCAGCCTCTTGTCAAAAGTGCAATCCACAGCGTCAATAGGAATTCTTTCGAATATTTGTCTGAAGGAATGTTCTCTTCAATGTTTGGCCCTTGTTTCGGGCGAATTCTTTCGGGCAAAAACTCTGAAGGAATTCCATCGGACTTTTTGTTTGAAAGAATTCGCCTTGTTCATTTTGCCGCGGGATTTTCTTCCGAAAGAATTCCTTGTTTGGCCCCTTGCCTTGTGAATTTCTTCGGACAAAATGTCCGAAGGAATTCCTTCGAGCATTTTGCCCGAAGAAATTCAACTTTTTGTCTTTGCCTTTTCCGAAAGAAAACTTGCCCTTTTTGCCTTGTCTTTTTATTCCTCTGCAAGGGTTCCCTACCCTCCGCAAGGGCACTTTTGGGTCCAAAACTGCCTTCTCCAGCCTACTAGAATGGTCCATTTTGTCCCTAACTGCCCTCCATAAGGGCACTTGTCCTTCGGGCTTTGGAAGACCCCCTTTGAACCTTCCGATTTGAACCAATTGCTTGAACCAACTACTTTGAACGAAACACTTTGAACCAAACCGATTAAACCAACCGATTGAACCAACCGACTGAACCAACAATGGTCCAAAGTTCAAGTTCAAAGTTCTTGGAAAGATCATGCCGTTGAACCCCGACATTGAACCATTGAACTGGTTCATCTTTTTGCCGAAAGACTTGTGCAAACCAAATTTGAACTGGCTCAAAACAGCAGGGGAAGAGACCGATTTTGTCCTGTAGGACCAAAATGGTCAACATAAATTCTCTGAATTAATTTGGACTTTTTGTCCAAAGGAATTAGTCCTTTGTCTTTGTCTTACCACTGGCAGAAAGTCCTTTGAAAAAATTGCAAAGGTCTTGCCACCGACCAAGTGCCCTCCGCAAGGGCTTGCGTCTTTCCGGAATGCCCTTCGAGTTTTTTGGAAAGGTCTTGCCACCGAACGAGTGCCCTCTGCAATGGCTTCTATCCTTCCTCTATGGCTTTTCGGAAAAAGTGTAGGGCATCCAGGCTTTTTGTAGGCATCCTGCGGCTTTTTGTTTTCCTGCAGACTTTTGGGGGCTGCAGACCTTGTCTTTTCAAATTCTCTAAAGTATTCATTTGGACAAAAATTCCGAAGGAATTCCTTCGAACTTTTGTCCGAAGATATCCTTTGTTATCTCTTTACTCTTGGCTAATTTCCTGGACTTATTTCAAAGCTCATTCCTTCGGATTTCTTGCATAGAACTTTTTCCGAAGGATAACATACCCTTCAGATTTCTTGAGTGTCCCTTCAAAATTTTGCAACGGTCCTTTTAACTTTTTCAAAGCTATGTGAAATCAAGCCTTCTTTGTCCGAAGGAAATCCTGTTGTAGCCAAGGCCTTTGCAAATGAGTATTTCAATTGGTCTACATCTACCAAATGTAATCTTTCTTCCTTGGCTAGAGACATGAACTTTCCGAATGGCAAGAGACAATCTGACCTGTGCAAGAATTGTCAACATTTCCCTTGCAGGGTTCCAAGATACAATGCTACTTCAATGAGCACAAGTTAGAAAGCCTGCAAGACAATATGAACCCTATATAATAGATCTCGGTCTTGTTTGTAATATCAGCCTTGGAAAATATCATCAAAAAAAGATCTCAATCTAATAAGAAAGAAGCAAAGCTCTAATTTTAAAACAAAGGAGAGAGAAATCAGACGTTGGAGAAATAGTGGACTATCAATGGGTATCACAATAGGTCCTCGATTGTATGTTCAAGGGCTATTGAATTCCAAAAGTTGTTGTCTTTTATTTTCTTGTGTGTGAAAGTATCTCGTGGGACAATCTGTAAAATTCATGTTTTTGTATATTTTATAATTCCCTTCTATTATTAGTTAGGGATGTTTGTAGGAATAAAAGTATGGTTTGAAATATACCTTTCATGTGGTCTTCATCGTTCTACTAAGAAAATCCCTCGATAGCTAGTACTTTATGCAGTACAAGTTCTATGGTTGAATTGATTTCCATGTGATTTTAGGGCATGATTAATTAAGGATTCTCTGTGGTTTTTATAGCATATTAATTAATTCTCATGTGATTTTAGTGCGTAATTGACTAAGGATTTTGTGTGGTTCTTATAGCATATGAATTAAAAAAAATATTTCAATTTTTTCTCCTCAAAATATATTGTCTCCCTCACAATTTTAGTATACTTTTGTTGTCCGTAGCTTGGGAGTTACATACATTTGAAACTAAGTTATAGCCTCTAATGTTGAAAACCCAAATATAAAAAGATACCATGTCTTGGATGTTGTTGACCATTTTTGGTCCAATAGGGCAAAAATCAGTCCCCTTCTTTCCCTGGTGTTCTGAGCCAGTTTCACTTTTTGATTTTGAGCAAGTCTGGGCGTTTCTACGGACTCTGCAGGCGTGCCTTTTGGCAGTTGAAGAACCAATTCAAAGAGTGCAAGCTTCTACAAAAGTTTCTTCGGACCATTGAACCTTTCAGTTCAGTTGGTTCAGTTCATTTTGGTTCAAGTGCTCGTTTCAAAGGCTTGGTTCAATGCCTTGGTTCAACGGTGAAGTTCAACAACTGGTTCAATGCCTTGGTTCAACGGTGAAGTTCATCGGTTCTGTTCAATGCCTTGGTTCAATTGGTTTGGTTCAAACATTCGGTTCAATGCCTTGGTTCAACAGCGGTTGAACCATTGAACCAGTTCAATAAAAATGGTTCAAAGTGTTGGTTCAACGATCGGTTCAACGGGTTGTTTCAAAGGGACGGTTCAATAAGAAGATTCAAGGAGGTCTCCCGAAGAACAAGTGCCCTTGCAGAGGGCAGTTCCTGACCCAAGTGCCCTTGCGGAAGGCAGGGAACATTTTCAAAGGGACCAAAGAGAAGGCCGAAAGGGTTGGAATTCCTTCGAAAAATGCAAAAGGCAAGTCGGAATTCTTTCGGAATTTTTCAAGGTGAGAACACGAAAATTTCTTCGGACAAAATGTCCGAAGGAATTCCTTCGTACATTTTGTCCGAAGAAATTCTTCGGAAGAAAATCCCACGAAAATAAAAGGCAAAGGCATAAATTGATTTCTTCGGACTTTTTGTCCGAAGGAATCCCTTCGGACAAAAAGCCCGAAGAAATTCGGAAAAAGGCCGCGGGAGAAAAAACCCGAAGAAATTCCGAAGGTCAAGCAAAGGGAAGCTGCGATCAAAAGAATTCTTGCGGACTTTTTGTCTGTGGGAAAATTGGCCGAGACAAAAGCCCGACCGGAGCAAAAAAGGCCGAAACAAAGGAAAAGAACCGGAGGATTTGCCAAGGACGGTGATGTCTCCGAAGTCATCAATTTCAGGTAAATAGACTAGCCGTTGGTTTTCAAATAGTGACGGGCCCGTGAACGTCAATTTTACAAGGAAATAGCCGTTTGACCTTTAAATTCTTGAGCGCCAACCAGGAAAAAGCCCAAGCAGCCGAACGTGCCACGTGTCCCTTGCAAAAAATTTGGCAGAACACGACAAGTGTCTGCAGCCGAGTTCTAAAGCTCCTTACAATAGGTTTCATTCAGAGTTCTGTGGAGGGCGCCAAGTGGCAACTGCGGAAGGTTTTGACATGTTTTTCTAAGAGCAGCGGAACGTGCCACGTGTCCCTTGCAAAGCTCGATGGAAGCTGACAAGTGTTAACATCCGCAATCTCTCCCTTTTGTTCAGTAAAGACTATGGTGGGCTCCGGACGTATTGCTAAAGAAAGTGGAAGCTGCCAAGTGTCATCGTCCGTGTGAATCCGAATGAGTCCCGAATGTTTTTGTATGGTTTCTAAAGCTCAGCGGAAGCCGCCACGTGTCATCTTCCGCAGGACTCTCAAAAGGTGCCTAAAGCTTCTATAAGTTAAGCGGATGCTGCCACGTGTCCTCCCCTGTTTCACAGTAGAACACGCCATGTGTCACTTATTGAAATCAGCGAAAAGTAGCCAAAGCAAGCGGGAAAGACACGAATGAATTGCTGAGGACGGACCCGAAGACGTCAAATTTGTGGCAATGAAGTAGTTGTTGATCTTCGCAGACTTAAGCGCAAACCCGAAGGAATTCAAAGGCTTAAGGCCAGAAGAAAGACAAAGCCAGGGAGGGGCAAAAGAACCAAGTGCAGAAACGGACATTACAGTCCAAGTGGCGAAGAAAGGTGTCAACTCAAATAGTTACTCCAGCGATTGACACAGTGTCTACGAATTGATCATCAAGAGGCGCAAACGGCGAACAACGCGACCCATTTTCTTCACTTTGCATTGATGAGCAGACAAGCCGCGTAATTGCCTTGAAGGAGCGGTCTTGTTTGCAGACAAACGGCACGGCCCATAATTTTGCATATGATGTTTAAGCGGCTTCCTCTTCCCAATGATCGGAACGCACATGGGTCACTTGTAAAAAGGGCGCCAAAAGGCCTCTTTTCTTCCTCTATATATTGTAGACTTCTCATTTTTGAGAGGGCATCTCTCACATTATAAGGCGAAGCCCTGCCATTTTTCACCTAAAATCAATAGAATACGCATTTTTTACCTCTATTCTGGTTGTATATATCTCTGAGTGAGCCTGAGTGTTAGTCTTGTGTCCAGTCATTGCTTCTTAATGCTTTCACAGGGTTGACACCAACGTACCTAGTATATACAAAGCGCCATTCCTGCAAGTGATAAGAAGAGTTGTTCCTGGAGCGCAGAAGCTGGAGATTACTAGACAGTGTGCTCTTCCTATAGCACCTATGGTAAGTCCTTTTTCTGTGTGTTTCCATTAAAGCCTCCCTATCAGGGTCTCTGCAGTCTAGTCCTTTTACCAGTTAGAGTGTATGTATGTGTTATGGTGATTCAGAGTGTGAGTGTGAGTAGACCAAACTTGTTTGGTGCATCACCCTATTAGGTTAGGTTCTATTGTTTTCAGCATCCTTCTCCCTTTTCAACCCCCCCAATATATATACGTATTAGCAACTTACTGGAATAACTCAGATGTATCAAAGGGAGCTAGCCCTTATCTAGAGACTCTTCCCCCAGTTTTGCTAGGCCCATAGGTGTTGACGCAGTGGATTGCACCCTGGCAAGAGGCCGAGCTCCTGCCTTCCACACATCAAAATGGAAACTCCCCTCTCACCTGTGGGACTGACGAAGCTGGAGGGGAGAGTCTCTAGATAGGGCTAGCTCCCTCTGATGTATCTTTTAGGCCCTGGTTTTCCTACTGCTAACAAATAAATGAAAAAGGGGTGGGGATTGAAAAGAGAGAGATGCTGAAACATAACCTAAACCTAAAAATAAAAAAAGGGTGATACACCAAAAATGATGACCCACTCAGCCCGATCATACACTTTTCACCAAGGAGAAGCGCCCATACACTTCATCTGATGTGGGAAACTCTTTTGTGTCAGTGAGTCAGGGGTCCGTAGAGATACAGGGAGGAAGAAACTGTCAAAGGTGTTCTGAGACACTTTGGCAGCCTATTCACATGCACCTATATCCCTGTTGTAGACACTTCTGGCAAACCTACAGAAGAAGAAACTTCACAATGCACTAGACATGCTAGAGTCGTTCTGTGAAAAACATCAAAGAAAATGACTTAACACAAAATAAAACACAGACATATGCGTGAGTGCAAGTCCAAATGGAGGTAAAAATGCCAAGTCTTGATTCAAGGTAAAATTTGGCAAAGTTCTGCCTTACAAGCCCGAGAGATTTTTGGGCAGAGCTTTGCCTTACGGGCTAAGAGAATGGATCTTTTTCAAATGAGAAGTTCTACAATATATAGAAAGAGAAGAGAACTTGGCGCTCCTTTTTTCGGTTTTCCTCTTTCTTTGGCCTTTTTCGTCGCTCCCTTTCCTTTGGATTTCTTGTTTTGCATCCTCTCGAAGGGGAGGTGACCCTTCGGCTTATGGAGAAGTCCCTTTGTTTTGCCAGCCGAGAGTCCCCCGCAAGGGCACTTCCCCTTTGGGGTCCTTCGAAGGCGTTTTGTCTTGAAATCCTTCGAAGCCTTTTCCCCGCAGACAAAAAGTCTGCAAGAATTGTTTCGGCCACCTTGCTTTTCCTTGGAAATTCTCTTTTGGGCTTTTTGTCGCGGACTTTTTTCCCGCGGACAAAAAGTCCGCAAGAATTGCCTTGTCACTTTGAAATTCTTTCGGGTTTTCTTCCCGGCCACTTTCCCCGAATTTCTTCGGACTTTTTGTCCGAAGGAATTCCTTCGGAAAAAAGTCCGAAAGAATTCGTTCTATGCCTTAGTCTTTTGCAGGATTTTTTGTTTGCAGCCTTTCCGAATTCCTTCGAACTTTTGTCCGAAGGAATTATGCCTTTGCCTTTCGACTGCCTTTGAAAAGTACCCTTTAGAAAAATTGGAAACGACCCTTCCGAAGGGTACCTCCTTATGCCTTAAACAAAATTCCGAAAGAACTTACCTTTGCGGCTTTCTCTGTAGCCTCCTTGAAAGTGTTCTCTGCCCTCCGCAAGGGCTCTTGAGTCCAGAAACTGCCCTCCGCAAGGGCACTTGTCCTTCGGGAGATTCTCTTTAACTTTTTGCTTGAACCAACCGTTGAACCGAAGCGTTGAACCAACACTTTGAACCAAGCCGATCAACCATTTGATTGAACCTCAGCCGTTGAACCATTTGATTGAACCAACGCGACGAACTCAGCCGATTGAACTTTGCCGTTAAACCAAAGCGATGAACCAAAGCATTGAACTGGTTCAATGGTTCAACGGTTCAAAGATGCTAACTCTTGGAAAGATTATGTCGTTGAACCATTTTTCCAACCTTAAGGAAAAGTGTCTTTGAACCATTTTAGCTCTCTTTCCTTATAAATTTCTTCGGACAAGAGTTCGAAGAAGCTTTGTAAAACCTTGCACTCTTTGAACTGGTTCTTCATCTGCCGAAGGAACTGCCTGCAGAGTCTGTAGAAATGGACCTGCAGAGTCTGTAGAAAACTTGCAGAGTCCGTAGAAATTTTCAGAGTTGTGCAAAATCAAAAAATGTACTGGCTCAGAACAGTAGGGGAAAAGGAGACCGGTTTTTTTGGCCTGTTGGGCCAAAAAATGGTCTACAACAGGGAAGAGGGGAGTTTCCATTGTTGCGTGTGGAAGGCAGGAGCTCAACCTCCTATCAAGGGTGCAATCCACTGCGTCAACAGTTGTGGCATGAAATTTTCCATATACCTTTCGTTTATATGTAAATAGATCCATTGGAATAAGCAGAGTCCATAATTTCTAGAGATATATGCTATGACCTATGAAGTTATGACCATCTAATGTATGTTAAATAATAGCACTGTACTACATTGTAGATTTGACCCTACCACTAAAGATTTTGTAATTTTTTATTGATTTAAGCAAGGAGAAAACTCATGGTGCACCACACAATTCGGAAAGATTATGGTATATATAACAGCCCTAATCTTTAATGTTATAACAACACAACCAAAATCAAAACAAAAAAGGGTCCAAATGAAAATGATAGTAAAACTGGAATCAAGGCAAAATCAAGGAATAAAAGATTTTCATGTAAAATTTAAAACCACTCCTCCTTTGCCCCCAACAACCTATTGCTGCCGGTTATTGATGCAAGAATACTTGGATGACTTGATAAAAGCAACTACCCCAGCCCGTTTTTGCCTCCCTACTGCTGACTTGCCACCCAAATGCCACTTTTGTGCAACTTTGACCTACTCATCTGGTCACCATCTTCTCCACAAATTAAAAATGAACTAAGTTAAAATTCTAGGTCAGTTGTGATGCCTTGTGTCTAGGTCACCTTTTAACACACCAGAAACTTTGTCCACGAACTTGGGAAGATAAATAGCGCTTCTGGAAAAAGTGTCAAAAATAGACCCTAACAATGTTTTGCAAGGATTCCAAATATGCAAACAAACTGGGAATTCCACATATTAAGGTTTTGTACAAAAACCCTAATCTTGCTCCAAGTCACAGTCACACTATCAAAGAGTTAGGATCTGAAATGGGCACCACATTCTCACACCTTCACCTTTTATCTCCAAACACAGCTTTTGTAGAAGTATCACAAACTATGAAGAGGAATGAATTTTCTTCCAACCTTGGATCTAAGATAAAAAAGGAACAAAGAAACCCTAAATCTCTTTGACAACTTGAGTGTCTTCAATGGCTTCACAAAATTTGCAACTTGAGAGCGTTTGAATCAACCATGGGTAGTATTCAAAAGTTACTATATACCTCCAAGAGCTTTCTGGCAAGTGGCTGCAATAAAAATTCTAGGTAGTATTCAAGCTCCCTCAATACATATAACCAATTCGAGCACCCTTTTTTCATTGTGGAGGACCTTTAAGGATCTACTAACCTACATGATTTTCATTTTCAGAATTGTAGTGGTAAGAAGATACATTGAATGTGTGTTTTTTTGAAACCCTAGTTTTTAAATCTGAAGTGTGATTTAAGGGATGCCTACGATTTCTAGAAGGGATAATGTTGATGTTAGAGAATGGTGGTTTTACATTTAAACATCATTATTATAATCCTTATAAAATCATGTTTCTCACCAGGAGCTTTGATGGGGAAGGTTTTGGTGGAAAAACTTCAAGTGTAAAATTTTGGGGGTTTGGGATGAAGTGGAACAAGATTTTTTATCCAAATAGGATTTAAAAAAAATGATTATGTTAAAGAGGGATCAAGAAGTCTACAAAAGTGAGTTGAAAAATAAAGATGCAAAGATACCATACTTGAAGAATAAAATTCAATTCCTTGATGAGCTAGTGATAGGTAGAATAGACACAACTTATGAGTTTAATTTTTAATTAAAAAATAGATATGTAGAGATAATCAATTTTAAGAATAGAAATTCAATCTATTGTTGAGGAAGCAAATAAAAATAGAAAGAACAAGTAGAAAAAAGGAAATCCCAACCCTTGATCAAGAAAAATTGGAAAAAGTTTCAAGAGTTTGGTTTCCATATTAAGAAGATTCAATATTGCAGGTGCATGGATGCATTAAAAGGAGGTGATTATATCCATAATCCCTAGAAAAAAGTATAACTTCATGAGAATTGAACTGGGTAAGCAGTTGCAGGTTCAAGCAAAGAATAGAAAAGAGACGAATATATGGTGAACATGTTCAAGACTCGAGATTTGAAGCTTAGTGTGGAAAATTATGTTTTGAATTCATATTTTTGCGCTATGGCTATGGATGGTTTGGTTAGATTTCCTAACAACTATTAACATTAATGTGAAAAACAATGTTCATAAAGCTTTGGTATAGGACAAGGAAGCTTATATTTAGGGTATTTACTTATCATATCAAAATGATATGCATGAGAAAAAGCTTGAAGATAAAACAAAGTGGAGAAAAAGGATGTAATGTTTCATTTTTGATAAAATCCTAAGGGTGGCCAATTAGCTCACTTTCTATATTTCTGGTTAGTTAATGTGATTAGTTAGGAAATATTTATTTAATATTTTTGGTCCACCGTAATTCATGATTTTGGAAAAACGGGATAATAAATATTAAAAATGAGTTGTATTTCCCTAGTGGGGCGTGTGGCATGTTCGAAGCACTTTTAGTGGAGAGAATCTTGGGGTAGAAGTTACAATATAGAAACTTTGTGCTAGTTGTAAGTGATGTGGAAGTGGAGAATATTTTGGGCAACTAGATAAAGGTGGCAAGTTGATGTTTATTTCCCCAAATCAAGGAACGGGATTTTGGTGCCCAAAATCAAGGAATGGAAAATGTTTGTGTGGGAAAAATCAGCAATGCCTAAAAAGGGAACTATGACATATCCTTGGTGGGTTTTTTGGGGAGATAAAATATGGAAACTTTCTATTGCCTATGATAGAGATAGAATATGGAAATATTCTATTTGGGACATTGGGAATTGTGGCCCAAACATTATTGAAGATAGGCAGCTTAATGAGTTGGGATCTTTTGCCATTACAACGAATTTCTATAGTTTGTTGCAATTGCGCTTCAACAACAAGATTCGAGGATGAAACCCCTTTGGTTTCTCAAGGGCAATCTCACACAGAGATTGTATTTGTGCATCAAGCTCATTCAATTTCCAACTCTAAAGTGTTGTCATTGTTCTTGTTGACGTAGTGGATTGCACCCGGGGGCAGGACAACTAGCTCCCGCCCTTCCACACGCAACAATGGAAACTCCCCTCTCGCTTGTGGGACCGGCGAAGCTGGAGGGGAGAGTCTCTAGATAAGGGCTAGCTCCCTCTGATGTATCCTTTAGGCCCTGGTTTCTCCTACTGCTAACAAAAAAATGTAAAAAGGAGCGGGGGGTTGAAAAGGGAGAGAGAAATGCTGAAACAGAACCTAAACCTAAAAAAAATGAAAAGGTGATACACCGGAAAAGTTTGATCCACTCAGGCCCGAAACATACACTTTTCACCAAGAAGCGCCCATACACTTCATCTGATGTGGGAAAACTCTTCTATGTCAGTGAGTCAAGGGTCCGTGGAGATACAGGGAGGAAGGAACTATCAAAGGTGTTTTGGGACACACTTTGACAGCCTATTCACATGCTCCTATAAACCTACGGTAGACACTTTTGGCAGACCTGCAAAAAAGAGACTTCACAATGCACTAGACATGCTGTAATCGATCTGTGAAAAGCATGAAAGACAATGACTTAACACAAAAGAAGAACACAAACATATACTTTAAAGTGCAAGTCCAGATAGAGGTAAAAATGCTAAGTCCTGATTCAAGGTAAAATCTGGCAGAGCTCTGCCTTACAAGCCCGAGAGATTTTTGGGCAGAGTTTTGCCTTAAGGCTCAGAGAATGGATCCTTTCTCAAATGAGAAGCTTACAATAAATAGAAAGAGGAGAAAGGAACTTGGCGCTTCTTTTGAAAATTCTTTGGTGCTCTTGACAAGCTGGCCCATGTGCGCCGAGAGCATCGGGAAGAGGAAGTCACTGTTGTTGATGTCATTCTTCTAGAAGAGCCCTGCTCGAACCATGCTGTGTAATCGCCAATCTTGACTTTGGAGTTCGAGAGCACAGGCTGCGCCTCTTTTCCTGCAAACAGATTGCGATTTGTCCCCTCATGAATGCCAAATGGAGAAAGCAGGCTGCGCCGCTCACTGTCTGCGCCGTTTGATGACCTTCTGGCAATAACTCGCCTCCCCTTTGCCACTTGGACTGCTTTGTCTTTTCCTGCACTTGTCTCATCCTGGTTTTGTCCCTTTCTGGCTCCTTCAGCCCTCGAGGCTATCTTCTGGTGGGTTGCTGCGTTCCTTGGGCTCTTCCTGCTTGCCTTGGCCACTTTCCGCTGATTTCAAATAAGTGCCACGTGGCGCATTCCGCTGTGAAACGGGCAAGACACGTGGCAGCATCCGCTTGACTCATGGAAGCTTTAGGCACCCTTTAAAGGTCCTACGAAAAAGGACGTGTCGGCTTCCGCTCTCTTTAGCAATTCGTTCGGGGCCCACCACAGTTCTTGCGGGACAAAAAAGAGACTACGGGTGTTGACACTTGTCGGCCTCTGCCGAGCCTTGCAGGGGACACGTGACACATTCTGCTACTCTTGAAAAAGCATGTCAAAGCCTTCTGCAGTTGCCACTTGGCGCCTTCCGCGCTCTAGCTTTTCCTGGTGTAAAATTAACATTCGCGGGCCCGTCACTGCGTTTGAATTTCCAATGGCTAGTTTGCCATGTTCAACTTTGATGTCCTCGGGCCCGTCACCCTTGGACTTTTCGTCGGCTTTCTGCTTCAGCCTTTTTCCCGCGGGCCTTTTCTGCGGGCTTATTTTCCATCGGGCTTTTTGTGCGGACTTTTTTCCTCGCAGACAATTTTCCCGCGCACAAAAAGTCCGCAAGAATTGCCTTGTCACTTTGCCTTCGGAAAATTCATTTCGAGTTTTTGGCCTGCGGTTTTCCCCGAATTCCTTCGGACTTTTTCTCTGAAGGAATTCCTTCAGACAAAAAGTCAGAAAGAATTTGTTTCTTTGCCTTAACAAAATTCCAAAAAGATCTTACCTTTGCGGCTTTCTTTCCTTGTGGCCTCTTTCAAGTGCTCCCTGCCCCCCGCAAGGGCTCTTGAACCCAGAACTACCCTCCGCAAGGGCACTTGTCCTTCGAGACGCTTGAACTTTCGTTTGAACTGCTCCTTTGAACCAACCGTTAAACCAATCCATTGAACCGGTTCAATAGTTCAAACGATTGTTGAACCAAGGCTTTGAATCGAGCGTTGAACCAAGCTCGTTGAACCGTCCGATGAACCCTTTGAGTGAACCAAAAGCCGTTGAACCGACGGATGAACCGACTGAGTGAACCGAAGCGTTGAACCAAAGTGTTGAACAAGCCAATTGAACTAAAATGATGAAATTTGCCAATTGAACTTTGCGATGAACCAAGGCGTTGAACCAAAGCGATTGAACCGGTTCAACGGTTCAAACAGTTGTTGAACCAAGGCATCAAACCGTTTGATTGAACCTGAGCAACGAACTTGCCGATTGAAACAAGGCTTTGAATCGAAGCGATGAACTTGCCAATTGAACCAAGGCATTGAATTGGTTCAATGGTTCAACGATTCAAAGACGTTAACCTTGTGAATTTTTTGACAAGAGTCCGAAAAAGCTTTGCAAAACCTTGCACTCTTTGAACTGGTTCTTCATGTGCCGAAGGACTTGCCTACAAAGTTCGTAGAAAAATCTTCTTTGCAGAATCCGTAGAAACTTCACCTGCAGAGTCCGTAGAAATTCTGCAGAGTTCGTAGAAATCACCAGATTCATGCAAAATCAAAAAATGAACTGGCCTAGAATAGCAGGGAAAGAAGGGGACCGATTTTTGGCCTTTTGGGCAAAAAATGGTCAACAATTTGGCGACTCCCAGGGGAAGCATGCCTGCTATGCTTAGAGACCAGTTGCCTTGTAGTCCATTGGGCACGGACTCAGATGCAGCTTGAACAAAGTTAGCAACCGCCTTGATAGATCCCATAATGAATCATGAGCCTTTTACCCCACACACAAAGGAAAACACACACAAGGCTACAAACACTACTTGTGCAAACTGCACTTAGGGAAAGTAGGAAAAGAAACTGAAAGCAAACTACTATATACAGCTAACCAAGTATATTTGCTTCCCTCCTGGATCAAAGGGAAAATTTCTTAAGTTCCCTCCCTGGCTAGGAAACTTATGGTGCCAGACAAGTGGCTGAATGAAGTGGAGACTTGGTGACCTGCTCCTCTTGCCTGCCACCTGGGTTGGCTTATATCCAAGTGGATTAGATTCAAACATGCTTCCAACATATATGTACTCTGTTTGTTCTTGGAAGCTTGCCTCCTATTGGTTCTTCATGCTGGGGTATCTCATCAAGAAATCAATCGCTGCTGGCTCATCACCATAAGCCCCTTGATATGCATCATTGACTGGCTTGTTCTCTTCTGCCTCATGCTCGGGTTCCATGGTATGACCATCCTCCTTGATGATTTCAAAGAAAATATCTTCAGATTCACCAACCTCATGAAAGGATAAATTTGAAACCCTGCAGCCCCTTTGCATACTTATTTTAGTCCCAATGCTGCCTTCTCCACTCTTATCCAGCTCATAGCCTCCTTGAAGAATAGTGCAGCCTGCCCCAATGACTTCAAATGAATCATTCAAAACATAAACAAGAGATTGTCCATGCTCCTCCATGACATTTATGGTGATCTCCTCCTCATCCGTACTCATGAAGTCTCCCTGATCAGTCATGAACTGAGCATACTCCTCTTCACTTGCTTCCTCCAAGACTCGAAAAGGGGTGAAATGGAACGCTGACGGACAAACTCATGTGGAAGAGGAGGCAGTCCCTGAGCTAGAATCGAGTGATTCTCCTCTTTCCATCTGGCCAGCACTTCATCTATATCAGGCGTGGCCTGCTAGCGCTCTTGGAGGTGTGTAGATGGGGTGTGTTCAGACATGGGATCTGCTATTTGGTTTGAAACGTCCACCACACGCTGGCTGAGGAAACTCGCTCTGGACTCCAACTCTGCAATCCGCTTGTCTATATCTTCTTGGAAGAGCCTTTCCTGGAGGTCACAATCATCATCGGGAGCAGGAGCAGCCTCATCTTCTTCAAGGGTTAGAGCAAAACCTTTCTTCTCCTCTTCCTTTCTGCCCCAAGATTCCACTGTTTGCTTCCAACTCATGACCTTGGGATTGGAATTTTGCTCCTATGAACAGGCAGCAACTTTATCCTCTTCAAGGTCCTGAGCTGGTTCATGATGTTCCTTCTTCCAACTTGGAATTTGGAGATCATGTTGAAAGACTTGAGGAGGTTGGGGAAGATTTGGGAGGGTCTGCTCATGTACAGGAAGAGCTGTCTGAAAAGAGGCGTGCTGAAAAGCTAGGCGCACAGGATTAAGGGCAGGATCGATTGATGCAGCAGATGAGCCAGAATGAGCAAGTGCCATCTGATAGAAAGGATTTGGCACACAAGAGGAGGCTTCCTTTAGATTAGAAGGGGGCAGACCTTGGGCCAAAATCACTTGATTTTTGTCCCTCCACTTTACCAACACTTCATCAATATTGAAATTAGCTTGTGGATTGGTGGAAGGGGTATCTTTTGGCGTCGGTTCCTCTACAAGGTCTGAAAGCTCCATCTCTCTTTCTCTAAGCAGTCTCATCTTAGCCTCTAATTCCTCAATCCGCTTAGCCAAATTATCCTCATTTTGTCTTTCTTGGAGCTCATAGGAATCATTATAGAGATGGGGAGTGCATGAAGGTTGCCATGAAATACAAGAAGCTTCCTGAGGAAGAGTGGGAGGGACTTGAAAAGGACTAACCTCATTTTGTACCTCACACTCTTGGACAATGTCTTTCTCCTCCTTGCTGCTCCATGACTCAATCACTTTATTCCAGCTCAAGATATTAGGACTGGGCATCTCCTTTTGGGGTGATGGGGCCACAATGTGAGAGGGTAGTGAGGATTTGGATTCCACTTCCCTTGCTGCCAAAATGGACTGCTGCATTTGAAAATTTGCCAATTCGATCTATCTATCAAGATTAGCCTTAAACACAAGATTTACTATTTCGGAACTCTCCTCAACATGATTGGGGAAAGGACTTTGACAGGGTTGACTTGGCTCATAAGCAGGGGCTGTGTATGGCTAATATGATTCTTGGGTCAGCGGGTATGCAGGTTGATAGACTTCGTAAGGCTGTCTCTCATGAATACTCAGCTTCTCTTCCAAAGATGCAATCAAACCACTCACATGCATCATCTCACTTGTAAGCCTGTGCCAATTGGCTCTTTCAATAGGCACCTATTCACTCTTAACCAGATCCAGTGCATTTCTCACTTGATGGATGACATGATCAAGAATTTCTTGGCCACATCCCCTTCTAGGGTCAAGCTCTACTACATACTTTCGTATCCCAGCAGTGCTCGTTTGAAAGTGAAAACGGGTTGATTGGTAAAGAGATTAGGTTGAGTAGAAGTGACACATTGAGGGGACTGGGCATAAGGCCGATATAGCTCATGACAAGGTTGAGACTGGTCATATTGGACCTGATAAGGATCAACATAAGGTTGGTAAGGATCATAGCCAGGCTGGCCAAGGAAAACAGGGTCCATGGCTCTGAACGATGGAATTATACATACCAAAATACTGTTTCTTGATGGCACCAGAACTGCTGAACCAGTTGATTTAACTCGGAGTCGCTGTTGGTGTTGATGCAAAAGCCTCCAAAGGCTGGTTGGTTGAAGAACACACCAAAAATTCTTCAACTCTGTGGACACAACTTGTCCTAGTTGATCCCACCGGGCGTGCCAAAAACTGTTGACGCAGTGGATTGCACTTGGGGACAGGACGCCTAGCTCCCGCCCTTCCACACGCAACAATGAAAACTCCCCTCTCGCCTGTGGGACCGGCGAAGCTGGAGGGGAGAGTCTCTAGATAAGGGCTAGCTCCCTCTGATGTATCCTTTAGGCCCTGGTTTCTCCTACTGCTAACAAAAAAATGTAAAAAAAGGGGGGGTTGAAAAGGGAGAGAGAGATGCTGAAACAAAACCTAAACCTAAAAAAAATGAAAAGGTGATACACTGGAAAAGTTTGATCCACTCAGGCCCGAAACATACACTTTTCACCAAGAAGCGCCCATACACTTCATTTGATGTGGGAAAACTCTTTAGTGTCAGTGAGTCAAGGGTCCAGGGAGATACAGGGAGGAGCTATCAAAGGTGTTTTGAGACACACTTTGACAGCCTATTCACATGCGCCTATATTCCTGCTATAGACACTTCTGGCAGACCTGCAGAAAAGAGACTTCACAATGCACTAGACATGCTGTAATCAATCTGTGAAAAGCATGAAAGACAATGACTTAACACAAAAGTTCACAGACATATACTTTAAAGTGCAAGTCCAGATAGAGGTAAAAATGCTAAGTCCTGATTCAAGGTAAAATCTGGCAGAGCTCTGCCTTACAAGCCCGAGAGATTTTTGGGCAGAGTTTTGCCTTAAGGCTCAGAGAATGGATCCTTTCTCAAATGAGAAGCTTAAAATAAATAAAAAGAGGAGAAAGGAACTTGGCGCTTCTTTTGAAAAGACTTTGGCGCTCTTGACAAGCTGGCCCATGTGTGCCGAGAGCATCGGGAAGAGGAAGTCACTGTTGCTGATGTCATTCTTCTAGAAGAGGCCTGCTCGAACCATGTTGTGTAATTGCCGATTTTGACTTTGGCATTCGAGAGCATGGGCTGCGCCTCTTTTCCTGCAAATAGACTGCGGTTTGTCCCCTCATGAATGCCAAATGGAGAAAGCAGGCCGCGCCGCTCACTGTCTGTGCCGTTTGATGACCTTCTGGCAATAACTCGCCTCCCCTTTGCCACTTAGACTGCTTTGTCTTTTCCTGCACTTGTCTCATCCTAGTTTTGTCCCTTTCTGGCTCCTTCAGCCCTTGGGGCTATCTTCCGACGAGTCGCTGCGTTCCTTGGGCTCTTCCTGCTTGCCTTGGCCACTTTCTGCCGATTTCAAATAAGTGACACGTGGCGCGATCCGCTGTGAAACGAGCAGGGCATGTGGCAGCATCTGCTTGACTCATGGAAGCTTTAGGCACCCTTTGAAGGTCCTGCGGAAGAGGACATGTGTCAGCTTCCGCTCTCTTTAGCAATTCGTCTGGGACCCACCACAGTTCTTGCGGGACAAAAGAGACAGACTGCAGGTGTTGACACTTGTCGGCCTCTGCTGAGCCTTGCAAGGGACACGTGGCACGTTCCACTACTCCTGAAAAAGCATGTCAAAGCCTTCCGTAGTTGCCACTTGGCGCCTTCTGCGCTCTAGCTTTTCCTAGTGTAAAATTGACGTTTGCAGGCCCGTCACTGCGTTTGAATTTCCAACGGCTAGTTTGTCGTGTTCGACTTTGACGTCCTCGGGCCCGTCACCCTTGGACTTTCCATCGGCTTTCTGCTTTGGCCTTTTTCCCGCGGGCCTTTTTTGCGGGCTTATTTTCCATCTGGCTTTTTGTGCGGACTTTTTTCCCTGCAGACAATTTTCCTGCGAACAAAAAGTCCGCAAGAATTGCCTTGTCACTTTGCCTTTGGAAATTTCATTTCGGGGTTTTGGCCTGCGGTTTCCCCGAATTCCTTCGGACTTTTTCTCTGAAGGAATTCCTTCGGACAAAAAGTCTGAAAGAATTTGTTTCTTTACCTTAACAAAATTCTGAAAAGATCTTACCTTTGCGGCTTTCTTTCCTTGTGGCCTCTTTGAAGTGCTCCCTGCCCTCCACAAGGGCTCTTGAACCCAAAACTGCCCTCCGCAAGGGCACTTGTCCTTCGGGAGGCTTGAACTTTCATTTAAACCGCTCCTTTGAACCAACCGTTGAACCAATCCATTGAACCGGTTCAACGGTTCAAACGATTGTTGAACCAAGGCTTTGAACCGAGCGTTGAACCAAGCTCGTTAAACCGTCCGATGAACCCTTTGAGTGAACCAAAAGCCATTGAACCGATGGATGAACCGACTGAGTGAACCAAAGCGTTGAACCAAAGTGCTGAACCAGCCGATTGAGAACTAAAACGCTGAACTTTGCCGATTAAACTTTGCGATGAACCAAAGCGATAAACCAAGGCGTTGAACCAAAGCGATTGAACCAGTTCAACGGTTCAAACAGTTGTTGAACCAAGTCATCGAACCGTTTGATTGAACCTGAATGATGAACTTGCCAATTGAAACAAGGTTTTGAACCGAAGCGATGAACTTGCCAATTGAACCAAGGCATTGACCCAAGGCATTGAACCGGTTCAATGGTTCAATGGTTCAAAGATGTTAACCTTCCTTGTGAATTTTTTGACAATAGTCCGAAAAAGCTTTGCCAAACCTTGCACTCTTTGAACTGGTTCTTCACGTGCTGGAGGACTCCCCTTTAGAGTTCGTAGAAAAATCTTCTTTGCAGAATCCGTAGAAACTTCACCTGTAGAGTCCATAGAAATGGACCTGCAGAGTCCGTAGAAATTCTGTAGAGTCTGTAGAAATCCCCAGATTCATGCAAAATCAAAAAATGAAATGGCCTAGAATAGCAGGGAAAGAAGGGGACCGATTTTTGGCCTTTTGGGCAAAAAATGGTCAATAGTTCTTAGTAGTTATTCAGTGTGGGTGTTTCATATTTCTTGTAGTAGTTATACTTATGTATTTGCTTCCGGATTGGGTGTATCTTCCATGAGCAAACTTCATATATGTTTGTAGTATTCTATTTCATGCAAGTATGTTTTGGGGGAATTTTCAGGGGTTTGTCGTTGTATGTTCTGTACTTTTCCATAAAAATAAAGGTGTGCACATGCCATGCATGTATGTTCATGATAGAAATAATCCATATTCTCCTAATATTCAAATAAATTTTTAATCAGGGTTATTACAATGGTATCAAATCTTGTATCTTGCTAGCCTATTGAGAGAGTTCACATATTTATTTAATATCAAATGCATGTGAGTGGTATTAGTGAAAGAGAATCAAGATACATCCAAAGAGAAAAAAGAAAAATTCAACTCCCAGAGATCGAAGAAGAAAGCATGGGTAGTGGAGAGAAGGGGATTCCTTATGATGAAATCAGTTATCTACATGAGACAATTAATCGAGGTTAGAAGGATCTAGAGAAAACAATCTAAAGAACCAAAGAATCCATGTCAAAATTAATACGAGTTATCTAGGGCATTACCCTAAATAAAGCAAATGAGGGAGAAGGAAGCTCATCAACAAATGAGCAGGTTTTAATCACCCCACCTTCAAAAAATATCTGGGCTAAATTCTTATAGAGGGAGGAAAAACCACCTAATGAAAAATAATTTGTGCAGAGGAATCCAGGTAATGAATATGCATCCCTACATGCAAGGTATGCAAAGCTCAATTATGAAGTGCAACAAGCCCTCTCTTTCAGGGAATTTTGTGACTTGGAAAGGAAAAACAGTCCTAGGGGAGGTAGAGGCAATCAACAAGATCAACCACATAGAGATACTCAACAATGGTTGGGCAAAATCACTCTTCCTACTTTTGATGGGTCAAACAAATCTACAATAAGGTCCTAGTTGCAAAAGTTGGATACGTACTTCTCATTAAATCCGATGCTTGAGGATGAGGCAATTAAATTTGCTACACTCCACTTGGAGGGATTGGCACATGAATGGTGGTACCACAACATGGTCACCCAAGGGCATACTTCTATTACCACCATAGAAGAATTCAGCCAAAGGCTAACTAAAAGATTTGATAGGAAGAACCTGAGATACATGTTAGAGAGTTAGTTCAACTCAAACAAAGAGGTAATGTGGATGAATATGTTACTAACTTTCAAAATGTATCTGTTATGGTAACTGACATACCAGAGAGAAGGCTCATTGTTATTTTCATAGAAGGATTATCAGAGCATCTCGAGGTTCTTGTGAAGGCATTCAACCATTCCACTTTACAAGAAGCTATCAAGAAGGCCTTTGATCTGTAGACTACTATACCACAACAAAAGTCTTATTCAAATCACTGTTGTAGGCTAGAATTGCAGCCTTTGTAGGAGAGTTTCTCAAGCTCCCTCACTCCTAGCGACAAGTGTTGGGACAACCTCAGGTTGTGGGTATCCTGTAGTGAGATTGAACCTCCGGAGAAAGCCAACTTCCTCTTGGTAGATCACCTAAAACTAAAGCTAAACTAACGCTCCATGAGGCAAAGGGTTAGAAAGGGGATAAAGGCTCCTAAGAAAGCTTAAGCAGGGGATGCACCAAAATAAAATGGAAAACTCTCACAAGCTTGAACCTACACTAATTCTGCAGAGGACAATACCGACTTACACAACCTCAAGATCAATCTGGTTGCATTAATGTTTCATGGAAGAGGTTTAGGAAGCAATCAATGCAAACAAAGAGGAGTTATAAGACTCACTGAAAGCTCACATCAGTGGCAGAAAGAGCACTCAACCTAACCTGCAAATAGAGTTGAAAAACTCCCTAAACAAGGTCAGAAAAGAGTACCATGGACGAGGAAGATTCTCCTTCACATAGTGCCATAGTGCACAACTCAATAAACACAAATCCAAGGCAAGAGATAGGCAAAGAAAATCCTTTATTGCATCAAGAGGTAGTTCTTACAAATGCTTGATAGGGTCAAGCCTAATCAAGCTGAGCATATTTTGCAATATCTCAAAGAGTGTCCCGTCTCCAAGAGATTAAAAAAAAAGTCTAAAAACTGGGAACCCTTAACAAATAAAAAAAATGGGATATATAGAAGAGGGAAGAGAAAAAGAGAGAGAAAGGAGAGGGGCACATTGTCCATGATCACTGAATGAGCTCCACCTTTCAAGGGACGCCCCACCACCCCTTTGTCCAATCAGGACAAGTCCATCATCGACATTTTTTCTTCAATAGCTCCAGTTAGTTCTCGAGTCCTTCTCATTGGCCCAGAAAAGTGCACTAGAGGACAATGTTTGTTTTATATGGTGAGTTGTGATCCTTTCAAGGAGACAATATCTTTGAAGGTTTTGATCATTATTGAATGCTCCAACTGTCTCTCCAATCTCCCAAATTTGCTCTGTGAATCTCTTTTTGCCCCTCATGCATTCAAGTCCCTTCCCTTTGAACTAACAGATCCATGTCGAGGGTCGCTGCATGTCTCTGCCTAATGTGAATGAGTCAATCCTTGCATTTAAAACTCGGCGTTCCCCTTTTACCGTTGCATGTCCTACTTGAAAAAGGATGAAATCCCCATTCTCTGAATCAAGACCTAGCCATGTTGCCTCTGATTGAGCAACCGCTTGTTGGAGTTGAGAGCCATATCGAAGGATAAAGGCTTATCCATTAATTCGCACCTACCAACTCCTGCCAGTCGCTTGGGCTTTCCTTTCTTTTGACTGGTCATTAGAAATTGACTCAGATCCTTGATTTGCACCGTCGATCTCCCTGACATGGATGCCTGCGATTCGTTGATCTTCTGCCAGTTGATTGCATCCTTGACACCTATCATGTACACTTTCTCCCTTGAGATTCGCTGACTCCATTTGACCTCTTTCGAATGCAAACGACTACTTGACGAGACCCATCTTTGATGTCTACGGGAACGTCTAAGGATTTCAAATTCAAACAGCGATTTACTGAGGCTAGATTTTGACATTTGTGGGCCTGTCACAGGATATTTGAATCCCAACAGCTATTTTTTTGGACTTTTTGCTTTGAACAATTCCTTTGGACATTTTGTCTGAAGGAATTAGGTCTTCGTGTTTTTTGCAATGGACAATTTTCTGCAGACAATTTGTCCGAAAGAATTTAAAGAAATGACCCTCCGGCTTTGTTGAAAAGGACTTTCCAAAGGGAAAGATACCCTTCGGACTTTTGAAAAGTGACCTCGAAAGGAAAAATACCCTTCAAGAATTTTGAAATGGTCCTTTGAAACTTTGAAATGAGCTTTCGGCAAAATTGCAATGGTCCATTTCCCTTTGAAAAATACCTTCAAAAAAGTTGCAATGGTCCACTTTGAAAAGAAAGTGACCCTTCAACAAAGTTGAAATGGACCATTTTTTGTGGACAATTCTTCCGAAAGAATTCACTCGGACAATTTTCTCGAAAGAATTCACTCAAACAATTTTCTCGAAAGAATTCACTCGGACAATTTTTCCAAAAGAATTCATTCTTTGACCTTTGACTTGAATGGACCTTTGGATTTTTGAAAAGTTCCTTTGCTTCCTTCGGTTTTCTCATGACTCGCAACTTATAAAGTAATTTAAGTAAAGCAGCTCCACAAACCTGCAGAACGCTAGATAGAGCAACTCAGGGTTATGGAGTCACTTTACTTCGGAGTTGCGACTACTTGCAACTTACTAACCAAATTAAGCTAACTACTTTCAGAAACCCGAAGTCTTCCACCTTGTAATTTTGTAAATGTTTTGATGGAGTCTGTAGATTTTTTGGAGTCCATAGATTTTTTGATACTATGTAGGCCTAATGTTGATGCATTTATGACCCCTAACCTTCCTCTTAGGTGCATAGAAGTTCCTTGTTGCTCCTCATGCAAATCAAAAGTATCCTTCTCAAACATATAGCTTGACATGCTTCCACCTTGTAAAGCCCGAAGCCTTCTGCATGACAAAACCTGAAGTCTTCTTGTTTTGAAAACCCGAAGTCTGAAGACTTGCCACTTTTGCTTGATCATTTCCATTTTCTTAAATCAGTTAGAATTTGGTATGTGGGCCAAAAAAAATGACCAACATTTCTGGCGACTCACAGGGAAGCATGCCTACTATGCTTGAGAACCTAGCGCATTTGCTTCATCCGATCCATTGGGCATGGAGTCACTGCTTTCTTTGACAAGGCTGACCCTATCTGGAAACTCCCCTGAAGTAACAAGGACAACCAAAACAAAACAAAGTGCCCAAGGCACTTAAGAAAGGAAAAACAGAACAAAAAGGAAATGTGCACAAGGCACTTGGAGGAAAGCAAGGAAAACTACTCTAATATATACATAGTTACAATTTTACAAGCATCTTCCTCCTGGATCAAATGAGAAACTATGAGTATTATTCACTTGTAACAATCCAAGATGGAAAATACCTTGCTTTGGAGGTACCAGAATTGGTGAACCAGGCAGCTTTATGGTCAATCCTTTTAATGAGCTCTTCAATGGATGGAATGGAACAAACATATCTCTGATGCAAACATACAGGTTCATGTCCTCCAAACTTGGTTCATGTTGAACTGTAGGGGCTTTTGCAATCTTCTCATTTGATGGATCAAATTTGTGCTCTGAATCAAGCACAACATGTGATGGCTCCTTTGAACTGGTGCTTGGTTGACTGTCTAGACTTAAGTAGAAAACCTCTAAGTCATCCCAAAAGGCAGCTTCCTCTTGGTCACACAAGACAATGCCAACTTCAACTCCATTTTTGCTCTGCTTGCTTTGAATGGGGCCATATGGTAGTTCATCAATCCACCTAAGGCCCAACATGTCATGTTCTTGTGGCTGTAACTCCGACCATTCTTCTTTATTCTTGAAGACATCAGTACTGCATTCAATGGACAATTCATCTTGAGATTGGTCAACTTCTTCAACCTAATTGGTGAGTTCATCCTCATACTCTGGACGAGGCGTAGGCTGGTTTAGAACCTCTGCCTGATCCATGAAGTCATGGTACTATTGCTGCCATACTTCATCTTGATCCTCTTGCTCATTCTTAACCTCTTCAACATGGTTAGCTAATTGATTGACTACGTCAATCTCTGCACCTTGGTCATCTTCATCTGTAGCCACACCAAATGGAAGCTCTTGGGACCAAACAAAATCCTCTTTGCTCTCAGTTTCATCTTGAATACACACCTCTTTAGGTATGAGGCATCAATACTGCCTTCAGGGTCTAATTCATCAATGTCAAAGCCATGCCACAATCGCTGGTCCAACCCTGATTTCTCCTCCCTTTTCTGGAGTAGACTGCCTATCATGATCTCCTCATCATAGACACTTATGTTGTCCTCTTCAGGGTCAAATTTGACTCTAAGCTCCTCCTCTATTCCTTGCAAAACAGGCTCTTCCTCCAAGAGGGAGATGGTGGGAGGGTGAAGAAGTTCATTTTGCTTGCAGCTTAAGAGAGTGTCTTTCCAACTAGGTACTTTGAGTGGTCTCTTTAGTGGTTCTTGAGGGAGGGAGAAAGAGTCTTGGAACTCTTGTAGGGAAAGCTCATTGAGCTGAGCTAACACCTCTTTTTTATACTCTTCAACCACTAACTCCTTTTGAACTGGCTCTTGGATCACCACAACTAACACCTCTTCCTTCTTCTCTAAGCCTTTTTGAACCGGTTTCCATGATCGAAATGTGTAGGGAACAACCACCTTTTCTTCCTTTTGAATGAGTATAGGAGAGGGTGGTTTCACAAGAGAGGGCATGACATAATCAAAGTCAAAGGTGTACGAGAAGATCCATGGTGGGATGGTTTCAAAATCTTGAGTGGGAATGGACATAGGGGTCGGAGAGGACAAACTGATTGGCTCTTGGGAGAGGACACATACGACTAATCTAAATGAGCCTACTGATTTTCGTTAGATATCAACACACTTTCCGAATCTAGGACAATGCTTCTCAACCACACCTTATTCTCCCTCTCGCAAACTGCCCATTGTTCATTCTCACAAATTGACCATCTGTCCTTGACCAGCTGAAGAGCATTTCTTGCCTCTTGTAGAACATGAGTAGGGATAACTGAAGAAAGTTCTAAACCCCTACCAATCTCCCTTATCAACTCAATTTAATTTGATAATGCTTGCTTGAATCCTGACAAGGATGTAACAGGATAAACATAGTCTTGACAAGGGGAATTGGAGGACTGATTTGAATGCTTAGGAGGCTGATCTTGGTCATACACAAGGGTAGAAGGGAGGCAAAGGCCATGATAGGGCTGATAGGTTGTTTGAGGGCCACTTAGGGGGAACACATAAACATTATTAACCTAATAAGTGTGATGCTGAGGCAGAGAATAAGCATACTAATCAAAAGATGGTTGACTATACATACCAAATAATGGTGATTAGGCACTTGGACTATTTAAACCAGTTGATAGATGTTCGGAGTCGCCATTGATGTTTGTTGAATGCCTTTAAAGGTTGATTGGATGAAGAGAAGACCAAAACTCCACTTATTGAACAACGTAGTCCCACCGGGCGTGCCAAAAACTGTTGTAGGCTAGAATTGCACCCATTGTGGGAGGGTTTCTCAGTGTCCCTCACTCCTAGCTACAAGCGTTGGGACAACCTCAGGGTGTGAGTACCCTGTAGTGAGGTTGAACCTTTGGAGAAGGCCGGCTTCCCCTTGGTAGATCACCTAAAACTAAAGTTTAACTAATGCTCCACGAGGCAAAGGGTTAGAAAGGGGATAAGGGCTCCTAAGAACATGTTGACCATTTTTGGTCCAACAGGGCAAAAATCAGTCCCCTTCTGTCCCTGTTGTTCTGAGCCAGTTCATTTTTTGATTTTGCACAAAGTCTAGAATTTCTACGGACTCTGCAGGCCCATTTCTACAGACTCTGCAGAGAATTCCTACGAACTCTGCAGGCATGCTTTCTACAGACTCTACAGAAAAGAACTACGGACTCTGCAGGAAAGTCCTTTGGCAGATGAAGAACCAGTTCAAGGAATGAAAGGAGCTTCTACAAAGTTTCTTCGAACATTGAACCATTCAGTTCAATTGGTTCAACGGCTTGTTTCAATGGCTCGGTTCAACGGTTTGTTTCATTCAATTGGTTCAACGGCTCGGTTCAAATGAGACAAGTTCCCACTTATGCGCAAAATGGACCATTTCAAGTGCCCTGGCAGAGGGCAGTTTGGGACCCAATTGCCCTTGCGGAGGGCAGGGAACTTTGCAAAGAGGCCACAGAGAAAAGCCGAAAAGGGAAGTTTCTTTTGGAAATTTGCTTAAGGCAAAGGAAGTACCCTTCGAAAGGGTCGTTTCCAATTTTCCCGAATGGCACTTTTCGAAGGCAAGCGAGAGAAAAGAATGAAGACATAATTTCTTCGGACTTTTTGTCCGAAGGAATTTCTTCAGACAAAAAGTCCGAAGAAATTCGGAAAGGCTACGAGCAAAAATCCAAGGGAAGACAAGTAAAAAGACTAAGGCTAAGGCGACAATAATTTCTTCAGACCTTTTGTCCGAAGGAATTCCTTTGGACAAAAAGTCCGAAGAAATTCAAAAGAAAAGCCCGAGAAAAATTCCAAAAAGACTAAGGCAATGTGCTCGAAACAATTCTTGCAGACTTTTTGTCCGTGGGAAAGAAGTCCGTGGGAAAAAGTCCGCAGGGAAAAGTCCGCGGGAAAGCTCCGAAGGATTTCAAGACCAAAGGCCTCCAAAGGAAAGGCACTTCTCCAAAGCCGAAGGGACACCTTCCCTTCGAGAGGGTTCAAAACAAGAAGCCCGAAGGAAAGGGAAGCAACAAGAAGCCGAAGAAAAGGGAAAGGCTGAGTAAATTGTCAAAGAATGGTGACGTCTCTGAAGCCGTCAATTTCAGGGAAACAGACTAGCCGTTGGTTTTCAAACAGTGACGGGCCCGCGAACGTCAATTTTTCAGCAGGGGAATAGCCGTTTGATTTTTTAAATGCTTGAGCGCCAACCATAAAAGAGCCCAAGGAGCCAACAAGGCCGAGAAGATAGCCCCCAAGGGCCAAAAGAGCCAGAAGAGACAAAGGCAAAGAAAAGACAAAAGAACCAAGTGCAGAAACAGACAAAACAGTCCAAGTGGCGAAGGAAGGCGTCGACCCAAGGAGTGAACAGTGCTTACCAAGTGGCCATCAGACGGCGTGACCCATTTTCCTCCATTTTGCATTTATGAGCAGACAAACCGCATGGGTGCCTTCAAGAAGCAGTCTTGTTTGTGGAGAAACGGCGCAGCCTATGTTTTTAAACCCCTGAAGTCAGAATCTGAGCCGACATAGCATTTATGCTTCAACGGTTTCCTCTTCCCAATGCTCTCGGGACACATATGGGCCACTTGTCAAAGGGCGCCAAAAAGTCTTTCTCAAGGGAGGCGCTTTGGTTTTCTCCCTTCTCTATATATATATTGTAACTTCTCATTTTAAGAATCTATCTTTCACATTGTAAGGCGAAGCCTTGGCAATTTTCACCTGGAATCAATAAAAAATGCATTTTACCTCTATTTTGGTTAGATATCTCTCTGAGTGTGTCTGAGTGTTAGTCTTGTGTTCAGTCATTGCTTCTTGATGCTTTCACAGAGTTGACACCAATGCACCTGGTATCTACAAAGTGCCATTCCTACAAGTGACAAGAAGCGCTGTACTTGGAGTGCAGAGGCAGAAGGGATTACTAGATAGTGTGCTTTTCCTACAGCGCCTATAGTAAGTCCCTTTTTCTGTGTGTTCCATTAAAGCCTCCCTGTCAAGCTTCCTGCAGTCTGGTCCTTTTAACAATTAAAGTGTATGTATGTGTTCTTATGTTTCAGAGTGTGAGTGTGAGTAAGTCGAAATTATTTGGTGCATCACCCTCTTAGATTAGGTTTTGTTTTTCTGTAATCCTTCTCCCTTTTCATCCCCCCCATTTTATATTTATATATATATATATAGATATATATGTATGTATGTATGTATTAGCACTTATTGGAATAACTCAAATGCATCAAAGGGAGCTAGCCCTTATCTAGAGACTCTCCCCCCAGTTTTGCCTTGCCCACAGGCAAGAGGGGAGTTTCCATTTTGACATGTGGAAGACAAGAGCTCAGCCTCCTGTCAAGGGTACAATCCACTGCGTCAACAGTTTATGGCATGCCCGATGGGACCCAGTTTTTACACTTAGTAAAGTTTTGGGATTGATGCTGGTCCTGTTACAACGAAATCAACTATTTTCAGCATCTGGCGACTCCACTGGTAAGAGCTTCAATTTCTAATCAAAGACCAGTCTGACTTCCTATGCCTAAAATCACCACACGGTCTGCTTCTAAGGGTGTCCCTTTCGAATTCATTGAATTGCCTTTGAACTCAGCAAAGCGACTGAGGTTTGAGATGACCCATCCTTATTCAGCAAACCACTTTTCCAAACCCGCTATAAAGAACACCTACGCAAGAAGGCCGCGGTTACATCCTGTCATAGCTATGGCATTACCCTTTGTGACTTTCCGTGGTCAGAGTCCTTTGAATCTCCAGCGTTATGACCCAATTCCAGGAGCAGTCCTCAAAAGTGTGCCTCCGTTTGATTGAGAGGGGCCTATTACGTTATTAAACACATCAGAAATATTGCTAACCTCTGCAATATTCACAATGTCACTGAGGAGAATATTGCAATTAGATTGCTGGCATTGTCTCTTAAGGGCAAAGCTCTGGACTGATATGGGACTTTAACCATAAATTCAGTTGGATCCTGGAATGAATTGGGCACTTGCTTGATGAACTATTTTAGGGAGAAGAGCGACCACCTCTCACTTGCCGAGCAGCTGACTACAATGAAAAGAGCTCCACACGAATACATGCAGGATTTCAACACTCATTTTTAGAAGACATGGGATAGAATCCCCATTCTGATAAAGCCGACTCCTAGCTATGCTTTCCTGTATTACTTAAGAGCATTGAACAACGATATCGCTGTTATGATACAATCCATGGAAGGACATGTGCTGCCTGCCGCTTATGACATAGCTATAGTAGCTGAGAATTGCCTCGTACAGGCTGAGAAAATAGCTCCTAGGCCTCATATGCCACTTTTCCCTGAAATGCTGCCTCCAATTTAGACTGCTACTCCCACCTTAGCTTTTCTGCCTAACGTAGAAAAGCTAGCTGCTACTTCATCAAATGAACTCCATGAAGTCAAAAGTCTGTTGCAAAATGTGACAGATGAACTAGTGGCTATTAAAAGGCAGCAAGCTCAAAACAGCCGACCAAATCAAGGATATCAGCAGTATGGTCAAACAAATAGACCCCCTTTCCAAAATTACAATCAAGGGCAGGGTCAGTTTGCACAGACCAGACATTTTCAAGGCTACAATCCAGGCGCCCCTTAATCATCCAAGGCTATGATGCCCGCTCAAAACAATCTGGTGCAAGAACAACCAAGTTGGTCAACCATAGGATACAATCAAGAGCAGGTTGTTTATACAAATGAAATGACGAATTACTACCCAAATGTACAAGACAATCAGGCAGCTACCCAATTCCAAGGTTTTGAGGCTTCAATGCAACCCGGCATGAGCAGCAGTCAGACTCAGCCTGATTCTACTCTCATGAATCACCTGGAAGGTGAGTTCTATTCAATCAATTACGTGGGTACTGCGAACAATCAGGGCGACTGTGTCGCAGCCAACACAAGGTCCAAAAGGAGAGCAATGAAAGATTCTCAGGCTACTGCCCAAACATCAGCAATACAGTCTTCATCACATGTAAATCAAAAGGTCCCAAACTTCAGACCGCCGGTTGTATCTTCAGCTCCTCGGCCTGCACCTCAGGCTATAAATAATCCCAAAAAAAATTTGAAGGAAGGTAACCCTCGAGTCAATGTGGTAGATCAGATGAAGAAGCTGCACATGAACATCTCCTTGTGGGATTCACTATCAACACTGTTGACCATTTTTGCCCAACAGGCCAAAAATTGGTCCCCTTCTTTCCCTGTTGTTTTGAGCCAATTCATTTCTGATTTTGCATGAGTCTGGAAATTTCTACGGACTCTACAGGTTTTCTAAAGACTCTGTAGGTGAAATTTCTACGGACTCTGCAGGTTCTCTACGGACTCTGCAAAGAAGTTTTCTACGGACTCTGCAGGCGAGTCTTTTGGCACATAAAGAACTAGTTCAAAGAGTGCAAGGTTTTACAAAGCTTCTTCAGACTCTTGTCCGAAGAAATTCATAAGGAAAGACAGCTAAAATGGTTTAAAGACACTTTTCCTTAAGGTTGGAAAAGTGGTTCAACGTCGAAGTTCAATGACATGATCTTTCCAAAAGTTAGCATCTTTGAACCGTTGAACCATTGAACCGGTTCAACGCTTTGGTTCAATCTTTGCTTCAAAGCTTGGTTCGACGACAAAGTTCATCGCTTTGGTTCAATCAAATGGTTCGTTGGCTTGATTCAAAGGCTTGGTTCAATTCAATTTGTTCAATGCTTCGGTCCAATCAGATGGTTCAATTACTCGGTTCACTCAGTCAGTTCAATGATTGGTTCAAACCTTGTTTCAATGGTTGGTTCAAAGGAGCAGTTCAATCCAAAAGTTCAACAGAGCCTCCCGAAGGACAAGTGCCCTTGCGGAGGGCACTTGGTCGGAGACAGTACCCTTCGGAAGGGTTGTTTTCAACTTTCCCGAAGGGCATTTTTAAGGGCAGTCGAAAAAGACAGAAATCCTTCGGACTTTTGTCCGAAGGATTTCAAAAAGGCCAAAAACAAAGATCCCAAAGAAAAGACTAAGGCAAGAAATGAATTCTTTCAGACTTTTGTCCGAAGGAATTCCTTCGGACAAAAAGTCTGAAGAAATTCGAGGAAGGCCGCGGGAGGAAAAGCCGACAGAATTTTCGAGGGGCAAAGACAAAGCAGCCGAAACAATTCTTGCAGACTTTTTGTCCGCGGGAAAAAAGTCTAAGGAGAAACCCGCTGAGGAGAAAGAAAATCGCTCGAAGGGTATGTGCCCTTGCGGGGGGCTCTCGCCGAGAAAAAGGGACCTTTCTCAAGACCCTGAAGGGCAAGTCCCCTTCGGGAAGGTGCAAAACGAGAAATCCGAGGGAAAGGCCGAGTAAATTGTCAAAGGACAGTGACGTCTCCGAAGCCGTCAATTTCAGGGAAACGGACTAGCCGTTGGTTTTCAAACAGTGACGGGCCCGCGAACGTCATTTTTTTTAGCAAGGGAATAGCCGTTTGATTTTTAAATCTTGAGCGCCAACTAGAAAAGAGCCCAAGGGTCCAGCAACCTGCCAAGAAGATAGCCCCAGGGCTAAAGGAGCTAGAAAGCGCCAAGTGGCAACCGTGGAAGGCTTTGATTTTCTCTATAAGATGCGGAATGCGCCACGTATGCCCTGCAAAGCTCGGCGGAAGCCTACAAGTCTCAACACCCGCAGTCTCTCTCTTTTGTCCCACGAGAACTGTAGTGGGCCCTCAACGAACTGCTAAAGAGAGCAGAAGCTGCCACGTGTCCTCTTCTGCAGGACTCTCAAAAGGTGTTTGAAGCTTCTATAAACTCAGCGGATGCTGCCATGTGTCCTGCCTGTTTCAGCAGCGGAACACGCCACATGTCACTTATAGAAATCAGCGGAAAACAGCCAAGGCAAGCGGGAAAGACACGAATAAATTGTTAAGAAGGTGACGGACCCGAAGAGGTAAAATTTGTGGAAATGAAGTCGCTGTCGATCTTCGCAAACTTAAGCGCGAACCCGAAGGAATTCAAAGGCTTAAGGCCAGAAGAAAGACCAAGTGCAAAAACGGACAAAGCAGTCCAAGTGGCGAAAGAAGGTGTCGACTCAAGCAGTTACTCCAACAGGTGATACAGCATTTGCAAATTGACCATTAAGAGGCACAAACGGCTAACGGCGTGACCCATTTTCTTCATTTTGCATTAATGAGCAGACAAGCCACATAATCGCCTTGAAGGAGCAGTCTTGTTTGCAGACAAACGGCGCGGCCCATAATTTCGCATTTATATTTTAGCGGCTTCCTCTTCCCAACGCCCTTGGGACGCGCATGGGCCATTTGTAAAAAGGGCGCCAAAAGGCCTCTTTTCTTCCTATATATATTGTAGACTTCTCATTTGGAAAAACATCTTTTCACATTGTAAGGCGAAGCCCTGGCAATTTTTTACCTGGAATCAATAAAACGCATTTTTACCTCTATTTTGGTTAGACATCTATGAGTGTGTCTGAGTGTTAGTCTTGTGTTTAGTCATTGCTTTTTAATGCTTTCACAGGGTTGACGCCAACGCATCTGGTATCTATAAGGCGCCATTCCTACAGGTGACAAGAAGAGCTATACCTGGAGCGCAAAGACAGAAGGAGATTACTAGACAGTGTGCTTTTTCTACAGCACCTATGGTGAGTCCCTTTTCCTGTGTGTTCCATTAAAGCCTCCCTGTTAAGCTTCCTGCAACCTGGTCCTTTTACCAGTTAAAGTGTACGTATGTATGTGTTTGTATGGTTCAGAGTGTGAGTGTGAATAGGTCGAATCATTTAGTGTATCACACTTTTATAGTAGGTTTTGTTTTCCTGTAATCCTTCTCCCTTTTCGTCCCCCCCCATTATATATATGTGTGTTTGTGTGTGTGAGTGTATTAGCACTTATTGGAATAACTCAGATGCATCAAAGGGAGCTAGCCCTTATCTAGAGACTCTCCCCTCCAGCTTCGCCGGTCCCACAGGCGAAAGGTGAGTTTCCATTTTGATGTGTGGAAGGCAAGAGCTCGGCCACCTGCCCAAGGTGCAATCCACTGCGTCAACAGTTTTTGGCACGCCTGGTGGTACCAACTAGGACAAGTTTTGTCCAAAGAGTTGAAGAATTTTGGTCTGTTCTTTAACCAACCAGCCTTCGGAGGCTTTCTCATCAACACCAATGGCGAATCTGAGTTAAATCAACTGGGTAAGCAGTTCTGGTGCCATCAAGAAACAGTATTTTGGTATGTATAATTCCATCGCTCAGAACCATGGACCCTGTTTTCCTTGGCCAGCCTTGTGTTGATCCTTATCAGGTCCGATATGACCAGTCTCAGCCCTGTCATGAGCTATATCATCCTTATGCCCAGTCTTCTCAATGTGTCACTTCTACTCAACCTAATCTCTTTGCCAATCAACCCATTTCCACCTTCAAACGAGCACTACTGGGATACGAAAAGTATGTAGTAGAGCTTGACACTAGAAGGGGATGTGGCCAAGAAATCCCTGATCATGTCGTCCATCAAGTGATAAATGCACTGGATCTAGTTAAGAGTGAATGGACTCCCACTGAAAGAGCCAATTGGCAAAGGCTTACAAGTGAGATGCTGGATGTGAGTAGTTTGATTGCATCTTTGGAAGGGAGGCTGAGTATTCATGAGAGGCAGCCTTACCAAGTCTATCAACCTGCATACCCACTGCCCCAAGTATCATATCAGTCATACACAACCCCTGCTTATGAGCCAAGTCAAGCCTGTCAAAGTCTTTTCCCCAATCATGTTGAGGAGAGTTCCGAAACAGTAAATCTTGTGTTTAAGGCTAATCTTGATAAACAGATTGAATTGGCAAATCTTCAAATGCAGCAGTCTATTTTGGCAGCAAGGGAAGTGGAATCCAAACCCTCACTACCTCTCACATTGTGGCCCCATCACCCCAAAAGTTGATGCCCAGTCCTAATATCATGAGCTGGAATAAAGTGATTGAGTCATGGAACAGCGAGGAGAAAGACATTGTCCAAGAGTGTGAGGTACAAAATGAGGTTAGTCCTTTTCAAGTCCCTCCCACCCTTCCTCAAGAAGCTTCTTGTATTTCATGGCAACCTTCATGCACTCCCCATTTCTATGATGATTCCTATGAGCTCCAAGATAGACTCTTTCAGGATAATCTAGCTAAGCGAATTGAGGAATTAGAGGCTAAGGTGAGACCGCTTAGGGAAAGAGAGAGGGAACTTTCAGACCTTGTAGAGGAGCCTACGCCAAAAGATACCCCTTCTACCAATCCTCAAGCTAATTTCAATATTGATGAAGTGTTGGTAAAGTGGAGAGACGAAAATCAAGTGATTTTGGCCCAAGGTCTGCCCCCGTTGTCTCATAAGTTTTTAAAAGGATCCCCTGCTTCCCATTCCCAACCTGATTTTGACAATCCTTGTGTTCCACCTCCTTCCCTGATGAATGAAGAATGTTTCTCTTGTGTTGAGGAATCCATCTTGAAGGAAGCAAGTGAAGAGGAGTATGCTCAGTTTATGACTGATCAGGGAGACTTCATGAGTGCGTATGAGGAGGAGATCACCATAGGTACCCCCTTTGATGTACAAGAAGACAAGTCAGAAGCTTTTGCCTCTATCTCTGATGAGGAAGAAGTGATCTCTGACCTTTTTCCCACTTTGCAAGACGTCATGGAGGAGCATGGACGCTTTCTTGATCATGTTTTGAACGATTTGTTTGGAGTCATTGGAGTAGGTTACACTATTCTTCAAGGAGGCTATGAGCTGGCTAAGAGTGGAGAAGGCAGCATTGGGACTCAAATAAGTATGCAAAGGGGCTGCAAGCTTTCAGATTTATCCTTTCAAGAGGTTGGTGAATCTGAAGATATTTTTTTTGAAGTCATCAAGGAGGATGATCATGCCATGGAACTCGAGCATGAGGCAGAAGGGGACAAGCCAATCAATCATGCATATCAAGGGGCTTATGGTGATGAGCCAGCAGCGATTGATTTCTTGATAGGATGCACCAGCATGAAGAACCAGCAGGAGGCAAGCTTCCAAGAACAAGAAGGATACATATGTGTTGGAAGCATGTTTGCCCTCAATTCATTTCGAGACGAGCCAATCAAGGTAGCAGGCAAGAGGAGCAGGTCACCAAATCTCCATTCCATTCAGCCACTTGTCTGTTGTCATAAGTGTTCTTGCTAGGAAGGGGACAAGCCAATCAACTATGCATATCAAAGGGCTTATGGTGATGAACCAACAGCCATTGATTTCTTGGTGAAATGCACCAGCATGAAGGACCAGCATTCAACAAGCTTCCAGGAACAAGAAGAGTACGTATATGTTGGAAGCATGTTTGAATCTGATCCACTCAAATACAAGCCAATCAAGGTGGCAAGCAAGGGGAGCAGGTCACCAACTCTGCGTTCCATTCAGCCGCTTGCCTAGCACTATAAGTTTCCTAGCCAGGGAGGGGACTTAAGCAGTTTTTCCTTTGATCCAGGACGAAGGCAGATATACGTGGTTAGCTGTTTATCGTAGTTTGCTTTCAATTTCTTTCCCTGCTTTCCCTAAGTGCAGTTTCCACAAGTAGTGTTTTTAGTCTTGTGTGTGTTTTCCTTTGTGTGTGGGGTAAAGGCTCATGATTGATTCTTGGAGCTATCAAGGCAATTGCTAACTCTTTCAAAGCTATATCTGACTCCATACCCAATGGACTAAAAGGCAACTGGTCTCTAAGCATAGCAGGCATGCTTCCCTTGGGAGTCGCCAATTTGTTGACCATTTTTGCCCAATAGGCCAAAAATCGGTCAACTTCTTTCCCTGCTGTTCTGAGCCAATTCATTTTTGATTTTGCACGAGTCTGGAAATTTCTACGGACTCTGTAGGTTTTCTATGGACTCTGCAGGTGAAATTTCTATGGACTCTGTAGGTTTTCTACGGACTCTACAAAGAAGTTTTCTACAGACTCTGCAGGCGAGTCTTTCGGCACATGAAGAACCAGTTCAAAGAGTGCAAGGTTTTACAAAGCTTCTTCAGACTCTTGTCCAAAGAAATTCATAAGGAAAGAGAGCTAAAATGGTTTAAAGACACTTTTCCTTAAGGTTGGAAAAGTGGTTCTGTTGACGCAGTGGATTGCACCCTTGGCAGGACGCCTAGCTCCTGCCTTCCACACGTCAAAATGGAAACTCCCCTCTTGCTTGTGGGACTGGCGAAGTTGGAGGGGAGAGTCTCTAGATAAGGGCTAGCCCCCTTTGATGCATCTGAGTTGTTCCAATAAGTGCTTATATATATATATATATATATATATATATATATAATGGGGGGGTGAAAAGGGAGCAGGATTACAAAAAACAAAACCTACTCTAGGAGGGTGATGCACCAAAATAACTCGACCTATTCACACTCACACTCTGAACCATAACACACATGCATACACTTTAACTGGTAAAGGGACCAAACTGCAGGAAGCTTAACAGGGAGGCTTTAATTGAACACACAGAAGCAAGGACTCACCATATGCGCTGTAGGAAAAGCACACTATGTAATGACTTCCTTTTGTCTCTACGCTCCAGGTGCAGCTCTTCTTGTCACCTACAGGAATGATGCTTTATAGATACCAGATGCGTTGGTGTCAACCCTGTGAAAGCATTAGGAAGCAATGACTAAACACAAGACTAACACTTAGACACACACAGATATATCTAACTAGAACAGAGGTAAAAATGTGTTTTATTGATTCCAGGTGAAAATTTGCCAGGGCTTTGCCTTACAAATGTGAAAGATTTTTGGGCAGAGTTTTGCCTTAAGGCTGAGAGATCGATCTCAAAATGAGAAATTTACAATATATGGAAAGAGAAGAGAACTTGGCGCTTTCTGGGAAAGACTTTGGCACTCTTTTTTCAAGTGGCCCATGTGCGTTCCGAGCCTTGGGAAGAGGAAGCCGTTTGATTGTCGACTCCTGCTTTGACTTTGACATTCCAACATTAATGAGGAAAGCAAGCCACGCCGCTTACTGTTTGCGTCGTTTGGTGACCACATGGCAAGCGTTGTTCCAACTACAGAAGTAAATCCCTGAATTGATACCTTTCCTTTGCCACCTGGACTGTTTGTCCGCTTCTGCACTTTGTCTCTTCCTGGCTTTGTCTCGATCTGGCTCCTTCGGCCCTCGGGGGCTATCTCTTTGGCGGGTTGCTGGCTCCTTGGGCTCTTTTCTGGTTGGCACTCAAGCATTTAAAAAATCAAATGGCTATTTCACCATCTTAAAATCGACGTTCGCGGGCCTGTCACTACTTGAAAACCAACAGCTAGTTCATCGTGCTTGACTTTGACGTCCTCGGGCCTGTCGCCCCTTGGACTTTCTCTGGCTTTCCTCTTTGATTCGGCCTTTCTTGAATTTCTTCGGACTTCTTGTTTTGAGCCTTCCCGAAGGGGACCTGCCCTTCGGGGTCTTGAGAAAAGTCATTTTTTCGGCGAGGGCCCCCGCAATGGCACATACCCTTCGGGCGGTCTTCTTTCTCCTCGAGTTTCTCGCTTCAGGCTTTTCCTTCGGGCTTTTTTCGCGGATATTTTCCCGCGGACAAAAAGTTTGCAAGAATTGCCTTGTCCTCTTTTTTGGAGTTTCTTCTCGGGCTTTTTGGCTCACAGCTTCCTTTCCGAATTTCTTCGGACTTTTTGTCTGAAGGAATTCCTTCGGACAAAAGTCCGAAGAAAATATTCTATTGCTTTTGCCTCAAGTCTTTTCTTTGCATCTTTCGAATTCCTTTGGACTTTTTGTCCAAAGGAATTCCTTCAGACAAAAAGTCCGAAAGAATTCGTTCTATGCCTTAGTCTTTATTTTTTGCTTTTTTAACTACCCTTTGAAAAAGTGCCCTTCGGGTTTCTTGAAATCGACCCTTCCGAAGGGTGCCATTGCCGACCAAGTGCCCTCCGCAAGGGCACTTGTCCTTCGGGAGGCTCTCTTGAACTTTTGGATTGAACTGCTCCTTTGAACCAATCGTTGAACCAAGCTTTGAACTGAGCGTCGAACCAAGCTTTGAACCAAGCGTTGAACCAAGCTCGTTGAACCAACTGAGTGAACCGAGTGATTGAACCATCTGATTGAACCGAAGCATTGAACCAAGCCGATGAACCATTTGATTGAACCAAAGCGATGAACTTTGCCGATTGAACCGGTTGAATGGTTCAACGGTTCAAAGATGCTAACTCTTGGAAAGATCATGTCGTTGAACCACTTTTCCAACCTTAAGAAAAAGTGTCTTTGAATCATTTCAGCTCTCTTTCCTTGTGAATTTCTTCAGACAAGAGTCCGAAGAAGCTTTGTAAAACCTTGCACTCTTTGAAATGGTTGTTCATCTGCCGAAAGACATCCCCTGCAGAGTCCGTAGAAACTTCACCTGCAGAGTCCATAGAAATGGACCTGCAGAGTCTGTAGAAAACCTACAGAGTCCGTAGAAAATTGCAAGACTCGTGCAAAATCAAAATGAATTGGCTCAGAATCAGTAGGGAAAGAAGGGGACTGATTTGTGGCCTGTTGGGCAAAAATGGTCAACAGGTTCAATGTCGGGGTTCAGCGACATGATCTTTCCAAGAGTTAGCATCTTTGAACCGTTGAACCATTGAATCGGTTCAACACTTTGGTTCAATGCTTTGGTTCAAAGATTGGTTCAACGGCAAAGTTCATCGCTTTGGTTCAATCAAATGGTTCATCGGCTTGGTTCAAAGGCTTGGTTCAATTCAGTTTGTTCAATGCTTCGGTCCAATCAGATGGTTCAATTACTCAGTTCACTCAGTCAGTTCAACGACTTGGTTCAACGGTTGGTTCAAAGCTTGTTTCAACAGTTGGTTCAAAGCTTGTTTCAATGGTTGGTTCAAAGGAGCGGTTCAATCCAAAAGTTCAAGAGAGCCTCCCGAAGGACAAGTGCCCTTGCGGAGGGCACTTGGTCGGCGTTAGTACCCTTCGGAAGGGTTGTTTTCAACTTTCCTGAAGGGAATTTTTAAGGGCAGTCGAAAAAGACAAGGAAGAAATCCTTCGGACAAAAGTCCGAAGGATTTCGGAAAGGCCACAAACAAAGATCCCAAAGAAAAGACTAAGGCAAGAAATGAATTCTTTTGGACTTTTGTCCGAAGGAATTCCTTCAGACAAAAAGTCCGAAGAAATTCAGGGAAGGCCGCGGAAGGAAAAGCTGACAGAATTTCCGAAGGGCAAAGACAAAGTAGCCGAAACAATTCTTGCAGACTTTTTGTCCGCGGGAAAAAAGTCCACAGGAAAAAAGTCCCCCAGAAAAAAGTTGAAGGAGAAACCCGCTGAGGAGAAAGAAGATCGCTTGAAGGGTATGTGCCCTTGCGGGGGGCTCTCGCCGATAAAAAGGGACCTTTCTCAAGACCCTGAAGGGCAAGTCCCCTTCAGGAAGGTGCAAAACGAGAAATCCGAGGGAAAGGCCGAGTAAATTGTCAAAGGATGGTGACGTCTCCGAAACCATCAATTTCAGGGAAACAGACTAGCCGTTGGTTTTCAAACAGTGACGGGCCCGCGAACGTCATTTTTTTTAGCAGGGGAATAGTTGTTTGATTTTAAAATCTTGAGCGCCAACCAGAAAAGAGCCCAAGGAGCCAGCGACCCGCCAAGAAGATAGCCCAAGGGCCGAAGAAGCTAGAAAGCGCCAAGTGGCAACCGCAGAAGACTTTGACATGTTTTCTCTAAAAGAAGCGGAATGCGCCACATATCCATTGCAAAGCTCGGCAGAAGCCGACAAGCGTCAACACCCGTAGTCTCTCTCTTTTGTCTCGCGAGAACTGTGGTGGGCCCCCAACGAACTGCTAAAGAGAGCGGAAGCCGCCATGTGTCCTCTTCTACAGGACTCTCAAAAGGTGTTTGAAGCCTCTATAAACTCAGCAGATGCTGCCACGTGTCCTGCTTGTTTCAACAGTAGAACACGCCACGTGTCACTTATAGAAATCAGCGGAAAACAGCGAAGGCAAGCGGGAAAGACACGAACAAATTGTTAAGAAGGGGACAGACCCGAGGACGTAAAATTTGTGAAAATGAAGTAGCTGTTGATATTTGCAAACTTAAGCGCGAACCCGAAGGAATTCAAAGGCTTAAGGCCAGAAGAAAGACCAAGTGCAGAAATGGACAAAGCAGTCCAAGTGGCGAAAGAAGGTGTCACCTCAAGCAGTTACTCCAGTAGGTGATACAGTGTCTGCGAAGTGATCATTAAGAGGTGCAAATGGCTAACAGTGTGACCCATTTTCTTGATTTTGCATTAATGAGCAGACAAGCCGCGTAATCGCCTTGAAGGAGCGGTCTTGTTTGCAGACAAATGGCATGGCCCATAATTTCGCATTTATATTTTAGCGGCTTTCTCTTCCCAATGCCCTTGGGACGCGCATAGGCCATTTGTAAAAAGGGTGCCAAAAGGCCTCTTTTCTTCTTATATATATATATTGTAGACTTCTCATTTGGAAAAACATCTTTTCACATTGTAAGGCAAAGCCTTGGCAATTTTTCACCTAGAATCAATAAAACACATTTTTATCTCTATTCTAGTTAGACATCTCTGAGTGTGTCTGAGTGTTAGTCTTGTGTTTAGTCATTGCTTTCTAATTCTTTCACAAGGTTGACACTAACGCATCTGGGATCTATAAGGCGCCATTCCTGCAGGTGACAAGAAGAGTTGTACCTGGAGCGCAGAGACAAGGAGATTACTAGACAGTGTGCTTTTTCTACAGTACCTATGGTGAGTCCCTTTTCTTGTGTGTTCCATTAAAGCCTCCCTATTAAGCTTCCTACAGCCTAGTCCTTTTACCAGTTAAAGTGTGCATATGTGTTTGTATGGTTCAGAGTGTGAGTGTGAATAGGTCGAATCATTTGGTGCATCACCCTTTTATAGTAGGTTTTGTTTTCCTGTAATCCTTCTCCCTTTTCATCCCCCCATTTTATATATATATGTGTGTGTGTGTGTGTGTGTATTAGCACTTATTGGAATAACTCAGATGCATCAAAGGGAGCTAGCCCTTATCTAGAGACTCTCCCCTCCAGCGTCGCCGGTCCCACAGGTGAGAGGGGAGTTTCCATTTTGACGTGTGGAAGGCAGGAGCTTGGCCTCTTGCCCAGGGTGCAATCCACTGTGTCAACAAATACCGGGGCAAAAGGACATGCCACAAAAGGAATTGCATTCTCTGAATGAACAAGCTGTCCCAGCAAGAGCCGATAATGTTCTGATGATGAATGGACAACCTTCCACCTCAGGGGAAGTCAAAAAAGAAGAAAAGGTTCCCCTTTTTTATTTGTCCTTGGTCATAGGAGATTTCTTAGTGCACAATTGCATCATTGACAGTGGAGCAAGCACCTCGGTAATGCCCAAATGCATAGCCGACAAGCTAGGTTTGAAATACGAAGAAATGACTAAGGGAGTCTTGCAGCTGGATGGAACACCAGCAAAGACAGTTGGGGTAGTGAAAGATTTGAGCTTGATGCTACACGCTTGCCCGACCTTCTCAGTTCCTCATGATGTGGTAGTGGTGGATGTCCCTCCTTACTTTGCCATCTGCTTATCCAGGGATTTTACATCCAAGATAGGCGGCTACTTAGCAGCGAACTGGTCTTATCTAGTTTTTAGAGCCAAGTATGGGCCTAAAGTTAAGATTGAATCCGAGCCACTCCATAGAGATCATCTGGAACCATACTCGCTCAAGGCAGCAAATGTCAGGTACGCCATTATTGACCAAGAAGAGTTCCAAGTAGACCAATCTCCATCCTCTGCCCTTGAAGGAGTTGCAGACCTGCTCTTAGATGAATGGGGAAGTGACAACTTCGAGCATGATCCTTACAAATTCATAGAGGTAGGCCTTGGAATTTATTGCATGCATGAAGAGGGTACTTTTGTACCAAATCTGATGAAAGCGAGCCAAGAAAGCTCAGGTCTATGGCAGATGTTCTTTGATGGTTCAAAAAGTAAGTTGGTAGCTGGTGGTGGAGCGGTGCTAGTTTCTCCTTCAAAGAAAAAATACTTTTCGGCTTTTTGGTTTCAATTTTCCTGCACATGCAATGTTGCGGAGTATGAATCCCTCATCCATGGTTTGGAGTGGGCAAGAAAAAGAGGAATCAAAGAGCTGCAAGTTTTTGGTGACAGTGAGCTCATTGTCAATCAAAGAAGAGGCCAAAATTTGACAAAGAATTCTTTATTGAAGTCCTACTAGCATATGGTATGGGACTTGGTAGAAAATTTCTTTGCTTTCAATATTACCTCCATTCCTAGAGAGCAGAACAAGCAAGCGGATAGGCTGGCTGCAAGTTGGTGCCCAGTTTGATGTCCCTAAGGAAATAGGCCAAGACCACAGCTCATGCCACTTGAAGGTAGTAATATGGCCTTCTAAACCTGACAACGTCACCAACTAGCAGGGATTTGACAATGACTAGCAGATAGCACTCTTCTTGCAAGAAGAAGCTGAATTTTGTACAAAAAATCAGTCAAAGCTATAGTAGCAATATGGCAGCCAAATTGTTCAGCTGAAGAACAATAAACTCCCCAAAGGTTTGGTCACTCTAGAAAGTATCTTCAATGGGGATAACCAGCTGAAAAGCGACAAAGCATGCATTGCAACATAGGAGGAGCACCATGAGAAGGTTGAAATATTCAAGGATAAGCTGCTTGCACTTGGAAAAGTGTGCACAGACCGTGAAAGGCAGGCCTTCATCTTGTTGTGCCAAGAATTCGCTGATGTCTTCGCTTGGGAGTATAGTGATTTGAAGGGTTTTGACCCAAATCTGGCCCAGCATACCATTGAGCTGGAAGAAGGCGCCAGGCCAATCAAGCAGAAGCAGAGGCCTATCAACCCAATGATCGAGCCTCTCATGCGGAAGGAACTCACCAAGTTGATTGAGTCCAAAATAATATTTCCAATCAAACACTCTTCTTGGCTGGCCAATCTTGTTCCTGTCTGAAAAAAGAATGGGGAGATCAGACTGTGCATTGATTTCAGAGACCTCAACAGTCTCTTTGAAAGACCATTATCCTCTCCCAAGCATGGAGCAGATCCTTCAAATGGTGACAGGCAGCGAGCATTTCTCCCTCCTGGATGGGTATTCAGGGTATAATCATATTTTGGTAGAAGACTGTGACCAACACAAGACAACCTTCACTATCAAATGGGGGACGTTTGCTTACAGGAAAATGCCATTCGGATTGTCTGATGCTGGTGCCACTTTCGAACGAGCCATGGACATGGCCTTTCGAGGCTTAATAAATAACACTGCACTGGTATATCTTGATGATGTGACAATTTTCTCTAAGGAAGCGAGCCAACACATGAAACGCCTCAGACAAATCTTTTAGAGGTGTAGAGAGTTCGGTATCTCTCTCAACCCTATGAAATGCGTGTTCACTGTCCACGAGAGGAAACTCCTTGGTCACATTGTCTCCAAGGAAGGCTTAACTATTGATCCAGAGAGAGTTCGCTCCATCCTGGAGCTGTCCTTGCCTAAGCACAAGAAAGGCCTGCAAAGCTTCTTCAGCAAAATAAATTTCATCCGGAGATTTATCTCGAATTTTGCGGAGGTAGTCAAGCCGTTGACCTCTATGCTAAGGAAGGGTGACGAGTTCACATGGACAGCACAAAGAAAGGACAGTTTTAAAGAAATCAAGCAGGCCATATCCCGGGCTCCTACTTTGATCAGCCTTGACTTCACCAAAGATTTCAACCTCTACACCTTTGGCAATGAAGAGGTAATCTCCGCCATGCTTACCCAAGCAAATGGTGATAACCTTGAGCAACCAATTGCATTTTTTAGCAAAGGCCTAGAGGGTTTTGAGGTTAAATACACATATCTGGAGAAGCAAGTCCTGGCGGTCATACGGAGTCTGAAGAAATTCAGGCATATGCTGTCCAATAGCAGAATCCACCTCATGATTCCACATCCCGACATCAAGGATTTCTTAATCAACCGAGACCTGAATGAAAAGAGAGTAGGGTGGATCACTAAGGTGATGGAATACGACGTGGATATCAAGATCACCAAACTGGTAAGAGGAAGAGGCCTATGTGAACACCTTGCTGCAGACTTTAAGCAGCAAAAAGAGGATAGTCTGCTAATTCATTATGCAACTATAGCCGAAGAACCAGCTATCATGAAGGATTGGACATCGGACGTGAGGCATTTGTAATATCCCCTTCTCAAACCTGATCTTTCTAGTGACTGTTGGCCTTTTTTTGGAGACCCGAAGGTTAGTCGGAAGGTAAAATTAGGGTTTCTTATTTTTAAGGATGTCTTTGCTTGGAGTTGGTGGATTCAATGGCGGATTCTTTCTGGTTTTTCAGAGAGCTTCGCAGTGGTATGTTCATTTCGGCATTCGGAGCACTTTCAGGAATTTACTATTTTTAGTAAGTTCAGGTTTGGCATCGGAACGGGATTTTGAGAGTGGGGTTGGATTCGTCTTGTCAAGACCTTTCTAACGAGCTATAGATCATTGGTTTCCGACATCATCTTGGCCTCCGTTTTAAAGTCCGTAAATTAAACATTATTATTTAATTTTGGACCTTGGTGCCTAGGCTCAACGACTTAATGTTGAGGTTGAAAAAGAATTAAAGAGGATTATATTATTTTCCCTCTCATGTTTTATCCCATATACAAGAAGATTTTAGAGACTCTCAGTTGGAAAAGTATAAAAGGAGGAGTGCTCTCATTTCATCATCTTTGTCTACAGGAATGTTTTGCTGCCAGATTGGCTTTGGGATCGCTTCGAGGAATGAAGGCCTCCTAGCTCGGGCATCGCTTCTTGTTTGAGAGACAACAACTAGTGGTGATTTAGTTTAGTGTTGTGAGTTCATTGGGTTTTGTGCATTGTAATCTGCATTGTGTCTAATTAGTATTCTGATTTTGCATATTAGAGGTTTTTAGATCTTACATTTTAGCTACAGCAGATTCGAATTTTAATTTGTAAATCCAAAAATACCAAAAAGATTGTTCTGGGTATTGTGTCATTGCATCTTATTGGTAAGGGCGCCCCTTCATGAATATTTGCAGATTTTAATACGAAGCTTATGATTTTATAATGCAAATCCGTCATTCTTTGAAGGCTGTACTTTCTAGAGTGCATTGGGATTCGTGTCAATAATTAATAACCATATTTAGATGCCATTTCTTATTACTAAGTTAGGCGCCATCATTTTGAGGGTCTATTGCATCAGATTTGAGATCATTAGGGTGAAAAATGAGAGAGTTATGAGCATATGAGTAAATTCATAAGTTGTTGGTCCGTACTGTTTCAGATCTGCATTGGGCTGCGTGCATCAAATAAATAGTATCTTTTGAATGAGTTATAGTGTTTTGATTTGGTCGCCATCATACTAGAGTCATTGTGCAATTTGTTTCATGAGAATTGATGAAGTTTTGAGCAAGTTGTGAGTAAAATTGTGAAGTACAGCGCTGTTGTTCGTGCACACGAAAATCTGGTCTGTCATAAATCAGAATTTGAGGTTGGTCTGCTTGTAATTTCAAATCTAATCCTTGTTATTCAATGAAGGAAGTTCAATACATATTATTGCAGCTTGATTTATATGTTGATCCACATTCAAAGCAAGATCTTATCATTCATATTGTAAACTGGCAGTGGTACTGACAGTATAGTTATTCTTGCTCATCATAGTTTGTAATGTTCAGCTTCTCGTTCAGTAATTGTTTGTAATAGATAAATCTCCGCCCTATGGTAGCTACTCTCCCACTCTGGGGTAGCAAGCACATTCTGGGTGTTGAGTATTTCCAGCTTTCAACATTTTCTTTCAAACATTGTTATTTGTAATCACTCCGTCAGATGGTTGCCCCTCACTCCGCATTGGATTGGGTAGCACATACTTGACGTTGAGTTCCCTTTCAGCATCACTCCGTCAGATGGTCGCCCCTCACTCCGCATTGGATTGGGTAGCACATACTTGACGTTGCGTTCCCTTTCAGCATTTAGAAGTAGAAGATCCTTTGACCATATGCTCGCCATCATCGGCCCCATCATTGGTTAGAGTTACTTCCTGCATAAGCACTTTGTTTCAGATCCTCTGACCAATGCTCACACCTGGCCCACATCGGGGTACTGGTGTACATTCTGGTTAGAGTTGCTTTCTGCATGTTTTGGTTTATCCTCTAACCTTAACGGGTGCATTGATTGTAATTTGCAATTTGTAAAAATTGAAAAAATTGGCTCGGAATATTTCAGCATTCCCTTCTCACTGGTGAGTGCTCGCAGGGCTTTGATAGGACCAAGAGGAGATATTTCAGACTCCAGTTTCTCCCTTATGTCCTAATTGATGGAGTGTTGTTCAGAAGGGATCTCTCAGGAGTCCTTTTAAGATGTTTAGACTCAAGTCAAGCCGATAGGGTGCTGTCTGAGTTCCATGATGGGCCAGCCGGCGGTCATTTTGCTCCTAGAGCTACAACAGCAAGAATAATGAGAGCTGGCTACTTCTAGCCTACTGTTTTCAGGGACACCCATGCCTGGGTACGAAAGTCCCAGAAGTGTGCGCTTTTTGTTGGGAAGCAACGGTTGGTTGCCATGCCCTTACAGCCTATTCAGTTAGAGCAGCCAGTCATGTATTGGGGCCTTGACTTCATAGGGATGATTAACCCTCCCTCCAGTGCTGGACACAAGTGGGTCCTGACCGCCACGGATTATTTCACAAGATGGGTAGAGGTTGTTGCTTTGAAGGAAGCTAACGAAAGTGCAGTCCTGGATTTTTATGAAAACCTAGTGGCAAGGTTCAAAGTTCCAGCTACCATAATCTCAGATAATGCGTTAGCTTTTCTGGGAACCAAAACAAGTGAATGGGTGCTGAGATATGGTATCTATCTTAGCACTTCCTCCAACTACTACCCACAGGGGAATGGGTTGGCTGAATCTACAAATACGAATCTGATCAGGATCATCAAGCAAACCATGGAGGAGAATCAGAGGACTTGGTATGCCAAGTTGAAAACAGCCCTGTGGGCAGATAGGGTCACCCCAAAGAGGGCAATCGATAACTCGCTGTACACGCTCGTATATGGAAGGGAAGCTAGGCTCCCCATTTCACTTGAGTTGCCAGCATTGGATCTCGCTCGCCAGCTAAAATTAGAAGGAAATAGCATGGAGGTTAGGCTATGCGAGCTGATGGAGCTCCAAGAGACAAGAGACTAGGCTATGGCTTCTATGACCAGCCGCCAATAGCAAACGAAGAGACACTTCGACAACAAATCTTCATCAAAAGGTTTCTCTGAAGGAGACATCGTCTTGAAATGGGATGAGGACCGAGCCAAGCCTGGAAAGCACGCAAAGTTCGACGCCATATGGAGTGGTTCATATGTCATCACTCAGTGCAAGCAACATAATGCATTCCAACTCTCCAAGTTGGATGGTGAAGAACTGTATATCCCAGTTAATGGGATACATCTTAAGCATTCCCACTGAGCCCTTCTTCCATCATGTATATATTTTCCTTACTTTTTTCTTGTTTTCCCTAAGTGCCTTTTGCACATGTTAGTAGTTTTCTTAGTGTTGTGTGTGTTTTCGTTTCCTTTTGGGGTAAACCTTCGTGTTTGATTCTTGGATATCTCAAGGTTGTTGCTAACTTTTTCAAAGCTACATTCTGACTCCGTGCCCAATGGACTTTAAGGCAACTGGTTTCTAAGCATAGCATGCATGCTTCCCCTGGGAGTCGGCAATTTGTTGACCATTTTTGGTCTAACAGGCCAAAAATCGGTCCCCTTCTCTCCCTTCTGTTCTGAGCAAGTTCATTTTTTAATTTTGCACAAAGTCTGAAATTTCTACGGACTCTGCAGGCCCATTTCTACGGACTCTGCAGAGAATTCCTACGAACTCTGCAGGCATGCTTTCTACGGACTCTACTGAAAAGAACTACGAACTCTACAGGAAAGTCCTTTGGCAGATGAAGAACCAGTTCAACGAATGAAAGGAGCTTCTACAAAGTTTCTTCGGACCATTGAACCATTCAGTTCAATTGGCTCAGATTCAATTGGTTAAGCGGCTTATTACAACGACTTGTTTCAATGGCTCGGTTCAACGGTTTGTTTCATTCAATTGGTTCAACGGCTCAGTTCAAATGAGACAAGTTCCCACTTAGGCGCAAAATGGACCATTTCAAGTGCCCTCGCGGCGGGCAGTTCAGGGCTCAATTGCCCTTGTGGAGGGCAGGGAACTTTGCAAAGAGGCCACTGAGAAAAGCCGAAAAGGAATGTTTCTTTTGGAAATTTGCTTAAGGCAAAGGAAGTACCCTTCGAAAGGGTCGTTTCCAATTTTCCCGAAGGGCACTTTTCGAAGGCAGGCGAGAGAAAACAACGAAGACATAATTTCTTCGGACTTTTTGTCCGAAGGAATTTCTTCAGACAAAAAGTCCGAAGAAATTCGGAAAGGCTATGAGCAAAAATCCAAGGGAAGACAAGTAAAAAGACTAAGGCTAAGGCGACAATAATTTCTTCGGACTTTTTGTCTAAAGGAATTCCTTCGAACAAAAAGTCCAAAGAAATTCAAAAGAAAAGCCCGAGAAAATTTCCAAAAAGACTAAGGCAAAGTGCTCGAAACAATTCTTGCGGACTTTTTGTCCGCGGGAAAGAAGTCCGTGGGAAAAAGTCCTCGGTGAAAAGTCCGCGGGAAAGCTCCAAAGGATTTCAAGACCAAAGGCCGCCGAAGGATCCCGAAGGGCAGGTGCCCTTGTGGCGGGCTCTCAACGGCCGAAAGAAAGGCACTTCTCCAAAGTCGAAGGGACACCTTCCCTTCGGGAGGGTTCAAAACAAGAAGCCCGAAGGAAAGGGAAGCAACAAGAAGCCGAAGAAAAGGGAAAGGCCGAGTAAATTGTCAAAGGATGGTGACGTCTTCGAAGCCGTCAATTTTAGGGAAACAGACTAGCCGTTGGTTTTCAAACAGTGACGGGCCCGCGAACGTCAATTTTTCAACATGGGAATAGCCATTTGATTTTTTAAATTCTTGAGCGCCAACCATAAAAGAGCCCAACGAGCCAGCAAGGCCGAGAAGATAGCACCCAAGGGCCAAAAGAGCCAGAAGAGACAAAGGCAAAGAAAAGACAAAAGAACCAAGTGCAGAAACAGACAAAACAATCCAAGTGGCAAAGGAAGGCATCGACCCAAGGAGTTAATTTCAGCGGTTGGAACAGTGCTTGCCAAGTGGCCATCAAACGATGCAAACAGTGAACGGCGCGACCCATTTTTCTCCATTTTGCATTTATGAGCAGACAAACCGCGTGGGTGCCTTCAAGGAGCAGTCTTGTTTGTGGAGAAATGGCGCGGCCTATGTTTTTAAATGCCTGAAGTCAGAATCAGAGCCGACACAACATTTATGTTTCAGTGGTTTCCTCTTCCCAACGCTCTCGGGACACTTATGGGCCACTTGTCAAAGGGCGCCAAAAAGTCTTTCTCAAGGGAGGTGCTTTGGTTTTCTCCCTTATCTATATATATATTGTAACTTCTCATTTTAAAAATCTTTCACATTGTAAGGCGAAGCCTTGGCAATTTTCACCTGGAATCAATAAAAAATGCATTTTACCTCTGTTCTAGTTAGATATCTCTCTGAGTGTGTTTGAGTGTTAGTCTTGTGTTCAGTCATTGCTTCTTAATGCTTTCACAGGGTTGACACCAACGCACCTGGTATTTACAAGGCACCATTCCTACAAGTGACAAGAAGAGTTGTACCTAGAGCGTAGAGGCAGAAGGAGGTTACTAGACAGTGTGCTTTTCCTACAGCACCTATCGTAAGTCCCTTTTTTTGTGTTTTCCATGAAAGCCTCTCTATCAAGCTTCCTGCAGTTTGGTCCTTTTACCAGTTAAAGTGTATGTATGTGTTATTATGTTTCAGAGTGTGAGTGTGAGTAGGTCGAAATTATTTGGTGCATCACCCTCTTAGATTAGGTTTTATTTTCCTGTAATCCTTCTCCCTTTTCATCCCCCCCATTATATATATATATATATATATATATGTATGTATGTATGTATGTATTAGCACTTATTGGAATAACTCAGATGCATCAAAGGGAGCTAGCCCTTATCTAGATACTCTCCCCCTAGTTTTGCCTTGCCCACAGGGAAGAGGGGAGTTTCCATTTTGACATGTGGAAGACAGGAGCTCAGCCTCCTGTCAAGGGTGCAATCCAATGCGTCAACAAAACACTTAACCAAGCAATGCACCAAAATAAAATGAGAAACTCCCATAAGCTTGAACCCACACTAATTCTACAGAGGACAATACTGACTTACACAACCTCAAGATCAAGCTGGTTGCATTAATGTTTCATGGAAGTGGTTCAGGATGCAATGAATGCAAATAAAGAGGAGTTCTAAGACTCACTGAAAGCTCACATCAATGGGAGAAAGAGCACTCAGCTTAATCTGCATAAATAGCATTGAAAAACTCCCTAAACAAGGTCAGAAAGGAGTACCATGGATGAGGGAGATTCTCCTTCACATAATGCCATAGTGCACAACTCAATAGACACAAATCCAAGGCAAGAGATAGGCAAAGAAAATCCTTTATTACATCAAGAGGTAGTTCTTACAAATGCTTGACAGAGTCGAGCCTAATCAAGCTGAGCATATTTTGCAATATCTCAAAGAGTGTCCCATCTCCCAGAGAGGAAAAAAAAGTCTAAAAACTGGGAACCCTTAACAAATTAAAAAAACTGGATATATAGAAAAGGGAAGAGAAAAAGAGAGAGAAAAGAGAGGGGCACGTTGTCCATGATCATTGAATGAGCTCCACCTTTCAAGGGACACCCCACCACCCCTTTGTCCAATCACGACAAGTCCATCATCGACATTTTTTCTTCAATAGCTCCAGTTAGTTCTCAAGTCCTTCTCATTGGCCCATAAAAGTGCACTAGAGGACAAGAGTTTGTTTTATATGGTGAGTCATGATCCTTTCAAGGAGAAAATATCTTTGAAGGTTTTGATCATTATTAAATGCTCCAACTGTCTCTTCAATCTTCCAAATTTGCTCCGTGAATCTCTTTTTGCCCCTCATGCATTCAAGTCCCTTCCCTTTGAACTGACAGAGCCATGTCGAGGGTAGTTGCATGTCTTTGTCTGACGTGAATGAGTCGATCATTGCATTTAAATCTTGGCATGCCCCTTTTGCCTTTGCATGTCCTACTTGAAAAAGGATGAAATCCCCATTCTCTAAATCAAGACCTAGCCATGCTGCCTCTGATCGAGCAACCGCTTGTCGGAGGTGAGATCCATATCGAAAGACAAAGGTTTCTCCATTAATTCACACCTACTAGTTCCTGCCAGTCGCTTGGGATTTCCTTTGTTTTGATTGGTCATTAAAAACTGACTCGGATCCTTGATTCACATCGTCGATCTGCCTGACATGGATGCCTACGAGTTGTCGATCCCCTGCCAGTTGAATCCATCCTTGACACCTGTCATGTACACTTTCACCCTTGAGATTAGTTGACTCCCTTTCACCTCTTTTGAATGCAAATGGCTACTTGACGAGACCCATTTTGACGTCTGCGAGAATGTCTTAGGATTTCAAATTCAAACTGCTATTTGCTGGGACTAGATTTTGACGTTTACGGGCCCGTCACGAGATATTTGAATCCCAACGGCTATTTTTTTGGACTTTTTGCTTTGAACAATTCCTTCGGACATTTTGTCCAAAGGAATTTAAAGAAATGACCTTCCGGTTTTGTTGAAAAGGACTTTTCGAAGGGAAATATACCCTTTGGACTTTTGAAAAGTGACCTCGAAAGGAAAAATACCCTTTGGGAATTTTGAAATGGTCCTTTGAAACTTTGAAATGAGCCTTCGACAAAATTGCAACGGTCCATTTTCCTTTGAAAAATACCTTCGGAAAAGTTGCTATGGTCCACTTTGAAAAGAAAGTGACCCTTCGGCAAAGTTGAAATGGACCATTTCTAGCGGACAATTCTTTCGAAAGAATTCACTCGGACAATTTTTCCGAAAGAATTCACTCGGACAATTTTTCTAAAAGAATTCATTCTTCGACCTTTGACTTGAATGGACCTTTGGATTTTTGAAAACTGCCCTTGCTTACTTCAGTTTTCTCATGACTCGTGACTTATAAAGTAATTTAATTAAAGCAGCTCCATAAACCCGTGGAACACTAGATAGAGTAACTCGGGGTTGTGGAGTCACTTTACTTCAGAGTTGCGACTACTTGCAACTTACTAGCCAAATTAAGCAAATTACTTTCAAAAACCCAAAGTCTTCCACCTTGTACTTTTATAAATGTTTTGATGGAGTCCGGAGATTTTTTGATGGAGTCCGTAGATTTTTTTATACTATGTAGGCCTAATGCTACTGCATTTATGACCCCTAACCTTCCTCTTAGGTGCATAGAAGCTCCTTGTTGCTCCTCATGCAAATCAAAAGTATCCTTCTCAAACATATAGCTTGACATGCTTCTACCTTGTAAAGCCCGAAGCCTTCTGCATGACAAAACCTGAAGTCTTCTTGTTCCGGAAACCCAAAGTCTGAAGACTTGCCACTTCTGCTTGATCATGTCCATTTCCATAAATTAGTTAGAATTTCGTATGTGGGCCAAAATAAATGGCCAACAATCACTTGCTGTGGAATAAGGCTAAAGGAAAATTTTAGAAGAGCCCTCCAACAAGTTGTCAACCCCAAACAACCCTCTAGTTGACAACCAAAAATTGATGCTCTAGCCTGTGTTCAATAATTTTTTGCTCAATCGTGACCCTTGAATGAAGCCACCAGTAGAAGTTGAGGGTTTTTGTCCCCAATATCTAATTGCCAAAAAGGGTTTTCGTCCTCAATAGCTGAAAATAGAAGCAAAATTTCTCAACTCACAAAATCAAGTGATAAATGAATCATAGATCCCACAAATGAACCCCTCCTTTTATACCTTTTTCCCAACTCAATCTCCAAAGTGGGTCGCTCCAAGTGGGGGGGTATTTACTATAATTCATAAAGTGACTTTTTAATTTTTAATTAAGCATTGACTTACTCCAATTAGAAAAGTCCAATTTATTTTAAATTTAAACATAAGCTTCCAACAATAAGTTACTTTTTGGTTAACTTAGCTCCCCAGAACCATGTTTCCCTTCTCCTCATCCCCTTACCCTGTGAGAAACCACAAAATAGGCTAAGGATCTTCATACAACACTAATTCTGAGCAAAAGACATTATAGTTTGAGCCTCAACACAAAATTTGCTAAGTAGCATATATAGGAAGATGGAGGTAATGGAGGTTGGAGGCCAAATAGTATCCTCTCTCAGTCACTTACGAAGAGGCTGCACATCTAGATTAGTGGAAAATAAATTATGCAAAAATGACTATGTCGAGGATGATTGCTAGTGGCAATGGCGACTATCTGAGTTGTGCAATATTGAGTGGCAACAATCACGTGTAAAGACTACAAAAGAGATGGTGAGTAATTAGTCCTCGTTTTTAGTTTTCTCATATTTTTGTCTTTTCGTGTTTTTTGTGATATAATAAGTGAGCAATTCCAAATGTAATCCCTTGATGTAAAAATATAGTGGACTACTGAATCATAAAGTATTACAACGTCATAATACTTGTATTGATGTTGTTGGTTGTCCTGCAAAACCATCTTTATAGGTTGTTGGGTGGAGCCTTTGTAAAAACAATATTTATAGGTTGTTAGTGGAAGCCTTTGTAAAACCATCATTGTAGGTTGTTGGTTGTTGAGATATCATTTTTATATTTATCAAAGTTCTAATTTTTTTTATAATTTCTCTAAATATCAATGATGGTATAAACCTTAAATAATAATATATCATTGAAATATGCAAAATTGAAAATACCCAACTGCAATTTTTATTTAAAGATATCAAATGTGAATTTGTTACATCAAACCCTAACCTGAAACTACGTAGAAAGCATGAAAACTGAATTTTTATTGGAACCCTAGCTAAAAGAGGAAGTCTAGAAGTACGACAAATTCCTGGCAATAATAATAAACCCCTATGAGTCTAAAGTCAGCAAATTTTTCCTCAAAAAGAATGATGCCAAGGCTAGAAGTGTATTGCAGGTGGTTTTGTCATGTCCCTCTTTTGATGTGGACATGGTGGAAGACCCTTAGCCTTTAAACCCTTCCTAGGGGCTAAGGGACAAACATAAAGGGAAGTGAGTATTAAAATGTTTTAATCAAATATGTGTAAAAGTACTTTTTTTGAAAAGCACTTATGTTTTTTATTTCACTTAAAGAGGGATCTTTAAGGGTTTTAAGGACTTAAGTGATTTTAAGAAAAGATCGTAAGGAAAGGTCTTTTAAATCAATTTTTATATTACTCTCCCTTCCTCTTTTTGGAAGCCACACTTGGAGAGATACGAAAGTGAAGAGGAATCATTTGGTGAGGGCATGTCATGTTTGAATATTGAAAACTTGGTCTATCAGCACGCAAACACTAAGCCAAATTGTTTAAAGATGAAACCCTTCAAGCAAACGAAGTTAAAGGATGAAAACCCTCTTCTTTCTTTGGGATAACTCCATTCGGGGGTTATGATTGGATTCATTTGGTCATTCAAGGGTGTTTTAAACACCATTTGTCATTTTTAGGTTGACACCTTGCTTTGGAAGAGTCCCGCGACTTGGTTGGAGGAGTGAAATTTCACTCTTTGATGGATTTTGTGCCCTAGTGGCAATTTTGAATTTATTTGCAAATTTATACATAGTGGGGATTTTGTTTTGGAGGGGTTTGGACCTCTTGCTTTGGGTAATTCATCTTGAATTTAATTTTGCAAATTTATCATATTTTTCTAGCTTGGTGATTTGGGGTTTGGGCTTTTTTAGCCATCTAAATATTCTAAAAATTCATAAAAATTTATGCCTTATTGCAAGTATATTTTATGCCGTTTATTGATGGTTTGATAAGGGTTTTTGGGCACAAAAAGCATCTCCAATTTTCAGATTTATATTACAGCCAAGGACGCCTAAGGTTTGAAGAGAGAAATCTGATTTTGAGGATCAATTTTTGCATATTTTGAACAACCACTAAATGCTTTGGATTTAGCATAATTTCAAGCTAATTTTGAAGTGTTTTTGAAAGGTTATTGTTAACTAGGGTTTGCTGCAATTAAACCAAGAAATTTCTATTTTGAAGTAGGGTTCATAGATATTCCTAATTTTCAACTAATCGTCCTTTTTAGAGACATTACAAGGACAATAGACTGTAAATGCAAGTACAATAGTAAATAGTGACATGAATAGTGATACCATGAATAGTGTGTGAATAGTAACTCCATGAATAATGATGTGAATAGTGATGTCAAGCTGAAATGTCATTGTGGGAAGTTATTTTCATAATTTTTTGAACTATTGCAGCTCTATACATAGCCATAAAGCAGTTTTTTTGTACCTATGTGATAGATTTCCTCTGAATCTGAAAGCTCTGGTGTAATTCCTGAATGGAGTTACCAATGGGTTTGAGGATTTTCATCCCCAAGCCTGCGCACATGAGGGTAAAATATTGAAGTTGCCACAAATTTGCAAAACAAGGGTTTTGTAAAAGTGTTTGAATGAATAATGATTGACTTTCCACTTTTTCCAATCAATCATTTTAATAAGTTCTTTTCATCCAAAACCCTAAAAATAATTATATTCCTTTTAATTAAATATTCACTTTTCATCTTCATAATATTAATTACTTTTGGCCATGTAATTAATATTGCTTTTGCCCCCCTTTTAATATTAATGCACCTAAGCATCATTTTTCCATGTTACAACATAAAATAACTTAAAACAACTTAAATGAGTTATTATTAAATTATTTTCCTCATTAATTCCCCTTTGCCTACGGAAAATAAAAATAGCCTTCGGTCCCTTGATTTAATTAATTCAAAAATAGGGACATTATAATTCATCCTTCCCAAAATTGTTTGTCCTCAAGCAATGCTTGAACCATTCCGCAAATACCAGGATCCCAAACCAATCTTTTTGTCTCTTCTAGTCCTTGTGTGGTAGTTAGTGTCTGTTGTACTTATCTGATATAATGGAGAATTGAAAACCATTTACCCCATGATACTTCCCCAATAATCTCCATGAACGAACCCATGATAGTTAAATCATGAATCGACTATGATCTAGAGAGTACTATCAAATGTGGCACACTCCATTTTGTTTGCAGTGATTGATGCTGAAATTGTGTTAGTGATACCTCAAGGTACTACCTCTTTTTCCTTGAAATGTGACCATAGCATGCTCAAAATTATATTTATCACTTCTAAATTGTTGTCATAATACTTACCTTGTGTTCCAAAGATTCTTACCATGACACCCCAAGTTGTATTTCTTGGCAAATAACATGGATCAGATTGTATGTGGGCTGTAAAATGGCTGTAACAGTCATAATTTACTCGAACTTTCTCTCTAAACAACAATGTGTAGGCTATAATATTGAGAAAAATAGATCTAAGGTTGGAAACTGCATTCATGTTGGCCCTTGGTTCATGTTTCTTGCAGCCAACACTTATCCCTACCATGTGAAGTCGGTTACTTCCAACAAGAAAGCCAAATTTTACAAATATCTCATTTGGTGGCCACCTTAGGAGTGTAATATTGAGTATATCCAAACATTATCATAATGAAGTATCTTACCTAATGATAGACCCTCAGTTATCTCTATGCATGACCTAATTTGGATTTGAGCAAAAAGATCTATGTGCCCTTTATTGCAAGTTGTATCCTTCACTCTATCACCCTTTTTAGAATACTTTCCCTGATGACAAGAATCTTGCAATGACATAGTAAAAAGCAACAAATCTGAAATATGACTATCCTTTCATACCTTGAATTGTAACCAGAACGTTCACCTTCCTTTTCTGAAATAGGAATTGTTGTGATATCCTCAATACCTCCATCCTTGTGACTCAAAATTCCCGAGTTAGGGTCAATTAAAATATTCTCCTCAAAAGCATGTTGTGTTGGAAGCAGAATGATTGAGAGGGGGGGTGAATCAGTCTTCAAAAACTTTCTTATCAATTTCATATTAAGCAATCATGAACCATTCAAATAAGCATATAGATCTAGCAAGCATAAATACCTGTCCACATAAGCATGAAACACAAGAACACATCACATATGTGGGAAACCCTCAAGGGGAAGAAAATCCACTGATATCTGCAAATAGACTACAGTCCTAAAAGACAAACACCAAATTTAGTGAAGCACTTACTTTACATGGAACACCAACCCCAACTAGCTAAGCACCAATTCAACTAGGCTTTAGCAAGCACCAACTTGCAAGGAGGCACCAAACCCCTAGATGATTCAACACCAAACCCCTAGATGATTCAACACCAACTTAGCCACCTGATTGCTTTGATCACCCTTAGGACACCTTGTTGCTCAACGAATTGATGATGACCACCTCTTCAACTCTTCACATTCTTAGCCCTCTCAAACTGTCTTGTAGGTCTCTTCAAGACTGATTATGTCATATGACCTTGATCCTCATATACATAACCTATGTCAAATCTTCATCACAAATCCTCTATACTCTTTTGATGGTCTACAAGACCTCCTGCGTTGCAATATGTTATTTTATTTGCTTGCTCTCTACACACCCCAATAGGCCTAAAACTTTCTTGTATTTATACAAGCCTCTTGTTCATATCCTTCTTGGTCAGCCAAACACCCTGTTGTAGGCTGAAATTGCACCCTTGTGGGAGAGTTTTTCAAGCTCTCTCACTTTCAGCAACAATATTGAAACAACCTCAGGCTGTGGGTATCTTGTAATGAGGTTGAACCTCTAGGTTTTTTAATAAGGCTAGCTCCTCAGATGCTTCACTTTAACTTGTTTCCCACACTAAAATCTACTGCTAACTAAGGAAAAGGGAGAGAAAAATAACATGAAAGGGAAACCTAAGCTAAGGATGGTGATGCACCAGAATATGAAATGATCCACTTTCAACTTGGAAACCTTAACAACTACTAATGAACCTAACCAAGACAGATTAATATGATCCTATCTCAAGGCTACAAACATAAGTATTTTGTGTGGAGGTCGAAGGGAAACACTACAATTTGGAGGATAAAAAGAAATAAGTCTGTATGAGACACTATAAACTTGTGACACTTCAAGAAAGGGACCAATGTCTAACACTTCACACTTGTAAGGAACCAAAAGAATTAGCACAAGATACGTAGAGAATCTATAGATGATGAAAAGGGACATACATCTGCAAGTTAAACTCCAATAATGTATACTTGACTTCAAACTAGAATCAGAAAATTCATCTCATTGCTCCAAAAGAGTGTTGCAAGGCAATTTTGATAGAGTAACTCTATCCCCAGTTGAGGGATGTCTTTTTAGGCTCAAAAGCCTGTATATATAACAGAAAAAGATGAAAAGAGAGGGCTTGCGTGAGAAAATAGAGAGGGGTCATAAATGGCTACAACCACCACTATGTCCTTGAACTCTTTTGCATTCAGAATGTGCAACTGCCTTGACCATGAAATGAACCTGTTGATGCAGTGGATTGCACCCTTCAAAAGAAAACTTGGCTCCTTTCTTCCACGCGGCATAATGGAAACACTCTTCTTGTTGTGGGTAGTAAAACTGAAGAGTGAATCTCTAGGTCAAGGGCTAGCTCCCCTTGATGCACCTTAAAATCTTGAATTTCTACTGCTAACAATGGGGGGGTGAAAAGAGAGAGGGATGCTATGAAAACAGAAACTAACTAAGATGGCGATGCACCAAAATTGATTGATCTCATTTTTTATCTACGCTTTGTACCAAAAGGAGCAAATAGACACTTCATTTGAATAAGAGACTAGACTACATCAATATTTCAACAAGGGGTTTGATGGAGGTATAATGAAGAAGAATCTACCATAGGTGCTCTAAAGGCACACTATTGGATGGTTGCTCACCTACACCTATACTTCAACCTGGACGCTTCTTGTTAACCTACAAAAGATCTTGGATACACTAGATACATTGGTGTCGACCTATGAAAGTATTAAAATAAATGACTAGATATAAGACAATACACAGGCATATGCAAAAGTGTAAAAAATCAGATGGAGGTAAAACGTTTCTTTTGATTAAAGGCAAATTTTGTCAGGGCTTCGCCATACAAAAGTGAGATGTTTTTTCCAAGCTAAGAGGTTACAATATATAAAGAAATTGAAGAGAGATCCTTGACTAGTCAAGAACAAGAGGCCCATATTGCTGTCACTTCTCATTAAACATACCTGTGAAAGCCATGTTGTAGGTGTCTCATATATTGACTTTGTTGCTTGGACGTATTAAATACTCTTGCAAAAGTATGGGTCGCTTCTCTCCATAACTGACAAAGTCATCTCTCCATATGTCCTGGGCCATGCTCTCCATTGAAAGTTTGTGCAGTTGTCCACCTATTAATGCCAAACAAAGAAAAAATGGGCCGCTCTCTTGAATGCTCGTGCAGCTCTCTTAATGGCTATTCAATGGAGACTATTTCATCTGCAAGCAGTTACTTCTCCTGCCGATGCCTCCTGTGCCACTTGGACTGATCTGGTTCGTTCCTGCGCTTGGTTGACTGTGTCCCTTGGAACATTCCGAGTGTTTGTCTTATATGTATGTGGCTATGTTCTGAGCCATGCTCTCTCTCTTCTCTTTTCTCATTATTTCTTATCTTTTCTTGGCAGTTCGGGCTCCTAGGGCTATCCTTTTCTTTTTTGGGCTCCTTTCTCGACGGACCGCCGACTTTCCTTTTGGCTTTATGCCTTTGAATTCATTCGGGCCTGCTCATGAGTTCTTTCGAACAAAATGTTCGAAAGAACTTGTTCTTTGGCTTCTCTCCAATGGCTAATGCATCCCATCAAAATTGACATTTGTGGGCCTATCACCATTTGAAAACCAACGGCTATTTCGCTACCTTGAATTTGACGTTCACGAACCCATCACTAGATATTTGAACTTCCAACAACTAGCTTACCATGTTAAAGTTGACGTCCACGGGCCCGTCACTACCCTTCAACAATTTTCTCGGCTTTTTGTAAACAGACTTTTTCGAAGGGAAAGTGACCCTTCAGAAAATGGGAAGGTCCTTTTTTCATGGCGAAGTGTCCTCCAAAAGGACACCTACCCTTCGGGTTTTTTGTCTTGTCAAATTTCTTCGGACAAAATGTTCGAAAGAATTCCTTCAGACATTTTGTCTGAAGAAATTCGTGCCTTTAGTGTCCTTTCTTGGATTTCCTTGGTGAATTTCTTCAGACAAAATGTCCGAAGAAATTCATTCCTTGAGTTTCTTCATTGAATTTCCTTCCTTGGCCTCTTGCAAGTGGACCCTCTGCCCTCCGCAAGGGTACTCTGAGCCCAAGGCTGCCCTTTGGGCCTTTTGCAAAGGCCTTATTCTGAACTCAGGTGCCCTCTGCAACGGTATGTACCTTTCGGACCTTTTGTAAAAGACCTTTGCCCCTTTGAAACTGGCCCATTTTGCCAATAAAAGGCTCACCCAAAGTAATTTGTTTGCCCTGCTAAACATCTAGGATTAAAATGAGCTCCAAATCAACCCAAGTGCTTGCAAGACTCAAAACACTTGGTTTTCAAAAAGAGGAAACACTTGGGCTTTCATGGAAACAGGCCTGTCACAGAGAAAACCCATAAAACTACAGTGTGATGAACTTGTCAGAAACTAGTTAACAGGGCCTACAAAGGAAGGGAACAAAGGGGGTGCTCAATTTTCGCCTACAAAACTAAAATTGGTCAACACATTTGGTGATTCACAGGGGAAGCATGTCTGCTATGCTTTGAGAAGACTAGTAGCTTAAAGGTCCATTGGGCATGGAGTCAGATTACAGCTTGGAAGACTGGCAATAGCTTTGAAAAAAACCTAAGAACCAATAAAGATTTTACCCCAAATGGAAAAGAGAACATACACAAGGCTAAAAAACTACAAACATGCATAAAAGCACCTAGGGAAAACGAGAAAAAAATAGGGAAACTATGTACATAACAAGAGAAGGTTAGTGACAATGTTTAAGATATATCCCATTGACTGGGATATGTAGTTCTTCACCATCCAACCTGGAGAGTTGGAATGCATTATGTTGCTTGCATTGGATGATGACATGGACCACTCCACAAGGCATCGAACTTCGTGTGCTTTCCAAGTTTAGCTCAATCTTCATCCCATTTCAAGACAATGTCACCTTTTGAGAAGTCTTTTGACGAGGATTTTTTGTCAAAATGTTTCTTTGTTTGTTGTTGGCGGCTAGTCATGGCATCCATGGCTTGGTCTCTTGCCTCCTGAAGCTTCATTAATTCACAAAATCTGACCTCCATGCTGTCGCTCTCTTTCAATTGCAGTTGATGGGCAAGATCCAAGGTTGGTAATTCAAGTGAAATAGGAAGTCTAGCTTCCCTTCCATACATAAGTGTGTATGGCGAATTGCCAACTGCCCTCTTTGGAGTGATCATGTCTGTCCACAGGGCTGTCTTCAGCTTGGCATGCCAAGTCCTTTGATTTTCCTCCATTGTTCTTTTAATGATCCTGATCAGGGTCTTATTGGTGGACTCAGCCAGCCCATTCCCTTGTAGGTAGTAGTTGGAGGAAGTGCTGAGATAGATGCCATATCTTAATGCCCACTTGCTTGTCTTTGTTCCCAAGAAAGCCAATGCGTTATCCAAAATAATTGTGGCTGGGACCCCAAATCTCGTCAAACTACAGCTTGGAAGACTGACAATAGCTTTGAAAAAAACCTAACCAATAAAGATTTTACCCCATATGGAAAAGAGAACACATACAAGGCTAAAAAACTACAAACATACATAAAAGCACCTAGGAAAAATGAGGAAAAATTAGGGAAACTATGTACATAACAAGAGAAAGTTAGTGACAATGTTTAAGATATATCTCATTGACTGGGATATGTAGTTCTTCACCATCCAACCTAGAGAGTTGGAATGCATTATGTTGCTTGCATTGGATGATGACATATGGACCACTCCACAAGGCATCAAACTTTGTGTGCCTTCCAAATTTAGCTCAGTCTTCATCCCATTTCAAGACTGTCACCGTTTGAGAAGTCTTTTGACGATGATTTCTTCTCAAAATGTTTCTTTGTTTGCTGCTGGCGGCTAGTCATAGCATCCATGGCTCGGTCTCTTGCCTCCTGAAGCTTCATTAATTCACAAAATCTGACCTCCATGTTGTCGCTATCTTCCAATTGCAGTTGATGGGCAAGATCCAACGCTGGTAATTCAAGTGAAATAGGAAGTCTAGCTTCCCTTCCATACACAAGTGTGTATGGTGAATGGCCAACTGCCCTCTTTTGAGTGATCATGTTTGCCCACATGGCTGTCTTCAGCTTGGCATGCCAAGTCCTTTGATTTTTCTCCATTGTTCTTTTAATGATCGTGATCAGGTTCTTATTGGTGGACTCAGCCAGCCCATTCCCTTGTGGGTAGTAGTTGGAGGAAGTGTTGAGATAGATGCCATTTCTTAATGCCCACTAGCTTGTCTTTGTTCCCAAGAAAGCCAATGTGTTATCCAAAATGATTGTGGTTGGGAACCCAAATCTCGTCACCAAGCCTTCATAAAAGTCTAGGACCACACTCTCGTTGGCTTCCTTCAAAGTGACCGCTTCTACCCATCTCGTGAAATAATCTGTAGCGGTCAAGACCCACTTATGGCCAGCACTAGGAGGGTTGATCATCCCTATGAAGTCCAAACCCCATTGCATGAATGGTTGTTCCACTTGAATAGGTTGCAAAGGAATTGCATCCAGTCGTTGTTTTCCATCAAAGAGAGCACATTTGTGGCATCTCCTCACCCAAGCATGAGTGTCTCTGAACAAGGTTGGCCAAAAGTAGCCAGCCTTCATAATCCTTGTAGCTATAGACTTGGGGGAAAAGTGACCACCAGTTGGTCCGTCATGAAATTCAAATAGTACTTTGTCAACTTGATCTGAATCGATGCATCTCAAGAGTACCCCTGAAAAGTCCTTTCTAAACAAAACTCCATCTACTAAGACATAAGGAAGAGACTGGAGCCTGAAATATCTCCTCTTAGTTCTATCAAGACATTGCAGGCACTCACCAGTTCGAAGGAAATGAATCATATCTTGTGTCCAGCTCTTCATGGTTGTGGGCATTTCCATTGTAGCTCCATCATTGAGTATCAAAATGCCCTCTTTTGGTTCTTTGAAGTCTGTAGCTAGGTGTGCTCACACAACCCTCTTCCCCTCACCAGCTTGGTGGTCTTGATCTCCACATTGTACTCCATCACCTTGGTGATCCACCCTGCCCTCTTTTTGTTTAAGTCACAACTTAGCAAGAAATCCTTGACACTAGGATGTGTCACCATGATGTGAATCTTGTTGTTTGACAACATATGTCTGAATTTCTTCAGGCTTCATATAACTGCAAGTGCTTGCTTCTTAACATAAGTGCACATAATCTCATAGCCTTCTAAGCCTTGGCTAAAAAATGCGAGAGGTTGTTCGAAGTTTTCACCATTCGTTTGGGTGAGCATAGCAGAGATTACCTCTTCATTGCCAAAGGTGTAGAGGTTGAAGTCCTTGGAGAAGTCAAGACTAGTCAAGGTGGGAGCTGGGCAATAGCTTGCTTTATCCCTTCAAAACTCTCTCCTTTGTGCTGTCCATGTGAACATCTCGTCCTTCCTCAGCATGGAAGTTAGTGGCTTGACCAGTTCAGCAAAATTAGGGATGAATTTCCTAATAAAGTTTATTTTTCCAAAGAAACTTTGCAGGCCCTTTTTGTGTTTAGGCAAGGACAATGCTAAAATGGCATGCCCTCTTTCCAGATCAATGGTCAAGCATCCTTTTGAAATGACATGACCCAAGAGTTTGCCTTCGTGGACAACAAACACACATTTCTTAGGGTTGAGAGAGATGCCGAACTCTCTACACCTGTCAAATATTTGCCTCAAGTGTTTCAGATATTGTCCTACCTCCTTGGAGAAGACTGTCACATCATCAAGATAAACCAACATGATGTCATCTATCAAACCTTGGAAGGCCATAGCCATAGCTTGTTGGAAAGTAGCTCCAGCATTTGACAGTCCGAAAGGCATCTTCTTGTAGGTGAAAGTTCTCCACTTGGTGTTGAAGGCTGTTTTGTACTGATCGCAGTCTTGCACTAGAATTTGATTGTACCCAGAGTACCCATCCAGCAGGGAGAATCGTTCACTCCCTGTCACCATCTAGAGAATCTGTTCCATGCTTAGGAGATAGTGATCTCTTAATGAGACTCTATTCAGATCTCTAAAATCAACATACAATCTGATCTCCCCATTCTTCTTCCTAACGGGGACCAAATTGGCCAGCCAAGAAGAGTGTTTGATAGCAAAAATGATCCTGGACTCAATCAGCTTGGTGAGTTCCTTCCTCATGAGAGGCTCAATCCTTAGATTGATTGGTCTCTATTTTTCTTTGATGGGTTTGGCACCTTCTTCCAGGTCAATAGTGTGTTGGGCCAAGCTTGGATCAAACCCCTTTAAATCACCATATTCCCAAGCAAAGACATCGGCAAACTCTTGGCATAACAAAATGAAAAAATGTCTTTCCTCATTTGTACATACCTTCCCAAGTGCAAGCAACTTATCCTTGAATATTTCTACCCTTTTGTAATTCTATTTCTTGGTTGCATGCTCACTTTGTCACCCTTGAGTTGGTCATCCTCATTGAAGATGCTCTCAAGAGTGACCAAACCCCTAGGAAGTCTGTTGTTCTTCAGCTGAACAATCTGCCCTTCATACTGTTGTTGCAGCTTGGATTGATTCCTAGAAGCAAACTCAACCTTCACCTGTAAGAAAAGTGTTATATGCTGGTCGCTATCAAACACCTACCAATTGATGACATTGTCTGGTATGGAGAGTCTCACTATCACCTTTAAATGGTGTTGATTGTTGTCCTGACTTATTCCCTTGGGAATGTCAAACTGAGCACCAACTGCTACTAGTCTATCTGAATGTTTGTTTTGTTTTCTTGGGATGGAACTGATGTTGAAAGTAGTGAAGCTCTCCATTAGGTCCCACACCCTGTGCTTGTAAGACTTGAGCAAGGAGTTCTTGGTCGAGTTTTGACCCCTCACCTGGTTTACAATTAACTTGTTTTCTCCAAAAACTTGCAATTCTTTGATTCCTCTTTTTCTTGCCCACTCTAAACCATAAACAAGAGATTCATATTCCGCTACGTTGCAAGTGCAAGAGAATTGGAACCTGAAAGTTGAAAAGTATTTTTCCTTTGAAGGTGAAACCAGCTCCCAACTTGCTTCTAGATCCATCGAAGAAAAGTTACCACAAACCACAACTCTCTTGGTTTGCCTTCATTACATTTGGCATGAAAGTATCCTTCTCATGCATGCAGTAAACTCCAAGACATGCCTCTTCGATGAACTTGTAAGGATCATGTTCAAAATTGTCATTTCTCCATTCATCTAAGAGCAAGTCAGCAACTCCTTCAAGGGAAGATGGTGGGGATTGGTCTACCTAGAGTTCCTCTTCATCAATGATGGCGTAGCTGACATTTGTTGCCTTGGGCAAGTATGGCTTTAGATGATCATTGTGGATAGGCTCTGACTCAATCTTCACTTTGATTCCATATGTGGTCCTAAAGACCATGTAAGACCAATTTTCTGCTAAGTACCCACCTATCTTGGACGTGAAATCCCTAGATAAGCAAAGAGAAAAGTAAGGGGGAACATCCACCACTACCATGTCATGGGGAATGGAGAAGGTTGGATAGGCATGGAGCGTTAGATTCAAGCCCCTTATCACTCCCAATGTCTTGGCTGGTGATCCATCCAACTGCAAAACTCCCTTGGTCATTTGCTCATATTTGAGTCCTAGCCTGTCAGCTATGCATTTGGGCATTACTGAGGTGCTTGATCCACTATCAATGATGCAATTGTGGACCAAGAAATCCCCAATAATCAATGATAGATAGAAAGGAGGGACCTTTTCATCCTTCTTTGCTTGACCTCTGATAGGAGGAGCCCCATTCACAATCAACACATTATCAGCCTTTGCTGGGACAACTTGCTCACTCAGCGCATGTAATTCCTTTTGGAGTATATCCTTTTGTCCTGGCATTGCTAAGGAATCCCACAATGAGATGTTCATGTGCAGCTTCTTCATTTGGTCCACCACATTGATTGGAGGGTTTCTCCCGTTTGAGTTCTCCTTGGGGACATTTGCAACTTGAGGTGCAACTCGAGGAGTCAGCTACAACTGGCGGTCTGTAATTGGAAAATTTATGGTTTACTTGTGATGAAAGAGATGCCGCAGATGCTTGAGTAGCTGATTGAGCTTCCTCCATAGCTCTCTTCTTGGACTTGGTGTTGGCTGCAACACAATCATCCTGATTATTTGTGGTCCCCACATAATTGACTACATAAAACTCCCCTTCCAAGTGGTTCATAAGATTGGAATCAGATTGAGCTTGCCTGTTGTCCGTCCTAGATTGTGTTGACGCCTCAAAACTTGGGAATTGGGCTATTTGATCACCTTGTTTGTGCATAATTGATTTGGTAGCTCATTAGCATAAGCAAACTATTCTTGCCCATACCTCAGGGGTGGATAATTAGGTTGTTCCTGTACCAAATTATTTTGAGTGGGGACAAGAGCCTTGGATAATGAAAGGGCACTTGCATTATAACTCTGATAAGGTCTGACCTAGGTAATCTGACCCTGCCCTTGATTATAATTTTGGAAAGGAGGTCTATGTATCTATTCGAACTACTGGTACCCTTGATTCGGCTGATAGCTTTGAGCTTGTTGCCTCTTGAGGGCCACTAATTCGTTGCTAACACTCTGCAGTAAACTCTTAACCTCGTGGAGGTCATTTGCAGGGATAGTAGCCAGCCTTTCTACACTAGGCAGAGGAGCTAAAGTGGGCGCGACAGGCTGAGCTGAAGGCTGTAGATTAGGAAAGAGTGGCATATGGGGTCTAGGGGCTATCTTTCCCGCTTGCACCAAACAATTTTTGGCAGCTATGGCTATTTCATAAGCAGCAGGTAAATCTTGTCCGGCCATGGACTGTATCATGACAGTAATGTTGCTATTTAAGGCCTTTAAGTAGTAAAGAAAAGCATAGCTTGGAGTCGGCCTCACTAGAATGGAGATTTTGTCCCAAGTCTTTTGGAACCTAGTGTTAAAATCCTGCATAAATTCATGTGGAGCTCTCTTCATAGTGGTCAATTACTCAGCTAGAGACAGATGGTCACTCTTCATTCCAAATCTATTTGTCAGGAGGGTGCCTAATTCGTTCCATAAGCCAATTGAATTCATAGGCAAGGTCCCATACCAATCCAAAACTTTACCTTTAAAGGACAAGGCCAGTAACCTGATGGCTACATTTTTTTCAATGACATTATGGATATTGCAGAGGTTGGCTATGTTTCTGATATGCTCAATAACGGTGATTAGCCCCTTTCCACTAAAGGGAGGAACACTCTTGAGGGTTGTCCCTAGAATTGGGTCATATTGCAGAAGGTTCAAAGGACTCTGACCATTGAAGGCCACAAAAAGTAAGGCCATGGTTGTGACAGGGTTCAACCTGGGTCTTCTTGTGTAGGTATATCTTATGGCAGGTCTGGGAAACTGGTTTGCCGTGTAAGGCTAAGTCGTTGCAAACCTTAGCCTCTTTGCTCAATTCAAAGGCAGCTCAACAAATTCGAAAGGGACACCCTTAGAAGAAGATATTGTGGTGACCTTAGGCATGGGGTGCTAGGCTGATCAGTAACCAGAGACTAAATTCTTAAAAAAGAGTCGCCAGATGCTGGATTATAGATCTTGCTTTTGGATTTTTTACAGTAATAGGACCAACATCAATCCTGAAACTCACAAGACGTAATTTGCATCCCACCAGGCGTGCCAAAAACTGTTGATGTAGTGGATTGCACCCTTCAAAAGAAAACTCAGCTCCTTTCTTCTATGCGGCACAATGGAAACACTCTTCTTGCTATGGGTAGCAAAACTGAGGAGTGAATCTTTAGGTCAAGGGCTAGCTCCCCATGATGCACCTTAAAGTCTTGAATTTCTACTGCTAACAATGGAGGGGGTGAAAAGAGAGGGATGTTATGAAAACAGAAACTAACTAAGATCATGATGCACCAAAATTGATTGATCTACTCATTTTTTATTTACGCTTTATACCAAAAGGAGCGAACAGACACTTCATTTGAATAAGAGACTAGACTGCATCAATGTTTCAACAAGGGGTTTGATGGAGGTATAATGAAGAACCTACCATAGGTGCTCTAGAGGCACACTGTTGGATGGTTGTTCACTTGCACCTATACTTCACCCTGGACACTTCTTGTTAACCTGCAGAAGAAGATCTTGGATACACTAGATACATTGGCGTTGACCTATGAAAGCATTAAAATAAATGACTAATCATAAGGCAATACACAAACATATGCAAAAGTGTAAAAAATCAGATGGAGGTAAAATGCTTCTTTTGATTAAAGACAAATTTTGTCAGGGCTTCGCCATACAAAAGTGAGATAATTTTTCCAAGATGAGAGGTTACAATATATATAGAAATTGAAGAAAAATCCTTGACTAGTCAAGAACAAGAGGCCCATATTGCCGTCGCTTCTCATTAAACATGCCTGTGAAAGCCATGTTGTAGGTGTCTCATATATTGACTTTGATGCCTGGGCGTATTAAATACACTTGCAAAAGTATGGGTCACTTCTCTCCATAATCAACAAAGCCATCTCTCCATATGCCCTGAGCCATGCTCTCTATTGAAAGTTCACGCAACTGTCCACCTATTAATGCCAAACAAAGAAAAAATGGACCACTCTCTTGAATGCTCACACAGCTCTCTTAATGGTTATTCGGTGGAGACTATTCCATCTGCAAGCAATTACTTCTATCGACGCCTCCTGTGCCACCTGGACTGATCTGGTTCATTTTTGCCCTTGGTTGGCTGTGTCCACAATAAATAGATTTTAGAGTTTACTGCATCCACACAATCATAAATAAACAATAAAATCACACTTTTAGTAAGAAAGAGAAGGAATAAATTCTACCTCAAATCCAAAATAACACAAAGTTCATCCTGAGATCTTGATAGAATGTTCAGCAAAATTCTGTAGACACAAAATTCACCAAAAATATACTTCCCTTCATTCAATCCAGACTGGTTCACAAAATCACATCCAAGATTTTCAACACAAAGTTTGAAATCTTAAAAATGCACAAGTTACAATAACTTTTTGCCAAAATGTTATGATCTTTAGCCTGTAGGCTTCTCCCTATATTTATAGTGTCCAGAAGAAAAATACAAATAGGAAACATTAATTACTTTTCCCGTATGTGCAAGCTATAAAATTGGAGACAGTTGAGAGTCTTTGGAGACAGTTGAGAGTCTTTCTCCACAATTCCCTCATTGGATGGCACAGATGATTTTCAACTTAAAATAGAATCTTCTATTTTGCATGTCTGCCACCTATTTCCAAGTAATTGACTTTTTCAAACAACTTGAAGTAATGGCTTTTAAACCAATTACTTAAGTTTTTTACAACTCAACTTAATTACTTAATTACTTTGTCGAAGAGAAGGAAAGAAAAATAAGAAGAAGAAAGAAGAGAAAGTTAATCCAGCTGCACGGCCTTAATCTTGTTCTTATTCCAGTATTGGATGTACCTATCAAATATGTATTGCACCATTCCTCCATCAACCTTTGCAATAACTTCAACCTCTATTTTGAACCTTAGGAACTCTCTTTCTAGGATCTTGCCGAATGTGTTTACCTTTGTCAAGCTAGGTTCTAATTCCTTGACATCACCGTGAAGTTTAATCAGTCTCTCAATTGAATTGCAAGTAAAAGGAGTGACAACTTCATCTCTCTTTGTATAGAGAAGCGGAAGGAAGTCTTCAAGGGATGTTGGAGACCTGTCAAGTGTATAACTTATAACATAATAGATACAATTATCCAACTGCTCCACTTTATCAACCTCTTCTAATAGTTGCATTTCACCCAAAATGTTTTTTAGAGTTTTTGTGTGAAAAGACATGATTATTTCTAGTTGCTTGCCCCTTTGTACTAATTTATCTGGTACAGTCTGTTCTTCAATCAAATTTTCTTAGAAAATGAATTTATTTCAACTAGGGTTTCAAACTGGCATTCAGCTATTCTATTTTCACTGTCTATCTCCTCCAACTCCCTCAACTGAGTAAACTTACTTTGCAGATCACCCAAGCTATCAGGTGTTTCTTTGTGTTTCTCTATTGCTTTTTGAAAGATCTACTCTATCCACTCATCAACAGCCTTGGCTTTGTCTCCTATGTCTTCAAATTCTCTGATGACTGGCTCATTGAGTTGCTCTTCTACTAGCATGGGTTGAGATGAATACTGCGCAACCTTTGCAATGATCTCACATAGCTTGGAGATTTTGTCATTTAATTTAGCTTTTTTAGCGTTTTCCTTATCCAACTTGGAGAAGAGTGCATCAATTAGATTCTGGGTACCCTGTTTCAGTGCTTCAGTAGTAACTTTTACCAGAGGGACTCTAGTGATTGTTATGTCTATTTTAGTCAATTCTCCCTTTTGTTTTCCCTCTATTGGAGTTGACATTTGAGCTAACTTTTGACCAGAAGGTTCAATGACTAACTTTGAAGTCATTTTGGCAGCTTTTGACCTTTTACCTCTTCCTCCAAGGCTCTTGAGCAACTGTAGATCTTCCTTCTCCAAGTTTATTACTTCCCTAGCCTCTAGAACTACTTGTGAAGCCAACCAAGATGAGAAGTCACTATTTGGGGGGTGAGAAGTGTCAACATGTACCACCATCTCTTGATTGGACCCTATTGCATCAGAAGTTGACACTATATCATTACCTTTTCCTTCAGCACCATCTAGAGAAAGTACCCTTTCAAACTCTATCATTTTCTCCACCATCAACTGCTTCCTCAACTCTTCATCTGTAGTAGCCCTGCTACCACTTTCTACTCTAGTTGCCTTTTCCGCCAATGCTTCTTTATGGGCATGAGAATCCCCCAAAGATGAAGAAATGGTATCTGAAGGAGGAAGTATCTGGGTGGTGAGAAAGGAGGAGGGTAAGGTGATGGATCTATTTCTTTTACTGAAGAAAGAGTGAAAGATGTTGGGTTTAAAGGTGGAATAATTGTGATCTTTTGTGAAGCTTCTAAGGTGGGGTTTACTGGGGATGTTGAAGTGCTAGGAGCTGATACAGAAAGAATTTTGTCAACAGGAGATGCTTGTGAAGCAAATGAAGATTCTCGCTCACCTGTTACTTGAGATTTTTATGCACTTTTAACTTTTCTGGTCTCCGGCTGCTCTCACCTTCATGTTCCCTCTTTCTGAAACTCCCTTGCCTTATTTGCTACATTATTGCCTCATCCAAACAATGTCTCTTTTCCTGCAACCAATTTGAAGTATTAATGAGGACGATTGAAGTTTTCTCTTCAATTGTTTTGGAACTAACTTTAATGGTTGGTAGAGGGGCCTTGTCTCCTCCCATTTGATTGTATGCATCAAGTATCACATGGCCATCATCAATAATATTTTCACGTATCCTTGCCAAACCAAAATTAACAATTTGTTGTACTGTTAATCTGCTGAAGTCCCTTCTTCTAACTTCAAATTCATTCCTACAGTTCATCCAAAAGTCCTCCAATGCGGGGATGTGCATACATTCTATAGAGACTCTCTTTTTTGCAATCCCTTTAGGATCAAAGTTCATCCTAGCTTGGAAGTATTCCCGCTCATAATGAAAAAACATTTTTGTTTGGACATGCTTGGCCTTTTGGATACTCTGACAATTATAATTACCAATTGTGACGGGGAAGTTAACTGCTGCCTTGTGTTGCTTTGCTTGCAAGTCATGTAATTCTACCAATTGTCTACATAATTCCATTATTACCCATTTGTCATTGGGGTATCTTGGTAGCTTAAGTGGTGATCCTGAGAAACCACTAATCCTGAGGTAAGTGAAATCAGCAAATTGAATGAAGATGCAGCCAAATTGAGAGACAACTTCCCATGCCTCCTTGCTTACTCTGCTTGTTTTCAGATCATTGTTTAGCTTACAAATGATTTCATAAAAGAAGCCATCAGTTATTATCTTGTATTTCTTGAAGTATTTAGGCAATACCAGCTGTGGGTAATACTCGTTGATAGGGTTTGTTGCTAACATCCCTCCCCTGTCCAATCTGAAGAATATTTCTTTTGAGGCTGCAACATATACTAGATATGAAGTCATTTTGAAATCAAGCATCTGTCTAACCTTCTTGAGCTGTTCACCAATGTTATTACTTATTATTTCAGCCTAATTGATCATTGCATTAGCTCTATTGACCTCAATTGTTCTGATGAAGTAATACATCCATGAGTAGAAGAATTTTGCATTTCTTTCTCCATTTATTCTGCATAACAACTGGCTGATGTCATCAACTTTTTGCACAAAATCTGATCTTTGAATGGTCTTTAGGAATCTAGATGGCTGCTTAAATTTCTTTAGATAACTTTTATTCATGATACTTATACATTCAACTGTGTTGCTTTCCCATCTATCAATGGCCCTTTGCATGTTGACATCAAGTACTTTGGATTTTGTTGGAATTTTAAGACAGTAGTTGAAGAATTGTGTGTCCAACCTTATCACTGTATTGCCTGTTGTGTCCCTGACTGTTTTAGTTAGAGGATTGTAAAATTTGGCACACTGTAATACAAACTCTAGCAATTGGGCAGTACTTAGAAACGATGCAGCTTGAATGATCCCAATGTTAACCATAGCTTGCATAAAGGGTGTCTTGCGGGTTGCCTTGGATTTATCAATTAGTTCACTTACAGACACATGTCCCATATCAATATCACTTATTGTAGCAAGTTTAGAAACTATACATGATTCCACTAGATAGCCCTTGTACTCATATCTCATACTCCCTGAATATGCTTTTGCCTGAGATTTTTATTTTCCTCTCTTTCTTGAAGCTTTTGCAGTTGCAAGATTGGGATCTTCTTGTGTGAAAATTATTTCCCCTGACCTTCCTGCCTTTTCTGTCTTTGAAGATATCTCTTGTATGTGAGACATTTGCCACAACTTGCCTATAAATATATGCACAACTTAAAATGTTCCTATAGAAAATTTGAACAAACGTGTAACTCAACATTTGTCAAGTTCAATCATGCATATGATCAATTTTAGTTTCTCGAGAATCATGCTATTATGAAATTTCAAGTAAACTTTCAGTACATAATATAAGGGAAATAAGTAATGACTTAAAAAAGTTTCGGTTGAGCTTAAGTAATGACTTAAAAAAGTTCTCTTTGTATCTAAGACTTTTGGGGGTGCATTACTTACTTTATAAAAGGGAAATAAGTAATGATCTAAAAAAGTTCCGATTGAGCTTTCCTTTGTATTGAGGACTTTTTGAGCTCACTTAATGAAAATAAGTAAAGAACTCCACTTTACACTAAGCCTTTATATGGTGGACTTTTGAGTAGGCTCGACTTGTTTCAATAAAGCAAGTAATGAGGCTAAGAAATTCCAATTTGGTCTTTTAAGTGGGCTGCAGGAATTTTGAAAGGCTTGACTGATTTTGAAGATGAAGAAAAGACTTATTGAAAACCCGAACTCTTTCCCTTTTCCCTGTGGATTTTTAAATATGTTCAACTTGTTTTTCAAAAAGAAGTAATGACTCTTCAAAGACCCGGTTTGCATGCTAAATGGGATTGTTTGAAAAATCCGATGGCTTTTATAAAGTAGACAGTGGGAATAATAAATGCCTCAGCGTATGTTATGAAATCAAAGAAGTAAGGAGCCAATGAAATCCTGATTTGCAAAGGATGAGTTAAAATCGCGAATTTTATTGAAAGCTTGACTTGCTTGCTAAATGATTGGAATTTTTGAAGGCTTCAACTGATTTCAAAATAGAACCAAGTCATGACATAATGAAATCCTGGTTTGGTCTAAAAATGAGGGCTGTGGACTTTTATAGGTGACTTATCTTTTTGAAGGAAGTAAAGACTCAATCAAACTCCAATTTGGTCTAGGATGAAAAATTGAGCAACATAAGCACGTGAGCATTTTGCGAATGGCTTTATGACTTCCTGGAGACAATTTTGAGCAATGTGTGCAATCGCAAGCGAAGAGCAAAACTAAAAATTAAACTAAACGGGAAAGCGACAACATGACCCACAATTAACACAAGTCAAAAAGACTGAAATTTTTTAAAATGGTACTCCAAGATTTCTAGGTGAAATCTTGGGGACACCAAGCCCAAGAAATATGAAAAATTATGAGCAGAGAAGCAAGTTTGGAGTGTGTTGGCACCTATCCCCTGATTGGTGATATGGAGCACAACAAGGGCAGTCCCTTGTTGGGAAGAGAGATAGCAATTCATTGCTATCACAACACTTTTAACACATATGGACAACATTATTTTCACAGGCACAACAATGAAGGGATTCAAAATAAGGCTTTCTTTCCATCAAAAGAGGCTAAAGATGGATTTTATGTGAAGCCAATGAGTGGGATAGTCCCATGGATGTTACGATTGCTTGAGGACAAGCAATTTTGGGCATAGAGGATTGTCATGTCCCCCTTTTGGACATAGAACAAGAGAAGACCTTTAGCCTAATTCCTTGATATTCTCATCAGCTAAAGGTAAAATCAAAGGGGAAACTTTGGTTCTATTTTTAAGTTATAAAAAGATACTTTTTTGATATATCTTTTTTAATTATGACTTAAAAGTGACTTGTTGAGCATGGGTTAACTTAACCCTTAATGAGAAAAAGGTGTGATCTCTTTTAAAACGGCACTAACTCTCCCCCAAGTGGAGCACCACTTTTTGAGGAAGAGTTGTGGGAAAGAAAGGTATAAAAAGTGGTTTGATGATCAATTGAGAGGTTACCATGAATTTTGATAATTGAATTTCTAAGTTGAAACACAACAAGCTTGACTTATTGCTTTGAAGACGAAAACCTTCAATGTGGCTAGAATTGAGGACGAAAACTCTTATCTAGATTGGGCAACTTCATGAAAAAATTGTATTGAGTGTACTTGGCATCTAAGGGTGTTTTGAACACCATTTTGTCTTTTGTAGGTGTGGTGACTTGGTCCAAGAGTCGGATGACTTGCTTGGGGAGCCAAGCGACTAGAGTTTAAAGCAATTTGAGGGCAGCGAACTGTATGTGTGTCTGCAGACCCCTAACCTAGGGCTGCACTACATTTTGGGAGGTTGAAGACCCCTCTTTAGGGTTGCATTTGGCAAATAGTAATTATTTGATTTTTCTACAGCTGGGCAATCCCCTTTAGGCATTGTATTCATCCATTTCTAGGGATACTTTATCCTAGAAATCAGATTTGAATATTGCATAATATTTCTATTATTTTATTAGAAACTACCCAATAATTATTGCTCCAAAATTCTGGAAAAGGTGGTATTTATGATAGCTATTTTATTTTGTAATTTTGGTGATTAGTTGATCATAAAATATTTAGGCTTTGGGTTGAGAAGGCATCTACAAAGGTCAATAAAATTTATGCATATTGGTGCCTTGAGAAATTGGTTTTGAGGGTTGATTTCGCCCTAATATTCTTCATAATATCTTATAAATTGTTGCTAGGGTTTGGAATTTCTTACTAAAGCTTTGGTGATATTTTTGGATAACTACCGTGTGCTGTAAAAATAAAAAAAATTGCATATTTAAATAGGGTTTGTTGGAAAACCCCTTTGTTCAATTTTCAACCCTAAAGGGGATATTACAAAGGGCAGACATATTTATAGGGCTTTCAAATAGACAAGACACAATCACAAGTGACAACACAAATTGGATAAGTCAACAAGGGTTCCAATGGCATATCTTCCTTATATTGAGGGGATCTCCAACAAGATATCCAAAATTATTAAGTGACACAATATCAAGACTACTTTTTTATCTCATTAAAATCTAAGGAAAGCCCTAAAATCCTCTAAGGACTGGTTGGAACTTAGCAAAGAGTGCAGTGTTTATTGTATTGAGTGCTCTTGTGGAGCCTTAAATCAGTAAAACGGGCTTGTCTATTAATACGAGGGTAAGGAGCATGAGGCAACCATCAGGGGCGAAAGAGTAATGATGTTTTCATTAGTACAACACTCTTTTTCAACCAAACATGACATTTGCTTGAAGGATAATAAGGTCATTGCAATGGAGGACCACTATTTCAAGCATTGCAAAAGGGAAGCAATGGAGATTGAGAAGCATGCAAATATTTGAAATTGGAATGAGGGCCTAGGTTTAAGCCACTCTTTAAGACCCATTCTAAGCAAATTAAAAAGGGATCCCTAAGTTTAGGAGATATATTAATTTATTGAGAATAAATGGGTTACAAATATTTAATATTTAATATTTGTAACAGCTAGCCCTTTTACTGTTTTTTTAAGGTGGGTCAATATGGCATCATGCAACTAACTAAAGTTATCTATATAAGATGCTGTAGTCCAAAATCATATTAAATACCATTTCATCCTAATTTTGCATCATGCGGTGGGATCTGAAACGCTGATTTCAGAAATCATACATAGTTCTTTCCAAAAGGTGTTTTCTTATTATTATGCATTGTGGAAGCCTAAAATCCTTAATTAACATGTCTTGTCTAAAAAACAAGCTTACCTAAAAGTGTATCATACCTAACATTCACATCTTTTCATGTTATAGGTCATTTGTAATTGTAATATAAAATGTATGATAACCAATTCAAAAAAAATCTGCAAGAAACCTCGTTTTTTTTCATTGTTCCCTATATGCAAGGGCTCTAAACGCTAGTCTCCATTGTAATTAACCTTGAACAAGTTTAAAAGGTTATTTTGAACATTCAATAAAATCTTGCACATGATTTTTCTTTGGTCTTAATTGACTTCTTTTTTCCTATAACTCCCTTGGGTAGGCTTCCGCTTGCTTGGTTATATTTGTACTTGTAATATGTGGTTAGGGTTTACCTCCTTATGTTATGCTTTTATTGTTTGTGTTTTAGCTCTATTTTAAGTCACTTTTTCAGATTATAGGATTCTTTTCTCTAGTACTGTTCTATTGTAATTTGACATACTTTCGGGACCATTTGATTTATTGTGGTCACTCGTGGATATTAATCTATTTATTTATTTCTCAGTAGCTACAAGCTCTTACCTAATGAAGTATATGTTATCCATATTCAAAGATTGGTTATGTAGCATAATAGTTGGAGATTAGATGGATATAAAATAAGATAAAATCTTTCCCAAGGAAAATTGGAACCTAATGAGTATTAGAAAAAAAAAATAATATTAAAAATTCCTAACCTTTAAAGACTTCCAATCCATGTAATTATTCTTAAGAGATTACCTTAATTTTCTATGTAGGACGTAGCTTTTTAGATACAATATTTTTGAGACATACTCAAGAATCAACAATTAGAAGTTGAGAACAAATATATTCAACAATATAGGAATAAAAGATTTGGATTATCTTGAGATTCAACCCACCTCATGAAGTAAGCGGCCTTCTAGGCTCCATGCAATGAGGTAACAAAGGCCATGGGCTGTGAAGAGTGCCATTGTAACATGACCCAACCACACATGGTATTTTGTTGCATGTTCAAAGGGAATATCTATAAGGCGTAGAAGGATTGAACCCCTTGCCACTGGAAGGAAAAGGAACCCCAAACAAAATAACCCAATTGAACCAAGATGAAGACCTGAAAGTTCCAATATCACCAACCTGCAAAGCCAAGAAATCATTATTACTCAACAAAAAGACTTTTGAGAAGTCATATATCTCTAAAACACATTGACAAATAAGAAAAACATAAGTATTTACAAAAGAGAGTGTTTATATTAAATATCTACAAGTTATAAATGTATATTATTTTTGACAAGGGACAATTGTATTTATGTAAAATTCATGTAGAATAATCAAGTTATAACACAAGGTATCATTATCAACAATTCCTTCTTGAAAGTAGACTTTTGCCATAATTCTAACAAACATAAATCATGATTGTCGTTAGAAAGATATTACCCAATGGAGCTAAATTATTACAATGATTATCCATGACCAGATATTATACATTGCACAAGTATTTGATTGTAGAAAAATATTTACAAACACACACACACAAACTAATATCACATATATAATTATATATTAAGTAATAAGTTGTGTCGTAGTTTTCACCAATAGATCGAGGTATGAATGTAGTGAGCCATTTGTTTGGGTTTAGTTAGCTGACTGTTGACAATTTTGACTCCACAGGTCAAATTGCTACCCTTGCTGAAAAATCCTTGAAAATCCATGGTTAATAGGCCTTGAGGTTGTCTAGGTGATTAAGGGGGTTTTCTTTCACTTGTCTTGTTCTTTGCAGGAAATAACAGATGTTGACTAGAGCAGTTGAAAGGAGCAAATTCTAAAGAGAACTTCAGGGTTTACAAGAAGGGTCCTTTACAGGTTTCCCAAAGGGTTCTTTCCCTTTGAGAAGGTTCTTCACAAAAGCCCGAAGGGCAATTGATAAAATTTTGAGGGATTTTCTTTCGGCCGAAAGGTCCATTTGCAAAATTCCGAGGGGTTCCTTCCCTTTGGAAAAGGGCATTTTAGAGATAAAGAGGACTAATTCATTTTGCCGAAGGGATCATTTCAGAAGTCCGAAGGGTCACTTGGAGAAAGCCCGAAGGGTCACTTGGAGAAAGGCCGAGGGGACACTTTGTAAAACCCTGAAGGGACATTTCAAAGTTCCGAAGGGCAGGTGGACTTTACAATAAGCCAAAGGACCATTGCAAAAAATCCGAAGGGTCGATTATTGAAGAAATGATCCATTTGCAAAGTTCCAAGGGGTTCTTTCCTTTCGAAAGGGTGCGTTTCAATAAGCCGAAGGGCAATTCATAAAGCAAAGTGGACAATTTGCCTGTGGACAATTCTTTTGGACAAAATGTCCGAAAGAAAGGTCCATACACAAAAGTCTGAAGGAGATAGACAAGTCCAAAAGAATTCTTTCGGAAGATTTACCAGCGGAAATAAACAAGGAAATAAAGAAATAAATAACACGAAAGAATTCCCTTGGACTTTTTGTCCAAAGAAATAGACAGGCTCGAAACAATTCCAAGGAAATGAACGAAGAAAATCCGAAGGGCTTGTCAATTTTTCTGAAGGGCGTGTCAAAAAGCCCAAAGGGTAGTTCCAAAAACCCGAAGGGTCACTTTGCAAAAGCTGAAGGGTCAATTCTGTGGCAAAGTGCCCTAAGCCAAAGCCCGAAAGAGAGAAAATCCAGAAAGGAAGAATTCCTTCGGACTTTTTGTCCGAAGGAATTGAAATAGACAAATGCCCGAATAATTTCCTAAGGATAAGTCACTTGCAAAGAGGTCGAAGAGAAGAATTCTTTCAAACTTTTTGTCCGAAGGAAATGGAAAGGACGAAGAGATAATTCCTGCAGACATTTTGTCCATGGGAAAATGACAAAAACATAACCCTGAGGAAGGATTTCCTTCAGAAGAAAAGTCTTGAACAAAAGTCCGTGGAAATAAACAAAGCCAGAGGCAAAAGGAAGAGCCCAAACAAATTGTCTACAGGAAATAGACAAATATGAAGAACCAAAAAATGCAAGGGATTTCAATAGCCAATAAATAGATTAACGCATTCTAAAGTCTATATGTAGAGCATGCAAAGTGGCCCATAAACAAGATTAGACACATCCAAGACGTGCAGCGATTTCAAACACAACTCTTTCAGTTCTAAAATGGAGACTCGTTTGCATGAAGAACTCAAGGAGTTTAACGTGGAGAACTTAACACAAAATTTCATGCATGCACATTTGTTGTCTCATCAATCCAAGCCTTTCAAACATTCCAGTAGTTCAAGTGAAGTTTTCCATACAATGTGTGGTATAGTTTTCATGCAAGGAAAGGTTCATTGGAGGTTAACTAGTCTTGAGTTCTAGGTGACTGGTTATCAAGTGCCACATCCACTCATGCTTTCCACACAATAGAGGACATTCTCGCATTCCAACTCAGCTTCAAATTGGTTCAAGCTTGAGTTAAGACATCCAAAGTTGGCGTAGATTTCATGCATGGCACAAATTAGTCTCAAGATTGGGCCCACCGTCCATTTTCAACGCTAAAGAGCTTTCATGCAAGGCATAAGACAAAAATAGATTTTATTTGAAGGCTAAAATAATACAAATTGGACTGAGTTGACCTCTTCTATTTTCAGTGCCAACCTCTTGGTTGTATTTTTTTCTATATAAGTTGGCTTTTCAGCCTTGATTTGTATCCCTCTTTTGGCAAGACCAAAAATTCTGCCAAAGATTGAGTTGTAACCTTTTTCAGATTAATAGGATTGTTTTCAATTTCTAGCTGCTGGTATAGTGTATTTATGTCAGTGATTTGCATATGTGATAGAATTTTTCTTTCTTGACGAGTCTTGATTCTTACCTAGTTACTCGTTGATTAGATTATGCAGGTCATGTTCTGTATTTGATGTCTTTTCGCTGAAGTTACAGTGGATGCAAGTGGGTTGTCAGTGCCTTAAATCGGGCCTATTCTATCATTTCCCTCAAGCTTTAATCACCAGATAAAACTTTTTCATAAAATATTTATGCATATTGGTCAATTGAATTTGAAAGTTCATTTTTTTTCTTATCTAGATCGGTGTTTTTAGGAGCTCAAATTGAGTGGATCAACTCAAAATTCAGGTGTATCACCATCATTAGATAAGATTTCCTTTCAAGTTTATTTTTCTTATCTTTTTTCAATAGTTTGTAGCGTAGTAAAGGTTCTAATTGATACACCAAAGGGAGCTAGCCCTTACAATCTAGAAATTCAATCCGTTGATTATATTACGCACAGCCTAGGATTGTCTCCATGTTTCAGCAGACTATGAAACTCTGAAACTACCTTCACAAGGGCGCGAGTCTGATTGACAACAATAACCTCCATAGCATTGTCAAAAAACCCCATATTTCATGATAGGAGCAAGCACATAGCAATCAAGTATCACTTCATTCAAGAATTAGTTGAAAATCATGTGATAGAGCTAAGTTTTTGCAAATCAAATCAACAACTAACTGATATATTTACTAAGCCTTTACCAAAGGATAGTTTCGTACATTTAAGAGGAAGGTTAGGGGCCATTAATGTATCATTATGTAATATCTCCTCCACTAAATCGTCGATCACAAATGAGAAGAGAGCAATGTTATTTTACTAAGTTAATTGCCATGGAAAGAGTGCTACCAATTAATAAGCAAATCGCCCTTGGGTGGAACGCTTACCATAGCAGTTATTTATTACAAACAACAGTCATTAAAAGTCATTAACAATATTATTATTTATTAATTATTTAATTAATCATTAAGCATTTATTTAACGAAGGGTCAAAATCCTTGGAGAACACATGTCATTTGAATGGGAAGCGATGAAGGTATTTATATTTAACGAATTGATAAGAAGGAAAACATTCAATCATATACATTCAAACATTTAATTTGTACAAGCATCATGCTTTACAACCACTTTTAAGGACAAAATCTTTAATCATGTGATCTGATTGCAAAGACGTAAACCCTTGTAATCATTATATCCCAAGGACGAAACCCATTGAGGATTTATATTTTATTATTAATATAATTACATTTTTATTATTTAAAATATTATTCAAGTATAAGTTTACATTTATAAAATATTATTTTAAGTAATTTCCAAGCAAACCAAATTTTTGTATAATATTCCAATTAGGAATATTACAGTGGTATTAGAGCTCTCTACCCTGCTAGCCTGTGGAACATAAACTTCATGCAAGGTCAAAATTAAAAAAATTGATATTATTTGAGAAATAAAACTAAAGGTTCTGATTAACAAAGGGAAGAAACTGAAAAAGGAGACGAAAGGGTAAATATGGGAGAGAAGAAATGAGATGATGAACGGATGGATAGGCTTATCCAAGGTCAAGAAAAACTACCTAATACAATGACTCAATTAGCTCTTGCAATACAAACTATGACAAATCTTAGATATCAAAATGGTGAAAATAGCCATTCTAATACTAGCCATAATCAAATTCCACCAAAAATAACCATGAGTTCTTCAAATAGACCTTTTCAACCTAAATTTATTTTAATAAACAAGTCAATTATGGAAGAAGCCCAAACTTCATTGGGAGAGGACCTTACATCGTGTTTTGAAGAATATCGAGACCTTTTTGATGAAATACGAAGGGAAGTACCACTCAAAAAATTCATGGAAATGAAAAGCCATCGAAATAGTATCAGAATGGAGCATATACCCCAATATACTCAAAGAGATCTGCAACATGCGTTGGGTGAATTGAACTTGTCAACTTTTGATGGCTCTAACAAATGCATGGCATAGGCATGGATACAAAAATTGGATACATATTTATCTCTCGGACCTATGATGTAAAAAAAAACAATCAAATTCACAACCCTTTATCTTGAAGGAACAACTCATGAATAGTGGCATCGTGGGTGAATTACACAAGGGCATGATCTCATTAGATCATATGACGAATTTACTAAGATATTGATTAAAAGGTTCAACAAAATTGATCCCAAAATTCATTTTCAAGAAGTGGCCCTATTAAAACAAAACAACAATGTGGAAGACTATGTGGCAGAGTTTCAAAGACTCGCCATGATGGTTCCAGACGTCACTGAAAGGTGAATCATAGTATTGTTCAAGAAAGGATTGATAAAGCCACTCAAGGGTTTAGTAAAAGCCTTTAATCCCTCCTCCCTCTAAGAAATGATCGAAAAGGCATTGGATTTGGAGACATCAACATTGAGAAATAAAATGGTGCCATTTATACAGCCAAAAATAACCAATAACGGACAGCCACAGACCATGCCTTCAAGGGAATAGGGGACAACACCATATAGCCAACAAAGAACCTTTCAATCAAAAGGTTTATGTAATGTTCCCATCTTTGGGTTCTCTTACTTTGCAATTGGAGATGGCTTTCTGGGTATGTGTCTGCCTGATCAAAGGGGTAATTTGATGTTACCAGTGAGCTCAGATAGTTCAAAGGAGTTATCTAATGCTTTTAGATATTATTGCTGGCTTCTAGTGTGCTCTCCAAGAATCTTGGAGAAAGCATCTATTTATAGTAAGTTGTCCGATCAACTCCGTTTATCATTATTCTTCATCGGGATCACTCCAGTGCAGTTAGTTTATGATTCCAATGCATTCCGACAGTTTCTGCAAAATGAGTATATTAATGGCTTTATTTTAATTAATTTAATAAGGTTGCCAAATATTATTAAAGAGACACCTTAGTATTATAGCTTGTCAGAATCAGGATGAAATGTTTTAAATCATAGATGTATTAAACAGGGACTTTGCATGTAAAATTATCATTATTTTAATAAAAAAAATCTTTTTCAGAGTAACATGGGTGTTTAAATTAAAAGTGAATTTTAAATAGAAACTTTTGGAGAGTTGGCGGGAAAAGTACAAGTCATATATAAAAGGGAGATTAGAGCTCATTTGTTTTATGCTTGATTATTTTTCTCTATTGGTGGTTTGAAAAGTTTTTTTGAGTTCTTGGCTCTGGGATGGAAACCCTAGGGCAATTGGGTTCGGTGGTGAGACTAATCCACTCTAGTTGGTCAAGTTGAAGAGATCATACAAATCTTTCACAGGTGTAGTATATTTCCAAATTTGTGGGTCTCCCTTGGAGACAAATTTTGAGGGTTAATGTTATTATTACTTGCATTTGGAGGTTGAGATACATTTAGGTTGGGTGATTTGCAGGGTTGAACATAGTGTTGGGCGAATATAGCAAACGTCATATTTTAGACTGGGCATTTGGATTTTAAGGGATTATTTGTTGCATATATTCCTAGCCATCTGGGATTTTATTCCCAAGGTGGTACACCAACATTTCTCTTTGTTGTGGGTGCTTGCTAGGGGTCGTAATTGTTAAAGGAGGGCACGACTGCATTCTATCTCCATCACCATTCATACCTCCTGCTATATATTGCTAAGGTCATGGCATTTCAAAGGGAGTCATTTCAGTATTAGGGGTGAAGTAACTTCATTTATGGGAGATAGTCATGGTTTCTGCTATGGAGTGCAAATTTGATAGGCATCCAATGTATTGCTGATTTCCAGATCTGAGAAAATGTATTGATTTGAATATTGTTTGCTTCAACATTGTAATATTTTGTAATGAACAGTCATATCTATTTGGTGTTTAAATAATGCATTCCCTTATGTATGGTATCATTGAATATCAAACTTAATCCCTTATATGCATGAAATCTGAAAATCTGAGAAAACTCATGAATCAAACAACTGGCTATATTATGGTAATTGTTTGACAAAATGTTCACGTGTTAAACTAGAAAAATAATTCATAAAAATATAGTGCAATAAAAGAGGGGATTTTACAGTGGTATCAGAGATGTGCATCCTACCACCCTGAGGAGTTAACAATAAGGTTAATTTCATATTGCTTTGTTGAGTGACCAACACTAATCTATAACAATTGCAGCTGATTGTTGGTTTGGGAATGAAGTCTACGTAGGAGGTTTTGACATAATTAAAACAAAAAATTTGAGAATTATGATAAGAATCTAACGAAACTACTAGAACACCCTGAAGGTTTAGAACCTCTTTTTGCAGAAGATAGGAAAGCAGACACTAAGGTAAACAATTTTACCAGTTCAATGGGCGACAAAAAGTTGGGCAAGAAGCTATATATTGCAGGAGATCAACTTGGACACTTGTTTTCATCAAAGGATGTTCTTCTCAGCGCATTGGAGGAAGTGATAAATTGTTTGCAAACAGTGAATCAATCACCTTCCCAATTGGTTCAATTAGCTATGACTCCAACAGTGACTTCCTTGGGTGAGCACAAGTTGTTGAGACACAAAGATAAGGAGGTAAGACTTGTTGTGACTCATTGTCTAAGTGAAATTATAAGGATTACAGCCCTTGAAGTTCCTTATAAGGATGCCAAAATGAAGGAGATCATTGAAAGCTTTGAGGGATTAGGTGATATCAGAGGTCCTTTCTGTAAGAGGGCTAATGTTTTAGAATTGATGGCAAAGGTGAGATCATGTGTTATCATGATTGATTATGATTGTGATGATCTTACTGTTCAAATGATCCATCATTTTCAAGACTCTATTAGTGAATACCATGACAAATCTATTCCTGATTATATGAGAATCATTATGGCTTCAATTATTAATGAAAGTGATGATATTCCCAGCCTATCTTATCTTTGTTATTGGTTGTACTGAAGCAAGAACATGATACTTCTACAGCTGCTTATGACTTGGTACACAGTATTATCAAACAATGTGAGGGTAAGTTGAAGCCCTACTTGTTTGATGAAGAGCAAGGGGGGAATAGGGGTTCAAACTAGTAGTGGTTGATGATGAGAATGCCATACCTCATGATGGATGTTTGACAGAGCCCCAGGATGACTCCTTAGAAGTGCATGCATTTATTCATGTTGAGGATGTGTGCAATGAGATTGACAAAACAACAGCCTTTAACACACCACTAGAGCTATTCTATGAGGCTGATTACACTAGTGCATATGATGAGCACGGTGATAGCATATATGGTGATGTTTTGCAATCAGCTAATGATGATGATTCAACATCTTATCTTCGTGATGATGGTTATCATGATCCGAATGTGTTAGCACCTAATCATGATAAAAATTTGGTGATGGATAAATTTCCTCTTGGATGCTGATCTAACTTCTCAAGAGTTATGCATGAAGGAAGCTAGTTTTGGAAAGCATGGTGCTGATTATAAATCAAAAAATTTGCATGAAGATGTTAGGTCTCAGGGGTCCCATCATTTGGCAGGGCAATTGAAGGTAAATGAAGACATGATTATTGCAGCCATAAACCATTTTGATGATACTCATAGGTTAATGGCAAATTATCATTGGAGGGCTCCAGGGACACATAAGAGCCTTGAAGAAGAATTTTCCCTTGTAGACTTTTAGGCACTTAGAGAAGCATTGGTGGTAATAAAATCTAATTACCTACACCTACTTTCAGATAGGGATCATCTTCTCATGCTTGATGAAATTTATTTTGATGCGCTAAAAGGGAAAGACGAGGAAGTGTTGACCATTTTTTGCCCAACAGGCCAAAAAATCGGTCCCCCTTCTTTTTTATGCTGTTCTGAGCCAGTACTTTTGATTTTGCACAAGTCTTGCATTTTCTACGGACTCTGCAAATTTTCTACGGAGTCTGCAGGTCCATTTCTACGGACTCTGCAAAGCTTGGATTTCTACGGACTCAGCAGTAAAGCTTCTTCGGACTCTTGTCTAGAAATTCGCAAGGAAGGTTAGCATTTTTGAACCATTGAACCAGTTCAATGCCTTGGTTCAAAGCTCAAGTTCATCGGCTCGGTTCAAAGGCTTGGTTCAAATTCAGTTGGTTCAACACTTTGGCAGAGTTCAATGCTTTGGTTCAAAGCTCAAGTTCAACGCCTCGGTTCATCGCTTGGTTCAATCAAATGGTTCATCGCAGAAAGTTCAAAGGGGCTTGGTTTTAATCGGCAAAGTTCAAACAAATGGCGCACAGTGTTGAACCATTTTTGGTTCAAGCGGTTGGTTCAAAGGAACGGTTCAAAGGCTTGGTTCAACAAAGGAGTGGCGCACAATGTTGAACCGTTGAACCGTTGAACTGTTGAACCATTCTTGGTTCAATCGGTCGGTTCAACGGCTTAGTTCAATCGGGCGGTTCAAAGGAGTGTCCCAAAAAGCGAAGGACAAGTGTCCTTGTGGAGGGTAGTTCCAGGTTCAAGAGCCCTTGCGGAGGGCAGGGGGCACTTCAAAGAGGCCACAAAGAAGTGGCTAAGATCTTTCGGAATTTTGTTAAGGCAAAGTCATAAACCCTTCGGACTTTTTGTCTGAAGGATTTCCTTCGGACAAAAAGTCCGAAGGAATTCGGAAAAGGCCGTGAGCAAGAAACCCGAAAGAAAAGGACTTTAAGGCAAAAGGACAAAAAGACAGACAATTCTCGTGGACTTTTTGTTCGCGGGAAAATTGTCCACAGAAAAAGTCTGTGGGAAGAAATCTGCAGAAAAAGCCCACAGAAGAGGCCCGAAGGAATTTGCCAAGGACGATGATGTCCCGGAAGCCGTCAATTTCAAGGAGACAGATTAGCCGTTGTTTTTTAAGCGATGACGGGTGCGCGGATGTCAATTTTAAGACAGTGAAATAGCCGTTTGTTTTTTAATTCCCTGAGCGCCAACCATGAAAAGAGCCCAAGGAACGCAGTGACCCACCAGAAGATAGCCCTCGAGGGCTGAAGGAGCCAGGAAGAGACAAGGTAAGGAGGAAGACGAAGTGCAGGAAAAGACAAAGCATCCAGGTGGCGAAAGGAGGTGTCAACTCAGGGATTTGTTCCTGCAGTTGGAACAGCGCTTGCCAGGCGGTCACCAAACAGCGCAAATAGTAAGCGGCGCGGCTTGTTTTCTCTAGTTTGCATTTATAAGCAGACAAGCCGCGCAAACGCCTTGAAGGGAGCAATCTGTTGGGATGCCAAAGTCAAAGCAAGAATCGACAATCAAATGGCTCCCTCTTCCCAAGGCTCAGAGCGCACATGGGCCAGCTTGCAAAAAGAGCGCCAAAATCTTTCCCAGGAAGCACCAAGTTCTCTTCCTCTTTCTATATATTGTAAAATTTCTCATTGTGAGAAGGATGCACTCTCTTAGCCTTACGGCAAAACTCTGCCCAAAAATCTCTCGGGCTTGTAAGGCAGAGCGCTGCTAAATTTTACCTTGAATCAGGACTTAGCATTTTTACCTCTATTTGGACTTGCACTTTAAAGTATGTCTATTTTTTCCTTTTGTGTTAAGTCATTGTCTCTCATGCTTTTCATAGATCGATTACAACATGTCCAGTGCATTGTGAAGTCTCCTTTCTGCAGGTCTGTCAGAAGTGTTCCTAGGGGAATGTAGGTCCCTGTGAATAGGCTGCCATAAGTGTGTCTGAGGACGCCTCTGGTAGTTTCTTCCTCCCTGTATTTCCACGGACCCCTAACTGACTGTTGCAGAAGAGCTTCCCACTTCAGATGAAGTGTATGGGCGCTTCCTTTTGGTGAAAAGTGTATATTCGCGCTGGGTGGGTCACATTTTCAGGTGTATCACCTTTTCATTTTTAGGCTTAGGTTTTATTTTCAGCATCTCTCTCTCCCTTTTCATTTTATTTGTTAGCAGTAGGAGAAACCAGGGCCTAAAAGATACATTAGAGGGAGCTAGCCCTTATCTAGAGACTCTCCCCTCCAGCTTCGCCGGTCCCACAGGCGAGAGGGGAGTTTTCATTTTGACGTGTGGAAGGCAGGAGCTCGGCCTCCTGCCCCGGGTGCAATCCACTGCGTCAACAGGGAGTTGATAAGTTTACCTATGAGCTCAAAGTTACCAAGGATTCTTTGAAGAGCACTCAATTGGCCCTTCAAGAATCAGAAATTCAGATTGATGAGCTTTGTGAGTAGTTGAGCTTGGCACATTCTTCATCATCCACATCAGAAATTCAGTCATCTATGACAACCATAACACATGAGGATGATAGTAGTACTCATGATTTGAGGGATGAGTCTCTTGTGATGGCCAAGAACGAGGAGCATTCAAATTTGCATGGGCTTGAGGAGAGGTATGATTCAGAAATTTCTGCTTATACACATAGTTTGCTTCATGGGGATCTTAAGTCACCTCTTTTGGAGAGCCCATTGAAGGCTCAAGTCATAGATATGAATCAGATAGTTGAGCATACAACTTGTGGACCAGCCAACAGTGAATTGCATGCAGATGTGAAGACATCAATCTTGGTTACAGGTTCAGATCACACTAGTGGAATGAGTGCAAAGGATAAGATTAAAAAGGAGTAGAATGATAGAATGGTTATCCATGAAAAAGAACCATCTAGTGCATCCACAAGTAAAATGAGCACAAGTCTCTATATCGGTGATGTAGAGATTATTATTGATAAGTCTTGTGATGAGAAGGCAGATTCTTCTGAAGACAGTATGTTAGTTCATAACGCTGTCCAATTATGTTCTCTTGGAAGAGTGCAGGGCATCTATTAGTGGGAAAACTGATATCTATGATGATATGTTTTCTATGCATGATAGAAAATCAAAAAATTCATTTTATGCAGCCGATTGTGATCATTGGCCTAATGAGTCACATGAATTGAAGGATCAACTGAAAGTCATTGAAGATAAGATTGTAAAAACCTTAACCCATTTTCATAGCACACACAAATTCATTGAATACCTCCTTTGGACTGCCCAACAAAAAGAAAGGCAGAAGGGGCTAATGGTTAGGACTGCTATACCAAATCTGCGGACTATCAAACATGCTTTAGAGGTAATGAAATCAGATTACCTCCATTTGCTTTCAGACAGAGACCTTGCCATTAAGATTATAGAGAAGGCTTACAGAGCTAATGCAAAATCTGCCCTTTATGATTTGAGTTGTGAGACACCTACTGGTTCCTATGATGGGAATGGTGAGATATGGGATCCAAGTGATTATTTTGGTATTCCATTGGCACAAGCTAGTGAGTTTCATCTTGACTGCATGGTGAGGTATGCTCATCAATTTTATTTCAACACACATACAAATGAATTGACCATGCTTCTGATGACACATAAGGGTGGGTTGGATAAAGGATTACCTAGTTCACTCTGGTATGATGTGCTTTCATCTTCAAAAGATGAATCCAAATCTTGCAAGTCTCCTACTTTGTTTCCTCTAGATAATTGCTCACATAAATAGGAATCTGAGACTTGGCTCATTTGGATTCCAATGGTTATTAGAATGGCACAGCAGGAAGTCAATAGCTATTGGGAATGAGAGAGCCAGTGTATCAGTTTGTTCTTTCAAAAAAAAATTCTTTGAGGATTTGGTCGTGTTTACACAGTATTTGATTACTCTTCTTATAGGAGGTTTTTAGGAGGTCTCTTGTGTTGGTACCTCACAGGATAGTGCTTTGAGCAGATAGTGCTACAGATCTTCTAGGTTGACTTGGGACCTTGGGATCATTCTTGTTTTCAGTTTGGTTCAGTCTATTGATTGTGGGGTTGTATTGGCATTGCTTGAGGACAAAATTTTTTTGGAAATGGTAGACTATAATGTCCCCATCTTCGGGTTCCCTTACTTTGCAATTAGAGATGGCTTTCTGGGTTTATGTCTACCTGATTAGAGGGATAATTTGATGTTACCAGTGAGCTCAGATGGTTTAGAGGGGTTATTTGATGCTTTCAGAGGTTATTTCTAGTTTTTAGTGTGCTCTCCATGAATCTTGGAGAGGGCATCTATTTATAAAAAGTCCCTTTGGTCGGCTCCATTTATCATTATTCTTCATCAGGATCACTCTAGTGTTGTCATTTTTTGATTTCGATGCATTTTGATGATTTCTGTAAAATTAGTATATTAATAGTTTTATTTTAATTAATTTACTAAGGTTGCCAAATATTATTTAAAATATTTAAAAAACACCTTAATATTATAGCTCATTAGAACTAGGATGAAATGTTTTAAATCATGGATGTATTAAACGGGGACTTTGTGTGTAAAATTATCATTATTTTAATAAAATTGTATTTTTAGAAGCAAAAAGAGAGTTTAAGTTAAAAGTGAATTTTAAATAGAAGCTTCTAGAGAGTTGGTGGAAAAAGTACAAGTCATATATAAAGGGGAGGTTAGAGCTCATTTGTTTTATGCTTGATTATTTTTCTCTATTGGTGATTTGAAAAAAATTTCCAAGTTCTTGGCTCTGGGATGGAAACCCTAGGGCAATTGAGTTTGGTGGTAAGACTAATCCACCCTAGTTGGTCAGGTTGGAGAGATCATATAGATCTTTCACATGTGTACAACATTGCCAAATTTGTGGGTCTCCCTTGGAGACAAATTTTTAGGGTTAACGTTATTATTACTTGCATTTGAAGGTTGAGATACATTCAGGTTGGACAATTTGCAGGGTTGAACATAGTGCTGGGTGAATATAGTAGACGTCATATTTCAGACTGGATGTTTGGATTTTCAGGGCTTATTTGTTGCACATATTCCTAGCCATCTGGTATTTTATTCCCAAGGTGGTACACCAACATTTCTCTTTGTCATGGGTGCTTTCTAGGGGTCATAATTGTTGAAGGAGGGTGCGGCTGCATTCTATCTCCATCGCCATTCATACCTCCTACTATATATTGCTACAAGGTCATGGCATTTCAAAGGGAGTCATTTCAGTATTAGGGGTGTAGCAACTTCATTTATGGGAGATAGTCATGGTTTCTGCTATGGAGTGCAAATTTGACAGGCATCCAATGTATTGCTAATTTTTAGGTCTGTGAAAATGTATTGATTTGAATATTGTTTGCTTCAGCATTGTAATATTTTTTAATGAACAACCATATCTATTTGGTGTTTAAATAATGCATTCCCTTATGTATGGTATCATTGAATATTAAACTTAATTCCTTATATGCATGAAATCTAAAAAAAATTGAGAAAACTCATGAATCAAACAACTGGCAATATTATGGTAATTGTTTGACAAAATGTTCACGTGTTAAACTAGAAAAATAATTCGTAAAAATATCATGCAAGACAAGAGGGGATTTTACAGCTCCAACTAAGGGATCCACATAAACCTAGTAAAGAGACGAAAACAAGAAATAAGCTGAGGAAAAACTTATGCTTCACTTGTAAGGACCCTTGGGTACCAGGGCACCATTGTTTGGAAAAGGGGCAAGTCTATTACATCGAAGTTGTTTTCGATGGTGAACCCGATGATGAAGTTGAAGTTGAAGAAACAATACGTGAACTAGAAGAAGTGGAAAAGACATTGGCGAGTACCCTTGTAACTTTATCAGGAGATCCGAGATACCATCCCTTTAGAGTAAGGGGAGTCTGCAAGGGCAGAAAATCACCGTGTTGGTAGATACTGGGGCCACCCACAATTTCATTGATGAAGGATTGGTAACAAAAATGGGTTTAAAAGCCAAATAATTTCAAGGTTTTAAGGTGACAGTTGCTGATGGTTTTACCATTCTATACACTTGAAAAATTGTACAACTCCATCTCACATTGGGAAGACATCAAAAAAATGATGATTTCTATATCGTAGGCATTGGTGAAACAAATTTGGTGTTAGGTGTTCAATGGCTACATTCTTTGGGGGAATTTACCCAAAACTATCAAACCATGGAATTAAAATTTAAAGTGGATGGGAAAGAAGTGATGCTTTAGGGTATGGCTAATGGAGCCCCCCAAGTGATTATAGCCAAGAAGATGGAAAGAACATTCAGAAAAGGCCAAGTTTCATGGGCGGCACAATGTTTTGTGAGCTCTACAAAATCAGAGCTACAAAGACATTATGACAATATTCAACCCATAATTAATAAACATGCTAACGTTTTTAAGAATATTCCACATTGGTTGCCCCCAGACGGAGGGTTTCGACACATTATTGAGTTAGGAATTGGTACCAAGCCGACAATAATCACACCATACCGCCACCCTAGAATCTATAAAGAAGAGATTGAAAAGGCTATCAAAGAATTACTAGAAATGGGGCATATTAGGCCAAGTCAAGCCCTTTTGCTTCATCTGTAATCCTAGTCAAGAAAAAAGATGGCACGTTGAGAATGTGCATAGATTACGAACAACTGAATAAGAAGACTATTAAGAATAGATATCCGATACCTCGAATTGATGAACTAATGGAGGAGCTCTATGGAGCTATTTTCTTTTCCAAAATTGATTTAAAATCAGGATATCATTAATCCAGATGCGAGACGAAGATGTTCAAAAAGCAGAATTCAAATGTCATTATGGACATTTTGAGTTCTTGGTTATGCCTTTTGGATTGACCAATGCTCCAACCACTTTTCAATCTTGCATGAATCACATATTCATTAAGCATTGGCAAAAAAAAATTAATTTTAGTTTTCTTTGATGATATATTGATATATAGTACGTCATGGGAGGAACACTTGAAGCATTTAGATATAGTGTTAGAACTATTGGAGAAGCAATCACTTTTTGCGAAAATGTCTAAATACAAATTCAGAATGTTGAAGATTTTATACTTGGGGTATGTCATCAATAGGTAGGGAGTGCACTGTAATATCCCAACTCAATTGAGACTTGACAAATAAATATTGGGACCCTGAATTTCTAATTTTTTATATATTTATTATGAAAGATTGACCATTGCATTGAGCATAAATGTTACTTGCAGCAACAAATCCGAACACCCACTGCTCAAATCCAACATGCACTAACATGCACTATCATGCACTACAAGATTCTCCCAAATCACTCACATGCATTAGCATGCTTTACAATACTACACCAAATCCCACACATTTAATAACATGCATTAACAATCAATACAATATCACACCAAATCTCTCACATGTATTAACATGCATGTTGCATGCACACACTGAAAAGACCTACAAACTTGATGTTGGACTGCTAGATGGAGGTTTGGAGTTGCAACTGCTCCTAATGTTGCGATTTTTCCTAATGGTTCATTGGCCTCCTTAGATGAATCATTGGCCTCCTGGGATGAAGGGTTGGCCTCCTGGGATGAAGCGTTTGCCTCCTTGGGCGAATCGTTGATGTTGGGAGTACTACGACTTGAGGGAAGGGGTTGCGTTGAGCTATTGGGGGAAATCGACCCTTCCTTGCATCCACATAATCTTCCCCCAAGGGTCTCAATCTTCAAAGGAACTCTTTGTGGAGATGATATCTCTTTCCATGCTCAATCTCTCCAAAGTCTAAACCAAGTAGAAACATCTGTGAAACCTATGTGATTCCACCTATAAATCGGCTAGGGTAGACGTCTCACCATCGAAATTGATTTTCCATAGGATTTTCATCCTAGGGTTTTGCTCCAACAAGAAGCTTCAATTTCACTTTTAAACCACCTTGAAAATAATTAAAGTCGTCTCATAATTTATGTTCTTTTTTAATAACTTACAATTAATTGTTTAATTATTAATTATTTCCTGCACAACCAGCTGAAAGTATAGAAGATGCCGAAATACTCTGGAAGTGAAATCTGAAATTGCCAATATACTCAGGAACTCATCGAAGATACAACTTACTAAAAATAGACACTTCCTAAAAATAGCATTTTCCTCTAAGATGTTTGGAAAGCACCTAACACATTGAAATTACTCTCGGAAAGCATCAATGAACTCAACAAAATCCCCAAAGCTCAACGCCAATAATTGAATTCCATTCTGAAAATGCTGGCGCTCTCCGAGAAAGCTGGAGCTAACTACAATGCTAGAGTGACCAAAAATGGGGACATTACATGCATGTTGATCAAAAAAAAATCCAAGCTATATTAGATTGGCCTCCACCTACTACCATGACTCAATTGAGAGGGCTCTTGGGGTTATGCACTTATTATTGAAGGTTCGTTAAAGGGTTCTCTCGAATAGCTGTCCCTTTAACTAATTTGACAAAAAGAGGAGCCTTTTATTAGTCAGACATTGCTCAATCAACATTCTAGAAACTTAAACAAGAAATGAGTTCATGTACAATTTTGGCTGTACCAAAATTTTCATTATCCTTTGTGTGGGAATGCAATGCATCGGTGAAGGAATAGGTGCTATTCTAATGCAGCAAGGTCATCCAATTGCATTCAAAAGCTGTAAGCTTAAAGAACATGAGCGCGAGTACTCTTATTTATGACAAAGAAATGTTAGCAATCATGCATGTGCTAGCCAAGTTTCACCAATACTTGGTATGTGGAAAATTTGTGGTATGAACAAATCATAATAGTCTAAAAATTGTCTTAAGTAAGAAGGATTTGAACGATAGATAGCAAAAATGGGTGAGAAAGGTTCAAGCTTTTGATTTCGACATTGAATATGTGAGCGGGAAAAATAATATTGTCACAGATGCATTATCAAGATTACCATCTTTGTGATCCATATCTACGATTGTCGTTGATTGGAAGGCTTTCATAATAGTCGATTATGCAAAAAATGAGTTCGCTAATGCGGTCTTAGAAGGAAAGATCAGAGATGAACATTACAAGGTAGTAAAAGGTCTCATTTTGTATAAAATAAAATCTTCTTGGTACCAGAATCATAGATTAAGCATAAAATGTTAAAATTTATTCATGACAGCCCATTGGCAGGCCACCCAGGCTATTTTAAGACATATAAATAGGTAAGATAATTGTTCTTTTGGAAAGGGCTTAAAAGTGAAATTCTTAAGTACATTCAAGAGTGTCCTCCTTACCAATGAAACAAAATAGAGCACAAATTTCTGGTAGGATTGTTGCAGCCCTTTCCCATGCCAACTCAAAAATGGGAAGGTATTTCAATGGATTTTGTTACTGGGTTGCCCGTGGTTCAAGGAAAGATCTGCCTCTTTGTAGTCGTTGATCGTTTGACAATGTATGCTCATTTCTTTCTGCTCTCCACTAAGTATGATGCCCCCTTGGTAGCTGGAATATTTTTTAGAAAAATATTTAAGTTACATGAGCTGACAGAGATAACAGATTTATGAGTTTATTTTGGCAAGAACTCTTTCACCTAGCAGGCACTGAATTGACTCTGAGTACAAGTTATCATCCCCAAACGGATGGTCAAACAAAAGCCGTCAATAAGTGGATTAAAGGGTATCTAAGGAATTATATTTTAGAGCAACAAAATGCATGGATCAAATGGTTGCATTTAGGAGAATGTTGCTATAATACTTCTTATCACATGTCAATCGAAATGACACCTTTCAAAGATTTGTATAGGTACGATGCAAAGTATCTTGTGGATTTGGTCATTCCTGATAGTAGAGTTCTGGGAGCTAAAGACTTGATCCAACAAAGTCAAGATATCCTTAGAACTCTCAAGGACAATCTTCAACAAGCATAATATCAACAAAATTTGTATGCCAACCAGCATAGAATGGAAAGAAAATTTGAAGTAGGGGACATGGTATATTTGCGATTACATCCCTATAGGCAATCTTTGATCAAGCAAAGTGAAGATGAGAAACTCATACCTCGATTCTATGGTCCATATAAAATCATGAGGAGAGTAGGGGAGGTTGCTTATGATTTGGAATTACTCGAATGTAGTCGAAGACATAATGTCTTCCATGTTTTGTGCCTAAAAAGGGCACTTGAACAACGTATTACCCCTTCTATAGAGCTACCTCCATTAGATGAAGAAGGCAAGTTGATCTTAATACTCGAAGACATCCTTGAGGTTTGTGAAAGGAAGATAAGAAACCGAAGTATCAAAGAATACTTGATCCGTTGGAAACATCTGCCAATTGAGGATGCCACATGGGAAGGAGTGAGCATTTTAGAGTATCCCAACTTACAATTGCTTGAGGACAAGCAATTTCGGGAAGAGAGGACTATAATATCCCATCCACTAAATTGTTGATCACAATTGAGAAGAGAGTGCTGCTATTTTACTAAGCTAATCGCCATAAAAGGAGCACTACCAATTAATAAGCAAATTGCCCTTGGATGGAGCGCTTACCACAAAAGTTATATATTACAAACAACAATCATTAAAAGTCATTAACATTATTATTAATTAATTAATTCGTCATTAAGCATTTATTTAATGGTCACATTCCTTGGAGAAGGCAGTCATTTGAATGGGAAGCGATGAAGGTATTTATATTCAATGAATTGATAAGAAGAAAATCATTCAATCATATACATTCAAACATTCAACTTGTACAAACATCATGCTTTACAACCACTTTTAAGGATGAAATCCCTTAATAGTGTAATCTGATTGCAAGGACGTAAACCCTTGTAATCATTATACCCCAAGGATGAAACCCTTTGAGGATTTATATTTTATTATTAATACAATTACATTTTTATTATTTAAAATATTATTCAAGTACAACTTTACATTTATAAAATGTTATTTCAAGAAATTTTTGAGCAAATCAAATTTTTGTATAATATTCCGATTATGAATATTACACATCATTGGACCTACAATGCTTTATGTTGGTTTTGGAGTCTATTATCCAATCTCTAAAGTCCTACAGTCAAGCTCTGAAGTCTCACAGTGAAGCTCTGAAGTTCATCAACAAAACTATAGAGTACATCAGCCAAGCTCCGGATTTCAACAACGAAGCTTCGGAGTACATCAACGAAGCTCCGAAGTTCGACAACGAAGCTTCGGAGTTCGACAATGAAGCTCTGGAGTTCACCAGTCAAGCTCTGAACATGCACAAAATGAGTCCAGAGGCAAATGGGAAGTTAAGAAGGAGCTACATAGATATTTTAGGTGCTGAGAATAAATCTACTAAACATGGTAGGAAGGCCAAGAATAAAGAGGAGTGTTAAAATAATATATTCTTGTCCTCCCACCTACCTTCCCAAGCTCCAAAATTGTGCAACAGCGATCAACAAACTTTAACACAACAATTTGAATTTGAAATTTGTGAATTATTTGGAGTTTGGGGGGAACACTGGTGGTAGGTGAAAAGCCTAGTTAGTTGACAAAAACAAAGAGACAAAAAGCATGTTAGAAAAGGCAGAATATATTCACGTAGCTACAGCAATTAGAAAAAGAGAAAGTCTGGATAATACAAAGCAGGAGAGGAGAACCCAACAGTAGACCATGGAGGAAGAAAGAGGCAGAATGGAAGAACTATTGTAGGCTAGAATTTCACCCTTTGTGGGAGAGTTTCTCAAGCTCTCTCACTCCTATCTACAAGCGTTGGGACAACCTCAGGCTGTGGGTATCCTGTAGTGAGGTTGAACCTCCAAAGAAGGCCGTCTTCCTCTTGGTATATCACTTAAACTAATGCTAAACTAATGATTCACAGAGAAAAGGGTTAGAAAGGGGATAAGGGCTCCTAAGAAAGCTAACCAGATGATGCACCAAAGTAAAATGGACACTCATCTATGCTTGAACTCACACTAGATCAGTCATAAGACAACTATGGCTTACACAATCTCGAGACCAAGTTAACACACTGGAAGAGGTTCAAGCAGAACACCAATCCAGACTTGCAAGAGCTTGAAAATACATTAAAGAGGCAAGCAGAAGGCTGATAGACTAAGAAGATTCTCCTTCACGAATCCACCAAGCACAAACATACTAAGGCATTAATCAATGACAAGAGATAGGCAAAGAAATCATCTTATGACATCAAGAAGTAGTTCTTACAATAGACTTGACAGGGTCGAGCCTAATCAAGCAGAGCATACTTTGCAGTATCTTAATGAATGTCAATTTCCCAGAAAGATGAAAAAAGTCTTAAAAAAATGGGAACGCCTCCAAAATGGAAAGCATCCGATATATATAGAAAAGGAAAAGAGAAAGAAAGGGCTTGCGAGAGTAAGGAGAACTGAGAGAAGAGGTCATCGATGACCGGGACCCTTGCTGTTGTACTTGATCTCCCTTGCATTCAAAGCGTGCAACTGCCTTGACCATGAAATGAACCACTCAAGATCACTGTAAATCTTCTCGAGCCCCTCATGCATTCAAGTCCCTTCCCTTTTTAGAGCTGAGAAAGCCATGTCATGGGTAGCTACATGTCCCCGCTAAGTGTACATGATTTGATCTCTTGCATTTAAAACTTGGCGTGCTCCTTCACTCTGCTTGGATAAGGACGAAATCACCATATCTATGAATTTGGGCCTAGCCATGATGCCTCTGATCGAGTGGTCGCTTGTCGGAGGTGAGAGCCATACCGAAGGATGAAGGCTTCTCCATTAATTCATACCTACCAGCTCCTGCTAGTTGAATGCATCCTTGACACTTGTCATGTACACTTTCGCCCTTGAGATTCGTTGACTCCCTTTGACCTCTTTTGAATGGAAACGACTATTTTTTTGGACTTTTTGCTTTGAACAATTCTTTTGGACATTTTGTTTTGAATAATTCCTTTAGACATTTTGTCCGAAGGAATTAGGTCTTCGGGTTTCTTGAAATAGACTTTCCTGAAGAGAAAGAGCCCTTCAGAAATTCTAAAATAACCCTTCAACATTTTTGCAAACGAACTTTTTCGAAGGGAAAGTGACCCTTCAGAAAAATTGAAATGGTCCTTCGGCATTTGAAAAATGACCTTTCCCTTTAGAAAAATACCTTCAAAAATTTTGCAAGGGACCCTTCAAGGTTTTTGGAAAAGTCCTTTTCTCGCAAAAAGAATACCTTCGAGAATTTTGCAAATGACCCTTTTTTTGAAGAGTTACTCTTCGGGAAAATTGTCCAGAACAATTTTCTTGAAGGAAAAGGTCTTTTCGTTTTGCTGAGCACATTTTTTCTGAAAGAATTATCCCTTTGGAAAACTTTGTCTCGGACAAATTGTCCAAAAGAATTCAACATTTAGCCAAAAAAGAGTCCTGAAAGAAAAGAACACTTAGTCCACGCAAAATCCAAAAGAAAGAACCAGTAAAGACTTTGTTGAATAAAAAGATTTTGCACTCAGCGTTTCCAAGGTCCGTATGTTCTTCTGATGGAGTCCGTAGATTTTCTAATAGAGTCCGTAGCTTTTCTGATGGAGTCCGTAGCTTTTCTAAACTCATGCTTGAACTGCTTGGTTTCGCTATAAAAACTGCTCAAGAACCTTTTTCTTTGCTCTGCAACCCTGTCCCTTAGAATTGGACAAAATATGCTTTAAGCAATCTTAAAGTGTTTCAAAAGCTTTGTGAAAATTGTAAGATCTCTCTGGTCCACTCATTTCATCCGAAACATCTATTTATTTGCTCATCCATTAGCAACTTGATCCACCTGGGCGCAGATTGGTATGTGGGCCAAATTTGGCCAACAAGAACATTAGTAAACAAAGCAAGAGATTGTTTTGTTGACAATAGTCAGACCATAGGAAAATCAACATAATAGAATGAAGAAAATAGAGCATCTACACCAGTATATAGCTCAACCAAAAAAGGAGATCAAAACATAATTTTTTTGTGAGTCTTTTGTAAACAACAGTAGCTGTGTAAGTATAGGGATTTAAAGCAATTTGTAATAGAGTTTGAGGAGCAAATTAATATATGCAAACTTGTGTTGTTTCCAACCCAACTCTACCTCCCCTATTTTATTGTTTTTAGCATGTGTTTTTAGTGCATTTCCAACACACTACTGAAAGCTTTGGGATTAATCAAGAGATTCATCATTTGTGTTGATGTTGCCCTTTTGATCCCCTGGGCCTATCATTTTCCAACAGGGACAATTTTTATAGTGAGATGTTTGTGTAAAAAATGTGCGACATTATATTTTTAGTGGAATTTTTTGAAAGGCGAGTAGAGATAAGCATGGACCATGAAAGTAAGGAGTTCCATCTTACTCAATGGCTTAAAGAAATTATTTTGGCTCTTTGAATTTATAGATGATCATCATCAAACTTAAAATCTATATATATTTATATGCCCCTACTTGGAAAGATAGGGTCCAACTCATAGATTTTCCATTTTTATGCAAAGAAATTAAAAATTTTTAAGAACCTTTCTCCTATAGAAATATCTAATTAAAATTAGCAGTGCAATGACCCTATATATATGCATAAATTTCTTACCTTTTGTCTATTTGTGATGCTATCTATTTATGCCCTTTGTCGCCACATTGAGACTGTAAAATATCTTTTATGGGATCATCAAGCCCTTGGGCTATGTGGCATAAAATCCAACCTACTTTATCTATTCATAGTTTGATTTCATGGAAATAGGTTTTACTTAGAAACAAAATTGGCACAACTTTCCTATTGTTTGATGTATTTTTTATTTTGTGCACCATCTATGAAAACACACTACACATGTCAGTGAAAACTCTTAAATTCCACATAATATTTACTTTTATGGTTGTTCTTTGAATTCTTAATACAACCACAAACCCTTATTTTCCAATTATAAGGTTATGGAACATCTCATCATCCAACAAAGACCGAGCTATGACAAGTCTTGTACGTTACTACAAAAAATTCCAGCCCCTTATAGATGTGGTCAAAGAGCAATGCCAAACTCCCTAGACTGTTTTTATCCTTTGTCAACTTTTAATCAGTAGTCTTTTCAATTTGTACAATGACACTAATCAATTGACAAAAGAATTTTAAATTATTTTTGTTGGATATGCAATAGATTGAAGTCTTATCTACTCAATTTCTTCTATGTGGTTACCATCTTTGTTAGTAGTTATATTCTTCTACTGGTCTTTGTATATATAGGATGTAATCGAGCTCTTCTATCTATTGATTATGCTTGGAGGTACTTCTCCCTTATTCTCTACACACATGATTTTTGTATATAGTTAATTGCTAACATATCATAAAAAAGTATGCATGTGTGTCCCAAAAAAAACTAAAAAAAAAACTAAAATATATGCCTATGCTAGTATTCATTTACCCATAGCCAACAATCACACATCAATTATTTGATTTTGTGTTGGTGAGGCTCAAGACTCAAATGACACCTTAATTTTATTTGGGCACCAAATTTAAATATTGGCAATAGGGTTTATATATTTCTCATTATTTTCTAAGTGATCCAAATTATCTATTGACAACACCTAATCACAAGGGGAACTGCTTTTACTAGCACCCAAGAAGTTGCAAAGGAATGAAAATAACACACATTGACTCTGAATTGTCTTAACCATGTGGGTGGGGATCGAAGGTACCAAATGATGAAAAATGCCTGAAACATGACTTATCCATTAAGTTATTTATCAAAAAGACTTAATAGGGCCTTAAGTGTAACACCAATTACTTGACATGAGTAAGCATTAGTACGTAATCATCCCTATTATATAAATAAATAGAGTTGTTGACGTTGTGGATTGCACCCTTGATAGGACGTTGAGCTCTTGTCTTCCACGCGGCACAATGGAAACTCCTCTCTTGCCTGTGGGTCTGGCAAAATTGAGGGGAGAGTCTCTAGATAAGGGCTAGCTCCCTTTGATGCATATCTGATTTATTCCAGTACATTTGCTAATATATATATATAATGGGGGGGTTGAAAAGAGAGAAAGATACTGAAACAAAACCTAGACTAAGAGGGTGATGCACCAAAAAGTTTGATCTACTCACACTCACACTTTGAACCATAAGAACACATACATACACTTTATCTGGTAAAAGGACCAGACTGCAGAGAACTTAACAAAAGGGTTAATAAAGACACACAAAAGATGAACTTACCACAGGTGCTATAGGAAGGCACACTGTCTGATAACCCTCTCCTATCTCTGCACTCCAGATACAGCGCTTTTGCTATCTGCAAGAATGGCGCTTTGTCTATACCAAGCATGTTGGTATCAAGCTTGTGAGCATCAAGAAGAAAAGACTGAACACAAGGTTAACACTCAAACACACTCAGAGATATATCCAACCAAAATAGAGGTAAAAATGCGTATTCTATTGATTCTGCAAGTGAAAATTGGCTGGGCTTCGCCTTACAACAATGAGATATATCCCTTCTCAAATGAGAAGTTATAATATATATAGAGAAGAAAGCGCCCCTTTTGGAAAAGACTTTGGCGCCCTTTGACAAGTGGCCTACGTGTGCTGGGAGCATTGGGAAGAGAAAGCCGCTGCAAGAGAATGTTGTGTCGGCTCTGACTTTGACTTTAGGTGTTTAAATACATTAAACGTCATGCGTGAAAACATAGGCTGCACCGTTTGTCTGCAAACAAGACCGCTCCTTGAAGGCATTCACGCGGTTTGTCTGCTTATCAGTGCAAAGTGAAGAAAAAAGAGGTTGCGCCGTTCACTGTTTGCGCTCCTTGATGACCACTTGGCAGATACTGTGTCAACCGCTGGAGTAACTCCTTGAGTCGACACCTTCCTTTGCCACTTGGACTGTTTTGTCTGTTTCTGCACTTGGCTCTTTTGTCTCTTCCTGGCTTTTTCTTTTCTGGCTCCTTTGGCCTTCGGGGGCTATCTTCTAATTCTTTGGCTCTTTGGGCTCCCTTCTCGGCTGTCTCTTCCTTTTGACCTTAAGCCTTTGAATTCCTTCGGGTTCGCGCCTTTCATTTAAAGACCAACGGTTACTTCATGGTCATAAAGTTGACGTCTATACACTCGTCGCCATTTGAAAGCCAACGGCTATTTTGTTGTCCTGAACTTGACATCTGCGGGGACGTCATCAGACGTCTAGATCCCAATGGCTAGTCCATGATGCTCAACTTTGGCACCCGCAGGCCCGACACCCCTTGGTCAATTCCTTTGGCTTTTGTCTTTGGAACCTCTCGAAGGGAAGGTGTCCCTTCGGGCCTCAAAAAGGTCCTTTTGGCAGCCGAGAGTCCCCCGCAAGGGCACCTACCCTTCGGGGTCCTTTGGCGGCCTTGCTCTTCAAATCTTTTAGACAAAATGTTCGAAGGAAATCTTTCTTTTGTCTTTCCCGCTTACCACTTTCTGTCAGGCTTTTTTGTCAAGTGAATTCCTTCGGACAAAATGTCCAAAGGAATTCCTTTGGACTTTTATCCGAAAGAATTCGCTCGTTCACTTTGCCGCGAGAACTTCTCCCGAAAGAATTTCTTGTTTGTTTCCTTGCTTGTTTCTTTTGGTAAGCTCTTTTCTTCGGGCAAATTCCTTCGGACAAAAGTTTGAAGGAATTCTCTCGGGCCTTTTGTCCAAAAGATTTGCCTTGTGAATTTTTCTGCGGAATTTTCCTTCCGAAAGACAGTCTTTGCCTTGTGAATTTCTTCGAATAAATTGTCCGAAAGAATTCCTTTGGGCATTTTGCTCGAAAAAATTCAATCTTTGTTCTACCTTTTGCCTTAGCATTTCTAAAGGAAAACTCACCCTTTTGATTTCTCCGCAAGGGTTCCCTGCCCTCCGCAAGGGTACTTTTGGGTCCAGAACTACCCTCCACAGCCTGCTTGAAAAGTCTAGTTTGTGCCTGACTGCCCTCTGCAAGGGCACTTGTCCTTCGGGCTTTGCAAGACTCCCTTTGAACCTTCCGATTGAACCAAATCAATTAAACCACCTGATTGAATCAAGCGATTGAACCACCCGATTGAACTGGTTCCTCCTTTTGCTAAAAAACTTGTGCAAACTAGAAATCAAACTGGCTCAGAACAGCAGGGGAAGGAGACCGATTTTGCCCTGCAGGGCCAAAATGGTCAAGAAAATGGCGATTCTCAGGGGAAGCATGTTTGCTATGCTTAGAAACCAGTAGCCTCAAAGTCCATTGGGCACGGAGTTGAGATGCAGCTTTGAAAGAATCAGCAACAGCCTTGTGATATCCAAGAATCAATCACGAAGTTTTTACCCCAAAAAGGAACGAAACACACAAGATTAAGACAACTACTAACATGTGCAAAAGCACTTAGGGAAAATAGGGAAAACAAGGAAAATATATACATGATGGGAGAAGAGCTCAGTGATAATGCTTAAGATGTATCCCATTTACTGGGATATACAGTTCTTCACCATCCAACCTGGAGAGTTGGAACGCATTGTGCTGCTTGCACTGAGTGATGACGTATGGACCACTCCATAGGGCGTCGAACTTCGCGTGCTTTCCAGGCTTAGCTTGTTCCGCATCCCATTTCAAGACGATGTCTCCTTCAGAGAAACCTTTTAATGAAGATCTCTTGTCGAAGTATTTCTTCATCTCTTGTTGGCGGCTGATCATAGAAGCCATAGCCTGGTCCCTTGTCTCTTGAATCTCCATCAACTCGCATAGCCTAACCTCCATGCTGTTGCCTTCTTCTAACTGTAGCTGGTGAGCAAAGTCCAAGGCTGGCAACTCAAGTGAAATAGGAAGCCTAGCTTCCCTTCCATACACGAGCGTGTATAGTGAATTACCAATTATTCTCTTTGGAGTGACCCTATCTGCCCACAGGGCTATTTTCAATTTGGCATGCCAAGTCCTCTGATTCTCCTCCATTGTCCTCTTGATAATCTTGATCAGATTTTTATTGGTGGACTCAGCTAGCCCATTCCCCTGTGGGTAGGAGTTGGACGAAGTGCTAAGATAGATACCATATCTCAATGCCCATTCACTCGTTTTAGTTTCCAAAAAAGATAAAGCATTATCTGAGATGATAGTAGCTGGAACCCCAAACCTTGCCACTAGGTCCTCATAAAAATCTAGGACTACACTTTCGTTGGCTTCCTTCAAAGTGACAGCCTTCACCCATCTTGTAAAGTAGTCTGTGGCGGTCAGGACCCACTTGTGTCTAGCACTGGAGGGAGGGTTAATCATTCCTATAAATGTTGACGCAGTGGATTGCACCCTGGGCATGATGCCTAGCTCCTACCTTCCACACGTCAAAATGGAAACTGCCCTCTCGCCTGTGGGACCGGCGAAGCTGGAGGGGAGAGTCTCTAGATAAGGGCTAGCTCCCTCTAATGTATCTTTTAGGCCCTGGTTTCTCCTACTGCTAACAAATAAATGTAAAAAAGGGGGGATGAAAAGGGAGAAAGATGCTGAAACAGAACCTAAACCTAAACTAGAAAAAGGTGATACACCAAAAAAGATTGATCCACTCAGGGCCGAACATACACTTTTCACCAAGAAGAAGCGCCCATATACTTCATCTGATGTGGGAAACTTTTTTGTATCAATGAGTCAGGGGTCCGTAGAGATACAGGAAGGAACTATCAAAGATGTTCTGAGACACACTTTGGCAGCCTATTCACATGCGCCTATATTCCTACTGTAGACACTTCTGGCGAACTTGCAAAAGAGAAACTCACAATGCGCTAGACATGCTGGAATCGATTTGTGAGAAGCATAAAAGGAAATGACTTAACACAAAAAGAAAACATAGACATGTGCTTGAGTGCAAGTCCAAATGGAGGTAAAAATGCTAAGTCCTGATTCAAGGTAAAATCTGGGAGAGTTCTGCCTTACAAGCTCGAAAGATTTTTGGGCAAAGTTTTGCCTTAAGGTTGAGAGATTGGATATATTTCTCAAATGAGAATTTTTACAATATATAGAAAAGAGGAGAAGAGAACTTGGTGCTTCTTTTGAAAAGACTTTGGCACTCTTGACAAGCTGGCCCATGTGCGCTGAGAGCATCGGGAAGAGGAAGTCACTGTTGCTGATGTCATTCTTCTGGAAAAGGCCTGCTGGAACCATGCTGTGTAATTGCCGATCTTGACTTTAGAGTTCAAGCATTAATGTGAAATCACGAGCCACGCCCTTTTTCTGCAAATAGATTGCTCTTTCCAGATATTCACGCGGTTTGTCCCCTTATAAATGCAAAATGGAGAAGACAGGCCGCGCCGTTTACTGTTTGCGTTGTTTGGTGACCATCTAGCAATAACTCGCCTCCCCTTTGCCACTTGGACTACTTTGTATTTTCCTGCACTTTGTCTTCTTCCTTTCTTTGTCTCTTTTGGGCTCCTTCAGCCCTCGGGGGCTATCTTTTGGCGAGTCGCTGCGTTCCTTGGGCTCTTTTCTGGTTGGCGCTCAAGCAATTTAAAAACAAATGGCTATTTCACTGCCTTGAATTTGATGTCCGCGCACCCGTCATTGCTTTTGAATTTCCAACGGCTAGTTCACCATGCTTGACTTTGACGTCCTCGGGCCCGTCACCCCTTGGAATTTCTTCAGCTTTCTTGTTCAACCTTTTCTGCAGACTTTTTGTTTCGGCCTTTTTTGCGGACTACTTTTGTCAATCCTTCCCGAAGGGGAAGTGACCCTTCGGCTTCTTGAGAAAAGTCCTTTTCCTCGGCGAGAGCCCTCCGTAAGGGCACATACCCTTCAAGCGGGTTTCTTGCTTCGAGCTAGTTGTTCCTTCGGGCTTTTTCCCCGCGGACTTTTTCTGCAAACAATTTTCCCGCAAACAAAAAGTCCGCAAGAAATGCCTCTGCCACTTTGCTTTCCTTTCGGGTTTTCTTCCCGGCTACTTTCCCCGTGGCTATCTCCATTCCGAATTTCTTCGGACTTTTTGTTCGAAGGAATTCCTTCGGAGAAAAAGTCCGAAGAAATTATTTTTCTTGCCTTGGTCTTTGCGGGAGTTTTGTTTGCAGCTTTTCCAAATTCCTTCAGACTTTTTGTCCGAAGGAATTCCTTCAAACAAAAAGTCCGAAGGAATTATGCCTTTGCCTTTCGATTGCCTTAAACAAAATTCTGAAAAAACTTACCTTTGCGGCTTTCTTGAAAATGACCCTTCTGAAGGGTGCTTTTGCCGACCAAGTGCCCTCAGCAAGGGCACTTGTCCTTCAGGAGGCTCTCTTGAACTTTTGCATTAAACCGCTCCTTTGAACCAACCGTTGAACCAAGCGTTGAACCAACTGTTGAACCAAGCTTTGAACCAAGCCGATGAACCCTTTGATTGAACCAAACGCTGTTAAACCATTTGATGAACTGACTGAGTGAACCGAAGCATTGAACCAACTGAATTGAACCAAGCCTTTGAACTGAGCCGATAAACTGAAATGTTGAACCGAAGCGTTGAACCAAGGCATTGAACCGAAGCATTGAATCGGTTCAATGGTTCAACGGTTCAAAGATGCTAACTTTCCTTGTGAATTTCTTCAGACAAGAGTCCGAAGAAGCTTTGTAAAACCTTGCACTCTTTGAACTGGTTCCTCATCAGTAGAAAGACACCCCTGTAGAGTCCGTAGAAAAGTCTACAGAGTCCATTGAAACTTCACCTGCAGAGTCCGTAGAAAATCTACAGAGTCCGTAGAAGTTCCTGTGGAGTCCGTAGAAATAGACCTGCAGAGTCAGTAGAAACCTGCAGAATCCGTAGAAACTTGCAAGACTCGTGCAAAATCAAAATGTACTGGCTCTAAATAGCAGGGGAAAAAGAGGGGACCAATTTTGGCCTGCAAGACCAAAATGGTCAACAATAAAGTCAAGGCCCCATTGCATGAATGGCTGCTCCACCTGAATAGGCTGTAAAGGCATAGCAGCGAGCCGTTGCTTCCCATCAAAGAGCGCACACTTCTAGCACTTTCATATCTAGGCATGAGTGTCTCTGAATAGAGTAGGCCAGAAGTAACTAGTTCTCATTATTCTTGCAGCTGTAGGCCTAGGAGCAAAGTGACCACTAGCTGGCCCATCATGGAACTCGGACAACACCTTGTCGACCTGACTTGGGTCTATGCACTTTAAAAGCACTCCTAAGAGATCCCTTCTGAACAACACTCCATCAATCAGGACATAAGGGAGAGATTGGAGTCTGAAATATCTCCTCTTGGTCCTATCAAGGCCCTGTGAGCACTCACCCGTGAGAAGGAAACACCTCAAATTTGATGTCCAATCCTTCATAACAGCTGGTTCTTCTATTGTAGCTGCATCATGAATTAGCAAACTGTCCTCTTTTTGTTGTTTAAGGTCTGCAACAAGGTATTCACACAGTTCTTTTCCTCTTACCAGCTTAGTGATTTTGACATCCACGTCATACTCCATTACTTTAGTGATCCATCCTGCTCTCTTTTCATTCAGATCACGGTTGGTCAAGAAATCTTTGATGCTGGGATGTGGGACCATGAGGTGAATCCTGCTGTTGGACAGCATATGTCTGAATTTCTTCAGGCTTCATATGACTGCAAGGACTTGCTTCTCCACATATGTATACCTGACCTCAAAACCCTCTAGGCCTTGGCTAAAAAATGCAAGTGGTTGCTCAAGGTTATCATCATTCGCATGGGTAAGCATGGCGGAGATTACCTCTTCATTTCCGAAGGTGTAGAGGTTGAAATTCTTGGTGAAGTCAGCGCTGATCAAGGTAGGAGCCTGGGCGATAGCTTGCTTGATCTCTTCAAAGCTATCCCTCCTTTGCGCTGTCCACGCAAACTTCTCATCTTTCTTCAGCATAGAGGTCATGGCTTGACTACCTCCGCAAAATTCGAAATAAATCTCCGGAAGAAATTTATTTTGCCGAAGAAGCTCTGCAGGCTTTTCTTATGTTTAGGCAAGGACAGATCCAAGATGGAGCAACTCTCTTTGGATCAATGGTCAAGCCTTCTTTGGAAACGTGGCCAAGGAGTTTACCCTCATAGACAGCGAACACGCATTTCTTCGGGTTGAGAGAGATACCGAACTCTCTACACCTCTCAAAGATTTGTCTGAGGTGTTTCATGTGTTGGCCTGCCTCCTTAGAGATAACTGTCACGTCATCAAGATACACTAGCACAATGTTATTTATCAGGCTCTGAAAGGTCATGTCCATGGCTCGCTGAAAAGTGGCACCAGCATTGGATAGTCCAAATGGCATTTTTCTATAAGCAAACGTCCCCCATTTGGTAGTGAAGGCTGTCTTGTACTGGTCATAGTCTTGCACCAAAATCTGATTATATCCTGAATACCCATCCAGGAGGGAGAAACGCTTGCTGCCTATCACCATTTGAAGGATTTGCTCCATGCTTGGGAGAGGATAATGGTCTTTCAAAGAAACTCTATTGAGGTCTCTGAAATCTACAAATAATCTGATCTCCCCATTCTTTTTCCGGACAGGAACAAGATCGGCCAGATAAGAAGTGTGTTTGATTGGAAATATTATCCTGGACTCAATCAACTTGGTGAGTTCTTTCTGCATGAGAGGCTCAATCTTTAGGTTGACAGGGCTTTGCTTTTGCTTGATCGGCTTGGCGCCTTCCTCCAGCTCAATGGTATGTTGGGCTAAACTTGGGTCGAAACCCTTCAAATCGTTATACTCCAAGGCGAAGACATCAGCAAACCCCTGGCACAACAAGGTGAAACCCTGCCTTTCATGGTCCGTGCACACTTTCCCAAGTGCAAGCAGCTTATTCTTGAATATTTCAACCTTCTCATAGTTCTCCTTTTTCGTTGTGATGCTTGCCTTATCGCTTTTCAACTGGTCATCTTCATTGAAGATACTCTCGAGAGTGACCAAGCCTTTTGGAAGTTTATTGTTCTTCAACTGAACAATTTGGCTGCCATACTGCTGTTGTAGCTTAGCCTAGTTTTTAGCAGCAAACTCAGCGTCTTCTTGCAAGAAGAGTGCTATTTGTTGGTCGCTGTCAAACACCTACCAGTTAGTGATGTCAGGTACAGAGGGCTGGATTACTACCTTCAAATAGCGCGGACTGCGGTCTCGGCATATCTCCTTAGGGATATCAAACTGGGCACCAACTGCTGCCAGCCTATTTGCTTGCTTGTTCTGCTCTCTAAGAATAGAGGTAACATTGAAAGCAAAGAAACTCTCCACTAAGTCCCATACCCCTATGTTTGTAGGACTTAAGCAAAGAATTCTTTATCAGATTTTGGCCCCTTGATTCACAATCAGCTCACTGTCACCAAAAACCTGCAGTGCTTTGATTCCTCTTTTCTTCGCCCACTCCAAACCATGGATGAGGGATTCGTACTCCGCAACATTGCTTGTGCAAGAAAATTGAAACCTGAAAGCCGAAAAATATTTCTCCTTTGAAGGAGAAACTAGCACCACTCCACCACCAGCTCCCATCTTACTTCTTGAGCCATCAAAGAATAGCTGCCATAAACCTGAGCTTTCTTGGCTTGCTTTCATCAGATTTGGTACAAAAGTACCTGTTGACCATTTTTTGTTCAACAGGCCAAAAATCGGTCCCCTTCTTTCCCTGTTGTTCTGAGCCCATTCATTTCTTGATTTTGCACAAGTCTGGAAATTTCTACAGACTGCAGGCATGGATTTCTACGGGCTCGGCAGGCGGAAAACTACGGACTCCGCAGGAAGAGGCAAGTTCCCACTTAGGCGCAAAATGGACCATCTCAAGAGCCCTTGCAGAGGGCAAGGAACACTATCAAAAGAGGCCACAGATAAAAGCCGCAAAGGTAAGTTTCTTTCGGAATTTTGTTTAAGGCAAAGGAAATAACCTTCGGAAGGGTCATTTCCAATTTTCCCAAAGGGCACTTTTCAAATGGCAGTTGAAAAAGCAAAGGAAGAAATCCTTCGGACTTTTTGTCCGAAGGAATTCGGAAGGGCTGTGAGCAAGAAAGCCGAAGAAAAGACTAAGGCAAGAAGTGTTTTCTTTCGGACTTTTTGTCCGAAGGAATTCCTTCAGACTAAAAGTCCGAAGAAATTCGCGGGAAAAGTGGTGCAGAAAAAATTGGCCGTAGGAAAAAAGCCCGAGGAAAATCTGAAGAAGTGGACAAGGCAATTCTTGCGGACTTTTTGTCCGCAAGAAAATGTCCGCAGAAAAAGTCTGCCGGAAAAGGTTCCGAAGAAAATAGGCCGCCGAAGGACCCCGAAGGGCAGGTGCCCTTGCGGGGGACTCTCGGCTGCCGAACGAAGGGCACTTCTTCAAAGCCGAAGGGACACCTTCCCTTCAGGAGGGTCCAAAACAAAGCCCTGAAGGAAAAGAAGCGACGGAAAAGGCCGAGAATCAAGAGAAAGCCGAAGAAAGTCCAAGGGGTGACGGGCTCGAGAACGTCAAAATCAAGCACGGCGAATTAGCCGTTGGAAGTTCAAACGTAGTGACGGGTGTGCGGACGTCAAATTCAAGGCTCATGAAATAGCCGTTGATTTTGAAAAGCAAAATAGAAGAGCCCAAAGAACTCAGCAACCCGCCATGAAGATAGCCCGAGGGCCGAAGGAGCCAGAAAGCGACAGAAGCCAGAAAGAGACAAAATGAGGAAGAAACAAAGTGCAAAAGCAGACAAACAGTCCAGGTGGCAAGGAGGAGGTGTCAACTCAGGGATTTATTCGTACAGCTAGAACAGTGCTTGCCAAGTGGTCATCAAACGGCGGCGAACAGTAAGCGACGCGACCTATTTTCTTCATTTTGCATTGATGAGCAGACAAGCCACATAAATGCCTTGAAGGGAGCAGTTTGTTTGCAGAAAAGAGGCACGGCCCATGATTTCACATTAATGTTGAAACGCCAAAGTCAAAGCAGGAGCCGACAATCAAACTGCTTCCTCTTCCCAAGGCTCGGAACGCACATGGACCAGCTTGTCAAGAGCGCCAAAGTCTTTTCAAAAGAAGCGCCAAGTTCTCTTCTCTTGCTATATATTGTAAACTTCTCATTTTTGAGAAGGATGAAATCCTTAGCCCATAAGGCAAAGCTCTGCCAAAAAATCTCTGGGTTTGTAAGGCAGAACTCTTTCGGATTTTACCTTGAATCAAGACTTAGCAATTTTTATCTCCATTTGAACTTGCACTCACGCATATGTCTGTGTTTTCTTTTTGTGTTAAGTCATTTTCTTTTATGCTTTTCACAGAATGATTCCAACATCTCTGGTGCATTGTGAAGTTTCTTCTTCTGCAGGTCTGCCAAAAGTGTCTACAGCAGGAATATAGGCGCATGTGAATAGGCTGCCAAAGTGTGTCTCAGAACACCTTTGATAGTTTCTTTCTCCCTGTATCTCTATGGACCCCTAACTCACTGATACAGAAGAGTTTCCCCACATCAGATGAAGTGTATGACAGCTTCTTGGTGAAAAGTGTATGCTCGGGCTGGGTGTATCAACTTTTTTGGTGTATCACCTCTTTTATTTTAGGTTTAGGTTCTGTTTTCAGCATCCTTCTCCCTTTTCAACCCCCCTTTTTTCCATTTTATTTGTTAGCAGTAGGGAATCCAGGGCCTAAAAGATACATCAAAGGGAGCTAGCCCTTATCTAGAGACTCTCCCCTCCAGCGTTGTCGGTCCCACAGGTGAGAGGGGAGTTTCCATTGTTGCGTGTGGAAGGCAGGAGCTCGGCCTCCTGCCTAGGGTGCAATCTACTGCGTCAACAGTACCCTCTTCGTGCATACAATAAATCCCAAGGCCTGCCTCTTCTATGAACTTGTAAGGATCATGCTCAAAATTGTCACTTCCCCATTCGTCTAAGAGCAGGTCAGCAACTCCTTCAAGGGCAAAGGATGGAGATTGATCCACTTGGAATTCTTCCTGGTCAATAATGGCGTAGCTGACATTTGTCGCCTTGAGCGAGTATGGTTCCAGATGATCTCTGTGGAGTGGCTCCGATTCAATCTTAACCTTAGTCTGATACTTGGTTCTAAAAACTAGATCGGACCAGTTTGCTGCTAGGTAGCCGCCTATTTTGGATGTGAAATCTCTGGACAAGCAAATAGCGAAGTAAGGAGGGACATCCGCCACTACCACATCGTGAGGAACTGAGAAGGTTGGGCAGGTGTGTAGTGTCAAGCTCAAACCTTTTACCACTCCAACTGTCTTTGCTGGTGTTCCATCCAGCTGCAGGACTCCCTTAGTCATCTCTTTATATTTGAACCCCAGTTTATCTGCCATGCATTTAGGCATTACCGAGGTGCTTGCTCCACTGTCAATGATGCAATTATGCACTAAGAAATATCCTATGACCAAGGATAAATAAAAAAGGGGAACCTTTTCCTCTTTCTTAACTTGCCATGATGTGAAACGCTGCCCATTCATCATTAGAACATTATCGGCCTTTGTTGGGACAGCTTATTCATTCAGCACGTGCAATTCTTTTTGCAGCATGTCCTTTTGTCTCGGTATTGATAATGAATCCCACAAGGAGATATTCATGTGCAACTTCTTCATTTGGTCTACCACGTTGACTCGAGGGTTGCCTTCTTTCAAATTTTCTTTGGGATTACTTACAACCTGAGGCGCAGGCTAAGGAGCTGAAGGTGCAACCGGCGGTCTGAAGTTTGGAACCTTTTGGTTTACATGTGATGAAGAAGGTGGTGCTGACGTTTGAGCAGCTGTTTGAGCTTCTTCCATTGATCTCCTTTTGAACCTTGTGTTGGCTGACATAGTCACCCTAATTGTCTGCACTACCCATGTAATTGACTACATAGAACTCACCTTCCAGGTGATTCATGAGAGTAGAATCGGGCTGAGTCTGACTGCTGCCCATGCCAAGTTGCACTGAAGCCTCAAAGCTTGGGAATTAGGTGGTTGCCTGATTGCCCTGTGCATTTGTGTAGTGACTCAGCATTTCATTTGTATAAATAGCTTGATTTTGACCATATCCCATGGTTGAGCAACTGGGTTGTTCTTGTACCAGATTGTTTTGAGCGGGCACTAGAGCCTTGGATGATGAAGGGGCGCTTGGATAATAGCCTTGAAAAGGTCTGGCCTGTGCAAACTGACCCTGCCCTTGATTGTAATTCTAGAAAGGGGGCCTATTTTCTTGCCCATACTGCTGATATCCTTGATTTGGTCGATTACTCTGAGCCTGCTGCCTTTTGAGAGCCACTAGCTCATTTGTTACACTTTGCAACAAGCTTTTGACTTCATGGAGGTCATTAGATGAAGTAGCAGCCAACTTTTCTATGCCAGGAAGAAGAGCCAAAGTAGGTGCGGCAGTCTGGATTGGAGGCAGCAATTCAGGAAAGAGTGGCATATGAGCCCTAGGGGCTATCTTTCCCGCTTGCACCAGGCAATTCTCAGCTGCTATGGCTATATCATAGGCAACGGGCAGCACATGTCCTCCCATGGACTGTATCATAACAGCAATGTCGTTGTTCAATGCTTTCAAATAATAGAGGAAAAAAAGCATAGCTCGGAGTCGACCTTACCAAAATGGGGATTCTGTCCCATGTCTTCTAAAAATGAGTATTGAAATCTTGCATGAACTCGTGTGGAGCTCTTTTCATAGTGGTCAGCTGCTCGGCAAGTTAAAGGTGGTCGCTCTTCTCCCCAAATCTGTTCGTTAAGAGGGTGCCCAATTCGTTCCAGGAATCAACTGAATTCATGGGCAAAGTCTCATACCAGTCCAGAACCTTGCCCTTGAAAGACAGTGCCAGCAATCTGATTGCAATGTTTTCCTCAGTGACATTGTGAATATTGCAGAGGTTAGCAATATTTCTGATGTGTTCGATAGCAGTAATGGGCCCTTCTCCATTAAAAGGAGGCACACTTTTAAGGACTGCCCCTGGAATTGGGTCATAACGTAGGAGATTCAAAGGACTCTGACCATGAAAGGCCACAAAAGGTAAAGCCATAGCTATGACAGGATTCAATCGAGGCCTTCTTGCGTAGGTGTATCTTATAGCAAGTCTGGAAGGTGATTTGCTAAATAAGGATGAGTTTTTTCAAACCTCAGTTACTTTGCTGAGTTCAAAGGCAATTCCACGAATTCAAAAAGGACACTCTTAGCAGCAGATCGTGTGGTGATTTTAGGCATAGGAGGTCAAATTGGTCTTTGATCAGAGACTGATGTTCCTACCAGTGGAACCGCCAGTTGGTGAAAATGGTTGATTTTGTTGTAGCAAGACCAGCATCAATCTTGAAACTTTGTTGAGTGTTGACCATTTTTGGTCCAACAGGGCAAAAATTGGTCCCCTTCTCTCCCTGCCGTTCTTAGCCAATTCATTTTTTGATTTTGCCCAAAGTCTGGAATTTCTACGGACTCCACCCTTTTTCCTTATTTATTCCCTTGGGAATTGGGGCATGGGAGGAATAAAGGGAATATTTGAACCCTTTGGTGCATTTAAATTTATATTTTTACGTTGGGGATGCCAATAATGCACTTTATGTTATATTTTCACGTTGAGGTGCTTTAAGTCATAACTTATGACTAGGAAAATTGTTATTCCCCCCCCCATGGGTATTGGACCCTTAATGAGTAGTTATTACTTATTACTTATTATTCTTTAAAATGGGGCATTGGAAAAGATGAAAATTTTAGGATTTGGAGTTATAAAAGGAGAATATGAGAATCATTATGTTCATGGCTATTATTCTTTGAAAAGTTTGGCGAGCCTACATGTTCATTTCTATTGCTCAATCAGTGAAATCCCTTGGGATCCTTGGTTTCGGTGCAGAGGAGACTTTGGACCCTAGCTGGAAGGGTTATTTCGGCGAGAGGATTTATCCTCAAACCTTTGTATTTGCATTCACCAGTACCGAGGATTATTTTCAGCATATTGATAATTATTATGGCACTCGCCATATTGTTTAGGAAGATATCACAAGTTATTTGTCATGGAGAGGGCCCAAAAGGTTGATGCCATAGCTGGAGGATTGGTGTGTTGATTTGGAGGGAACGTGGGAGCTTTGGGGTAGATTGTGGGGTTTCCCAAACCCATATACTGTTGGCTACCATATCACCAGTGGGTGCACGGGTATCTTGGAGGGATATGTGAGTATTGAAAGGGAGGCACAACATAGGAAAAGGGTCATTTCAGATCTATAAGGAGTTGTTCCCAAGATATATCTACCACTCAAGCCGCTTTTCATCCTTATACGTTAGATTAACCTTCATTCCTAAGTGTGTTTGATTTATATTGGATGTTAGAAACTAGGATTCTTCATTCCCGTACTTCTGATTTTTTGAGACAGCATATATATATATATATATATATATATATATATATATATATATATATATAAAATTTTGACATGATTTAATGATGAGTATATTCAATAAGACAATGGATGCATACAAAGTGTTTGTTAAAATGTCAATGACTTGTTTCATGAATGACATCTATTTGTAATGCCCTTGATCCATAATACAATTGCAGCTGTTTAAGTGATTGAAATCAGAATTTCTTCATAATAGACTGCCTACAAACTATTTGACAAAATGCCAACAAGTTAAAAATAATTTTTTTGCAAGTTTGGAACAATATCCCCTGGTTGGGGATATTACACGCTCACCCAAATTTAAACCAATTTATTTATAGATTAAATAGTGAATAATATTAGTAATAGTATAAAAAGTTACTGTGGACCATTTTTTGGTCCTGCAGGCCAAAATCGGTCTCCTTCCTTCCCTACTATCTTGAGCAGTCAGTCTTTTATGTATCCACCCTTCTGCAAATTGTGTTTTCTCCCTTTTGTAATAAGGCTATCTCTGTAAAGAATCAAATGACTTGAGTCTTGTAGACGTCTCAGGTTGATCCATAGGCTTATCCTGTTTCAGGCAGTTGGTTTGCACAAGCCGTTTGGTAAGGGGATGGCCCGGTTCAAAGAATTAAAGTCTTTTACAAGGTTCTAAAGATAAAGTGCCCTTGCGGAAGGCAGTCAAGAAGCAAACTGGACCGTTCTAGCAGGCTGTGGAGGGCAATTATGGGCCCAAAAGTACCCTTGCGGAGGGCAGAGGACACATTCAGAAAAGTTACAAGGCAGAAGGCCCGAAGGGAAGAATGCCTTCGAAAAAATGACAAGGCAAAAGGGGAGAAACCAAAAGGACATTTCCTTTGGACAAAATGCCCGAAGGAATACCTTCGGACATTTTGTCTGGAGGAAAACACAAATGGAAGGTCCGAGACTTAGCAAGGAAATCCAAGGCAAAGGCAAAGGCAAAGATCAAAGGTCCTTCAGACAAAACATCCGAAGGAAAATACAAGGAAAGAATCAATGAAGGAAAAGCCGAGACTCCAAAGAAAATATTTCCTTCCAACAAAATGTCCGAAGGAATTAAGAAGACCAAGGCAGCCCGAAGGAACTCGAAGGACAAGTGCCCTTGCGGGGGACTCTCAGCTACCAAAAAAGGGGCCTTTTCCAAGCTCCGAAGGGACACCTTCCCTTCAGGAAGGAAAAAATACAAAAAGGCCGAAGAGATTGCCAAAGGGGTGACGGGCCCGAAGACATCAAATTTAGTGTAGCGAACTAGCCATTGGAGTTCAAACGTTTAATGACGGGCCTGAGAACGTCAAAATCAAGGCAGCAAACTAGCCGTTGGCTTTCAAATGGCAACGAGCCTATAGATGTCAAATTTACGATGATGAAATAGTCGTTTGGTTTTCGAATAGTGACAGGCCCGCAAACGTCAATTTTGACGGGATGCGTCGGCCATTGAGGACAAGCCAAAGGACTAATGCCTTCACGACAAGTGGCCCAAAAGAGATCGAATGGCGCAGGTCGATGAAATTCAAAGGGGCATAAGACCCAAGTAAACTCAGCGACCCGCTGAGAAAGGAGCCCGAGGAGCTAGCAAAATATGAGAAGAATAGCCCAAGAGAGCTCAAATTGCCAGAAAGCGACAAAATGGCAAGGAAAAGGGGAACAAAATAGAGAGTCCAAAACATGGCCATGCACACATACGACAACATTTGGAATGTTCCAAAAGACGCATGCATCCAAGCACAAACATGAATTAAGCAGTCCAGGTGGCACAGAGAGCGTCGGCAAATGGAGTTACTGTTGCGGATGAAACAGTCTCCACCAAGTGGTTATCAAAGAGCACAAGCATTCAATGGCGCAGCCTATTTTTCTTCATTTGAGCATGGGTGAGTGGACAGTCGCGTAAATTTCATAAAGAGGGGCGGCCTTGTCATTCAAATGATCAAGCAACCCATGCTTTTACAATGACATTTAATATGATTTAAATGCCAAAGTCAAGACTTGGACTGCCGCAACATGGGCTGCTTGTTCTGGAAGGTGCCAGAAGTCTTTTTCTTTATGCTATATATATTGTAACCTCCAAGTGAGGAAGAAATCTCTCAGCTTGTATGGCGAAGCCCTGCAAGATTTTACCTTGAATCAAGATATAGCATTTTTACCTCCATTTGAGTTTGCACTTTTGCATGTCTTTGGATTTGTCTTGTGTCAAGTCATTTTCTTTCATGCTTTCACAAAATGATTCCAGCATGTCTAGTGTATTGTGAGTTCTTCTTTTGCAGGTCAGCAAGAAGTGTCCACAACAGAGTATAGGTGCATGTGAACAGGCTGCCATAGTGTGACCTAGAATACCTCTGGTAGTGCTTCCTCCCCGTATCTCTAGAGGACCCCTTATTGAACACTAATGCAGAAGAGTTTCTCATGTCAAATGAAGTGTATATCAGCTTGTTCTTGATGTAAAGTGTATGCCAAAGCTAAGTAGACCAACCATTTTGGTGCATCACTGCTTTAGTTTAGGTTCTATTTTCAGTATTTTCTTTCTTTTCACCCCCTCCATTGTTAGCAGTAGTAGTAAAAGACCTCAGAGATGCATCAAAGGGAGCTAGCCCTTATCTAGAGATTCTCCCCTCAGTTTTGCCAGACCCACAGCAAGAGGGGAGTCTCCATTGTGCCGCGTGGATGAGAGAAGCCTAGCCTTCTTTCAAGGGTGCAATCCACAGCGTCAACAGTTACCAATTGATAGATTACAACAATCAATTAGTCAATACTGAAAGCAAGTCATCCAAAAAGCCCAACAGTCAAAAAACAAAGTAAAACAAGAGTTTGAAGCTAAACTATAGCAAAAATCTGCAGTCCCAACTAAAAACTTGTCAAACTAACACATGAAAAGAATAAGGTACTTGATTTTCAGTCCTTCAAGAAGGAATGATTTAAGCAAACTAGAAGGATTTGCAACCTAGAATCAAGAAGCATATCTGAAACTAATATGCAAATTAATGAAGGGAACATTGGAATAAGTTGCATCACTTGACAACTCACCCAAGACACCCATGTCACCCAAGTAATCCAAGTCTTTATACACATCCAAACATTAATGCAAATTTATTTTATCATAGATAATAATATTTTTTAAATCTCTACAAGGACTAACATTTGTAGCAATTACTTCATAAACCCCCTTCAAAGTCATTACTCCCACATTAGCTAGAAAATCAATGGGTTTATTAATCTTCTAGTAGTAATGCTTGAATGAAATTATGAAGAATAAAACAAACACTTCCCACAATATTTTCAATTCTTTGTTATTTTTTTGTTGACAACATTTATAATTAGCATTGAGCCTTCCTCAACCTCCAAATTTTGAATATTAAGAACTACAAGATTGAGACATCAGAGGAACGCAAAAGCTTCGACAATATTATTAGAATCCCAAGGGATATTAACCACAAAAACAATAAATAACATCACCCTCACCATTTCTTATAAGATCACCTATTTCGGAAATCCCTAGATTACCTTTCGACGAACCATCAAAATTCAGCTTGAAGAAATTCTCTTTTAGAACCTACCAAATAGCTTTCGATCTAAGGTTACCAATTTGTTAAGGACGAGAATTATTTCTGAGCAAGTTCCATTTAATAACATGATGTCTTTCGTCACCCAAAATATTCGTTTTTGATAGAGGAACATTTGTTCTAAAAACCTCTTTCAAGATATTTTCTAAACTCCTCGGGTAAAATGTCTTCAAGAATGTTGATGCCTCTAGAAATTGTGTTATTCTTTCCCATCACAAACTCCAAGAAATTAGTGAAGGCGCAATAACCCACAAATTTGTTCTCCATCCCCTTAAAACCAACCACTCAAAACTTCTTGAATATATAGCAACAATCTAAGAATGGTTCATTTTATTAAAAAATCACATCTGCACATTCCAAGAAAATGGGCAATGAAAAATAATATGATATTGGGTTTCCAATAAAAAATAACAGAAAAACACGCTTTGAAGGTCCAGATACCCAATTCTTCATAATCTATCCCAAAAAGGGGATTTTCTTTTCATATAAAACTAAAGTATTAACTTTTGGAGTACTCATTGAGCACCAAACTTTATCTACTAGCCAATGAGAAGCCTCAAGATTCCCAACAAGCTTCAAATAAACCTGTTTAACTGAAGACTCTTGAGAAGTGTGACCTCCCTATTTCAAAGAATCATCATGATTAAAGATCCTAAGAGGTTGGGGAAGAAGAAAGAAATGTTTTTTTTTTGGTATGGGTAAAAAGAGGGGTTTGACAGGGCCCCAAAACCTGTTACAAAGTCATCCAAACATCAACCAGACAGATGAAACATCAACAAACACCCAACCAAGCACAAGAACAAGGATACAACTAATAAAAATAAAATCCTAACCAATAATGGGAAATCAACCAGAAAGACCAACATAATAGGCCTTTAACCTAAAATCTGCCAAGGATCAACAAAGGAGTAGCCAACATCCAACAAAAAACCCACAATGAAGACAACCTTTAACAACCAATCAAAAAAGACTACTTGCAATAAACAACAATCTGCCGAAGTAGTCAATCAAAAGAGTCAACACATTAGCCAATGGACGGGATCGTTCTTCTTCCACGATGGGAAAGAAGACCTTCCATTGTCCATTGGCTCCCATCCTTCACCATTTCTTCTACATAATATCCAAGCTTTTCTACTTCCGTTATGTGGCCTTTCTTCTTGACAGTCAAAACCATAGGGTCTTTGAGCTTTGGCTAAGAGGGGAGAGAAGGGGAAGCAATGGAAGCCAGTGGAGAAGGACTCGAAGGCACAACTGCAAGTAAATCTTCTTGCAAAGAGACTACTCTCCTGGGGGGACGAATACCAACTGAGAGAAGGGGGAGAAGAACCAGCTAGGTGATAAAATATACCATGATTGCCCCATAAGAAGTCCTGGTATAAATCCCCTTCTGTTTTCCTCCAAACCAAATGAGAGTGAGGAGATAAACTCTTAAAGCCCTTAGAAGAACACTTTGTAGCATGGTGCCCAAAGAGGTTACAACATAAACATCTAAAAAGAAGGCCTTTCAAAGTTTAGGAATTGGATCCACAAACCTTGGGAGGAGCAAAACTTGACATAATGGCACAAAAAGGTCAATAATTGCACAAGCTCTCACAAATCTTTTCTCCACAGATCCCTCATTCAATTTGACAAAGGAACCCACTCGATTTATCAGCATGGCAATGTGCTCTTCTTTTCCCAGGATATGTTAAAGCCATTGGAATTGTATATTGATATCAAGATACCACTATTAATGGATAAAGTGAAGCCCCATTGTCAAAAGTCTAGACTTTAGTTTACAATAGAACTATTATTATTATTGAATACGTAAAATCCCTTGCCCGGATTTCAACTCAAATTCACAAAATATTTGATTTTCTTGTGTAGATATTCCGTCAAATATTTGTCATTATGCTTATTAATATGAAATTATGGTTATAGACAATGTAGAACAGCTTGCATGGAGATTATAAGAAACACTCACATTTGCTTTTCAATATTCAATAAATACATACGGGTAATTTGCCAAATAGTTTGCAGCATACAATGAAATGAGTCCAACCAAGACTAAGAATACCCAAATGGATGTTAAACTCTAAATTGCAGAAATAAATATAGTATTACAAAGTACATACCAAAAGGAGTTCAAAAACCCTTGTTATATGAATAATCATCACATGAAGGGATACGCCCAAAAAAAGACTGAATAATGGACAAACAAAGGCTATGGCTGTCCCAAAGAGATACTGCTTGTAACAACAAGACAATCTACAATATTAAACTCCACAAATAGTGCAAGAAACCATAGTGAAGACCCATGATTTTTTAGCAGCTATGATACTTCTTTGAAACCCTCCAAAATCGCTTAAATTCTAACACTGAATCCCCTTTAAATGCTACAATCTCCTTCAAGGCTTCATCTCCAACAATTAAAAGAATAATGTTCAACACAAATTTTGAAACCTGTTGAAATATATGCACCTATGAACTCTGAATGAATCCGCCCAGGTTGGCTGAATGAGTTTTCGTCCACACAACAAATATTTCAATCTACAACAAATTTGCACACTTGTGAATCCTGAATGAATCCACCAAGGATTGGCTAGGTGGGTTTTCGTTCACAAAACCAATATTCCCAAGGTTTTTCGTCCTAGAGTTTCGAAGAACCAAAGGTTCCAACTCTTCAAGAGACTTCAAGAAAATATCAAAACAAGAATAACTAAAACGAGCCCCCACAACCTCCTTTTATAACACCCTAGGAACTTTCCGGAAGTTTTAATTAAAAATTACTTTTTAAATAAAATTTTTCACACTTAATAAAGTGACTTTATAATATTTTACTTTTTGGGCTCCAACATAAGTCATTTTATAATAACACTTAATCTCCATATAAGTGACTTTTATTTTATAGATTATTTTTGAGCCCATAAGACATTTAATGTTCACATGTATAAATAAATAATAGAAGTTGTCTTTTAATTAACCCCTTGACAACTTAAATATTAATTATTTAATATTTTGATTATTTTCCTCACATCTGCCCAAAGTTGCAGAGAATACAAAAATAGCCCAACAGTGAATTCTGAAGGTGCCAACGAACTCAGAAGCTTACTGGAGATCAAATTTAATGAAAATTAATACTTTCCAAAAATAGTACGCTTCTCCAAGAAATGTGGAGAGCTCCCAGAAGGTCGAAACTACATCTGGAAAGTCCCATTAGACATATTTTGATCTCTTGAACTAATTGTCGCTGTTAGAATCCCTACTTGATAACAATGGATCACTCCAAGATTCTTGGGATATTCCAAGAATGTTGGAAAGGAGAAAAGGGCTATTATAAGTCCTTCCCACTCAAAGATTTCTTGTCCTCAAGCAATGCTGAACCTGTATGCCAATAAGAGGATCCCAAATAAACTTGAAGGATTCTTCACCATCTTTTCACTGCTCCACTCTGATACAATCACAACTGCCACTTTGTAATACCAAGAAGCAATCTTATCAATCATGTGTATTCCCTGATCCCATATTTTCATATCCCCATACACACACAAAATGAAGAGGAACATCTCTCATCAATTCACCAACAGTAATCACACATATCCCTTCAAAGCTGCTAGTACAAATGATGATAGCAGTGTTAAGACTGGAAATAGATTTATAATTACCTTGGAAATGCTTCCACTGTCATAAACTGAAAGTACCTCATCAATACTCAATCTCCAAGTGCTATAGTGACAGTCTCATGCACACAAATCCATGCAATCAGCTGCAATCATCAATGCAAGGTCTGAAAATTTAATGATCAGTGTTAAATAACAGCCACTAAACATCAATGTGTAAGCTGAAAACCATTGAACCAAGTCTAAAAATTCTCTCACAACTCATTGCAGACTGTTGAAATTCTGCCAATTCAGCAATCTTAAGATATAAAATACTCGTTCATTGGCATTTAATAATGAATGAATAACAACAGGTTCAAGGTTGGAATCCATAACAACAGGGTCAAGGTTGGAATCCATCAATGTCTCATTTGATAACCATCTCAAGAGAGTGATGTTTATGACAAACCACACATTATCAAAATGAAGTATCTTTTCTAAAGGCAATCTCTTGGTGTCCATAATCAGCTCTTCAATAAGATGTAGCCAATGCAAACTCAACATTCTTGCTAGATCTATGATAACAAAATATTTACATACCTTGGATCCTTCCAATGTGATAACTAGTAGTGATGCCTTCATAAAGTAGGGAATAACAATTCCATTAGCGAATGTCATACCTTGTATGTAGTTTGGGTCCACAAACTCTATCTCATGCTTAGCTATAAAATCTTGAATATCAATAAGATAATTCGTCTTACCAATGTCATCCACATGGAACTTATCTATCACCTTATCATTATGTAAAGACAATTTCAATGGTGTCTTCATAGATCTCATGCTCACCTTCTTCAATTTCTGAATGCTCATCATTAGTTGTTGATCCAAGAATTGTTTCACACCGAAAACCGCAAGCATCACCTGTTATAACATTTATCTCATGGCTGAAAACTGTACCTTCATGTGATAATTAATCCTCAAATTCTGAGAGTTCACACTCTTAATGTACTTTCCAATCACTATCAGCATCTTGAATCTCCTTAGTATGAGGAATGCTGCAATCATTACGCAATATTTCATCCTTATGGAGTTCAACTATTTCCCTGATCTCCATAATCCTGTTGACGCAGTGGATTGCACCCGTGGGCAGGACGCCTAGCTCCTGCCCTTCCACACGTCAAAATGGAAACTCCCCTCTCCCCTGTGGGACCGGCGAAGCTGGAGGGGAGAGTCTCTAAATAAGGGCTAGCTCCCTCTAATGTATCCTTTAGGCCCTGGTTTCTCCTACTGCTAACAAATAAAAGTAAAAAAGAGGGGGGATGAAAAAGGAGAGAGATGCTGAAAACAAAACCTAAGCCTAAAAATAAAATAAAGGTGATACACCAGAAATGATGACCCACTCAGCCCGAACATACACTTTTCATCAAGAAGCGCTTATACACTTCGTCTGATGTGGAAAACTCTTCTGTATCAGTGAGTCAGGGGTCCATAGAGATACAGGGAGGAAGGAACTATCAAAGGTGTTCTAAGACACACTTTGGCAGCTATTCACATGTGCCTATATTCCCGCTGTAGACACTTCTGGCAGACGGACCACTAACCGATGGCCTATCTATTTATTCGGGTGGGTAACCGCAGAGTAAAGTAACCTCGAATCCAAACCTGGCAGAAAAGAAACTTCACAATGCGCTAGACACGCTGGAATCGATCTGTGAGAATCATAAAAGGAAATGACTTAACACAAAAGAAAAACATAGACATGTGCTTGAGTGCAAGTCCAGATGGAGGTAAAAATGCTAAGTCCTGATTCAAGGTAAAATTTGGCAGAGTTCTGCCTTACAAGCCCGAGAAATTTTTGGGCAGAGTTTTGCCTTAAGGCTGAGAGATCCTTCTCAAATGAGAATTTTTACAATATATAGAAAGAGAAGATAACTTGGCGCGTCTTTTGAAAAGACTTTGGCGCTCTTGACAAGCTGGCCTATGTGCGCTGAGAGCATTGGGAAGAGGAAGCCGTTTGATTGTCGGCTCCTGTTTTGACTTTGGCGTTCCACATTAATGTGAAAACATGGCCGCGCCTCTTTTCCGCAAACAGACTGCTTTTTCCAAATATTCATGCAGTTTGTCCCCTTATAAATGCAAAATGGAGAAGACAGGGCGCGCCATTTACTGTTTGCACCATTTGGTGACCATTTGGCAATAACTCGCCTCCCCTTTGCCACTTTGGACTGCTTTGTCTTTTCCTGCACTGTCTTCTTCCTTGTTTTGTCTCTTTCTGGCTCTTTCGGCCCTCAGGGGCTATCTCCTTGGCGGGTCGCTGAGTTCCTTGGGCTCTTTTCTGGTTGGCGCTCAATTATTTTAAAAACAAACGGCTATTTCACCATCTTAAAATTGACGTTCGCGAGCCCGTCATTGTTTGAAAACCAACGGCTAGTTCATCGTGCTTGACTTTGACGTCTTTGGGTTTTTTTCTCGCAGACAAAAAGTCCGCAAGAATTGTTCGGCCGCTTTGATTTCTTTCGGGTTTTCTTCTCGGCCACTTTCCCCGTGGCTATCTTCCATTCCAAATTTCTTCAGACTTTTTGTCCGAAGGAATTCCTTCGGACAAAAAGTCCGAAAGAATTCAATGCCTTAGTTTTTTACGGGATTTTGTTTGCATCCTTTCCGAATTCCTTCGGACAAAAAGTCCGAAGGAATTATGCCTTTGCCTTTCGACTGCCTTAAACAAAATTCCAAAAGAACTTACCTTTGCGGCTTTCTTGAAATCGACCCTTCCGAAGGGTGCTTTTGTCGCCCAAGCACCCTCTGCAAGGGCACTTGTCCTTCGGGAGGCTCTCTTGAACTTTTGCATTGAACCGCTCCTTTGAACCAACCGTTGAACCAAGCTTTGAACCAAGGCATTGAACCGAAGCATTGAACTGGTTCAATGGTTCAACGGTTCAAAGATGTTTACTTTCCTTGTGAATTTCTTTAGACAAGAGTCCGAAGAAGCTTTGTAAAACCTTTCACTCTTTGAACTGGTTCTTCATTTGCCGAAAGATGACCCCTGCAAATTTCGTAGAAGTTCTTGTGGAGTCCATAGAAAACCTGCAGAGTCCATAGAAAACTTCACTGCTGAGTCCGTAGAAATCCAAGCTCTACAGAGTCCATAGAAATGGACCTGCAGAGTCTGTAGAAAACCTGCAGAGTTCGTAGAAAATTTCCAGACTCGTGCAAAATCAAAAATGTACTGGCTCAAAACAGCAGGAAAAGAAGGGGACCAATTTTTTGACCTGTTGGGCCAAAAATGGTCAACAAATTGGCGACTCCCAGGGGAAGCATGCCTGCTATGCTTAGAGACCAGTTGCCTTTAAGTCCATTGGGCACGGAGTCATTTTGAGTGATTTTTTGTGTTAAGTCATTTTCTTTTATGCTTTCACAGAACGATTCCAGCATGTCTAGTGCATTGTGAGGTTTCTTCTTCTGCAGGTCTACTAGAAGTGTCTCCAGCAAGAATATAGGCGCATGTGAAAATGCTTCCATAGAGTGTCTTAGAATACCTCTGGTAGTTCTTCCTCCCTGTATCTCTATAGTCCCCTGCCTCACTGATGCAAAAGAGTTTCTCATACCAAATGAAGTGTATGCCAGCTTCTTCTTGGTGAAAAGCGTATGTTTGAGCTAAGTAGATCAGCGTTTTTGGTGTATCACCTTTTAGTTTAGGTTTAGGTTCTATTTTTTCAGCATTCTTCTCCCTTTTCACCCCCCCATTGTTAGTAGTAGGAAATCCAGGACCTCAGAGATACATCAAAGGGAACTAGCCCTTATCTAGAGACTCTCCCCCCAGTTTTGCCATACCCATAGGGAAGAGGGGAGTTTCCATTGTTGCATGTGGAAGGCCGGAGCTCAGCCTCTTGTCAGGGGTGCAATCTGCCATGTCAACAGACCCCTTATTGAACACTGATGCAGAATAGTTTCTCATGTCAAATGAAGTGTATATCGGCTTGTTCTTGGTGTAAAGTGTATGCCAAAGCTAAGTAGACCAACCATTTTGGTGCATCACTGCTTTAGTTTAAGTTATATTTTCAGTATTTTCTCTCTTTTAACCCCCACCATTGTTAACAGTAGTAGTAAAAGACCTCAAAGATGCATCAAAGGGAGTTAGCCCTTATTTAGAGATTCTCCCCTCAGTTTTGCCAGACCCACAACAAGAGGGGAGTCTCCATTGTGCCGCGTGGAAAAGAGAAGCCCAGCCTTCTTTCAAGGGTGCAATCCACAGCGCCAACAGTTTTTGGCACACACGATGGGACTGTTTGTCCAAAGAGTTGAAGGATTTTTGGTGTGTTCTTCAACCAATCAGCCTTTGGAGGCATTTCGACCAACACCAATGGCGACTCCGAGTTGAATCAGCTGGTTAAGCAGTCCTGCTGCCATCAAGAAATCACATTTTTTGGTATGTATAATCCCATTGCTCACCAGCATGGGCTTTGTTTTCCTTCATATAACTTTGATCAAGCTCAGGTTGTTCGTGGCGTCACCTCAAATAGCTCTCCTAGTTGCCCTTCACCTAGTGTAAAGGAAGTAACTCTAGAATTTGAGAAGCAAGTGATAGAGATAAACAGATTGGAGGAGCAGAATAGATATCAGCAAGAGCTTATGTACAAAGAGGAGTGCTTGTTGAGGCAAGCTCAGGTCTTGCAATCCATGGAGGAAGCAGCAAAATGGAAGAGTCCATTCATTCAAGGCAGTTAGCCTTGTGTGCCTTCTCCCATTCCAAAGCAACCCCCTCCTATTCTAAAGAAAGCCCCCTCTTGTGCACCAAATCCTTTCTACCATATAGCACTTGCTCACTCTAGCTCATCTGATGCATTAATCACTCCTGCTCTTAATCCCTTGCATTAGAGCAGCCTCCCATGGAAATGAACCTTCTCAATTCCTTAGATTGTGAATCCTCCTTTGATGGGAATCACCGTATGTCTTCTAGAAAGTAACACATCTCTCTTAAAGCAGCTCCTCCTGTGCATGAGCAGACCCTTCCCAGTCTCCTTCAACCTCCTCAAGTCTCTCAACATGATGTCAAGATTCCAAGTTGGAGGAGGGAATACCATGAACCAACTCAGGGCCTTGGAAATGGTGAAGCTGCTCTTGCTCATGGTGATCCTCATGATCTCCAAGAAAGGCTCTTCCAAGAGAATATAGCCAAGCAAATTGCAGAGTTGGAGTCCAGAATGAGATTCCTCAGCGAAGGTGTGATGGACGGTTTAGACCAAACAACAGATTCCATCTCTGAACACACCCCATCTACACTCCTTCAAGATAGCTATCAGGGCACATCTAATATAGATGAAGTGCTGGCCAAATGGAAGGAAGAGAATCATTCGATTCTAGGTCGAGGATTGCCTCCTCTTCCACATGAGTTTGTCCACCAACCCTCCACTCCATTCTTTCTCAAGGAAGAACCTGTTTTGAATGAGGCAAGTGAAGAAGAGAGGATCCGATTTGCAACTGCCCAGGAGGCTATCATGAGCGACAATGAGGATGAAATCACCATGGATGCTCCCTTTGAAGACATCATCAACAATGGAGAAGACATAGGTCATGCATACATGCGGATGTTCCAACAATATGAAGAAGTTGACAAACTTTATTTGTCAACAATGGATGATGAGGAATGTAAACATGGTAAGCTCTCTCCTCCCTTGTTTGATGAACTTCCTTATTGCTTTGATGAAGAGAATGACCATGCCATGGAACTCGAGTTGGAGGAGGATCAGGAGGATGTCTTTGAACAACTAGAGACTCTGGTTTTTTAACAAGAAGGTGATGTCATGTGGGATGAGCAAGCAGTTTGTGATCTCATTTCAGACATCACAACAGTCACCCTTTTTCAAGAAAGCCATGATGAAGCAGAAGATAAGTTTGACAATCTCTTCAATGAGGCAGAAGGGAATGAGTCAATCCATGATGCATGTCAAAGGGGCTATGAGCTAAATGAGGCTTATGATGATAAGCTAGCAGCCATTGATTTCTTGGTGAGATACACCAACATGAAGGGCCAGTGTGAGGCAAGCTTCTAAGAGCAAGATGAATACATATATGTTGGAAGCATGTTTGACCCTAATTCATTTGGATACAAGCCAATCAAGGTGGCAGACAAGAAAAGCAAGTCACCAAGTCTCCTTTCCATCCATCCATTTGTCTGGCACCATAAGTTTTCTTGCCATGAAGGAGACTTAAGAAGTTTTCCCTAGGAGGGAGGCAAATATACCTAGTTAGTTGTACATAGTAGTTTGCTTTCAGTTTTTCTTTCTCTATTTTCCCTAAGTGCTGTTTGCACAGGGGTAGTGTTTTTTAGCCTTTATTGTGTGTGTTTTCCTTTGAGTTTGAGGTAAAAGCTTTGTTGGTTCATAGGTCTTTAGAAGGTTGATAACTTTTCCAAGCTGCATCTTGACCCCATGCCCAATGGACTTTGAGGCTACCAGTCTTTTTAGCATAGCAGGCATGCTTCCCCTAGGAATCGCCAAATTTGTTGACCATTTTTTGGTCCTGCAGGCCAAAATCGGTCTCCTTCCTTCCCTACTATCTTGAGCAGTCAGTCTTTTATGTATCCACCCTTCTGCAAATTGTGTTTTCTCCCTTTTGTAATAAGCCTGTCTCTATAAAGAATCAAATGACTTGAGTCTTGTAGACGTCTTGGGGTGATCCATAGGCTTATCCTATTTCGGGCAATCGGTTTGCACAAGCCGTTTGGCAAGGGAATGGCCCAGTTCAAAGAATGAAAGTCTTTTACAAAATTTTAAAGACAAAGTGCCCTTGTGGAGGGCAGTCAAGAAGCAAACTGGACCATTCCAACAGGCTTCAGAGGGCAATTATGGGCCCAAAAGTACCCTTGCGGAGGGCAGAGAGCACCTTCGCGAAAATAATTAAAGAAGACCTTAAGGTAAGTTTTTCTACGGAGGAAGACCAAGACAAAAGGATAAAGATTTCCTTCGGATTTTCTGTCCAACGGAAAAGACAAGGAAGAATCAAAGGATGAATTCCTTCGAACAAAATCCCTGAAGGAATTCCTTCGGACATTTTGTCCAAAGAAATTCACAAAGAAAAAACACAAGGCAGAATTCTTTCAGACAAAAGCCAAAAGGAATTCCTTTGGACTTTTCTCCGGAGGAATTTCCCAAAGAAAAGGACCGAAAGGAAAGCGCTGGGACTTTGAAGAAAGATTTCTTTCAGACAAAATGTCTGAAGGAATTAAGAAGACAAGGGAGCCCGAAGGAAACCAAAGAGTAATTGCCCTTGTGGAGGACTCTCGGCTGCCAAAAAAGGGACGCCTTCCTTTCGAGAAGGTTCAAATTGTGAAAGTCCGAAGAAATTGCCAAAGGGGTGACGGGCCGAAGACATCAAAATTAGCATAGCGAACTAGCCGTTGGCAGTTCAAACGTCTGGTGACGAGCGCACACACATCAAATTCAAGGTAGCAAACTAGCCGTTGGCTTTCAAATGGCGACGGGCCTGCGAATGTCAAATTTACGATGGTGAAATAGCCGTTTGGTTTTTTACATAGTGACGGGCCCACAGACGTCAATTTTGACGGGATGCATCGACCGTTGAAGAGAAGCCAAAGGACTAATGCCTTCAGACAAGCGGCCGAAAGAGCTCAAATAGCTGAGAAAGGAGCCCAAAGAGCCCAAAAAAGATGAGAAGAATAGCTTGAGAGCTCAAAATTGCCAGAAAGAGACAAGAAATAGCAAGGAAAGAGGGAACAAAATAAAGAATCCAAAACACGGCCATGCACACATACGACAACATTTGGATTGTTCCAAAAGATGCACCAGTCAAGCGCAGAAAAGAATAGATCAGCCCAAGTGGCAAAAGAGGGCATCGACAGTAGACAGTCGCATCATAAGTCTTAAAGAGGGGCAGCCTTGTCATTAAAACAATCAAGCGACCCATGCTTCTGCAGTAGCGTTTAATACGTTTTAAGCACTAAAGTCAAACCCTGCGATATCTACAACATGGTTCTGTCAGGCTGTTTCTAGAAGGATGATATTAGCATGAGCAATTTCCTCTTCCCTAGGCATTCAACACAGCATGGGCTGCTTGTTCAGAAAGGTGCCAGAAGTCTTTCTATTTATGCTATTTATATTGTAACCTCTCAAGAGAAGAATAGATCTCTCAGCTTGTATAGCGAAGCCCTGCAAGATTTTACATTGAATCAAGACAGCATTTTTACCTCCATTTGAGTTTGCACTTTTGCATGTCTATGGTTTTGTCTTGTGTTAAGTCATTTTCTTTCATGCTTTCACAAAATGATTCCAGCATGTCTAGTATATTGTGAGTTCTTTTTTTGCAGGTCAGCAAGAAGTGTCCACAACCGAGTATAGGTGCATGTGAACAGGGTACCATAGTGTGTCTTAGAACACCTCTGGTAGTGCTTCCTCCCCGTATCTCCAGAGAACCCCTTATTGAACACTGATGCAAAAGAGTTGCTCATGTCAAATGAAGTGTATATCAGCGTGTTCTTGGTGTAAAGTGTATGCCAAAGCTAAGTAGACCAACCATTTTGGTGCATCACTACTTTAGTTTAGGTTCTATTTTCAGTATTTTCTCTCTTTTCACCCCCACCATTGTTAGCAGTAGTAGTAAAAGACCTCAGAGATGCATCAAAGGGAGATAGACCTTATCTAGAGATTTTTCCCTCAGTTTTCTCAGACCCACAACACGAAGGGAGTCTCCATTGTGCCGCGTGGAAGAGAGAAGCCCAGCCTTCTTTCAAGGGTGCAATCCACAGCGTCAACAACTATGATGACATATTCTACACAAGATCAAATGATATTACATGATACTATATTTACACATGCCATGATACAATTAATTATTCTTCAGATATAGATGACTTAAAAGATGCATCCCTCGTCTCAAAATGGGGGAATTACAGTGGGATTGTCATAGAGGCATAAGCCTCCATGAGCTGAAAAATTAGAGTAGAGTACATGCTTCATATATTTTAGAGGTCAAAGTAATTTAGATATCAAATGATTCAGATACATGACACATATTGGCACATTGATAAAGAGTACAAGGTAATATGTTATGTATATGCATGCAATTTAAAAACACTTGAACACATATTCATACACACTTAGGTGCATATGCACCATAGTTTGGAGGTACAAAATCGTAGGTTTTTCATGTACATATACATTTGACATGCAAAGTCTCAAATTCAGCATATAGATGCATAACATTATATATAAGTTGGTACAAATTCAAGGGACATGATACTGGTTCATTCACGCATACACTAACACAATTACAATTGAACAACAAATGATTGTCTTTCCACTTCACACTTATCATATCTGTGGTCATGATTGGAGCATGGATATGGTCCATTTGTTATAGGTACAATCACTGAGAGGGGGGGTGAATCAATGAATCAAGATATTTCAAAGATTCAATCTAAATCCTTCAAACCCTTAGTCATACACCACAAGCAATCAAGAAGCAAATAACCCACTCATAGTAATGAACATGAAAGATAAGCAAGATAACACAAGATCTATGTGAGAAACCCTCTTGGGGGAGAAAACCCACTCTCAAGCCTGCAAACACATGGACTACTTGTCCTATAAGATGATTACAAACATGAGACTTTAGTGAAGCACCCACTTCACAAGAAGTACCAACCCCTAAAGACGACAAGCACCAACTTGCCTAAAATGTTGAGCACCAACACAATATCTATAAAAATAACAACTCTAAAACTTTGATTGCTTCTCAATCTGATGGAAAAACCCTACAAAACAACCTCCTTCAATCCTTTTCACTCATTCAAACCTTCACACACAAGCAAGGCATCCAAAACCACCTTTTGGATCGATCTGCACACCTTCACTTGTTCTCATGCATCAAACCTGTAAATTCAACATTAGAATTATGACCACAAGGTCTTACATGCAATCCACACTCTGATATGCCTCTTAAGACATCTGCAAGGCTCTCACAACTTTCATAAATCTTTTTTTTATATATTCTCACATTCACAAATAGCACAATTATTCCAATTAGACCTTGTACTTCTACCACACTCTTCCTTTAACTCATCTTGGTCGGCCAAGATGCTTTACATATTTGAACCACACTTAACATACGTCCATACACACGTTTCATGTGAGAACCACACTCTTCATAGATCGACCAATACCTTATCAGCCCCAAACCACCATTAGGTCTTGGTGAGACCTAAAACAATTGGGTCTTCACACTCACGCGTTATATGTGAGACTACTTGGATCACCTTCATCCTTTACCAATGATTATAACATATCAAACCTATCTCAAATATCCCTTTTCTCACTCTCTCATGGGTCCATGCCACCTAGAACACTAATTCAACACTTAAACCTACCAATTAGTTCTCCTTACTTTTCAGGTCTTTATACACAAAAAACACAGTCTCAAACTTCTGAAGCAAACACTCAATTATTTTACATAGCCATATAATTAGATCACATGGGTGAACTCTTTAGGACCTCTACTACACCTCCATGTGCTTTAGACACTTCAACACAGGCTCTAAGCACTCAAATCAACTCTCTCAAAGTGACCACTTAGACTAGTCACACACAGTCAAAATACAGTCATACTATTTTGACTCACCTTATCTGATTAGGGGTAGACTATGACAACCAATGCCTTCTCATAATCCTTAGAAACTTATAGAACATCTCCATATTCATTTGCTTCTTCAATTTTGCTCAGAACACATTCAAATCACTCATGTAACATGGTCACTCAATCTGCCAGTGCATTCAACAAACATAGTCAACTTCTAAGCAATTGTTCTCACTGAAGATGGATTGGTCAAACCTATAAAATCCACACAGATAGTATTCATGGAGTCTAAAATACTCTCCAATAGTTCTTTCATATTGAAACATCAAAACACCATCAAGAACCACTTAATTATCCTTCTCAGGTCACTTGCAGAACATGGTCAAACACAGTGAATTTTGGAGCTCAATATCTTTAACTATACAAACTTTCAAACTTTTTACTCTGGATGCGCCTTGAAGTCTTTTACAACCTTGTTTTTTACTACATCAATAAATTCGTCTTGGATTAAAAGATATAGCTAAAAAACTACAGATTGGTTTTCCCTCGTTAATTTGAATATTCAAATTCCAACGGTCACTGTGTTAATGTTAAACATCGATCACTTTGACATCATCTCATGTTCTCTAACAAATTTGAATAAACATGCTCCGTTAATCTCCTGGAGAGTAGCCTAGTCTTTACCTTGCTATGCTCACCATTGATCTTAGATCCTTGCTTTCACGATTGTGCCACTTGGCAGCTCTACGTGCCTTTTGCATACCCTGCAGTCAGTCTTCCAATGAACTTCTACCACTTGGCAGCTCCGCATACCTTCTGATCACATTGATTATTTAACTCCAATGAACTTCTACCACTTGGCAGCCCTGCATGCAATCTTGAATATTTGACTTTGAACTACGTTGTTGGATCCTTTGTAATATACCTAAGGGTATAATAGTAGAATAACTAATAAAATAGTGAATAGTGGTTTAGTACCACATGCATTAGAATGAAGAGTTAGATAGACTAGAATAGTATAAATAAGATGACATATGTCATTTTAGATCATAAAAGCAGAAGAATTGTAATTGAGCTTGCTCAAAGGAGGTAGCCACCTCGAAGTGGCAAGTGATTTGGAGTGATTCCTTCCATAAAAGAAATACAATACAATATATTCAATATTTATATATGTGGGAGATGCAAGTTCTTATCATTTGGTATAGAGTGCTTTTCAGGGCTATTTTCGTGATCTTTGTTGCAGACACATTTTGGATAGGTGTATTTGGGAGCTTCATTTCACCTTAAAGGTTTTCAATAAGTAATATCTACACTTTTTTCTCTCATCTTAATTTTAATTTGAATCAAAAAATTGTCAATCAAAAGTGCAGAATTTTGTATTTATAAAAAAAAAACTCGATTGGGTTTTGTTAAACTGCTCTCATACTGTGACAAATCGCATCAAACCATTTATGGGTTTGGTGTGCCTCTATCTTGGATTTCTAGAAGAATTTATGGTTTTGATTTTAATTGAATATTTTAAAAGTTATTGCAGTTTTAGTGACTGAATTTTTTGTAAAATAAAAAATGATTGTTCTTCTGCATACTGCTCTCACACAATAACGTATCACGTCAAAAAAATTCAAGGTTTTTTGCGCCTCTATCTCATCTTTCTAAAACATTTTCAATTTTTAAATTTAATTGAGTATTGTAGAAGTTATCGTAGTTTTAGTGACTACCTCTTTTGTAAAAAAAATTTAAAAATAAAATCCAATCAAATAAAAAAAAAAGAAAAAAAATTGGTTGTATTGAAAAGGACGCAATTTCGGTTGATGCTGATGTCCTCTCTTGACAATATTTTTAATCTCTAGTTTTCATGGGGACTTCTATTTTATCTGGAGATAATTTTATTTTGACTTTGACTCAACTTCATCAAATGGGGACCATCCGAGAATATCAAGCAGCATTTGAAGCACTCGCTAACCAGACTATAGGCTTTTTTGATGCCTTCTTCCCATGTTGCTTCATCAATGGTCTTAACGATACAATTTGACATGAGGTTGAAATGTTTAGTCCTCACACAATGATGGATGATGTGGGCTTAGTCAAGCTCGTTGAAGACTGCATCCACTGGAAACATCTCCAAACAACGCCCTTTCAAATGGCAAAACCACTAGAACAAGGACTCAAAGTCCCTGAGCAGGTCATCGATGAGCCCATTCAGGAAATCACCATACTCGAGTAGGCCCTTGATGAACCCAAGCCAACAATCATAGCTTCCAAGTAGAGAACTGAGTCTGTAAATCCCTCAGAGAAAAATGCTAAGGGGGATGACATGTATCCTCAATTCATTCATCAGGACGACTATTTTGAGCACCCTTGCTCTCACTTTGAGGATATGATCATCATGGTACAGCTTGTACTTCAACCTTTAGTTATAGTGCTCATGTTTACCCTGTTGATGCCCCTGTTCATATCAAAGCATAGACAAAAGAAATGGAAGTAGAAAAAGACACATGGACGTGCTTCTATTTGGTCATGTACATATTTTCGATATGTAATTTTTTGCATGTTTTGAGGAAAAAACATTTTTAAGAGGGATGGAATGTAACATACCTAAGGAGGGGTATAATAGAAGAATAACTAATAAAATAGTGAACAGTGGTTTAATACCACATGCATTAGAACGAAGAGTTAGATAGATTAGAATAGTATAAATAAAAGGGCATATGTCATTGTAGATCATAAAAAGAGAAGAATTATAATTGAACTTGCTCAAAGGAGGTAGCCCCTTGAAATGGGAAGTGATTCGGAGTGATTCCTTCCATAAAAGGAATACAACACAATATATTCAATATTTTTATATGTAGGAGATACAGGTTCTTATCATCCTTATCCGGTCAGATTAAACTCTCACCGTTAGATCTGTGATCCAATTAAATGCTCACCGTAGATCTTTGATATCACAAATTTGGCTAAGTATGGGAACTTGGTAAACTCTGTCTGATAAACCAACTTTGCATTTACTAATTTTTGCTAGATTCCATGTCCAAACCTAAAAATTGAATCATATGATCTCCTTACATAGTTAAATCTATCCATATATCAAGATGCGTTTGAAACCTTCACATGTGTAAAATATGACATCATCAATCCAATCACTCAACCTTATCTGTCAAGATGACTAATTGAACATAGACACTCATACGACTACTCTGATGAATTCCTTTTACTTTCATAAATGCCCCAAGTACTCATAACACCCCATTAAGTCTCTACAACATGTCCATACCATTAATATCATCCATCAATTGCCTTACTAAGTCAACCACTAAAGAATCATGCAATAACACTAAACAATATTGAAGCACACTTTGTTATTGTCACTCTAGCATACATGACACCTCATCAACATCCTTGGTCACCTTGGAGACATCATTGACAAACTTTCAACAATCTCCCCCTTTGTCATTGATGTCAAACACCAATGCAAAGCTTATTCTTAAACTTTGTCTCTCCCTTACAAGTAATTTCTCCTCCTTTGACATAATAACAAAGTGGGCTCATCTTCTGATCTTGAGCACCTAAAAAGACTTCAAGAACCAACAACAGGAAAGGACCACCTCCAAGAGGTGATACAAACTCCCCCTAAGACTGTGCATACCTTTTCTTACCTTGAGCTTCTCAAACATGCTCCATGACTACACTCTTCTTTGATCATACATAACTTTTATGAAGACAAAACATACATAAACATCAGAAATTGCATGAACTTACCTTGAAAACATTAAGAGGGACTCCCCCTAAGTCACCTAAGCTTAAGCACCCTTTTGAGCATCTTCAGACCATTTCTAACAATGATGAATCAACAAAATTGCCTTCATACCTTCTCTCTCAAATTCTACTACAGTCCTCTGATCCTAAGCCCTGACCATTTACAAAGATCCTCCTTTGTTGATTATGAGGATTCAATACATTGTCAAAAACACATGACTTGGTTTAATCAAGTCATCATACAAATATGCTTGAAATCACAACTATAGCAGACATCTTCATATCTCCACCATGACTGAGGCATCTCACATATGCTCCCCCTCACATCATGCATAGCTCTTCAAGCCTTTCAAACTAACTGAGTTAGCCCCCCTTAACTCCATGCTCCACCTAGATCATGATGTCTTCAAAAAGAATTCTCAAAGAACTAGATCTGCCAGCAACTCTTCAATATTGTCCACAATCAATATCCTTACGAAACCATCAATAGATCTCATATCTTCATTAGATCAACTTAAACAACTAAAATAGACATGAAATAACTCTCATAAGGATCTCAAAAACAATTGCCCTTTGTCATCTACAAGCCATCATGGTTTAGAACCTTTTCAAATCACTCTTATGGAACTATCTCATCTTCAGAACACTGTGAACTCCATGATAAACACAACTTGTCATATATAAAATTCTAAGACCTTCATGATATCAAAGATATGACAACACATTCTCCTCATCCTCCGTATCAATCTTGTCTTCAATCTTTCAACATTTGATCAATCAATTTAAGCAACATATATTGACAATTTCTTATCTTCAGGACCAAAAACCCTGAACACACCTTGAGTATAATAGAATAGGATCAACATACCTTTTTATGCAAAACGAACATTTTGACAACTCACCATTCTTGATTAGATACCTAGAGACCTCCATTCCTTGCTTGTAGACTTTGTACACATAGCTTCATTCTTCACTATTTGACTAACTAGATCATCCTTCAGATCACTAAGTTTTTTTTGTCCTTTCATAGTAAGCCAACACATCTTCTCATGAACTTCTTGTCCTGCAACAATAATCAAAAACATAACTAACATCCACCATGCTTTCGCTTATTGACAAGTGTCTCCTTGAAGCCTAGATAGAGACACCCCTAACCCACAATGTCCTAGAACAATGTGAAACCAAGAGTTGCCCACAACTGCTAATATTCTCTCTTCTTCTTGGACGACTTGAACTGATTCTTCTTCTTTTGTTTGACTCAATTAACTTGTTTATCTTCTTTATCACTTTCCTTTTCTTCTAGGATGGTATTGAAAATACATGGAGAAAACAAAGATTCTTGGCGTACCTTTTCACTTGAAGTATCAATCTCATATTTCAAAGCATCAACATTTGACATTGTCAACTAATATTCTTTATAGGACACTTGTTCAACAGCATCAGGATGTTCACTTGCATCTTCTTCATTCCAAAAATGAGTAGACAATGATATCTCCTGATTCTCTTCAACCTCTATAGCATTCTCTACCATGGCAAATAGTCCACTTGGACCTACAGACTGATTACGGCACATACTTTCAACTTTTGGTTTCCATATTTTAACTTGCGTTCTTCCTTGCACTCTAGGAGTCTGATTGAAATTATTTTGACTTGATGGCCTTTGCTTGTAGAACCTAGCAATGTGACCAATCTTCTCACAGTTGTAGCAAACCATTCTTCTTGAAGTGAACTCATCTTGTCTTATCTTGTTAAGACAAAATCTTGCAATGTGTCCTATGTCATGATAACTATAGCACTCACTCTGACTCACAACATTTGATTGATGATTCCATTTATAGTTCCAAGCAAATTTGTAATGAAATTACTTAGATGTTCGCATAGAATGATATTATATTGTGCAAAATAAACAAATATGATAAATCACACAACGATAATTGATAACAGAATAGAATATTGGATAATATAGCAAAGCCACTTCAAGGAGGCAACCTCCACATCAATGCACTAATAGCAAAATACTTAACATAATGAATAAAAACTAACCACTACCTCCTATATATAGTCTACTTAGCCAAGGTTATTCCATACGCTGACATATCTAAAAACATAGAGAAATGTAACAAGTAAATAAAAGAGGTATGTTAGCCACAAGTCAACCACACATATCCCTAGACACACCAATGGTTAAGGGTGTAACAAACCCCTTCCCTTTAAAATAATGTCTTCAATGTTGTGGCAACTCTGGATGATGCTGCACAAATGCTTCTTCCTCCCAAGTGGCATCTTCACATAGCAGATTCTTCCATTTGATCAGATACTCAGTAATTGCTTTGGAATGCCACTGCTTTGTGCGCCTTTGAAGGATCACCTCAGGATCAAGAACAACTCTACCTTCCTCATCCAATTCTGGTAATTCTGTTTGAATGGAAACTCTGTGTCCAATGACTTTCTTCAGGCATAATACATGAAATACTAGATGTATGCGAGTGGATGAAGGAAACTCTAACTTGTAGGCCACACTGCCAATTTTTTGCAAGATCTGATAAGGCCCATAATACTTAGAGGACAGCTTGTTATCTTTTTTTTTTTTGTTGCTTCAATGACATCTATTTGTATGGCTGCAAGCGAACAAAGACCCAATCACCAATGTCAAAATGCCTCTCACTTTTGTGTTGATCTGCCTGTTGCTTCATGCGATTTTGGGCCACAGCTAAATTTGCACACAAACTTGCAAGGACCTCCTATTGATGGTGAATATGTTCTTCAACTGCACGAACCTTAGGATGGATCTTCAAGGTTGAAGTGATGGATGGAGGGTGGTATCCATATAGTGCCACAAAAAGAGACATTTTGAAATAACTATGAATAGAAGTATTATACAACCATTCAGTAAGTGGCAGCCAATGAACACATTTATCCTATTTATTAGAAACAAAACAATAAAGATATCCTTCCAGACATTTGTTGACTACCTCAGTTTGTCCATCAGATTGAGGATGATAGGATGAACTATGAGCCAATTGGGTGCCCAAACATGTAAATAATTCAATCCAAAAATTACTGGTAAAAATGGGATCTCTATCACTGACAATGATTTTAAGGGTCCCATGCAGTTTTTGAACTATATTGAGAAAAAAAACATCTATTGTACTAGCAACAAATGGCTAGGATAAAGAACAAAAATGAGCATACTTACTATGATGATCTACAACTATGATAACATTTTGACCATCAGATCTTGGTAACCCTGTAATGAAATCCATAGATACCTCTTTCCAATGCTGGCTAGGGATGGATAAACGCTGTAAAAGACCTGGGGTTTTGATCGTTTCGCTTTTGTTTTGTTCACAAATCATACATTCAGCCACATATTTCTGGACATCCCCCTTGAGACCTTCCCAAAAAAAATCCTGTTTGATTATGTGATAGGTTTTCAAAAATCCTGAATGACCTCCAATTGGAGTTGCATGAAGTTCTTGAAGGATTTTTTATTTAAGAAGAGAATTCTTACATAGGTACAATCTATCTTTATACCATAATGCATTACCCTTCCATGTGAATTTTTCAAATCCACCTAAACCTTGCTAAAGCTTTTGAATCAAATCATGGGCATAACTATCATGTTCCCATTCTGATCGTGCTTCATCTAGCCAATTCCCCTGCAAAATGGTTATGGCACATAGCAATGCCTCAACTGATTCATCTTTTCTAGATAGTGCATCTGCCACCACATTATCCTTGTCTTTTTTGTAGACTATTTCAAAATCATAGCCTAACATCTTAGTTACCCATTTCTATTGTTCTTCAGATGACAACCTTTGTTCTAAAAAATATTTGAGACTATCATGATCAGTCTTTACTTGAAAGTGACGACCCATCAAATAAGGTCTCTATTGTTTGACTACATGCAAAATAGCCATCATTTCCTTCTCATAGATGGGCTTGTGCTGATTTTTACCTTTTAGTTGATGACTTTCAAATGCAAGTGGTCTGCGTTCTTGCATGAGTACAACACCCATACCATACCCAGATGCATCACATTCAACCACAAAAGTCTTAGAAAAATCAGGGGTGGCCAATAGTGGAGTAGTGCACATAGCCAATTTCAATTGTTCAAATGCTTGGGTAGCTACATCAGTCCACTGAAAGGAGTCTTTCTTTAACAAATAGGTGAGTGGGGTTGCAATACTACCATAATTTTTGGCAAACCTGCGATAGTAACTAGTAAAGCCCCAAAAATCCCCGGAGTTGCTTGAGTGTCTTAGGAATTGGCCATTCCACCATTACTTGGATTTTTTTAGGATCCACTTTCACTCCTTCATAAGACACCAGATGACTCAAATATTCAACCTCACCATCCCCAAAAGCACATCTGGAAGGTTTGGCATATAATTGATTTTGCTCCAAAATGGAGAGTACCTGTTTCACATGTTGTAAATGGTCTTCCCAATTTTTAATGTAAATGAAGATATCATCAAAGAATACTAGAACAATGTTTCTCAAAAATGGCTTAAAATAGTATTCATCAAACTCTGAAAAGTAGATGGGGCATTTATTAGACCAAAAGGCATAAAAAAACTCATAATGGCCCTCATGAGCCCTGAAAGCGGTTTTGGGTATGTCTTCATCACGGATCCAAATTTGATGATACCCAGAACACAGATCTAACTTGGTAAAATAAAGAGAACCATTCAATTCATCTAGCAAATCATTAATGATAGGAATAGGAAACTTATCTTTTATAGTATATTTGTTGAGTTCTCTGTAGTCAGGGCACATCCTCTAGGTGTCATCTTTCTTTCTCACCATGAAAACTGGTGAAGAGTATTCGCTTTGGCTAGGCAAATGATTCTTGCATCCAACATCTTTTGTACCATCTTTTTAATTTCACTTTTCTGGGCATAGGGATACCTATGTGACCTGATGTTGGGTGGTGTACTACCAAGAATAAGTGTGATAGCATGATCATGCGTGCGTCTAGGTGGAAGTCCTTTTGGCATGTCTCCAAAAACAACAGAATGAGCATCAATTATTTGTGGCAGATCAAGAGGTGGAGATGGGTGAGTTGGTTGTACTTCCATAGAAAATAAGCGAGATATAAATCCCTTAGCACCCTTATGAAGAATCTTTGTCATTTGATGGGAGCTAACAAGTTGTGGAGATTTGGCCTTTAATCCCTTTAGCTCAAATGTCCTTTCTTTAGAATGAAAATGCATGAATAATTCTTGAAAATTCATCTCAATAGTGCTCAAAGTGGTGAGCCACTAGACTCCTAGAACAATATCAGCTCCACCCATAGGAATAAAAACACAGGAGAATCTAATAAGTAGTCTCCCATGGCCAGCTTAATACTATGACATTTTCCTGAATAGCTGACAGTACCACCATCTGTAATCATAACCTAAAATTCTAGAGCTGGATAAATGAAATAGTTCAAACGAGCAGCCAACTTACTATGGATGAAGTTGTGTGTGCTCCCAGAATCAATCAAGAGAATGACATTTTGTTTCTTAAAGAACATCACCTTAAGAGTTTGGGGAGTACTAATACTTGAAAGGGCATGACAAGAAATAGTAGGCTGAGAGTCTTCAGATTCCTCCTCATGAACTTCTGCATCCTCATCATGTACTTCATCATTTTCATCATCATTGGCACCTTCAATGTAAAACTTCTTTTCAGCATAACAACGGTTTTTGTTCCATTTATTGTCACAGCCATAACACAACCCTTTGGCTCGCTTTTCCTCAATTTGTCATTGTGTTAATCTAGTGGGTTGTGGAAATGATGGTGCTAGAAAGTTGCGATCATGACCAGTAGTGAAAGTTTTTCTTTTGACCATCTCTTTTTCTTCTATCATGCGTGTCTTAGGAATATATTTTGATACAAATGTTGGGTTAAACATTCAAACCTCGAATTGGATGCTATCTTTGAGGTCACCCAAAACTAGATCAGTCAATTTTTCCTCAGTGATATCTTCCACCCGTAAAGAGAGATTCTGAAACTGATGAATATAAACCTTCACAGTTCTTGTTTGCCTTAGCTTGGCTAATTGACTAAAATAGTTCTCAGAGACATTGTTCCGATAATGAGCTAATAACTCCTCAGTAAAAATAGACCATGTAACAGGAACACCATTCTTTTTCTTTTGAGCACATAACCAGTGATACCAAATGAATTGCTCAGATTCCAGATACAGGTATGCCACTATCACCATCTGAGAACTAGGGGTTTGATACATCTCAAATAAATTCTCAATTTGGGTAATCTAAGTGAGAGGATCCTTACCATCCAACTTACGCATGTCCACTTTTGGCAACATCGGTTTCATACCAACATGGGAGTTGTTAAGAGGAGGATTTGAATGCTGAAGTGGAGGGGTTTTGGGCTGAAACTGAGATGTAAAGGCAACCAATTGCATAGTGATATGCTGCAATTCATTGTGAACTCCATTAATCTCTCCATGCATCCCTGAAACATCAGCTTGGACTGCAACAAAGTCATCATGCCTCACCAAGTTCTTTATGTCTTCTTGAAGCTGAGAAATCATCGTATCTAAAGTTCCTGATTCCATGTCATCGACAGGAGTCTTAGGAGTTTCTTGCCCCCTTTTCTTCCTCAAGTACCCGGACCTACCATATACAAACCCTAGGAGGGTTTTGACCCTGAAAAAAATGTACCAAAAAATGGTACCATTACGATCTCCTTGTTGAGACAAATCTAATGACTGCGTTTGTGCACTAGGGTAAAAATTTCAATACCAAAAAAAGTACCAACAGAATATACCATTGCGATCATCTCGATGAGATGAATCCAATTACTGCAATTATGCAAGTAGATTTTTTTTCCCCAAACTTTTTTTTTAAATATTTTTTTGAAAAAAGTGTTTCGAGCAATACTGCACTGATAAAAAAAATTAATTCTTCCGGATTACAAGTTATGTTTTTTCGCTCTCACTGCTCCCAGAAGCCACGCTTCCCCAGATCTGAAAAAAATGCCACAGGAAACTTGCCCAAATCAAAGCTCTGATACCACTTATAATGAAATTACTTAGATGTTCATACATAATGATTTTATATTGCGTAGAATAAGCAAATATGATAGATCACACAACGATAATTGACAGCGAAATCGAATACTAGATAATATAGCAAAGCCACTTCGAGGGAGCAACCTCCACATCAATGCACTAATAACAAAATACTTAACATAATGAATAAAGACTAACCACTACCTCCTATATATAGTCTGCTTAGCCAAGATTATTCCATAGGCCAACCTATCTAAGAACATAGAGAAATGTAACAAGTAAATAAAAGAGGTATGTAAGCCACAAGTCAGCCACACATATCTCTAGACACACCAATGGTTAAGGGCCTAACAAAATTCATTCCTGGAAGGTCTTCTACACTCTCTAACCTTATGTCTGAATTGATTACAAGTATTGCAGTAAGCATTGAAATTTGCATACCTCATGGCATTTGGTTGTCTAATCTGATTTGTCCTCATTCTCCCAACACCTTCATTCCTTGACTGATGATTGATCTTCAATGTCTAATTGTCCTTGTTTTCATTGGTCTTTTTCTTGTCTTGGGTAACAATCTTTTGTTCCTCTTTGTAATCATGTCCAGTTCTATCACTAACATGCTTTTGACTATTCAGAATGTTGTCTAAATCACTTGAGCTCTTTTCAAATATCACATATGACTTCATCTTACTATGTCTTTTCTAACTCGGCTTTTAATGACTCATTTTAAATCACATACCTTGAACACTCATCTTCTTTAACTTTCAGGCTTGTAGATAGGATTTCCAATTGACAACTGAGATGCTTGAGTATATCTTCATGCTCCTTGGTGTCTTCATTTATTCTTGCTTCAAACACACTAAATTACTCTTCATAGTCCTTTATTTGAGACTTTAACTTCTTGGTTTTCTTCTTTTCATTATTCAGATTTTCAAGGGCATTCATCAACTCAGTCTCACAGTTTACTTTGTCTTCTTCATCATTTGTATCACCTAAACCACCTCCAAACCATGTAGATTCTTTTTGATATGAGCAACTTACCTTCTTCAACCATGAAGAGAGATTCATCTTCAGCAAGACCATTATCTTCATGATCATACTTAGAATCACTGCCATCATTCTCATCAGATGAGTTGCAATATCCCTTGGTGTAGAGACTCCTCTTGTCCTTGTAAAACTTCTTTTGGCCATTATATATTTTGAAACTGATCTTGCTTGTATCAAAACTGAATTTCTTCTTGTCATTATCATGATCTTCATGTTCATTATCATTTCCCTTATGCTTATAAGGACACTTGTTGGCAAAGTGACCTATCTCTCCATAATTGAAACATTTAAAGGGAAGTTTACCCTTAAACTTGCATGAACCTATTTTTAGTTTTCTTGTTAATAGAGCTATTAGTTCATCATCATCAATATTGGAAATCTCATCATCCTTGACCTTCTTACCTTGGAATAGCTTCTTTTTTGCATTGAAAGCTGCTTCTTTCTTTGGTGGTTTATCCTCATTAACTCTCATCTCATAGGCAAAAATAATGCCATGCAATTCATCCATCTTCATTTTGGTGAGATCGTGACTTTCTGCTATAGAAGAAACTTTTAAATCAAATTTGAAAGTGAGAGACCTTAATACCTTTTTCACTACAGTGCCTTCTTCAATAACCTCTCCCATGCCTTTGATCATGTTCACTACCTCATCAACTCGTAGAAGATAGGAAGCCACAATATCCTCCTCCTTCATTTTAAGACTTTCAGATTACCTTTGATAGGTTTGTAGTTTGGCCAACTTGACTTTTGAATCTCCTTCATAGATGAGCTACAATTTGTCCCAAATCTCCTTGGTAGACTTGCAATGGATTACTTTGGTGAACTGCGTCAAAAAGACCACAAATAATAGCATTCATAGCTTTGAAATTGTTCTCACTCAGCTTCTTATCTACAACACTAGTTGGAGGAGTAGGTGGCATGGAATAACCATCTAAAACAGATTGTTAAGTGTCAAACCCCAAGGACATGATGTAAGTCTTCATTATTGCACTCCAGAAAGCATAATTGGATCCATTGAACAACAGATCTTGCTTAATAGAGAAACCTTGAAAACTTGTCATTATACCTAAGATTACTTTCAAGTGGTTAAAACTTGTACAAAAGGTCCTACTCTGATACCAATTGTTAGAGGTACAATCACTGAGAAGGGGGGTGAATTAGTGAATCAAGATATTTCAAAACTTCAATCTAAATCCTTCAAACCCTTAGTCATACACCATAAACAATTAAGAAGCAAATAACCTACTCATAGCAATGAACATGAAAGATAAGCAAGATAACATAAGATCTATGTGGGAAACCCTCTTGGGGGAGAAAACCCACTCCTGAGCCTGTAAACATATGGACTAATTGTTCTATAAGATGATTACAAACATGAGACTTTAGTGAATCACCCACTTCCCAAGGAGCACCAACCCCTAAAGATGACAAGCACCAACTTGCTTAAGATGTTGAGCACCAACAAAACATCTATGAAAAGAACAACTCCAAAACTCTGATTGCTTCTCAATCTGATGGAGAAACCCTGCAAAACAACCTCCTCCAATCATTTTCACTCATTCAAACCTTCACCCACAAGAAAGGCATCCAAAACCACCTTTTGGATCAATCTACACACCTTCGCTTGTTCTCATGCATCAAACCTATAAATTCAACATTAGAATTATGACCACAAGGTCTTACATGTAATCTGCACTCTGATTTGCCTCTTAAGACATCCATAAGGCTCTCATAGCTTTCACAATTTTTTTTTTTTATATATTCTCACATTCACAACTAGCACAATTAGTCCAATTAGACCTTGTACTTATACCACACTCTTCCTTTAACTCAGCTTGGTCGGCCAAGATGCTTTACATATTTGAACCACACTTAACATAGGTCCATACACATGTTTCATGTGAGAACCACACTCTTCATAGGTCGGCCAATACCTTATTAGCCCCAAACCACCATTAGGTCTTGGTGAGACCTAAAACAATTGGGCTTTCATACTCACACGTTACATGTGAGACTACTTGAACCACCTTCATCCTTTACCAACGATTCAAAGACATCAAACTTGTCTCCAATAGACCCTTGCTCACTCTCTCATGGGTCCATGCCACTTGGAACACTAACTCAACACTTAAACCTACCAATTAGGTCTCCTTACTCTTCAGGTCTTCATAAATAGTCTCAAAATTTTGAAGTAAACACTCAATTCTTTCACATATCTATATGATTAGATCACATGGGTGCACTCTTTAGGACCTCTGATACACCTCCATGTGCTTTAGACACTTCAACACAGACTCTAAGCACTCAAATCAACTCTTTCAAAGTGACCACTCAGATTGGTCACACAGTCAAAATACAACCATACTATTTTGGCTCACCTTATCTGATCAAGGGCAGACTATGACAACCAATGCCTTCACATAAGCCTTAGAGACTTATAGAACATCTCCATACTCATTTTCTTCTTCAATTTTGCTCAGAACACCTTCAACTCACTCCTACAACATGGTCACTCAATATGCCAGTGCATTCAACAAACACAATCAGTTTCTAAGCAATTGATCTCACTGAATATGGATTGGTCAAACCTCTAAAATCCACACAAATATTCTTCATGGAGTCTACAATACTCTCCAAAAGTTAGTTCATCTTGAAACATTAAAATACTATCAAGAACCCAATTATCCTTCTTGGGTCACTTGCAAAACATAGTCAAACACAGTCAACTTTAGAGCTCAATATCTTTGATTGTACGAACTTTCAGACCTTCAAACTAGATTCTATGGATGCGACTTGAAGTGCTTTACAACTTTGATTTTTATTGCATCAAGAAATTCGTCTTGGATCAAAATATATATCTAAAAAACTACAGACTGATTTTTCCTCATTAATTTAAATATTCAAATTCCAACGGTCACTTTATTAATGTTAAACATTAGTCACTTTGACATCATCTCATGCTCCCTAACAACTTTTAACAAATGTGCCCTGTCGATCTCCTCGAGAGTAGCCTAGTCTTTACCTTGCAACACTCATCATTGATCTTATATCCTCGCTTCCGTGATTGTGCCACTTGGTAGCTCTGTGTGCCCTCTGCATACCATGCAGTCAATCTTCCAATGAACTTCCGCCACTTGGCATCCCCACGTGCCTTTTGAACATATTGACTATTTGACTCCAATGAATTTCTGCCACTTGGCATCTCCACATGCAATCTTGACTATTTGACTTTGAATTGCACCATTGGATCCTTATCCAGTCAAATTAAATGCTTGCCATTAGATCTGTGATCCGATTAAACGCTCACCATAGATCTTCGATATCACAAATTTGGCTAAGTATGGGAACTTGGTAAACTTTGTCTGAGAAGCTAAATTTGCACATTAATAAATTTTACTACGTTCCATGTCCAGACCTGAAAATGAACCATATGCTCTCTTTACATAAGTGAATCTATCCATATATCAATCTGCTCTTGAAACCTTCACACATGTGAAATATGATGTCATCAATATTCTCACTCAACCTTATTTGTTAAGATAACTATTTGAACATAGACACTCATACAACTACTCTGATGAATTCCTTTCAATTCCATAAGTGCCACAAGCCCTCATTACACCCCATAAGGTCTCTACAACATGTCCATACCATCAATATCATCCATCAATTGCCTTACTAAGTCAACCACTGAAGAATCATGCAAGAACACTAAAGAATATTGAAGCACACTTTGTCATTGTCATTCTAGCATACATTTCACCTCATCAACATCCTTGGTCACCTTGGAGACATCATTGACAAACCTCCAACACCATTCTTGTTTGATCATGCATCATATCCTACATTGAGTAAAACTACACAATCAAACCTACGTACATGGTGAGGGCATGAACATTATTTATTTATTTTCGATCATGCATTTTTGTTTTAAATGGATTAAATTTGATCAAACTAGGTCTAAAAATTACAATTAAATCTTTAACGTATATATAGTGGGTGATTCATTTTATTTGAGTGAACCTTACTTAATGACTCTCTCATTTACCTACGTAGTGATTTGTTTGAGTGAACCTAGCAACATGATTTTCTCTCTTTTTCCCGAATATTTATTTGAGTTAAAACATTACGTAATTTTCACCATGTTCAAGAGGGTTGGGTCATGTTTCCTTCTCAACTTAGGATCCTACATAGTTACAAACTTTTGGGGAATGATCACCCAAACTCTCCTTGTGATTTAACAAGGAATCATAACTATCCAATGCTTCAACAAGGAAGCATCATATCCAACAAGCTACAAAGGAAACATGTTTCCACTAAAACACAAGTGTACTCTAACCCTTTCTCCTTTGATTTTAAATTTCATACTTCACATATATACAGTGACTACTTCAATATCATTGCAAATTTTCATGGAAAAATGTTGCACACTCAGAGCCATCTCCCAAAAGGCAAAGTGTGTTGTGCACACTCAAGTATATTTTATCCTTTTACTCTACTAATTCTATTAATAAAATAAAGGGGGGCATTTATAGATACTAAAATTTGTTCTTTGGTACTTAAAATGACAAGCTTGACACACATTTATCTTGCATGAATTGAGCACTTAAACAAGTTCCTAATTTTACATCCTCCCACACTTGCATGCTATCTTATGATTCAACCATTTCATTCTATTATTGGACACCTTCATGAACCACACTGCCTATTTCAAACCTACTAAATATCTTTCACAAATATCTCCAAAGTCTCAATTTAGTTCACTTTTAAACAAGGCAATTATGCCAAATATGATTGTTATCCCCAGTCAACCTACGTTGGTTAGAACCAACCCACTCCCAACAATATCTATTTTGTAAAATCAAACCCATCCTTAGGGTTGTCCCATCAACATAATGTGTCAGTGTCATGAGGAATTATTTAGTTGGTTCCATTTATTAAAAAATTAAGGATTCATTCAAAAGAACTTGGCACTTATATGTTATACATCTACACAGTATTGTACATTAAGAAAATTTTCCATATTCTTTCCAATTTTCAAACCTATTACTAGGATTAGTCACAAGACAAGTATGGAGTATATAAAATCCAAATCATAGAAAGCATTGTTAAGTATCAAAGCCAGCCATTAATTGAATACATATAGAAAATGTGCACAATGCACAATCACACTAGGTAGGAGAACTACGTATGATCTTATTTTCCTCTTTAGAGTATTGGATATGTAGGCAATGGTCAATCATCAAATGAGGGGGATTAGGGTGAGCTTAGCCCATTCCCCTATTTTAATAGGTTAATATCACTTACATGCACATATAGGGTTTCAAGGCAAAGGAGGCTAATTTATGGATTTGCATGTGTCATCAAGATTTAGTATTGAAAAAACATAGAGAAATCAATGATAGTTACAAGTGCTACATATTCACTATGCCATACTTTCATGTAGGTCAATACCAACTAGCATGTCAATATCAACCAATGATACTGACTCAATTCTATGAAATTGACTCAATGCAGACAATAACTCAATTCCAAAACCGTATGACCCACAATCCTATTTATCTATGATTTTCACTTCTAAAATATAGTCACAGTCAAATAGTCAACCAAAAAACTATCATGATCTTATTTTGTACTTGTTGTCAACTTGGAGCTGCGCCTTGGTTCAAAGACGTGCGCTAAACGGCCAGTCCTCTATCCGACTGAAACAATGGGATCTTCTCACGAGGGTGGGTGCCTCGATAGTGAGAAGAACCTCCAGAGAAGGCTGGTTACTGTATGATGTATCAATGAAGATTCCTACTCTACACTATTGACTACCATGGAAAAGGGAGAAAGAAAACTTTAAAGGGGAAATCCTACCTAAAAGGGGTGATACACCAAGATTTTGATCCACTCAATTTGGAACCTTGAACACTAAATGAACGAGGGAGAAGGAAGACCTTAGACTTCAATTAATCACTTATGCATAAGTATTTCATGCTGAGGTTTGATCTAATAACTAAAACCTGAGGGAAAATGATGGAGAGAGGTATGATAAAAGACACTTTGCGGCCACCTAACATCCACTTAAAATTTCAGCAAAAGACAATAAAGAACACCTTAACATGACTTGCACAAGTATAATATAGCAACTAGGTATGAAACAAAATTTGGGAAGGGAGAGAACTCTACCACTTATGCAAATTGCTGAAGAAATATACACTATGCCAATGCTTGAAATCTGAAAGTACAGTCCTTATTGATCGAAGAGGTTACACAACTCACCAATGGCAGAGTCTGGGCTAACCAAGAGAGATTGGATGATTTTTAATCAAGGCTGAAATCCTTTATATAGAACATTACAAGAGGCCAAAGATTGGCATAGAAACTTGAAGAGAAAGATTCACTTTGGTTAACTCAAGGCTTTACTTGGCCTTTCAATAAAATATATTTTCATTTTTGTCCTTGCATGAAGCTTCTTCGTTTGATGAAGCGAAGTTATCTTTGTCATGAACCACCCACCTCTTTTTTGCATGAAAATCCACGCAGATGTCAATTTTAGAACTCCACGTGAGCTGCTTGATGCCGAGTTATAGCATTTGAAAGCTGAGTTAAACGTTATTTAAGCTGAGTTGGACGAAGAGATCATTCTTTTCGCATGGAAAGCTTCTAGTGGACGTGGCATTTAATCAATTAGTCAACTCTAAATCTGGATCAGTCAACTTGTCGTTCGAATTTGGAACACCTGCTGAAGCTGAGTTAGACTTTCGAATGCATGCGTTGGCCGAAGATGAACAGGGCTTTAATAATTAGTCAACTGAAGCTTTGATCGATGTTGGAAAATAGCTCCAATGTTTGCATGTATTTCATTCTATTCTGGTCTGTTGTTCGTATCTATTTCTGGCAGGATTCTATATTCGGATATATTTGTCTATATTTTTACCCTTTTGGCCTTATCTTTCGAAATTCTGGTTTTATCTCTGTTCCAACGGTTACTTCTTATGGTCAAAATTTGACGGCCTGCGGGACGTCACCCTTAGTTTTCTTATTTTGGACTTCTCTGTATATATTCCCTGCTTCCTTCAGACTTTATTTCCCGTGTCTCTCTTCGGACTTCTGTCTCGCCTTAGTCTTATTTTTTCACTTTTCTTCGGACTTTGCTTTGTGGCCTTCAGAATTTCCTCGAACTATTTGTCCAAAGGAATTCCTTCGGACAAAAAGTCTGAAGGATATCTCTTCTTCCTTCGCCCTTTAACTTTTCCGAAGCCCTTTTGATTTCTTTCGTTGGCTCTTTGTCTTTGCTATTTTTTTGAATTTCCTCGAGATTTCTTCCGTCGGGTTTATTTTACGGGCCCTTGTCCGAATTTCTTCGGACTTATGTATTCTCTAAATTTCTTCAGACTTTTTGTCCGAAGGAATTCCTTCGGACAAAAAGTCTGAAGAAATTTAGAGAATACATAAGTCCGAATTTCCCTTCGGACAAAAGTCCGAAAGAATTCATTTTCTTGTTTTGCTTTGGCCTTTATTTCCAATATTTTCTTTGTTTTCTCGGACTTTGTCTTTTTGCAAGCCTCCCGAATTTCTTCAGACTTTTTGTCCGAAGGAATTCCTTCGGACAAAAAGTTCGAAGGATTCCTTACCTTGACTTTTCTTCCGAAATGTGCCCTTCGAGATTCCAAACATGCCCTTCCACCGACCAAGTGCCCTTTGGCACCGACCAAGTGTCCTCCGCCAGTGCCCTTCGAAAAAATTGGAGGGCCCCCGGGCTTTTTGCAAAAATCTCCGAATTTGGTCTTCCTCCTGCCCGAAGGGTAGGTGCCCTTCGGGAATATTGAAAGTGTCCCTTCCGAAGGGTACCCTGCCCTTCGGAACTTTTGAAAATGCCCCTTTTTTGAATTACTCTTTGGCTTGCCTTTTGTGTGGGACTTCCTTTGTCTCTGTGGTCTTTGAATTTCTTTGGACTTATGTCCGAAGATATCCTGCGGATACTCCCATTTTACCAAAACTTGTTGAATGTCTTTATTTCACAACTTAATGTTGCATTGGTCTAGAATTTCATTGGTTTTAGCTGCATCTTTACTTATTTTTTAGCTTGGAATTTTTACAATTTGAATACATGAGAAAGATAAGGTAAATATTTCCTAAATATGGAAGAAATGAAAAACATCATGGATTCTAGAGAGAGAATGTGTCAAGGCCAACTAATAGGGAACATGACTAATCTTATCCACAATGTCAAATTTTTTGATAAATCATGAATCTAGCTTGAAATTTTTTCAAAACTTAATTGAACTTTTATGAGGTATAAAATGTAGGATATCTTCAGAAAAGTCTGAAGAAATTCAGAGACCACAGAGACAAAGGAAGTCCCGCACAAAAGGCAAGCCAAAGAGTAATTCAGAAAAGGGGCATTTTCAAAAGTTTCGAAGGGCAGGGTACCCTTCGGAAGGGACACTTTCAATATTCCCGAAGGGCACCTGCCCGAAGGATATCTTCGCCTTTGTCTTTCTCCCCCCTAAGTGCTTTCCTGCCCTCTGCAAGGGCTGCTTGCCTTCTGAAATTGCCATTCGGAAAAGTTGTAAAGGCCCTTTTGTCTCTTAAGTGTCGGGAACTTGTAAATTTCCTTCAGACAGTTCGTAGAAATCCTGCTTGAGTCCGTAGAAATCCTGCAGAGTCCGTAGAAATCCTGCAGAGTCCATAGAAATGGCCTGCAGAGTCCGTAGAAATGACCTATTTTGGTCAAGGAAAACCATGTATTCTTCCTTCATTGGCTAGAAATCCTGCAGAGTTCGTAGAAATCCTGCAGAGTCCGTAGAAACGGCCTGCAGAGTCCATAGAAATGACCTATTTTGGTCAAGGAAAACCATTTATTCTTCCTTGCTTGGCTAGAGACGAGAACTTTCCAAGTGGCAAGAGAAAATCTGATTTGTGGAAGATTTGTCAACATTTTGGCGACTCAACTGGGAAGCATGCCTGCTATGCTTAAGAACTCAGACCATGTATAGATGTTATTCAAATTCCCAGATGGTGAATCTGATTTCTGATTGAAAATCTGCTCTGATCATGGCTGTAGTAACCACCTTCTTCAAAATAAGAAGGGAAACACATGAAAGCAGAAAACTAACTAAAAAGCAAATGTGCAAACAAGCACTTATTGAACAAAACTGAAGCAAACTAGTGTGCTTGAGCAGCACTTGGAGGAAAGCAAAAACAACTAAATAACCTAGCTAACCATGATGAATCATGATCCACCTGGATCAAATGGGAAATTCTTGAACTCACTCCTTCTGAGAGATGGAACAAGTTGCAAGGCAGGATGTTTATTAGTCATAACCTTTGATGAGGCATTTGCCTTGTCGACCAACTGGACTAACATCTTCTCAAATGGGTCATCAACAGCAAACCAGTCACCAACAAAGACAAACTCACCAAGTATTTCCTAATTGTTTTCAGATTACTTGTTTTCTACCACCTTGTCAAGTGATATCCCATTTATGCATGGTTCTTGAGTGACCACATCCTTCTTATTGACTGCTGCGAGTTCATCCAGCTCTTCAAGGAGCTTTGACTATGCAACCCAATCTATACTGGGATCTTGAATAGGTGATTCTTGATCAAATTTCTCATAAACATGCCCTTTAATAGCCACTATATCCATACAAAGCTCTTCAATCTCTTGTAGAGATTCAAGGTACAGCTGCCAATCATCTTTTTGTTCCTCATTTTGATCTATTTGAACTGAATCCACTGTCACGCTATCCGGATCCTTCTCAATAAGAGATACCTGTAACTCATGTATGACTTCAATTTGTACCAGCGCCTCTTGGAGTTCATCTACATCAAGATCAGTCTTCCCACTCTCAGCTATAACTGGATGCTCAATTACAACCTCAAGAGAAGTGTCAATAGGAAATTCTTCTTTAGACACTTATGAAGCATCCTCTATACATTCTGCAAGAACTTGTCTTGTAGCTGCAACCTCTTTCTCAATACTCCACAGAACAGGATCCCCTTGAGCAAGGGGGATGGTGGGAGGGTGATGAAATTCATTTGTTTGAGAGGGAATATGAAGCATGGGAGGTTGATCATGATTGGATTTTGGAATCTTGGGGGAAAAGGAATTCTCTAAGGAGTTTTGGAGAGGAGGGAAAGAGAAACTCTTAAAGACCTCTGTATTTTGTTCCTTCCACTTGGCCATTACCTCATCAAAGTTTGAAACCTGCTTGTCTTCCTGGATAACCTGAGATTGAGGAATGATTGGTGAGAGAAGGGGACTATAAGAAGGTTTAGTCTCATAAATAGTTACTTGAATAGGCTCCTGAATAGGCTTTTGAATAGGCTTTTGACTCCAACTAGGAAGCTCCCTTGGCGCATACTGGAGATGTTTAAGAACTTCATGAGAATAAGAAGCACCATAGCCTTTTGTAGACAATTGGTTTAACTTGATTTTATATCTTTCCCAAGCCTCTATCTTTTCCAATACAAGAATACGTAGTCCATTTATCTCTTTTGGATCATTTGACACATTTCGAAATAGACCATTTACTTCCTCATACTGAGAGTTAGAACAAACCTTTCTTGCATATGCCATTATTCTAAGCTCTATTTCATTCATTTTTTCTTGAAGGCGATACTGCTCATATGCAACATCATAGCCATATAGAAAGGACGAAATCTGATCCTGAGACTAATATGGCTTATCAGGAAGGTAAGATTCATGCCCCTGATAACGCTGATTATGAGAAACTTGATAAGGATCCACATAGCTTTGATAGTACTCTTGATAAGGCTGATTAGACTCATAAAGAGGCTCATTGGTATCGTGACCAGGCTGGTATAATCCATCATTGGGATGATAAGGAAACATAGCATAGGAATTCTCTCCATACATAGCCATCAAAATTCATTCATGATAATTCAATAAAAATAGACTTACATGGAAGCTGTCCTGAACTATTAGCAGCAACTGCTTGAGCTTGGAGTCATCGAATACTTCTTGAAGAACATTGTTTTAACTGTGATTTCATTAAAACCAAGAAAAATGTGTCCCACCGAGCGTGCCAAAAACTGTTGTCAACCTAGAGCTGCGCCCTGGTTCAAAGACGTGCACTAAACGGCCAGTCCTCTATCTGGCTGAAACAATGGGAACTTCTCATGAGGGTGGGTGCCTCGATAGTGAGAAGAACCTCCAGAGAACGTTGGTTCCTATATGATGTATCAATGAAGATTCCTACTCTATGCTGTTGACTACTGTGGAAAAGGGAGAAAAAAAACTTTAAAGGGGAAATCCTACCTAAAAGGGGCGATACACCAAGATTTTGATCCACTCAATTTGGAACCTTGAACACTGAACGAACGAGGGAGAAGGAAGACCTTAGACTTCAATTAATCACTTATGCATAAGTATTTCATGCAAAGGTTCAATCTGATAACTAAAACCTGAGGGAAAATGATGGAGAGAGGTCTGATAAAAGACACTTTGCGGCCACCTAACATCCACTTACAATTTCAGCAAAAGACAATAAAGAACACTTTAACATGACCTGCACAAGGATAATATAGCAACTAGGTATGAAACAGATTTTGGGAAGGGAGAGAACTCTACCACTTATGCAAATTGCTGAAGAAATATACACTATGCCAATGCTTGAAATCTGAAGTACAGTCCTTATTGATCGAAGAGGTTACATAACTCACCAATGGCAGAGTCTGGTCTAACCAAGAGAGATTGGATGATTTTTAATCAAGGCTGAAATCCTTTATATAGAACATTACAAGAGGCCAAAGATTGGCGTAGAAACTTGAAGAGAAAGATTCACTTTGGTTAACTCAAGGCTTTACTTGGCCTTTCAATAAAATATATTTTCCTTTTTGTCCTTGCATGAAGCTTCTTCGTTTGATGAAGCGAAGTTATCTTTGTTATGAACCGCCCACCTCTTTTTTGCATGAAAATCCACGCAGTTGTCAATTTTAGAACTCCACGTGAGTTGCTTGATGCCGAGTTGTAGCGTTTGACAGCTGAGTTAAACGTTATTTAAGCTGAGTTGGATGAAGAGATCATTCTCTTTCACATGGAAAGCTTCTAGTGGACGTGGCATTTAATCAATTAGTCAACTCTAAATCTGGATCAGTCAACTTGTCATTCGAATTTGGAACACCTGCTAAAGCTGAGTTAGACTTTCGGATGCATGAGCTGGCCAAAGATGAATAGGACTTTAATAATCAGTCAACTGAAGCTTTGACTGATGTTGGAAAATAGCTCCGATGTTCGAAAATAGCTCCAATGTTTGCATGTATTTCATTCTATTCTGGTCTGCTGTTCGTATCTATTTCTGGTAGGATTCTATATTCGGATACATTTGTCTATATTTTTACCCGTTTGGCCTTATCTTTCAAAATTTTGGCTTTATTCTGTTCCAACGGTTACTTCCTGCGGTCAAAATTTGACGGCCTGCGGGACGTCACCCTTAGTTTTCTTATTTCAGACTTCTCTGTATATATTTCCTGCTTCCTTCAGACTTTATTTCCCGCATCTCTCTTCGGACTTTTGTCTCGCCTTAGTCTTATTTTTTTGCTTTTCTTCGGACTTTGCTTTGTGGCCTTCAGAATTTCCTCGAACTATTTGTTTGAAGGAATTCCTTTGGACAACAAGTCCAAAGGATATCTCTTCTTCCTTCGCCCTTTAACTTTTTCGAAACCCTTTTGATTTCTTCCGTCGGCTCTTTGTCTTTGCTATTTTTTTGAATTTCCTCGGGATTTCTTTCGTCGGGTTTATTTTATGGGCCTTTGTCTGAATTTCTTCGGACTTATGTATTCTCTGAATTTCTTCAGACTTTTTGTCTGAAGGAATTCCTTCGGACAAAAGTCCGAAAGAATTCATTTTCTTGTTTTGCTTTGGCCTTTATTTCCAATTTTTTCTTTGTTTTCTCAGACTTTGTCTTTTCGCAAGCCTCCCAAATTTCTTCAAACTTTTTGTCCGAAAGAATTCCTTCAGAAAAAAAGTCCAAAGGATTCCTTACCTTGACTTTTCTTTCGAAATATGCCCTTCGGGATTCCAAACATGCCCTTCCGTTGACCAAGTGCCCTTCGGCACCAACCAAGTGTCCTCCGCCAGTGCCCTTCAAAAAAATTGGAGGGCACCTGGGATTTTTGCAAAAGTCTCTGAATTTGGTCTTCCTCTTGCCCGAAGGGTAGGTGCCCTTCGGGAATATTGAAAGTGTCCCTTTCGAAGGGTACCTTGCCCTTCGAAACTTTTGAAAATGCCCATTTTCCGAATTACTCTTTGGCTTGCCTTTTGTGCGGGACTTCCTTTGTCTCTGTGGTCTCTGAATTTCTTCAAACTTGTCCGAAGAAATTCCTTCGGACAAAAAGTCCAAAGGATATCTTCGCCTTTGTCTTTCTTCCCCCTAAGTGCTTTCCTGCTCTCCGCAAGGGCTGCTTGGCTTCTGAAATTGCCATTTGGAAAAGTTGTAAAGGCCCTTTTGTCGCTTAAGTGTCGGGAACTTGTAAATTTCCTTCAGACAGTTCGTAGAAATCCTGCTTAAGTCCGTAGAAATCCTGCAGAGTCCATAGAAATCTTGCAGAGTCCATAGAAATCGCCTGCAGAGTCCGTAGAAATGACCTATTTTGGTCAAGGAAAACCATGTATTCTTCCTTCCTTGGCTAGAGACGAGAAATTTCCAAGTGGCAAGAGAAAATTTGATTTGTGGAAGATTTGTCAACAGTACTTTATATATTTAACATATGCCCTTGTCAAATCAAAAGAATCAATCTTAGTTTTTTACATTTAATGCCATATCTATTGATCTAAATTACATTTCAAGGTTATATCTTAATAATATTAATCTGACCCATTAATCAAAACTAAGGTAAAACACCTCAAATCACATAGATTATAGTCCCAATAAAGTTGAAGGGGCCCAAATTGACCTAAGTTTCCTCTATGATTGAACTGGTTTGACTATTTGGTTCAATCAATGAAGACATTAGGGTTAATAGAACCACAAATCACATTCTATGTAGTCGCAATTAGGTTCTAGGTTTACCAACTAGCCCGAATTACACCCTAGATTGAGCCAATTAACTATTTGGTTCAATTAGTGATGTAATTGGGGCTAATTAAGTTCCAAATTGCATTAATTTAATTACACCAATTTACTAATTCACTTCATCTACAATGAAATTAATGGAAATTGAGCCCCAAATCACATACTATAATCACAATTACATTTGTGGGGATCCAATCAGCCCAAATTGCATCCTCAATTGAAGTAATCCACTAATTAGTTCAATCAATGGTTCAATTGGGGCTAATTGAGCCCTAAATCACGTACATTATAGTTTCAATAAGGTTGAATGGGCTTAAATTGGCCCAATTTTCCTCTATGATTAAATCAAATAGACTATTTGGACCAATCAATGGAGACATTAGGTCTAATTGAGCTCCAAATCACATCCTATATAGGGACAATTATGTTAAAAGGTCTACAATTGGCCCAAATTTCACCCCAAATTGAACCAATCAACTATTTTTTCAATCAACAATGAAATTGGGGCCAATTCAGTTGCAAATCAAATCATATAGTCACAATTAGGTGAGTACAGGGCTCAATTTGACCCAAATTGTATCAATTTGATTGCACCCATTGACTAATTTGCTCCATTTGTGATGAAATTAGGGGAAATCAAGTCCTAAATCAGATTGTATAGTCATAATTACATTTATGGGGATCCAATCGACCCAAATTAAATTTGAGATTAAACTAATTCACTAAATGGTTCAATCAATGATTCAAATGGGGTCTAGTGAGTCCCAAATCACATAGATTATAGTTGCATTAAGGTTGAAGAGGCTCAATTTGGCCTAAGTTTCCTGTGTGATTGAACTAAATAAACTATTTAGTTCAATCAATGATTACATTAGGCCGATTGAGCCCCAAATCATGTTCTATATAGTCATAATTAAGGGTCTCCAATTGGTTCAAATTGTGCCCCAAATTGAATCAATTGGTTCATGACAAATAACTCATAGTAATGTTCTTATTTTAAATTGATTTTCAAAAAACTCAGCGTCATCCATGATAAACACTACAAATTTCATTGATAAATTTCATGAAAATATGACTGTGACATCAAACACACTCTCCTCTTTCTAAAATATATAATTATTTAGTGTTTTAATTACTTTAAAGTTTTTATCTATATTGATTTCTAAGCATCTCATTATATACCGCTATATGCCAAAACTATACATGTCTATCTTTGTTTCCTTTCATTTTGTTCATCCAAAATTTTAAAACATTATAGCATCATAAATGAGGCCTAATTCTATACACATTAAAAAAAATCTATTTTTCAAATTTGTTGAGGTAGTTAGGGGGTGCATGGTTGACTATCGATTATTTATCATTTTCAAGTGTGTGTGTGTGTGTATTAAAAAATTAAAAAACCAATAGGTCATAAACTAGGCCTAATTCTATATACTTCTTAAAAAAAAAAAAATTGAGGTAGTTAGAGGGGTGCATAGCTGACTATCTACTATGTTTTTCTGAAAAACATGAGTATTTCTTTGAATTTTAGTTGTTTGGCCTACTTATACTTCACCATTTAAAATAAAATTAGTAGTTTAGAAACTACACTCAAAACGCTATAATTCACATTCTTATATCATCTTCAAATTTTGAGTGTAAATATCTCATGTAATCCATGCAAGTTCAAGTTTCTCATTTTTTAGGAAATTCTTGCCTACTTAAGACCCCCCTTTGGCCCCTCAATTCCATGCACTCACCCTAGAGTATTCCTAAACTACTCAACATATGGCAAGGTGTTGCATGATCTAGTCCAAGTGGTGAATAAATGGAAGCATTGGTTGTTTGAAAAGGAAACAACCATTCATTTGATCATCAACCTCAATGATATTTATAAACATGAAGAAATTTCAAAAATAAAGGAACTTCATGTGGATGGCGATGATCGCATCTAAGTAGGGAATGAAAAACAAGGTAACAAATATAATATTTAGATCACCAATGGAAACCAACATTTCAGCAAAAGTCACAATAGCTATGTTCAAACCATTCACCCACAAGGTGTATGGAAATGGGTATGTTAATGATACATATCTTGGGGATGTATATCAGCATTTGCAAAGAGCTAAAGAGAAATATCATTTACAAAAAAATGATTTATACCTCAAGGATAGGATACATACAAATTGACCAAGCTATGCATACCTAACAGAGGAAGAATAAAGCTTTTGAGAGAGTCACTCACTACCAAAGTAGCATGGCACTTTAGAAGAGGAAAAATAGTTGCTAATTTTATTTCATTGGCCAAAGATGCAAGAGGATGTGTCCATGTTCATTCATGGTGTATATTATGCAGTACATGAAAACCTAATATAGCAGAGCACACAGTACCAAAGTCGTGGGGCACTTTGGAGTGGGAAAAATTATTACTAATTTGTAGAACTATTTTCATTAGCCAAAGATGCAAGAGGATGTATCCAAGTTTATTCATGGGAGACTACTATGTAGCACAATCAAAACTAAAATAGGAAGCTTGGATTATACATTCTATCACCAGTTAGAGAATTTCCATGGATTTTGTATGTGGATTACCCATGTCCAAGCAAGGGCTTGAACAATTTTTTGTGAAAGTGGATTAATTCAAAAGGACAAGCGTACTTGTACTATGCAAGAATATTATCAATAGAAAAAAGGTTGTAGTCACTAAATTTTGGTCATAAATACTTGATAATGTTAGTTTTGGCCCACTATTGCTTTAATTGACTTGAGCACTTAATCTGGATATATTTTACTACCTCACTATATTCTAAGTACCTATATGAACCTACCCCTTTCTAAGTTACTATCGTAAAGCCTAAATAAATGTTATTCATAGATATAAACCTCTCTCAATATTTGCACAGACACCTAGATCCTTAATTTCAAACATTACTCTTCAAAATAAAATTGACTAATATGGGTCAGTAATGGCAGTCAGTCTTGACCCCTATGGGTTGACCTTATCATTCACCTTAACAAAGACTATAATGTTTTAAAATTTAGACCCTCCCTTACAATGTGGTTTTTTTTTAGGACAGGTAGCATGAGATTTTTCCCTTTTGGATTGCTGTAAAAGCACATCTAAGTCATCTATTCTATAACTTGGCAATTTCAATATTGAGACATTTACACTATTACACATTGAGCAAAACATCCCTATTATTCCAAATTTTAATCTATTCATTTGAAATAACTTTTAGCCAAGTCAAGGTCTCATTTTATCAAAGTCAAATCAAATCATTGTCAAGTATTGAAGACATGTCTAGATACATACATGTATAAAAAATAGCAAAATCACACAAATCACTTTAAGTGGGAGAGCTATGTGGGATTTATTGCCATCTTCAAAATATTGGATATGTAGGCAATGATCAATTATCAAGTAATTTGGGTCAGCCTTATTAGAGTTTTAAGTTTGAATAAGTCATTTTCAAGTCATCTACATGCATTCGAAGGTCAAATTTTTACACACATGCATATTCTAAGCAAGCCTAGATGATTGGTCCCTAATTTTCTTCATTTATTGTAAAGGAAAATACTGAATCATAGAGGACAATAGTGGCAGTCGATCATGCCCCTTTTTGGTCAGTTCTAACCCATAGAAGTTTATGTTGCATGCATATAATTCAGTCTTATCTGATCTTACAACCATGTATCAATCACACATAGTCAACATATAGGCAAAAAAAAAACAGAGTCTTCTTGTGTTTTTCTTAGTTGGTTTCTTTCATTCATTCATGCTTCATCCATTTCAGTAATATTTTGTTGGTTACAATTCATTTTATAGCATTTTTTACACTTCAAATCATTTTTATCTTAATTAGAGTTAATCATCAAGTCAATTCCAAATTATGATAAAACATGTTGGTGAACATGCATATTTTATTCATGCATTGTTTCAATTTTTTTTTGTCTTAAGGTTTAGATAAACTCTTAAACACTTGACACTAAAATAACTTTCTTTCGACCTTGGACCTAATATCTAACACTAAAAGAATTTGCTTTCGACCTCGAATTTAATAGTTGACATTGCAAGCACTTTCTTTTCAACCTCAAATTTAATAGTTGACACTAAATGAACTTTATTTTGACTTTAGATTTTATGGGAATTCACTAATCTCTATACACAAATATTTTCCTTTATAGGTTCTAATTTTTTTATTTTCTATATTTTATCTTTTAATTTGCAAAGAATATATGGCTAAATTGGATGAACATTTTTTGCTTCAAGATTTCCTAGTTTTCATTACATATTATCATCCACTAATAAGGAATATCATTAAAAATCATGTAATCAAATGAGTCAAATCCAATAAGGATCAAATAACTAATTAACAGTATCAATACCTTTTAATTATTCTTCCTCCTAGGCCTCAAGGTTGTCAAAGCTACCATCCCACTCCTATTTTTTGTCCACGACTTATACTAGATTTTGCAGTCCATGTTGTTAACACTTGAAGATGTTGGCCATCACATTATAGACACAACCAACATGTCCTTCCTCAAACCCATCCACCTACCACATCTCCTTTTGATGGTGTTTGTATAAATATTCGATTAGAAGTACCTAAGACTTGTGTTTGTGAATCCCTTCAAGATCATATAGTCAGTTTGAGAAAGTTCATAGAAGAGTTACAAAATTAAAATCAATATTTAAGTTCAAAGATTAGATCATTAGAAAATAAGATCACATACATAAATAATCTAGGGCATGCTAGTGTTAATCATATATCTGTGTATCCATATAGCTATTTTGTGCCTCAAAATATTTCATCTCAAGTATGGGTTGAAAAACAACACACATATACAAATAATGATTTAAAAAGTATATAAAAGACTAATAAGAGTTCAAGTGAGATTCTAAGAGAAATTATTTGAAACAAATTGATCACATTACCTCCTATGTATTTTCTAAAGAGATCAAAATAATAGTGTATATCATAGAACACATGGGCATTGTACAAATAGTTGTTGGGATTTGAAGAAAAAATACAAAGTATTGTTGATAGTGGTGATCCTATACTAGATAAATCAATCATATACCTACTCACACTATGATCGCATCTCCTAAGACACAAGTCCAAGTAGAACAAATGACAAAATTAGAGCAAGAAAGGCTTCAAAAATAAAAATTAGAGCAAAAAAATATTACAAAAGGAACAAGATAAAAAATTAAGGCTACAAAAAGAACAATTACATCAAGAGAAGTTGCAAAAATTAAAATTAAAAAGATAACAATTAGATCAACAAAAAGGAAAAATTAAAAAAGAGAAGTTACAAAAAGAGCAATTATTAAAAGAGAAATTGAAAAAAAAAAGCTCAAGTTAAGCAAGAAAGTACCTTTATGAAAGGGTTTCTCACTAAGAAATTTCAAAAAAAAATGTTCCTAAAAAGTCTAATGGTACAAATAAGGATTCTAAGGAATCAAATGCAATATCTCCATGCATAGAGAAAACAAATAAGGTCAATGTACTACAAAAGCTATAGTTGCATCTTCAACTCAAGAAGTCAAAGAAAAAATTCCTTCCCTTCACAATGTTTAATCATTGATGCTTGACTCTTCTTCAATTCAAAATGAGATGCAAGATTTTGATAATGATGAACATACTTGAGAAAAAAAAATTCAAGATAATTCTAATATATGGTGGAGTTGTTTTTTCATATACAATTACAAAATATGATCAAAGTGGCATACCACAAATTTAAGAAAAAGCTAAGCAATTAGTTATCCACCAAGATGATGATTATGATTCTAACTACGTAGATGACTGGTACGATACTCCCAATGACAAAGAATATACATGTGGGCATCCCATCAATGATATCATTGGTTAGCACTTTGTAATTTAAAAAATTCTAAAACATTCAAATAATAATATAAATAAATAAAAATTGATTGTACATAGATTTTTGATTGCTTCATTAGGTTATTCTTCTGCTTCTTACATATGCGATCGATGTAATCAATATTCTATCCCTTGGATTTTATTTTTCATATTTCTTTTTTGAACAATACCACATAGTGACCTATCTTGACAACTTTTTCCATTTACCTTGTTTCCAGAGTCTGAATAGGGCAAATGTAATATCCCCAATTGACTCGCTAGAGATATCTTTAATTAAAATGCTTCCCACCGTATGTAAATCATTGACTACCATGCAAGCAAACACCAAAAAGGAGATCATTGCCATTAGGAGCGTTGTCATTTACTAAGGAAAAACAAGGGAATCGCTGCTATTAGGAGTAGCATTGCCATTTACTAAGGAACAACAACAATTACTTAAGGAGATCGCCACACTAAACAAAAGTCTTTAAATAACATTAGTTATTTATTAATTACTTAATTAATGTGTTAATAGTATTCATTCAATGGAAGGATGCCACCCTTGATAAAGTCACACCTTTCAGTGTAAGGTTGATATAAATAATCCATTATGGGAATGGAAGAAGGCATTAAATTATGTATTCAATCATCTAACTTCGTATAAACATCATGCTATATAGCCACTCTCAAAGATGAAAATACTTATGATTATAATAGCCCAAGGACGAAACCCCTTGTGGACTTATATTTAATTTAATTTATTATTTTAAATGCAATATTTATATTTATAAAAAATATTATGTTAAAAAGGAATTTTGAGTAAACCAAATTAATATAAAATATTCCGATTTGGAATATTACAGTGGTATCAGCGCTGTTTTTCTTGCCATCCTGTGAACTATTGGGTCACTACATAATGAAATTATGGACAGTTACAAGTCGTACAACATAATTTCATCAGAGATTTGAAAAAAAATCTTTTTTTCAAACTTTTTGGATTTAAGGAATAGAAATAGGGACTATAAGGAAGACGAGTTTGTGAATCATAGTTATGGCAGTGCTGAATATGAATAGAAATTTAATTTTCAAGAGGTCCCAGAAGAAAGGAAGATGACAAACTCCAAGACTGACTTCCCCATACAGGTGAAAATAAATGAAGAATCCAACGTTGAACTAAGGGAATGCCCAAAAATACTTATCCAAGAAGAAGATATTTATGGAGACTCATCTATTGAGAATAATGACATAAAAACTCTGGATATTAGAGATGAACATGAATTATCTATCCAAAACACTAATGATGATGTTGATATGTGTTGTTTGCGTTAAAATGAAGATAAAATTTAGTGTGCAAGAGAGAGGTCTTGAGGATTGTTCCTCGAACACAGGTTCTAAGTTTAATAAACCACTTGATTGTCTAATTAACACACACTATCGACAATATATCGTGGGCTACGGTCTTAAAAATAAACAAGATGGAGAGCCAACCAAAATAATTAATAGAATATGGGAAAATCATGACTCAAAGTCATAAAATACTGGAGCAGAAAGGTTTATGGAGGAGGTTAATAAAAAGCTTAATTTTAGCCATGATTCTCAGCTTTCCACAACAAAAGATGAACTGGAGGAGCCCATTATTTTTAGAGTTCAAATATTGGCTTCCAAACCATTTAAACGTAGATGAACCATACCGCCAGATATATTCCAATGCATTGGGACACCACCATCTACCCAACATCAAGATCAAGTTGTTTCATCAATAGTATCAACTAATAAATTTACTCTACATATCAAACTAACAAATGGTTTAAAAAATGAAATTAAAGGACAAACTTTGGAGGCAGCTAAATGAGACCCCGACGCTCTATTTTTGAATGAAGAGACAAGGCCTATAATTACTAACAAAGATGGAAATGCACAACTATGCATGTATTCAAGTAGAAGCCAAATCATGCTTCATAAAAAATATGCAAAAAAAATTTCAATGAATTGTGGTGAAAAGAAGAAAGTATCAAATTCACTTTTGGGAATGACATTAGTTGGAAAGCAGATTAGATTTGAACTTGTTCCAACACTCCAAATTGAAGAACACAAGCTCCATCTATTATATGTTCAGAAGCGATTAAGGGAAGAAATTGAACAATAATAACAAATTATGTTGATGTCTGACAGGGCATATCATAAATTTATGCATCTTTGTGAACACCTAAGAACTGATTTTACCAAGCATATCATAATTATGCAGGGTCAGTATAATGTGGTACAAGAGGGAGATGAGCCAAGGTATGTAGGGTCAAAATATCCTTGCAAGGAGAGATTTTGGGATAAATTTCACACAATTACATATTGAAGGGTGGATGCACTGATCAAAAGAAATTTGACATAATTCCATAAAATGTGTTCTATAGTTGTGATTATTAAGAATGTGTCTTTTATTGACATTATTTTGCAGATAAATATTCCTTGTGGTTTTGAAAATTCAGATAGCACACATGATATTTTGTTACTACTATGAGTTGTAGAAGGGATTAACAGTGTATCTCCTTGTTTGAGATCTCAAAGCTTATCTGATGAAGTTACAAAAGGAAAATTGAAAAGCCTAGATGAATTAAAAGTTTACAGTCCTCTTGTTCCTCATGGAAAATTGACACCAAAGTTAACATGTCAACTGCAAGATGCAACAACTTTATGTAGTATTGTTCTGCCACCTTAGTATCACCAACTGATTAAAGTCTATCAATTTTTGTTTCCTTTCGAGATAAGGAGGCAAATTTTTTATTCTACTACATTAGGAATACATCGTGCAATACATTGTTTGTAGTAGCAACATATTGCTCAAAACCCAAATATGACAAATAATCGAGGACGTCACATTGGTAGACTACAACAACAAAATATTCATGTTTCATGGAAATGTATATTAGAGTCAACTGCAAAAGTGATGGAGTTGCAATGTGGCCAAAAGACTGTTCTTGAAATTAAATACTATAACGAGGTTGGCACTGGTCTAGGTCCAACTCTTGAGTTCTACACACTTATTAGTCATGAATGGCAAAGGACTACATTCGACATGTGGAAAACAAATTTATCATCCACTGGAACTGGGGATATTGTTCAAAATGGAGAGTTTGTTAAAACATCTCATGGATTATTTCCTTGTCCTTACCCACCTCATACAGATTCTTTTAGAAGAAGTAAATATTTGAAGGTGATAGAGAATTTTTGTCTTCTTGGATGTCTAATGGCTAAAGCTCTTCAAGATGACCAACTTTTGGACTTCCCTGTTTCAATGGCTTTTTATAAACTTGTTCTTGGAAAGGAGCTTGATTTATATGATATTAAATCCTTTGATTTTAAACTCGGAACAACATTTCAAGAAATGGAAGCTCTTGTTCATTGAAGTAAATTCTTGGAATCTATTCCAAGTGATAAGAGAGAGGAAAAATCATGTTTACATTACTGTGGAGCACGAATTGAAGACCTTTGCATTGATTTCACTTTCCCTAGTTTCTCTGACTATCCCCTCAAACTAGGAGAGAGCAACATCTTGGTTAACATGGATAACCTTGACTAATATGTTTCATTAGTTGTTGATGTAACTATTACGAAAAGAATCATGCGGAAAATTGAGTCCTTGCAACCAGGATTTAATTAGGAGCTTCCTATTTCACCTTTGCAAGTGTTCACAGAAAATGAGATGGATACTCTCTTATGTGGTGTAAATGATTTATGGGTGGCTGCAATGATTATTGATCACATCAAATATGCTCATGGTTATATGGCCCAAAGTACTCCTATCATCTACCTTTTGATTGATATAAGTTATTCAGATGTTTATTATTACTCTTCGCTATTGAGAAAAAATGAGAGAACTACAAATTACATTGTGTTGGTTATTTATAAGATCTTCTCATGGAAAAAGTATACACAAAATCCTGACATTTTGATAGTTCCCACTACAACTCTTGTTTTCTTACATTATTTGATCATAATTGTGAGATGGCCAATAACAAATACAACATTAAAAGGAACATTAATTCTTAAATGCCTCAATTTACTATTGCTTGAGGACAAGCAATTTGAGGAAGGGAGGTCTGTAATATCCTCTATTAAATCACTGGAGATATTTTTAATTAAAATGTTACCCACCATATGTAAATCGCTGACTACCATGCAAGCAAACACCAAGAAATACATCACTGCCATTAGGAGCGTTGCCATTTACTAAAGAACAACAACAAGGGAATCACTGCCATTAAGAGTAGCGTTGCCATTTATTAAGGAACAACAATAAAACCTTAAGGATATCACCACACTAAAAAACAACAATAAATTAAGGAGATCGCCACACTAAACAACAGTCTTTAAATAACATTAGTTATTTATTAATTATTTAATTAATGTGTTAATAGTATTTATTCAATGGAAGGACGCCACCCTTGAGAAAATCACACCTTTCAATGTAAGGTTGAAGATATAAATAATTCATTATGGGAATAGAAGAAGGCATTAAATTATGGATTCAATTATCTAACTTCGTATAAGTGTCATGTTATACAACCACTCTCAAGGACGATCACCTTTGTGATTATAATAACCCAAGGATGAAACCCCTTGTGAACTTATATTTTATTTAATTTATTATTTTAAATGCAATATATTTATATTTATATTTATATTTATAAAAAATATTATTTTAAAAAAGAATTCCGAGAAAACTAAATTAATGTAAAATATTTTGATTTGGAATATTACAACAAACTATATTTTTCCATCATAGACAGTATTGACTAGAAACAGTCAAGAGCAATTGCTATTGCTATCCTGAGCCAACCGATTATTTTCGATAGCAATTTTACACAACTAAATCAAAATATGAGCAAACATAGCCTTAATACATCCAATTTTTTGACATTACTTTAAGGTCCTCATTTTTCATAGTGTTCATCTTTGACATTCGATGACTGAGATTTTGGCTACTCTGACTTGGAGTTAGGAGTTATGATACATTAGTCACGTCCATTTGAGGTGTGTAAAGATTTTTATGAAAACTTCTCATGTGTTGGGAACCATGAGAAAGACCTATTATCAATCATGTTTTGATGAATTACGTAAGAAAGTATAATGCTTGCATTTCCTTTATGTGATGTTACAATCATGAATTTGATTATGTCTATGAGATATATTGACTTAAATGATGTTGGATCATTTTTCATAAACTTATATATTGGAAATTGCATGTGTATAAGGTTACATGAATCTATCTATGTGAATGCTTGTATTCATTAGATGTTGGCTATGAACAATTGATTGAATGACCTGATTGATTAAATTCAGTAGCTTCGGCTATTAGGTTAGAGGAATTTGATGTGTGCATTGAATATGCAAAAATAATGAAGGGCCAATGAAGGAAATAGACTACACAAAGCATGGTTATATCACTAAAAACCTTACCTTAAACCTTTCTTAAACCCATCTTAATTAGTCAATTATCTAAGATACCATTGTCACCTCTTTCTGACTTACCGTGCTACTTTGACGTCTAGATTTTAAGTTGGGTTGGTGAAACTTCTTGTTTCCTTGCCTTAAGATCTCATAGCTAACATCTAGAATGTCTAGTGGTAGATCCTTCCATTGATTGTTGAGTCTAAAAATCAAGTGGAAGAGGTGAGTGAATCTAAGAAGCAATCACCCTGCAGAGCCATCATGTGCCTTAATTGAACAAAGAAAAGAATGCCCTTAATGAGGCATGAGCTGGTGAGTAGAGGGTGGTTGGCTGATTCTAAGATGTCTATATGTAGAAGTCGAGCTCTTCATTTTAGGGGATTTTTCCATAAGAACTTTGGCCAGTTAGAGAAGAATAGACCCTTAAGGAAATAGAAGAAAGTTCTAAAATGGGAAGCGTTGGTTAAGAGAGTAAGAACTTAGACAACTAGAAGATAGCGCCCAAGAGGTCTTGGATTCAATAGGTGGGCTTCTTATTAACTTGATTTACAACTTAATTCCTTGAAGGAAATGATTATGATTCCTTGTTTGATCTCTTATTTAAGGGGGAATATGACCAGTTGGTTTATTCTGCCTATTTTATTATCTTGACTATGGTTGCGCATTGGCTGGCATATAATTTATTGCCCATTTGAGGGATTGGATATGGTGTTTTCCTCGTTGACTAGAATATTTCTGCTTGCTTGAATGTATTTATGCTATTGTGACACTACATGGTGGTTGTATGTGAGCAACATTTTCATGGTAGTTGAATGTTAAGCCCTCCTATGTTGGGCATGGTGGTAGAATGTTTGCCCTCCTATGAATGTCACTATGGTAGACTGTTGAGCCCTCCCATGTTGAGGCATGGTGACAGGTTGCTTAACCCTCCTATGACCATTGGATGAAAGCATTTGAGTGAGATATCATCTTGTTATCCAATCAAATGGTAGGTCTTATTTATGCTATGGAAGCTTACCTATTCATTTTATATATCTGTAAGTGCTTAGATTCATTTATATGTTCATTGAATGCTTGTTTGAATGATATTTGGGATTGGGAGTCTCCTTGGGTAGGAACCAAGAATAGGACTATAGGTGGTGCATGGTCATTCCTTTGTGTTAAGGTACCCTTGTTTAAATATCCACCCTTACCTTTACCAAGTGATGCAAACATGATCAAAGATGGGAGTCTTGAGCTCGGGGATGTGAAGAGCAGTAGCTTGATGATGAAAAAAGGTTAGGTGGCGAGCTCTCCTTCAAATGGCCAATAGTGGTTGTGTTCAACAAACATGAATTTTATTAAAAATTATTCTTTTATTATTAAATAAGGTCTATATTTTTGCCTCTTGCTTATGTATAAGATGGATGATACCTCTTGTATTGTTAAATGTTGATAGCAACCAACTTGCTTGTATTATTCTTATGAAAGATAGTCTTATGTGTAATGACCCAACCATGGATAAAGACTTATGTTATCTTTCTATTGAACCTTTTTGATAGATTGAGATGTAAATGAATGGTATGTATTTTGTATGTAGATCCTTGGAAGGTATTCATTATGTAAGGAAAGATTCCTTAGTCTGTTTGGATCTTTAATAACATGACAACGTGTTTCATTGCTTAAATATTTGTTAAGATCCGCCTATTGAATGCGCATGTGTCTCTTCTTATATTATGTCATGATACATATTATAATGGATAAACTTATCAATTTATGTGTGGAACTCTAATAAATAGCTATGAGATTGTTCTTGGGAATAACAATATAGCTTGATTGTTTAATCTGAATACTGATGTTATTCAAGTAAATTATGTCTTGTGGAAGAGTTCCTTGTTTATTAGTAGTTGAGTAAGCTATTTGCTATGGACCTTCCCTATAACAAGACCAACTAATAATAAAATAAGAAATTTTAAAAGAGCTTTACTCTACTGATTTAATTGTAACAAGGCATGTAACCTTTAGTTTTGACTGAGGTCACTCTTGCAAAGGATTAATAAAAGAATAGGGATCTAAAGACCAACCCCTAATTCTATGTTTTTACACTTTAATAAATCTATTGTTTAATCTCTTATCTTTATTGGAATGAATGGGTCTATGTGTTAATACTAAAAATGTAATCTTCTAATGAATAGACTAGTCAGCTCATAGGAATGATCTGTTCCTCAAGAAATGTTTGGATGGATTGAGCTTGCCTCGTGAATATCTATTAGTCGACTAAACCATTTAGGCCTTGTCGCCTTTTGTTTAATCAATTCAACGTAAACACAAGCTTCTTTAGCTTAATGGAGACCTTCCAAGGAAGGCAAGCTTAACTTGGTTACATTAATGACAGAAACCCATTAACAAATGTCTTTTATCTTGTTTTAGCCTATTCACATTCATCTAAGATGCTTTATTATTTTGCTTTGACTTGTACCTTAATCGATTTGCTAAGATAACTATTTTTGGCAGTCTCTTTATGTCTTAAGTCATTTTATGATTCGACTTTCTAGTCGGTTCATGCTTTTGACGATTATTGAGTTTCTCAACAACTTTTGCCTTAATCGAATTTACATGTCGACTGGTTCATGTGTTTTTATGTATCCATTTATTACTTTGGATTCTCTATCAGTTTTTTCCTTAGATAATTTTAGGGCTTTTTAAAAATTTGGCCGAATGATGCCATGTGGCATCATTTTGATAACTTAAAGAATTAGTGGGGTGACTTAATCCCCTAATACTTATGGGGTCTCGAAGAGCTGCCAAGTGACAATATTCTAGATCTCAAAACCCTAAGAGGATCGAGGCATTAGGACTAATCCCCTAATGCCTCTGAGGTTCTAAGGGCATGAGGAGCTATTAAGCAGCAGTGTCTTGGAGCTCAGAACCCTGAAAGGATTAATCCATTGGGGCTAATTCCCCAATGCTTCTGAGAGCCTGAGGAGCTACCAAGTGGCAATGTCTTGGAGCTTAAAATCCCAAGCGGCTGGGCAATTAGAGTTAGACCTAGAGATCTCAAAATCATGACACATGGCACAATGTGGCCCCCGATGGGATAAACTTAAACAGACCTATAGTAGCCATGTGGCACCCGACTACGTTAGTGATGGCTTAGACTAAGTTTGATAGCTATCTCAACGTCTTAACACAATAACCTTGAATATAGGCCAACAAATGAATCTTTGAGCGACAGGGCCAAACGTTTGGGGCCTTTCAACGTATGGCATGTGCTTGGTTATTAATTAAGACAACTGACATGGATAACATATATATATATATATATATATATATATATATATATGTCGATGTGAATTGTATATCTACTCATGTTTAAGGTTTGGTTACATGTGAAATAGTTGTAATCATGTCTGTTTTTATGAGAAAAAATGGGCATGATAATTACACTTAATTCTAATATACACAACAATACTTATTCATGAAAAATATTTATTTTATATGCTGTATTATTCATACATGTGTATTAAATATTATGACAAGTGTACATTTGATGAAACACAGATGTGCAATCATTCCTTTGCATTCATAATCTATCTCTCACATTTACACATATAGTGGAAGCATCTTGCTCATACATGGCTATGAGATCATGTTTAGTGCATGTTTTACATTCACACATGTTGTAGATTGATCCGATCTCTTCCATTTTTTCTAATTTCAAACCCATGGTTACTCTTGTTTTAAGTTGTAAAATTGAAAAAATTACAAAAAAATCAAATATAAAAAAAATACATCAGGACTTAAGCATGATTAAACATCTATTTTACATAATTGTCATATATTATTAATCTCATGATTGGTAGATAGCATATTTTTTTCTATTACACGTGAATTACATTGGTATTTATGAGTGTTATGCAAGACATACAAATGTTACATAGACTAAGATGTTGAAATTGCCTATACCCACAATTCATGTCATTTTAGGGGGCATCTTATTCAAAGGTTACAATATTTATAAGTGTTATCATTCTATAACTCTTATAATGTGTTGAGTTATATACTCTTTTACAAATGTCTTACTAACATCTATATCTTACATTGTGTACATGGATATATTATTTGTTAGAATATAATAACATTACATATACATGGTGTAGACTATATTTCTAGTTCTATGTCCCATTGATGCTATTACTTGTACTAGTAGATTAGACTTTGTTTGTTTAGTTTTGAGGGCATCTTATTCAAAGGTTACAATATTTATAGGTGTTACCATTATATAACTCCTCTAATGTGTCGAGCTATATACTCTTTTACAAATGTTTTACTAACATTTCTATCTTACATTATGTACTTGGATATGTTATTTGTTAGAATATGATAACATTACATATACATGATGTAGACTATATTTCTAGTTTTATGTCCCATTGATGCTACTACTTGTACTAGTAGATTAGACTTTGTTTATTTTGTGCGGCCCTTGGCCCTTGTGTGAAAAAATTATTTAAACATTTCTATGAGATTTTATTTGTTTTGTGCAACATTTGATTGCGAAATTTAAACATATGTATTAGTATTGGCTCTTGGCCCTATGTTTTGTATGACATTTTACCATGTCTCTTGTTTGCAACATTATTTATGTCCATTTGATGTAACCCTTGGTCTTATTGAGTGACATTGTGCTTGTTGAGCATATTAAGTTTGATGAGTGCCATGATCCATATCATACACTAACTATTGTGTAGGATTATTCTATTACAATTACTACTATGAGCCTAATTAATATATTTATTGTAATAACCACCCTAGATTTTTTTTAATTAACTAAAGCAACAATTACAAACATCCACTCATTCAATGGGAAATCAACAAGCACATCTGCTTATTTAGCAGGAAAGCCAAAATAACTAAGCAATTCCTCTTATTCGGTGGGAAAGCTAAAAAAAAACAAGGTGCATCTACTTGTTCAACGGGAAGCCTAAAACACAAAGCAAGGCACATCCACTTTTTTAATGGGAAGCCTAAATAACAAAGCAAGGCACATCCACTTTTCAACAAGAAGCCTATTACAATGAAAACCACTTATTCAGTGGGAGGAGAAAACATGTAAACAAAAGCCATTACAACTGATATTTTTGAATTTTTAATCTGAACACTGCTGTAGCACAAAAATGTGAGAATAAGATAGTAATTTTACTTCAAACCAATCACTAGGTATATTGCACTGAAGAATCAAAGGCATTAATGAAGATAGGATTTCAATGAGGTCACATTGATTTTTGAATTTCTGAGCTCTATTACATTGGAATAGCGCTGCAACATTCCCTAAAATTCACCATTCTCCACCACATACTCCATTTCTCCCATTCTAAAATGATAACAAATTCTTCCCAGAGTCAAGACATCCCTAAACAACAATTAAACTCCACAGAAAGTGAGGCACTTGGGCCACAAAGTCTCATGCCCAAGTGTACACTTGTACAACTTGGTCTAAAAGGGTGTGGCCAACAAGAGGAAGGGTACAACCAACATAGCTTCTTCACACTCAAACAAGCTGAAAATTGATTAGCAGCCCAACAAAATATAAATGAAACCAGACATCATCAAAACACATCAAACATCTTTATATTTAAACTCTATTTTGTATTTTCATTGAAGAACAAGGTGATTCCTGAGTAGAACCACACTATCCAGCTAAGGATTATCTTTCAAATCCAAAACTAAAAATCTAGAGAGGGTTTTTGTCCCCAAAAGATTTTGGGAGAACTCGCAGGTTTAATCCGACAACATAACAATATAAGAATTCTTCAACATCCCTAAATGAGACCCTCAGCCTCCTTTTATAATCTTATTGGAAGGAAAAAGACAATTAAAAAAATATAATAATTCACTTTTTCCCCACACAAAGTCATTGAAATGAGATAATAAAATATTTCATGTGCATAAGTCCCCCAAACAAGGAGCCCAATAGTTATAAAAATGTTTTACCTTTCTAACGAGCTATAATACTAAGTTGTCTTTTCAGTATTTGAGAACATTAGACAACTTAAGTGAATTTATTAAATAATTACTAAATAGCTCATCCATGTTATGAAAAGCATTGAGATGACCTCATAACCAAAATATAACCACACAAGGAAGACTCTGAGGATGTGGGATGATGATTAGACCCAATCCAGTGACTTATTAAAAATTGACACTCTTTCCAAGAAGTTTGGAGAACAAACCAGCTGTTTGAAAATGCTTCACAAAGCATCACTGCAATTCTCAACGCCCACTGAACTCAATGCTACGTAAAGAATACAAAAAAGACTGAACATGTGCTCTTTAAGATCAAAGGAGTCCCCTAACCAATACCAATTAACTTATGAGACTCAGGGATAGGCTAATGGTCACCAAACTGACTAGGCCTAAGAAGGGGACATTACATTTATCTAGATTCGACACTTTAGGCCTTGCCTCATATGTTACATACATGCCTTGAATGATACATATCTTATGACATTCATATATATTTTCACGTATATTACAATATTAAATGATCACATCCTGATACATATGATATAGTTGACTTTTTTTGTTGAGATGAGTGACTTTTAAGATAAATCCCTCACTTCAAAAAAGGGGCATTTAAGTGGGTTTTTCATACATGAAATAAACCTCTATGAGCAAAAATCAATTTTGGGTATAAAGTACAATTTTAAATAATGTAGAATGGTTCAAAATATAATTATTGGTATAGATTATGGGGGCATATTTTATGCATATACGCTCACATTATAAGAACATGTTACAGATTCATGCACAAGCTTCAAACATAAATTACAAAATTTGCATCTACAAATAGTCACCAATTTTACATTTATCATAATGGGGGCATGATACATACTCATGCACATTATACTATTCTTTCAAATTCAAAGGGCATGATATAGATTTATGCCATATTTTCAATACTATTTTGCTATTTGCATTCATGGTACAAGCATGGATATTATCTATTTTTATTTGACCATGCATGCAAGAATTAAAGAACAAAGTGACAATTAAATCTAAAAGCCATTGTATAAAGTGCACAATGGATAACTTGGAGATTCAATGCCCTCTAGTATTATTACCTATGAATCCAGTATTGATTTCAACCTGTTTCCATCTTAAGGTTACAAAGACCAATACAAATTGAAATTTTTGCGTCCCTCAATGGGTATTATTTTTCTATACATATTCAATTTAAATTAGAGTTTGATCACCATCAATTCAACTAAAGAACCAATCTCTCCAAGTGCTTCACAGGAAGCACCAATTTTCCAATGCTTGAAGGATGTAATGTCCCCAAATGAGACAATTAAGACAAACTGGGGTTTTCCAACAAACCCTTATGTAAAACTGAAAATAATATGAATGCTGCCCTAAAAACTAAAAAACCCTAGCAATAGTAAATATCTAAATTTTCAAGCAATAAAACTCCACAATAACTCCAATAATTATTGAATATGCAAGTCTAATAATAAACCTCTTTTTATGGCAATATGGAATGATGATGTGACTATAAATCATTTGAAATAATTCTAATCCTTAAAATCTTGTTATAGCTATGTTTTTCCTTCCAAATAACCTTGAAACCCTAGCATAAACTCACAAAAAATATACCAAAATCCCTGCAATTTATTAGGGCTTCTAAGGAACGAATTAGGACTACCAATAATCAATTTAACCCCTCCAAGCAAATCACATCACTCATAAAAATTAGGATAAATACATCTAAAATTCAAACCCTTGTTTTATCCCCTCAACAAGGTCTCCAAGTCTCCCAATTCACTTTGCCCCATTTGAAAAAATATTTAAATAATTTTCAAAATATAAACTAAATTATTTCTTTCAAAAATAGAGCCCCAAAACACTCCAAACCCTACCCAAGTTAATCTCTCCACTAGGGAAAAATATGCAAATAATTTTTGAAATTAATTCACTAATTTTCAGCCCTCAATAATTTATTATTTGTCTTAATCAGTTGAAACTTTAAAAATTCATATCTTTCGGAATACATGGAATTTCAATGCAAAAGTTAGTTCAAAATGATCACAAAAATAGTAGCTATCAAACAAAATTAAAATCAAAATTTTTCCTCTATGAGAAGTCCCCCAAAAGTTGTTCCGAAGTTCTAAAAACTTTACTTACAACCCTAGGTTCTTTTAAACCTAAAAATGGAGCTCAATTACGCAACCAAACAATGAAAAATCAATGCAAACAACTCTCCAAGGTATTCACTTTACTTTTGTACAAGATGGTGTTATAAAATACTTTTGTAGGTCCAATTGCATGCAACCATGCAAATCTGAAGCACAATTATAACGCTTGAATAGAGTTACCTTAAATGTAAGAATGGAGACTTTTATCCCTAAATCCTTGGCACACTTGAAGGTTTTCGTCCTCAAGTTGTGATGAACAAACTTGACATACTTGATCAATAATTCAATATTTTAAAATAGCATAACCTTTTCAAATGAGTCTCTCCTTACTTTTTATATCCTTCCTCAAGTGTAGAATCCAAAATAAAGAGAGATAATTTACTTTTTTCTTTTAAAAAGATAATATATAAAACTTCTTTATATAATTCACTTTTAAGCCTTAAGTTCCCATGACCCTCAAAAGGTCCCAACTTAAGTGAAAAGAAAATTAGACTATTATTACTTTATTTCAAATATTTAGGAATACTTTTTATTTTAGTAATAATATTATTTTAATTTCAAAATGAGGACATTACAAAGGAAGCATCATCTTCAAAAAAAGTTATAAAAGCAACATTGGTTTTACACGTGTATTCATCCATTTGTTCTCTTTTCAATTTTTCAATTTTTTAAATTCAAGCTTTTTCAAATTTCAAAGGAACAAAATGACTACTTCATGAGCTTTTGTTGGGTTTGCTAAGTTAAAGTGTCTTGTACGATTGAAGTATATGCTCAAAGGAAAAGTGTCTTGTACATATTTAGGTATATCTTTCCTTTTACTCTAATAATTTCATTTCTAGATTAAATGGGGGGCAAATGAAGTCACTCAAATTTGGTCATAAATACTTGTTAATGTTAGTTTTGACTCACTTTTAATTTAATTGACTTAAGCAATGGACCTATTTCGCTACCTCACTCTATTTTAAGTAGCTATAGGTACTTATCCATTTCTAAGTTATTATTTTATGCCTACTTAAATGTTCTTAATCACTAAAAACATCTTAAGCATTTGCACGAATGCCCCAAATTCTTAATTTCAAATGTGCCCTTTAGGACAAAATCGACTAGTATGGGTCAGTAATGGTAGTTGGTATTAACCTATATGGGTCGATCATATCCTTCACCTTAGCAACAACTAGCATTCAAATTTAAACCCACCCTTACAAGTCGGTACATACGTTTAAGATATGTATTATGAGGTTTTCCCCTTTTGAATCCCTATAAAAACACATCTAAATCACCTAATATTTAACTTAAAAATTTCAATATTGAGGCATACTTATACTATTGCACACTGAGCAAACCTTCATGTTCCTCCCAAAACTGATTCTATTCATTTGAAGTAACTTTTACTCAAGCCAAGAGCCTATTTTATCAAAGTCAAAGAAAAAAATTATCAAGTATTCAAGTCATCTCTAGATGTATATATGTATAATAATGAGCACAATCGCACAAAACACTCTAAGTGGGAGAACTATGTGTACTTATTTCCCTATTTGAAGTATTGGATATGTAGGCAACGATCAATCATCACGGGAGTGCTTAGGGTCAACTTAGCCCATTACACTTTTCCCCTTTTTTTTGTAGGTTTTTAACTATTACAAGCCCTATTAGGGTTTCAAATTTGAAGAAGTCATTTATAGGTCATCCACCTGCATTCAAAGGTCAAATTTCTATGCACATGCATATTTCAAGCATGCACATTATTATGCCCTACTTTGAATCTTAATTTTCCATAGAGGACAAGATTGACCCACAGAAGATAGTAGTGGCAATTGATCCTGTCCCCTTTTGGTCAATTCTGACTTTGAGCCGTTCCAGTTATAGTTTATGTTACACGTGCATAATTCAGTCCAATTTGATCTTGCAGCCATGTCTCCATCACACACAATCAACATATAGGTAGAAAACAACTAAGTCTTCTTTTGTTTTTCATAGTTAATTTCTTTTATCTGTTTGTGATTCATCCATTTTAGTACTTTACTTTTATTCTACTAATTACAAGCCATTTTTACAATATTTACTATGCTTCAAATTATTTTATCTTAATCAAAGTTAATCGCCAACTTAATTCCAAACTCTGATAAAACAAAGGCAACGAGCTTGTTCTTTACCAATGTATGGGTACACTTTGGATTTCCCAAATCCATCATTTCAAATAGATATTAAAGATTTTAGGAAAAATTTGGATTCACATTCTGGGGAAAGATAGATGCCAAGTTGAAAAAAATAACCACTTTGCATCTACAAATGGATGGTGAACCAATGCGGTGAATGGGACATTTGTTCAACTTCCAAGGGCCATTTGTGTAGATTTGTGCTTTCGATATAGAGCTTAAGGCTCAAACACCACCTCATGCTTACTAAGACATGCAAGTTAAAAGCTCATAAATTTTGGGTTTACATGTTCTTCCCATATTCCAAGTATTTTATAATCACCCAAGGACTACACCTAATCACAATGGAAATTAACATTCCTATCACTCAAAATTGGAAAGTGATTGAATATAATATTACAAATTTACAAATACCAAGTCTGTATTATTTTAATCATTTCGTAAGTGTATGATGAAAACTCCAAAAAATTGACCTATGCATGAAATTATATATCACAAAGATGTAACAAATTCCAAAGTGTTATGCTAATTACTTGACATTACAATTTTATAAATATTTTAATCATGTCAAAATGCATGATAAAAATTCTTAAAAATTAATCTATACATGAAATTATATATCACAAAAATGCAATAAATTCGAATATATTATGCTAATTACTTAACATGGGTAAATATTAATATTTATTCATCCCTTTGCTATATTATATTTATAATATATCATAAAAGTTTAAAGGGATACCAATTTAAATATAAATAAAATGGTTTGTACATATAGTTTAAAAAGAAGAGTGTACGTTGTTCTTGTGAAAAGTTATGTAACTAGCGCACTAGAGGCCCTTTCCTAGTAGGCTTCATTAGAAGATGAATACCCTTTGCTATATTATATTTATAATATATCATAAAAATTTAAAGGGATACCAATTTAAATATAAATAAAATGGTTTGTACATATAATTTAAAAAGAAGAGTGTACGTTGTTCTTGTGAAAAATTATGTAACTAGCGCACTAGAGGCCCTTTCCTAGTAAGCTTCATTAGAAGATGAATACTTTTCCCCAAAGCTATTGCAATATTAACCTTTATTTGTTAAAAGGATAAATACTAAATTTGAACAAATTGAGCACTTCCTCTGTTTCCATAGCAAAAAACTTGAACGGTAACATAATTTTCTTAACCTGAAATTCCCAATACGAGATTTAGAAAGGAAAAAAAAAAAAGGCCATACAAGATACCTTTTTTCAAATGAAGGCAAAGGTGATTCGCCAATCCTTGTGCAGTCTCTGATGATATATGCAGCCATTGTCCCCACTATGTATACCACAAACAACACTATCACAGCTAATTCAGCAGCAGATACCACACCAAACGGTCCATCTATAATAGCTGGAAATGTCCATAAATGTGGCCGAGGGGACTTCAATTTCTTCTTCCTGAAATTGTAACAACACGCCCAGCCAACCATTTTAAATTCTCTCATATCATGCATTTCAGTTCAGACTCCCACGAAATTGATGCACTGTGACTAAAATTAAGCTAAAAGATGTTATTAAGGTATGCTACAGCTAAAAAAAATTCCCATTGAATATCATCACTAAAACGTGTGGGCATAAGGTATGGAAAAGGATGATTTCCCATTGAAGAACAAAGAGCAGAGAACTAACTTGTTTAACTCTGCTGTAGAAATCTCAATGTAAATTATTCCCAGAAATGCAATAATAACCAGTGGAACACCAAATAAAAGCAATATGCTACCTGCAAGTTGCAAGTTCCAACAACAGAGAACAGAGAGTAAATGTAAATGTTTTAAAGGAGCAATGTTAACACTATTTTAACTTTGCCAAGGTTATATACATCAAAATGAAATTTTGTAATGGAGGTCTTGATTACACTAAAACATACTCTCCGACTTATTTGCTTAGTACCTGTCACTCCAAAGAATGTTGAGCTTGCCTTCTCCAGCAACTGACGCATCACGTGCGAAGGCATGAGAACAATGAAACCAATCCATAAAATGAAGCTCAACCACATTATAACATACAAAACCCATTGCAGTAGGAATAGAAGAAAGAGCCTCCAGTTGCTCTTGCTGTTGCTTCTCTCAGATGCTTCACTGTTGTCAAGCATGAGCAGCAGTGGCTTATTCGATGTGTCGCCATGATTAAAATTCTCCATTGCTTGCTTGCTTCTGTTTATGTTTATGTTTATGTTTATGATGAGCGATTGTTATATGGAGGACCTTATCGCCCTCCTCCTCCTGCGATGGCTGAATTATCACTTAAAGTTTTGGGGTCCGTTTGCTGTGTCTCGTCACTTTCACCTCAACTTCACCTTCACCTTCTGGGAATCTGAAAAGGTACCTATTTTCATTAATATATTTTTATTAACGTTTTATTTCCGTGGCATTTCACATGAGATGACATGAGATGAGACGTTCCTCCCACCCATTTTTTAAGTTTTTCCATCTCAATCTCAAGATAACATTTGTTTAGCGGACAATTAATAAATGTTCTTAATTTTTGATTTAATAAAGTAAATTTCCTTAAATTTGTAATTTTTTTTTGGGGTATTGATAAATTCTCATATCAGATTCTATTAATTTATTTTCTTGTAGAAAATTATCAAATTTATATTTCAAATATTTCTCCAAAAATAAAAGAGTTTTATTTAAATAATAAAATTAATCTTTATTTAAATAATGAATTTATGTTATTATTGAAATAAAAAAATTATAAATTCAAAAAGTGAAGCTATCCATAAAACTTTTTTATAAAGAGCAACAACAACAAAAAAGATAAAGAGTATTAAAATATTCAAAAGAAACTCTTTTTCTTTTAAATAATATAAAAGTAATTAAAATTAATATTGAAGTGAACAATATACTTATACAAGCATAGGCATCATGGATAAGATTTTTTTGAACCTTAATTTTTTTAAATAAAAGTTAGAAAAAAAAAAATTAAAATTCTATTCAATTCTTTTTTAATTGTGACAGTGCATCGTTAAATATTAATGGTTTTTTTTTTTTTTTTTCTTTTTTTCTTTTATATTTTTTAATTTGTTTATTTGACAAGATAATTGATTTCCTACATTTTTTAAGTTTATTGAATTTCAAAGTTCAAATATGAACTTATATTATTTTGTTATATAATAAATTTTTAAACCCTCGTCAAATTATAAAGTGATTATGTATTTTTTTTTTTGCAAGTGATAATACTTTTGGAGCTCTTGTTTGTCTACCCTTGGTTTTTGTCTTACTACTTTGACTTCATATTTATATGGATTGTATCTTTATTTTGCACTTTAATTCTTTATGATTGTGTTCATTTCTCTTCTTGTATAATTTAAATAGATAAGAGATCCACCCATTTCCATTTTGATGTATCACCATATATGTTTATTTTCTCTCCCTTGCTCCCTTGAAATTTCTATTTGTGTAATTAGTTTAGGTAAAACAACTATAATTTATGAAACAAAACCAGTTCGGTTTGGAGGTTCTCTACAAAGAGGAGTCCCATATTGAGTAGAGATTTTATAATTATGTTTGAAGTGTAGATGTAACCATTCAAACATTTAAATGAATTAACATTACGTATACCTCCTTTTTTTCGAGTCTAAGGTCATGATAGAGAAATATTGAGGCTATTTATCACCAATCAACCAAAATTTCATGAAGAAAGTGATGAATTTATATTGATAGCTATCAACATTTTTAAATAAATTTATTTAAGATATATACATTAATATAACATTAGTATCAAGCTAAATCATATAAATTATTTTAAGAGTTTTATGTGAATGTAAGAAATGTTTTTACATTCCTTTTTATAATGTGCAATGTTTATATTCAATTTTAGCACAATGATATGAATATTATTGTCCATTTAGTAACTAAATAGATGCATCTAATTTTATCCCTTATTGTAAACTGAAAAAATTACTATGATGATTGTTAATCTTGTTTAACCATCCCCAATTTTTCTATCGATAGGAAAGAGTACTCGTAAAATATAAGTCCTAGTAGACAATCCTTCAACCAAATATCAAATATATTACGGGTGTTTTCAAATAACCATAAAACCCACTCAATACCAAGCTAGGAGAGAGAGGCAAGACCCATGTTATCTTTTATAACCCATAAAATAAATGATTTTGGTTGATATAAACACCTAATTTTGGTACATGATAGTTGTTAGTTATGGAATTACATGTTTTGGAGGGTATTTGTGTGTTTGTCAGTAATCAATTCATATTAGTATCTTATTGGTGTGTTTTTCATGTGTTATTAGCTATCACCTCATTTTTTTTTTCTCCTATTCCTCTTACTCTCTCCTCTCTTCCCTATTTTCCTTGAGTTATAGGATTTTTTGCATTATCATATAGTGTACACCTCTGGAGCACCATAATCGTACAATGTATGGATCTAGGGTTGGCCCTTGTGACCCTTATTTTGGGTCCCCCATGCCTTGTGTTTCTAATTTGTTGACGTTTCTCACACATTTTATATATCAATGTCTGGAACAATATGGCCCTAATTTAAATTTGATAAGTTTATAAATGCACATGCATTAGTGCATATATGACAATAAATGGACACGGAATTGATAAGTGAAATCCATGCATTTATTAAAGGAATCTATTGTGAAAGTGTAAGACTAGTCATTCAAGCATTTAAAATAAAATTTAGGAAAAATATGAAGTATTTATTTATATTCCATTCATTTCATCATGAAAATTCATATAAGACTAGGCCTTACATTTATGAGTTTATTGCTAACGGGCATTGGTTATTGATTACCAAATTTATTCTTCACCTAGGGGCTAAATAATAATTGAGGGATGGGTAAGTGAAAAAAGTTAGGGGATAAAAAGGGGCCTACCTGTAGACATGATTTTTCTGAAAATTGAGAAATCTCAACTTTTTTAGATTATTTGAGATGTCTACACTAAAAATTTGAAGATGGTATAAGAACATGAATTTTAGCATTTTGAGTCTAGTTTTAAAACACTATTTTTATCAAAAATATGGTTAAGTATAAGCATGTCAAATATTTAAAATTTTAAAGAGAAACTTCTATTTTTATAGAAAAATAAAGTCGATAGTCGGCTGCGTAGCCCCTTATTTTTGGAGCATCATTTAGTATTGTTTGAAACCCTTTGGTGAAAATTTATATAAGATCATTTAGTTTGTCTCACACACACACACACACACACACACACACACACACACACACACACACACACACAAAAGATATTAAAAACTGAAATAAAAATGGATAGTTGGCCGTGGAGCTCCCCTAAACACTTCAAAAAAATAAAACTTAGTCTTTTCTTAATGTGTATATAATTAGGCCTAGTTTGCGACCATATATATATATATTTTACATTTAGATCAATGAAAAAAAAAAATAAACATATATAGGCATGTGTATTTTTGGCATATAGTGGCCTAAATAAGCCATAGTTAGAAATTAACATAGATGGAAACCTTAAAATAGTCAAAAAATTTAAAAAATCATACATTTAGAAAGAGGAGAGTGTGCTCGACATTGTAGTAATAATTTTATGAAATGTCTCATTGAAATTCATAGTGATTTTGATGATGGAAATTAGATTTTATTTTTTAGTCAAAAAACTCAGATTCAATTGTGCATTTACAAGTCCAAGCCCTAGGCTCGAGAATCCAAGTCATTTCCAAGTCAAAAGGCATGATTTTTAAAATTACACATAACATAATATGTATGTGCTATAGCGCACATATGTTACTTTGACATAGAAAAAAAAATGGATATATGTATACATGTTTATGTTTATGTATCTATCTATTCACAATTATAATTTTTTATTTTAAAGTGGAGTGTGTTAATATAAACACTACCACACAAAGGACCTCATGGATATAGTGATGTAATTTTGGTGATTTTGAGCACATGAACATAATTTTGACTATATAGAATATGATTTAGGGTTCAACGAGGCCCAATTTCATTATAAAATGAATGAAAGAGTCAATTATTTTAATGATGGAGAAAATTAGGACCAATTTGAACCCATTGAATGTAATTGCATCTATATGATGTGATTTGGGACTAAATTAGCTTAGATTTCTTGACATATTAAGTGAATGAGTGAATTGGTGTAATCAATGATGTAATTTGAGAAAAATTGAGCCTCGTGAACTTAATTTTGCCTAGAAATGATGTAATTTGGGGCTCTCAAATCCAATGTCATAAAAAAATAAACTAAATAGTCCATTGGTTCAATCCAAAGGCAATTGAGGCTAATTTGAGCCCCTTCAACCTAATTATGACTATAAAATGTGATTTAGAACTTAATTGACTCTGATTTCATTAGAGAACAAAACAAAAAATCATTTGGTTCAATGACATATGCATGTTTGACATGTATAAGATGTGGTTTGTGGCTCAATAAACTCCAATGTCATCATATAATGAATGAAATAGTCGATTAGCTCAATTTTGAAGGAAATTAAGGTCAATATGAGCCCATTGAACCTAATTAAAACTATACAATGTGATTTGAGGCTAAATTAGCTTTGATTTCATTATATATTGAGTTAATCAGTCAAATGGTGTAATCAATGACATGATTTTGGAAAAATTGAGCCACGTGAACCTAGTTTCAATTGTATATGATGTTATTTGAAGTGGAATTAACCCTAATGTCATCATATAATGAACTAAATAGTTGATTCATTCAATCAAAGAGGTAATTGAGGTCAATTTAAGCCCCTTCAATCTAACTACAAGAGCATGACACGATTTCAAGCAATATTAGCTCTGATTCTATCATGAATTGATCCAATTAGTCAATTGGTGTAATTAAATATGTGATTTGGGCCAAATTAAGCCCTGTGAACGTAATTATGGCTCAATCAATTGTATAGGATGCAATATATGGATTAATCAACCCTAACTTTATAATAAATACAAACATGAAGGTAATTGGGGCCAATCTAAACTTATTGAACCTAACTATGAGTATAGATGCAATTTAGGGCTAAATTAGCTCATATTCCTTGACATGTTGAATCAATTAGTCAATTTTTATAATCAATGATGAAAATTGTATGAAATTGAATCCTGTGAACCTAATTTTAACTATATAAGATGTAATTTTGGGGCTAATCTATCCCAATATAATAAAATAAATAAATGAAATAGTCCACTAATTCAATCATGAAGGAAATTAGGGCTAATTTGAGCCCTTTCATCCTAACTACAAGAACATGATGTGATTTGGGCCAAATTGAGCCTTGTGAATCTAAATTATGTCTCAATTAATTGTATAAGATGTATAATATGGCTTAATCAACCCTAATTTTATCACAAATGAAAATATGAAGGTGACTGAATCCAATCTAAACCCCTTGAACATAATTGAGACTATAATATATGATTTGGAGCTAAATAAGCTCATATTTATTTTCATATTGAGCTAATTATTTAATTTCTATAATCAATAATGTAAGTTGGATGAAATTAAACTCCACAAACCTAATTTTGAGTACATAGGATGTAATTTGGGGGTCAATCAACCCAAATATCACAACAAAATAAACCTAATAGTCCACTAATTAAATAAATAAATAAATTGGGGGTAATTTGAGCCCCTTCAATTTAATTTCAAGAGCAAGACATGATTTGTGGCTAAATTAGCTCCATTTCCATCACATGAATTGATCCAATTGGTTAGTTGGTGTAATTAAAAATGTGATTTGGGCAAAATTGATCCCCTGTGAACCTAATTTATGGATCAGTCTACTATACAAGATGTAAAAAATGGCTTAATTGACCCAAATTTTATCATAAATGTAAATATGAAGGTAATTAGGGCCAATCCTAAACCCTTAAAACCTAACTATAAGTATATGATGTGATTTTGGGATAAATTAACTCATATATACTAACACATTAAGGTAATTAGTCAATTGATATAATTAGTGATGCAAGTTGGATAAAATTGAACCTCGTAAACCTAATTTTAACTATATAATATGTAATATGGTGGTCAATTGACCCAAATGTCAGAACAATATAAACTAAATAGTCTACCATTTCAATAAAAAATGAAAATTAGGTCAATTTGAGCCCATTCAACCTAATTATGACTATAAATGTGATTCAGGGCTCAATCAACCCCAATTTTATCATAAATGTAATCACAAGGGCAATTGGAAATAATCTAAACCACTCAAACCTAACTGCAGATATATGATGTTATTTAGGGATAATTGAACCATGTGTGAACCTAATTTTAGCTGTATAGGATTTGATCTAAACATCAATCAACCCTAATTGCATCACATAATATTCTAATAAGATAGTTATATCACTCACACACACACACACACAATGTGTACATGTTATAACACATATGCATTACTTTCTCAATATAAAAAACTTTTCCCCCAATGTTTATTTCTAACATGTTTCAAGTATTTTATCCCCACTTACATTCACTGTATCATTCTGTGCCCTACACAGTTGAAGACAAAAGGTATTATATTTTTTTCTGGACCCCACCATTAAAATATATCAAGTTTGTTTAGTCATGGGTGATGAATCTAGTTCAAATAAGAGGAAAAAGTTAAAGCACAAAACATCAGATTAATTACAAGTGTTGAGATAAAAAAGGTATGAATGCAAACATTTTTCTCAAGATAAGGTAAAAATACTATCCTTAATGAACCAAATGTCATAGTTAATGATTAAATGGATAATGATGATGAATGTTTAATTAAAATTCAAAATCATGTTGTAATTCCACATTCAAAGTATAATGTTTTTAAATTTTTTGATGGCGAATCTATGAAATATGATTTACCCCCTCATAATGAATAAAATTAATTATAAACATAGAATGATAAAAGTAACAATGAATAAAATCCCATGGAAACACTAAATAGTGAAGGTAATAATGAAAAAACTAGTAGTGAACATAAAAATATGGAAACTAACATCTCAAAAAATTTCACCATTAGTAACACCTCCAAGGATTTTGCATAGAAAAGGCAAGTACTTAATTGAAGTTGATGAAAACATTTTGAAACCAATGTGTTATAAAATGTTTGACCACCATTCAAGAAGAATAAATGAAATAATTTGGGATAATTTCTTTGAAAAATTAGAATTTGATATTCAAAAATGTCAATTATTTATTTCATTGATGAAATTGATTAAGATGAGACCTATAATATACACCCTAGGATTAAGAACATCCAACATGGATGGTGAAAATGAGTTTTTTTTTAAAGATACATAATGCATATCATACTGTAGGAGTGAAGAGACACACTAAATATTATATCTATACCTAACACATAATTACAACCTGTGTTGTAAGTGGTCAAATAAGGAGAAAACACTTGATTATAAAAACTAGCTGAATATTGAATATAAATATAAAAATAATAATGAAAGCAATTGGGATACATAAACTACTTTATGATGCCAATAAAAATGAGCTCTGAGTATTCTCTTGTAGACTTCCATGAAAGGAAAAGGTTATATCTGATGCCCTCAAATATTTACTTGCACAATTTTGGAAAGAAAATATAAGTGTTTCACCCAATACAAAAGATGTAGTGAAAATAAGAGTTGGTTCTTATAAATGTGAACTGCATCCAAAACATTTATTGGATATAACCTAAACACAATTGTAGTCCAAGTTTTTAAAAAAATATCCACAAATTTCTATTAGTCAAATATATTTTGAGATGGCCAAACCCTTTTGATGTAAAAACAAGTCACACATGTACCACTTGTTGTAGGAAACATGTTGAATTTTCAATGCACTGTGACATTTTTCCTCATTTATGTTGTTTGCATTATGACAACATTTTGAAAGAGTGTGGCATGGAAGCTATGCCAAAATTAGCAAGGTAATTTAGTCGAACCATGTTTTTGAAATACCATATGGACATTTTCTTATAATAAACCATGTTTGGATGGAAATCATAACATTTGTGGTGGATTTAAAAAATTAAAAAATTATATCCATGAGGAGAGTACAAATGCAATTGGATAGGACTTAGTTGGTTTGAGAAAATACAAATATTTGGTATATCAATTAAAATATGGCAAAGAATCTAAAAGGTGTGAGCTTGTTACAAAACAAATACCTATTTCATAATTTATGGTCAAATTCAGGGAGGATTTTTTTTGAGTATGCAAGGCAAACACATAGATCTGTATGGTTGGATGAATAATTCAAGTTAAGCAAGGAAACATTCACATTTAATTATATTGTTTCATTAGTCAACTTTCTTGAGAATTACACATTCAAACCACAAATGGAAGTTAATTCATAGTATTACAACTCAATACAAGCTACTATATTTGTGCATACAACACTCATGCATGCACTTGATAGTACATAACAAGATTGAAAAATGTTAAGGGAGTACCATTTCTATGTTAGTGATGATCAATGACATTGTATAGAGTATGTTTTTTGTTATTTTGAGATGTTATATGGAAATTTATTTGAGAGGAATATTACTTTCAATCAACATTATGTTTGGTCAAATAATTACACATCATAATTTAAGAATGCATGAATGTTTTATTGGTTGGTCAGGATGCACGTTACCAATGGCATAGAACATATTTGGAGTTTCATTGAGGTTGGCCATAGAAAAAAAGAACATGACAGTTCTGGAGCATATGTAAAAAGAGCTATTTCAAGAGAAGAGTTAAAGTTGGAAGATGGTGTTATTTTGACTAATGTAAAAACCATTATTGAATGGTGTAATGAGAAAATGGGCCATGGTGCTCAAGAAAATTTTATTGTTCATAGATATTTATGGTTAATAGAGGAAGAACAATTGTCAAAATATGAATATTATATGATTGTAATAGGATCAAGTGAGCTCCACTCAATTTATATCTCAAATGCAAGTTATTGGACTATTCATATGATACACTTGGCATGAAATTATTCTACATGTGTGGAATTAATTTAGATTGAGTGTGATGCATAAGAATTGGTGGATGAATGGACCTATAGATCTCTAATTCTAATCTACACATATAAGGTTATACCAACATTACAACTTACAGATATGGCATCATCACATGACTTTGACCATGTATTTGATCTAGTACAACCAGGTAGAATATTAATCATTATGTACTAGATTATCATTATCTATTTTGACATCATTATTAAAATAATGTTTTTTTGTGATCAGGGCATGTTTTTACAATTATTACGGATGAGGAAAATGAATAGGGAATAAATTACTACTTATTTCGGTGTGTAGAGGAAAAAAATAATTTGACTTCCCCAATCATAGATGGGGAAAACATTGACTATCCCATTGGGTCTGTGATAGTCACTAGAATTTGGCTTCAACGATATTCTATCATAAATTTAGATGTATGATTATTTGAAGGCTATGGAACACATAAGAAGATACTGCACTATTAAAATTTGGTTCTTGAAACAAATATTAATTTTCTCAAATATCATGGGATGCCATTAAACATGAATTTATTGAAGGTTTGTGATTCTGAACAAGAAGCTATTATTGCTACTATCAATATTAGAGAAGATCTTAGTGGTTCAATGGATTGAAATTTTAAGGTATGTTGAGTTATCAAATGTAAAATTATTTAATTTTAACAAATTTTATCAATTTTGTAGGTAGTACATATAAATTTTAATTTCTTACTAACAATTTTTTTTGGGTTTATGGTGCCAAATAAGCTTCCACCTTCATGCAGTTGGCACCATTAGTAAATAATTTCATATTCTTAAAGATAAGAGAAACTTAATAAAATTTCAAGAGAAGGTTGGCACCATCATTACATAAATCCATATTTTCTTGAGGCTAGAAGGGGTATTACGTTTCCTAACCTAGTGGCATTAGAGGTCATGGTCATGGGGGCACATGCCATTTTCCTGTTCAGACATGTTGGAGGTAGAAATTTTAGTTGGAGGATAAGAAATTTCTCTTAACAATAAAAAAGTTACATTTCAGGATTGATTACTATTATGTCTACCATAGATTCATCTTCAAGTTTAGATCAACATACTCTATAATAAAATTACAGGGATTAAACATACATGTGAGGGTTACTTTGGTTCTTGCAAATGACTTATAATTTCCATTTTATGCACATCTAAAGTTCACCTAAAAAACTACAATTTTCTCATATTGGGAAGGGCATTCTTAAGGCCAAAACAGGTGCTTCATCTCTCTATCGAGCATGATTAGAGGCCAAAAAATTGGTCTTAGATATTAATTGTCACCTTCAATGTGGTAGTAGCGCCAGTTTCTATCCATGAATCACTAGAAGTGGAGATCTCCAACTACCAATTCAATGTTGACAACATTTGTTGTCAGTGTTTTTGCACTCTTGAGCAGTTGTAAAAATATGCATCTAGATGGTTTGGAAGTTGTGGTCATGGGAGCACATGTCATTTGCCTATCTAAATTTGTTGGAAGTAATAGATTTACATGTGGAGGTCCTAGGGGAAAAAATGTCAAATAGAGGATAAAAAATTATCTCTTGACAATAAAAACATTGCTTTTTAGGACTAATTGCTATGACATCTTCCACAAATTCATCTCCAAGGCTAGATTAATGTGATCTAGGGTGACATTAGAGGGATTTGACATACATGTGAGGGTTCTTTTGGTTTGTGAAAATTACTTATGATTTCTATCTTATGCATGTTTGAATTTTGCCAAAAAAACTATAATTTTCTCATATTGGGAAGGGCATTATTGAGCCCAGAATAGGTACTCCATCTCTTGAATGGGTGTAATTAGAGGCCCATAACCTAGTAATAGATGTTATTTTCCACTCTTGACGTGTTGGTAGTGCCATATTTTAGCCATGAATCACCATAAGTGGATATCTCCAACTGTTGCTTCAACATTACCGACTTGAATATTATTTCTCTAGACCTCATAACACAAATCACTTTGATGGGAGTGAATATAAGCTTGAATAGTTACACAAGTTTGACATATAGTAGACACACCCGATTTAGCACTAGATGAAGACTACCATTGAATAGTATATTTTTAAGTTTGTTCTTTAAGGGTAAAATACATTTGAATCTATGTATGATTTTTTTGTTATAGGAATCATAGTCAAAAATTTTAAGTGACTGACACTATTGTTCAAAATATTGGTTGTGTAAAAGGTCATGGTGCCAATTCTAGCTAACATGGAGTAGTCAGGAAAAGTAACATGGGGATGTGAATGAGGGGAAGATGAATGAGGGATAGATGAATAATGGATTCTAAACTAAATGAATTATATAAATAAATACATATCAATGGATAAAGAAAAAATATTAGATTCTAAAAATATTCTAGGGTTCCAAAGGGAGTTATGACAACATAAGTGATAGAACAAGCAAAAAAAATGATGAAATGATAAAGACAACTACAAATAGGGTTGCTATAAAAACTACATAAGGAACATGAAGAGTTAGACTTGTTGACCATTTTTGGTCTTGCAGGCCAAAAAATTGGTCTCCCTTCCTTCCCTACTATCTTGAGTAGTCAGTCATGTATCCACTTTTCTGCTGTTGTGCTTTTCCCATTTTGTAATAGGCCTATTTTCTAAACCAAATGACCTGAGCTTTGTAGATGTTTTAGGTTGATCCGGAGGTTTATTTCACTATGGAAAGCTAGTTTTCACAATCCTTTTGGTAAAGGAATGGGTCAACTTTAGAGAGATATAAGTCTTTTACGAAGCTCCAAGAACAAAGTGCCCTTGTGGAGGGCAGTCAGGGTACAAAATGGACCATTCCAGCAGGCTACGGAGGGTACTTATGGACCCAAAAGTGCCCTTATAGAGGGAAAAGAACTTCACTTGTGGAGGGATAAAAGAGAAGGTTGAAAGGTAAGTTTTTTTTTTAAAAATCCAAAGCAAAAGATGAAGAATTCCTTCAAACTTTTTGTCTGAAGGAAATTCATAAGGAAAAGATGCAAAGGATTTCTTCAAACTTTTGTCTGAAGAAAATACGTGAGAAGCAAGGGTGAATTCCTTTAGACAAAATGCCTAAAGGAATTCCTTCAGACATTTTGTCTAAAGAAATTCACAAGGAAGAAGCTAAGGCAGGTTTTCCTTCAGACTTTTTTTGAAGGAAATTCAAAGGGAAAGAGACTGAAAGAAAGCATTGAAACATGAAGGAAAGACTTCCTTCAGGCAAAATGACTGAAGGAATTCCTTCAAACATTTTGTCCAAAGAAATTGAGATGACCAAGGGATTTCAAAGGGAAACATCCCTTATAGGGGACTCTCAGTGCCCAAAAGGGGACCTTTTCCAAGCTTTGAAGGGACACTTTCCCTTTGAGAAGGTTCAATTGCAAAGGGCCAAAGGAATCGCCAAAGGGGTGACAGGCCTGAGCACATCAAATTTAGGATAATGGAATAGCCATTGGTTTTTAAATGTTGCAAGCCTGATGGAATTCAAAGAGGCATAAAGACTCGAGGACAAACTCAATGACCCACTAAGAAAGGAGCACGAGGAGCCAACAAAAGATGAGAAGGGAGCTTGAGAGCTCAAATTTCCAGAAAGAGACAAAAATATAGCAAGGAAAGAGGGAACAAAATAGAGAATCTAGAACATGACCATGCATGCATATGACAACATTTGGAATGTTCCAAAAGATGCACCCAGCCAAGTACAGACACAAATCAGATCAGCCTAAGTGGCAAAAGAAGGTGTCGGCAGGAAGTTCCTAGATGGATGAAAAAGTCTCCACTAAGTGGCTACCAAGGGGAGCGTGGGAATTCAATAGAATGGCCCATTTTTCCTCATTTTGCATTAATGAGTAGGCAGTCACATGAATTTCATGGAGAAGCAGCCTAGTCATTCAAATAGACAGAGTGAACCATGCTCTTACAACGATATTTAATATGATTTAAATGCCAAAGTCAAGACTGGTGACTACCACAACATGGTTCCTTCAGTGACTTCCTCTTCCCAATGTATTCAACATAGCATGGGCCACTTGTTTTGAAAGGTGCCAAAGTCTTTTCTTTTATGCTATATATTGTAATCTCTCATTTTGTAAAAGATATCTCTCAGCTTATAAGGTGGAGCTCTACCGAAATTTACCTTGAATAAAAAAGAAGCATTTTTACCTCCATTTGAGTTTGCACTTTTGCATATGTCTATGTCTTTGTCTTGTGTTAAGTCATTTTCCTTCATGCTTTCATAGAATGATTCCAACATGTCTAGTGTATTGTGAGTATTCTTTTGTAGGTCAGCCAGAAGTGTCCACAGTAGAGTATAGGCACATGTGAATAGGCTGCCATAGTGTGTTTTAGAACACCTCTAGTAGTTCTTCCTCCCTGTATCTCTAGAGGACCCTTAGCTCACTGATACAGAAGAGTTTCTCATGTCAAATGAAGTGTATAATCAGATTATTCTTGGTGTAATGTGTATGTCAAAGCTAAGTAGATCAACCATTTTTTGGTGCATCACCATATTAGTTTAGGTTCTATTTTCAGTAATCCTTCTCCCTTTTCACCCCCCCCATTATTAGTAGTAGGAAATCTAGGACCACTGAGATGCATCAAAGGAAGCTAGCCCTTATCTAGAGATTTTTCCCCCAATTTTGCCAGACCCATAGTAAGAGGGGAGTATCCATTATGCCGCATGAAAGAGAGGAGTCGGTCCTCCTCTCAAGGGTGCAATCCACAATGTCAACAATTTTGGGCATGCTTAGTGGGATCCATTTTAATGCTAAAAAAAGTTCCAAGATTGATGTCGGTCCTATTATAGCAAGAATGAACCACTAATCTAGCGTCTGACTTTTAATTAGGCGATTATGGGACCAGTTTTTATTCCAAAGAGTTGAAGAATCTTGGTGTGTTCTTCAACCAACCAGCCTTTAGAGGCTTTTTCATCAACACAAATGGTGACTCCAAGTTGAATCAGCTGGTTAATCAGTCCTGGTGCGATCAAGAAATCATAGTTTGGCATGTATAATTTTATTACTCAGAAGCATGGGCCTTGTGTTCATATAGTTTTGATCAAGCTCAGGTTGTCCATCAAGTCACCTCAAGCAACAAGGATGCATACGATTATGAGTTTTGCCCTTTGCAGGTTAGTGAAACATTGCGAGCTTTGCCTCTTCCTGCTCAATTTGAGTAAGTCCTTGGCCAACCTAGCTATGATCCTTACCAGCCTTGTGTTAATCCTTATCAGGTCCAATATGACTAGTCTTAGCCCTGTCATGAGTTATATCAGTCTTATGCCCAATCTTCTCAATGTGTTACTTTTCCTACTCAACCTAATCATTTTGTCAATCATCCCATTTTTACCTTCACACAAGCACTATTGGGATATGAAAAGTATGTAGTGGAGCTTGACATTAGAAGGGGATGTGGCCAAGAAATTCCTGATCATTTCATCCATCAAGTGAGAAATCCATTAGATCTGGTTAAGAGTGAATGGACTCCTATTGAAAGAGCCAATTGGTAAAGGCTTACAAATGAGATGCTAAATGTGAGTGGTTTGATTACATCTTTGGAAGAGAAGCTGAGTATTCATGAGAGACAACCTTATCATGAGAGTTTTGAAATAGTAAATCTTGTGTTTAAGGCCAATCTTGATAAGCAGATTGAATTGGCAAATCTTCACATGCAATAGTCTATGTTGGTAGCAAGGGAAGTGGAATCCAAACCCTCACTACCCTCTCACATCGTAACCCCATCACTCCAAAAGGAGACTTCCAGTCCTAAGATCATGAGCTGGAGTAAAGTAGTTGAGTCATGGAGCAACAAGGAGGAGAATGACATTGTTCAAGAGTGTGAGGTACAAAATGAGGCTAATCCTTCTCAATTCCCTCCCACCCTTCCTCAAGAAGCTTCTTATACTCTATGGTGGCCTTCATGCACTCCCCATTTCCATGATGATTCCTATGAGCTCCAAGAAAGACTCTTTCAATAAAATCTAGCTAAGCAAATTGAGGAATTAGAGGCAAAGGTGAGATTGCTTAGTGAAAGAGAGATGGAAGTTTTAGACCTTAGAGAGGAGCCTACACCAAAGGACACCCATTCTACCAATATTTAAGCTAATTTCAATATTGATGAAGTGTTGGTCAAGTAGAGAGAAGAAAATCAAGTGATTTTGGCCCAAGGTCTGCCCCCATTTTCTCATAAGTTTTAGAAAAGATCCCCTACTTTCCATTCCCAACCTGATTTTGACAATCCTTGTGTTCAACCTCCTTGCCTGGTAAATGAAGAATGTTTCTCTTGTGTTGAGGAATCCATCTTCAAGGAAGTAAGTGAAGAGGATTATGCTCAGTTCATGTCTAATCAGGGAGATTTCATGAGTGTAGATGAGGAGGAGATCACCATAGGTACCCCCTTTGATGAAGAAGAAGACAAGTCACAAGCTTTTGCCTCTATCTCTGATGAGAAAGAGATGATCTTTGACTCTTTTGTCACTTTACAAGATGTCATGGAGGAGCATGGATAGATTCTTTATCATATTTTGAATGATTTGTTTAAAGTCATCGGGGCAAGTTACACTCTTCTTCAAGGAGGCTATGAGCTGGCTAAGGGTGGAGAACGCAACATTGGGACTCAAATAAGTATGCCAAGGGGTTGTAAGCTTTCAGATTTATCCTTGCCAGAGGTTGGTGAATCTGAAGATGATATTTTTGAAGTCATCAAGGAGGAACCTATTTTGAAAGAGGCAAGTGAAGAAGAGAGGATCCAATTTGCATTTGATCAAGAAGCTCTCATGGATGACAATGAGGAAGAAATCATCATGGATGCTCCTTTTGAAGACATCATCAACAATGGAGAAGACACAGGTCATGCATACATGCAGATGTTCCAACAATATGAAGAGGAAAGTAAGCATGGTGAGCTCTCTCCTCCCTTATTTGATGAACTTCCTTATTGATTTGATGAGGAGGATGACCATGCCATGGAACCCAAGTTGGAGGAGGATCAGGAGGATGCCTTTGAATAGCTAAAGACTCTGGTTTTTGAGTAAGAAAAGGAGAGGCCTATTCATCTTGAGGATAACTTTGAAGAAGAGATCTTTGAGAAAGAAGGTGATGTTTTGTGGGATGAGAAAGTAGTTTGTGATCCCATTTCAGACATCACAACAGTCACCCTTCTTCAAGAAATCCATGAGGAAGCAGAAGATAAGTTTGACAGTCTCTTTAATGGGGTAGAAAGGAACAAGTCAATCCATGATGCATATTAAGGGGGTTATGAGCTAGATGCTCCCTATGATGATGAGCCAGTAGCCATTGACTTCTTGGTGAGATACACTAGCATGAAACAAGCTTCAAAGAGCAAGATGAATACATATATGTTGGAAGCATGTTTGACCCTGATTCATTTAGATACAAGCCAATCAAGGTGGTAGATAAGAAGAGCAAGTCACCAAGTCTCCTTTCCATTCAGCCACTTGTCTAGCACCGTAAGTTTTCTTTCCATGAAGGAGACTTAAGAAGTTTTCCCTTTGATCTAGGACGGAGATAAATGTACCTAGTTAGCTGTACCTAATAGTTTGCTTTCAGTTGTGTGTCTTTCATTTTCCCTAAGTGCTATTGCGCGCGCGTGTGTAGTTTTTTAGCCTTTGTTCTGTGTGTTTTCCTTTATGTTTGAGGTAAAATCTTTACTGGTTCATAGGTCCTTACAAGGTTGTTGTTAACTTCTCCAAGCTGCATCTTAACTCCATGCCCAATGGACTTTGAGGCTACTAGTCTTCCCAAGCATAGCATGCATGCTTCCCATGGGAATCACCAAATTTGTTGACCATTTTTGGTCTTGTAGGCCAAAAAATTGGTCTCCCTTCCTTCCCTACTATCTTGATCAGTTAGTCATGTATCCACCTTTCTGCTGCTGTGCTTTTCCCCTTTTGTAATAGGCCTATTTTCTGAACCAAATGACTTGAGCTTTGTAGATGTTTTAGGTTGATTCAGAGGTTTAATTCACTATGGGAAGCTAGTTTTCACAAGCCTTTTGGTAAAGGAATGGGCCAAATTTAAAGAGATATAAGTATATTACGAAGCTCTAAGGACAAAGTACCCTTGTAGAGGGCAGTTGAGTTACAAACTAGACCATTTTAGCAGGCTACGGAGGGCAATTATGGACCCAAAAGTGCCCTTGTAGAGGGCAGGAAACTTCACTTATGGAGGGATAAAAGAGAAGGCAAAAAGGTAAGTTTTCTTCAAAAAAATCCAAGGCAAAAGATGAAGAATTCTTTCAGACTTTTTGTCCAAAGGAAATTCATAAGGAAAAGATGCAAAGGCTTTCTTTAGACTTTTGTCCAAAGAAAATCTGTGAGAAGCAAGAGTGAATTCCTTCAGACAAAATGGCCAAAGGAATTCTTTCAGACATTTTGTCCAAAGAAATTCACAAGGAAGAAGCTAAGGCAGGTTTTCCTTCAAACTTTTTCTGAAGGAAATTCAAAGGGAAAGAGACTAAAAGAAAGAGCTGAAACATGAAGGAAAGACTTCCTTCAAGCAAAATGTCTGAAGGAATTCCTTAGGACATTTTATCTAAATAAATTGAGATGACCAAGGGAGCCTGAAGGGCAAGTGGCCTTGCGGGGGACTCTCAGCGCCCAAAAGGGGACCTTTTCCAAGCTCCGAAGGGACACCTTCCCTTTGGGAAGGTTCAATTACAAAGGACCGAAGGAATTACCAAAGGGGTGATGGGTCTGAGCACATCAAATTCATGATAATGGAATAGTCATTGGTTTTCAAATGGCTTAGGCCTGATGGAATTCAAAGAGGCATAAAGACCTGGGGATAAACTCAGTGACCCAATGAGAAAGGAGCCCAAGGAGCTAGAAAAAGATGAGAAGGGAGCTCGAGAGCTCAAATTTATAAAAAGAGACAAAAATATAGTAAGGAAAGAGGGAACAAAATAGAGAATCCAAAACATGGCCACACACACATACAAAAACATTTGGAATGTTCCAAAAGATGCACCCAGCCAAGCACATACACGAATTAGATCAGCCTAGGTGGCAAAAGAAGGTGTTGGCAGGAAGTTCCTAGATGGATGAAAAAGTCTCCACCAAGTGGCTGCCAAGGGGAGTGTGGGCATTCAATAGAATGTTCCATTTTTCTTCATTTTGCATTAATGAGCAGGTAGTCATGTGAATTTCATGGAGAAGTGGCCTGGTCATTCAAATAGACAAAGCGACCCATGCTCTTGCAATGATATTTAATATGATTTAAATTCCAAAGTCAAGACTGGTGACTACCATAGCATGGTTCCTTCAGTGAATTCCTCTTCTCAATGTATTTAATGCAACATGGGCCACTTATTTTGAAACGTGCCAAAGTCTTTTCTTTTATGTTATTTATTGTAATCTCTCATTTTGTAAAAGATATCTCTCAGCTTGTAAGGCAAAGCTCTGTTGAAATTTACCTTAAATAAAAAAGAAGCATTTTTACCTCCATTTGAGCTTGTACTTTTGTATATGTCTATGGCTTTGTCTTGTGTTAAGTCATTTTCCTTCATGCTTTCATAGAATGATTCCAACATGTCTAGTGTATTATGAGTTCTTATTTTGTAGGTCAGTCAGAAGTGTCCACAACAGAGTACAGGTGCATGTGAATAGGTTGCCATAGTGTGTCTTAGAACACCTCTGGTAGTTCTTTCTCCCTATATCTCTAGAGGACCCCTAGCTCACTAATGCATAAGAGTTTCTCGTGTCAAATGAAGTGTATAATTAGCTTGTTCCTGGTGGAAAGTGTATGTCAAAGCTAAGTAGATCAACTATTTTTTGGTGAATCACCGTAGTAGTTTAGGTTCTATTTTCAGTAATCTTTCTCCCTTTTCACCCCCTCCCCTTGTTAGTAGTAGGAAATCTAGGCCACAGAGATGCATCAAAGGGAGCTAACCCTTATCTAGATATTCTCCCCCTAGTTTTGCCAGACCCACAGCAAGAGGGGAGTCTCCATTGTGCCACGTGGAAGAGAGGAACTGAGCCTCCTCTCAAGGGTGCAATCCATAGTGTCAACAAGACCTATAGAAGAAGATATTGATTCCTACTGAGTTTGATGCTTTGAGTGAGCTAGAAGAAACTGTAGAGAATGTAGAGATTGAAAGGAATGTAGAGGTTGATTGGGAATTTTTGATTGACCTAGAAATGAAAATAAAAGAAGAATGAAGAATTAATTATGAGGAAATTAAAGGTCTATTAGACTACATTGATAGTGCGTATCATTAGCAACTGGATTTGTAATAGTTATGTTTAAAACATGAAGGATTGTATTTCTAAGATTTTTTAAAAAGCTAAGTTCTAGACTAAATTTAGGAGGGGTTGTTATGGACAACCCAAAGATAGTCCATTCACTTCATGGGGAGGAATATCTTATGCCTACTTTAATTAGGAGGAGTAGTATACCAAAATAATTTAAGGAGATAAAATATAATAATTTGAAGGTGCCTCCTACAATGGCAAAATTATTAGTCAAATTTTTTGGGTTCATTTTGATGTCTCATCACTTTAACCTTTCTTTTATTTTCCCTCTATTTTCTTGGGTGGGAATCTTGCAACTTGACATTTAAGGTACCAATTTTCAATAATATATTTTATCAACTTTTTATTTCTATGGAATTAATACATAGGAAACAAATATGATATTTGACATTTGTCTCACTCATTTTCAGTGGTTTTAAATCTATTCAATGTTTTTTTTTATAGTTTTTTCATCTCAAGAGAACATGTGTTAATTTTATAAAACCATTAGTTTTATTGATAATTTATAATTATGTTGATAGGTGTCATATAATGGTAGTAATGACATGTTTTTTGAGAGTAATTATGTGTTTCCTGGGGATAGATAATTATTGAGGAATTATATAAACCCCCAAATACATGCCTCGCTTTTTTGGGTTGTGATGATGTGATAGGGTTGTGGAGAAAAGACCAGTTTCATAAATATGTCCATTAAATTTTGGGAAAATAAGTAAAATTTTCATATCCCTAAATTAGATGAACAAGATTATCATATCAGAATTCACATGCGATGATCTAATGAACAATGATTGAAAAAATAAGCTCGGTTTGTTTTTATTTTTTAGTGTTTTATTTATCTCACCATATAGACTTATTCTGCACTATTTGTGTTTTATGTCTATCTCCAAATTTGTGATGAATGAAATACTCTTTTTAAACTCCCTTTATCTTTATTTTTATATTCTACAATATTATTTACTACAATATTAGGCCTATTTTACAATGTGAATGGGTAGATGTACTGAATTTTGATGTAAAACCAATTTTCCATTCTATATTTTGGTGAGCCCATGCTCTCTTGAAATATTTAGGGTTAGATATTACTTTCATTATGATAGACATTATTATTCTGTGAGTTATTATATTTGTGAAAAATCATTATCCATACCTCTTATTAGTTATCTTTGAACCTATCTTACCCTAATTTATATTAATGCAATCAATACTAACCCTAATATGATGGAAACATGTTGAATAATTCAGATTGATAAATATGGAATTCAACCATACATATGAATGTAGAAGATTAAAATTGATTTCAATGATTTGACAAGTGGCATATGTTAGATATAGTAGGTAAACTAAAGGGATGCATACTTAGATTTTATGGGTGACCATTTGAATATGAATATAATATGTAAGTGAAAATAAATTAAAGGAAATCCCATGATTTGTTTAGATTAGGAACTGTACTTATGTCTGTGAAGTGTTAGTTTCATCAATCTAGGTAAGTATCACCAATCAATATTGACTTATGCTAGCCGATATTTACCTATTTGGAAATGAGGGACTATGATCATACCATCATCTTCATATGTCTCTATATGTGATGCCAAACCATGATGATGTACACAACTCTAGAAATTAACCTCCTTCACACTAAAACCCTATGTATGTTTATGAGGGCTATAAACCTAAAAAAATTAGGAAAATGTAATGGGATGAGTTTACCTAAATCACCCCAATTTTATGATTAAATGTTACTTACATATCTTATACTTTACAGAGGGAATCAAGCCATACATAATTCTCCTACCTAGTTTTATTTTTCAATTGTGTTTATTCACTATATGTATATAACTAATGATTTAGTTTTGATACTTGACATTGCTTGCTTTGAATTGGATTTAATATTTTTCATACTTGGATTAAGACTAATCCTAAGGATAGATTCAAATTTTTAGAATAATATGAAATATTTTCTTGATGTGCAATAGTGTATATATTTGTACCAAATTAGTGTCAAGTCCCTTTTGAATTAGACCTTGATTTATCTATATATGAGTCCAATCGAGTAATATCTCACACCACTGACACACTAAGAATATAAGATAACCCCAAGGAAAGGTTTTATTGTGTAAATTAACCACTATTGGGAAAGTGTTAGTTTCGAATAGATCTGGTCTGTATTGATGGGTGATAATGACCAAGATTGACTGAACTGACCTGTGTACAAGTGGATTAAACTGAGGGTCTAGATACATCTATGCAGGATATTTAACATGTTTGAAATAGATATTGGGGTTTATGTAGTTGTTTAATTTAATAAAAAAGGGTCAAGATCATAATATATCATGCAAGTGTAAGAGAATGGTAGATTAGGACATTATTTATGTGCTCAAGTCATGTGTGTTAAATGGATATAAAGTTTATCATTATCAAGTAATTAATACCATATTTTAGTATCTATAAATTCATCCCTTGTATTACAATAAAGAATTTTATATATTAAAAGGATTAAATGTAATAAATATATACAACACACTTTGTATTTGGTAATAATCTTCATTTGTGCTTGTTACTCAATAGAAAAAACTGCAATCATTTATGGTCAATGTCCGTAGATTGATAATTTTAATCTATTTTTTTTTTAAATTTTGAGATAAAAAGCATTAGAGTACACTTGTATGTTTGTGAAAACCATGCTTCCCTTATAAATTTTTAGATATGACTCTTCCTCATTGAAGCATCAATGTTATAAATGACCTAGTCTGAAACTATAATTTACCATGCATTATTTTTACTTATTTCCATTACTAATTTTACACATGATTAACCCAACATTGATTAATTTATTATTTAACAAAAAATAAAGATGTCGATTAGACTGATGAGAAAAGTTAGCATAAATAATTCAACCACTAAATCCAATAAATCAAGTACTAAATGTAAAACAAACCATATATAATGTAAACACCATTATATATAATAGTCAAAAAATTATCTCTGTTGTACACCATCTCAAGTTACTTAATTTTAATGTTTAGTACTATACAATTAAACACCAACACAATAATGCATACTAGCATACAATGGAAATATTCATATCCCCAACTATATGATACACAGCTACATAAGAATGCTATGTTGATTCAACCAATACTGAATATTACAACATACACTACTGAATATTATAATAGATTAATACAATAAAGTATAATATTTTATATGAACAATCAGCTCCTTAATAGGCATGACTAAATAAATGTAGATATTTTTGAAAGTTTTAAATAGGGATAACATCATATGGGTGCTTTACCTCCAACTATAGACGAACAATCCCCTACACACCTCCCCACTAGGAGTGGTCATTCCCTTTGTGAAGGGGAAAATAAAGATAATGTAGACATAAAGAACTCATCTAGAACAATGTGAAGTACAATCACTATTACATGCATCAATAATATAGACCATGGATACCTCTCTATCTAATATGACATCACTCGTACATGTAAATTAGCATGTAAAGTGGAATATAATGTATACAACTATAAAATTACTTTGGCCAAAGCATTTTATAGTTTTTATACTTTAAATGAAGTTGGGTCATAGTACACATCATCAATGCTCTGTGTTATATCATAGAGACAATGTTATCCTTTTCATTAACTAATGATGAGTGATTTGTAAGAGGCTCCCTGCCTATCACACATCATCCGTTAATGGGAAGGATAACTATTTGGTATGATACATAATCAACATTAATCATAATAAATTTATACCAAATAATGCAAATTAATTTTTAATAATAGGGTATTGTAGAGGAACCCTTTACATAAAGAAACAAATAATATTAAAAACTTTAAATCATTCTTTATATACTTCCATTCCATAGAATCCCTCTACAAGTTATGCATGTAAGGATTTACACTCTAAAATAGTCCATTAAATTATGTAAACACTAGATAAAAATATTCATACCATATATAATCATAAAATGGAGACTGTGATTTAATTTAACCTAGTCATATAACTCAACTTTGTCAACACAACTTTCTATGTTCTCTTGTATTCACTTTTTATAAAATAAAATAGACACTATTAGCAAACTACATAACTGTAGTTTTAATACACCATTTTAATTGGACATAATGACTCCCATTTAATATGTCTCAAGCTATGGGATTTGTACTTATGTTTAAAAATAAATACCATCTATAAGACCTTTGAGCTATATGCCTTACAAATGATACTAAAAAAATGATGATTGTAGTGAAACAATTTCAAAAATATCACAAATTACAATTGATAATTTTGTCCCATATTTTGTTTAAGTCAGTATACACTAGATGTTCCAAAATCAAAAATATTTAGACCTAATTATACTCAAGCACCACTCATTAATATTCCTTTCATGTACAAATGAAGTATATCTTTATTCATGAATGTGGATTAAAATTAGAAGATTTATGTTGGTAGGTTTCTTACAACTTGACTATGGCCTATATCATTATTGTCATGTACTAAGATTAAACAATAAAAACCTCAATTTATTTTTAAATATTTAATTCTATATCTCAACTATGCTTTCTATGAAATAATAGGGATATTCCCCACATAGTTTAGAATCCTTAGTTAAGACCTCAAAAAGGAGTCTATTTATTATCATGACATCCCTTTGTAAGTTTATACACAAAATGGACTACATGTAGTCAAACATTTATAGCTAATGTCTACCCATCCAAGGAAAATAGATCACCATTCTTTTAAAATTTGGTTACAAATCATAAACATAAGCTACAACTATTCATAATAGTAAACAACCATTATATTGTAATTTAATTGAAATAATAATAACTCTGCTATAGTCATAGTTTAGGTATTAACTCTAGTAAGTAATTGTTGACCATTTTCAATCACCATGGAAGAGCAACACTTGAATTCAAATCAAGGCTTTAGGTTCAACAAGGAAGGCTTCTCAAGTTTTAGTTAAATTTTGGTGAAATGGACTAAGATAGGAAGGGAATAACACTTCATGTTTTAAGGTTTTGGTCTTCACATGTTTTTGAAGTGAATGGATTAGAAGGGAAAAACCCTTAGTACATTTTTTAAAAGGTTGGGTTTTTCACTTTTTAGTAAAAGACTAGTTAGAACTTTTGTTGTGAACAAAAGTTCCAAATATTTCACAAAGATTGTTCAAGTTTTTGGTCTTCAAAAAAATTATACAAAGATTAGTCAAAATTTTTATCATGAATAATTTTTTTGAAGACCAACAATGCCTGGATAGAAGTTTTGAACAAATATCTTGAAAATAGAGAATCTAAAAACTTCACAAGAATCGGCTAACTATTTAGGTCTTTTAGAAAATTATGAGAGTTAAAGTTGTGAATCAAAAATTATAAAAAATAGTGGCTTGAATAAAAGTTCTGAAGACTAGTAAGAAATTTTTCAAGAACAAATCTTCTGAAGACTAAATTTGTGAAAGCTAAATCCTAACAAAACTTACAAAGACTAAGTTCAGAACAAAAGTTCTAACAACATAAAATCTAATTTTTTTGGTCTTCAAAACTTTTGTGAGCATGAAGATCCATAATAAAATCTACGAGGGCCAACATATAAGTGAGATGCGCTGATGCAGAGATCTTGAATGATTGTCATGTGCCCCAGGGAGATATGAACAAAGGTTGATGGGAATCTTCCCATTATGTGGGTGTCATTACCAATTAGTTTTCTAGTGTCCACGAAAAGTTGGAGCCACAATGAATGAGCTCAATATATAAGGGACAAGTTTGAGCATGAGATACTTGATGAACAAAGATAAATAGATGGTAGCTAGGTTAGCCTTCTATAGTAGATGACACCTATCTATGAACATATCTGAATCAATAAAGAAGATGTATCAAATTTTAAAGAAAGTATATGGTAGGAGCTAATTTGATCAAAGCATTCATTAATGAATATGGTTGAGCCACGGTAAATATAAGTGATATAAATGGAAGAATTAGGCAAAATATCCCAAGGCAAGTAATTTTGAAAGATATATAGTTGCATTACTACACATGGAAGCTTTCAAATCAACTTATGGTCATTGAGTGATTAAAGATTGGTTATTTCACAACCAATAAGAAATTGTGTTGAAATAACAAGTTTAAGTTCAAGGCAATCATCACCATATATCGAGGATGTAATCAATATCCCAATTATTTTTGGCCATCCTTATCTGATTTATAAAGAGATTGTATGTATCAAATTCTAATGTTCATTAAATTTTATCAGATGTATTTATGATTATAATCAATAACCCATGGGATTTTCATTGCCTATACAAGCTCAGGTCTTACATTGTAAAAGGATCAACATTTATAGTCATAATAATGCTGCCAAAATTTTCCCTCCTTGATCCCTTTATCATTTGAACCTTATAACTAATGATAATTGAGTTTGCCTTTCTTCATGATTCTTGCATTATATGTGCATTTATTTGGTTT